>CM053403.1:35606347-35693780 GCA_028644305.1 Xerus rutilus | reverse complement strand
ACTACAAAGCTATAGTAACAAAAACAGCATGGTACTGGCACCAAAATAGACACGTAGACCAATGGTATAGAATAGAAGACAAAGAGACAAACCCATTTACATAGTTACCTTATACTAGATAAAGGAGCCAAACACGCACACTGGAGAAAAGACAGCCTCTTCAACAAATGGTGCTGGGAAAACTGGAAATCCATATGCAGCAAATTGAAACTAAACCCCAATCTCTCACCATGCACAAAACTCAACTCAAAGTGGATCAAGGACCTGGGAATTAGACCAGAGACCCAATGCCTAATAGAAGAAAAAATAGGCCCAAATCTTCATCATGTCGGATTAGGACCATACTTCCTTAACACGACTCCTATAGCACAAGAAGTAAAATCAAGAATCAACAAATGGGATGGATTCAAACTAAAAAGCTTCTTCTCAGCAAAAGAAATAATCAATGAAGTGAACAGAGAGCCAACATCCTGGGAACAAATATTTGCCACACATTCATCTGATAGAGCACTAATCTCCACAATATATAAAGAATTCAAAAAACTTAACACCAAAAAAACTAACAACCCAATCAATAAATGGGCCAAAGAGCTAAACACAAACTTCACAGAAGAAGACATATAATCCATCAACAGACATATGAAAAAATGTTCAACATCTTTAGCAATCAGAGAAATGCAAATCAAAACTACCCTAAGATTTCATCTCACACCTGTCAGAATAGCAATTATCCAGAATACAAACAACAATAAATGTTGGCGAGGATGTGGGGAAAAAGGCACACTCATACATTGCTGGTGGAACTGCAAATTGGTACAACCAATCTGGAAAGCAGTATGGAGATTCCTTAGAAAACTTGGAATGGAACCACCATTTGAGCCTGCTATCCCACTCCTTTTAAGTCTATACCCAGAAGACTTAAAAACAGCGTACTACAGTGCTGCAGCCACCTTTATAGCAGCTCAATTCACAATAGCTAAACTGTGGAACCAACCAAGATGCCCTTCGATAGATGACTGGATAAAGAAACTGTGGTATATATACACAATGGAATACTACTCAGCAATAAGAGAAAATAAAATTATGGCATTTGCAGGTAAATGGATGGAGTTGGAGAATATCATGCTAAGTGAAGTAAGCCAATCTCAGAAAACCAAATGCCAAATGTACTCGTTGATAAGTGGATGCTGATCCAAAATGTGGGGAAGGACATGAAAACAATGGTGGATATCTGTGCACAGGGGTGTAAGAGGGGAGGGGGCATGGGGATAGCAAACGTGGTGGAATATGATGGTCATAATAACCCTAACTTTATGTATGTCTGCATATATGTTGTGATTCTATACAACTTACAACTAGAGAATTGATACATTATCCTCTATGTACAATGAATCAACTTGCACTGTTAACATGTAAGCCTAAATAAAATAAAAATTTAAAAAAAAAAAAAGCTAGATTAGTTAAGGTTAGTAAGAGTCTCCCAACAGTCCCACTATGTTTAGGTGGGATTCCTTCTAGTTATTTCTTGGGAGTTTAGAGTACATGGACTAGAAAATATAGGTCAGAATAGGGTAGATGTCTAGAATTTCAGATTATGCCTTCAAATATTCAAGAAATAGAAAAGGGAAATGTATGTTCAAACATATCTGGATCAGGCTCCATATATTACAGGCTTTCTGCTATACAGATTCAATGTGATTCCAATTAAAATCTCATCATTCCTATAGAAATAGAAAAAGCAATCATGAAATTCATTTGGAAAAATAAGAGATCCAGAATAGCCAAAGCAATCTCTAGCAAGAAGACTAAAGCATGAAGCATCACAATACCAGATCTTAAACTACGCTACAAAGCTATAGTAAAAAAAATGGCATGGTATTGGCACTAAAATAGACATGTAGACCAATTGCACAAAATTGAAGACACAGAGACAAACCCACATACATAAAGTAGTCTCAAACTAGACAAAGGTGCCAAAAACATACATTGGAGAAAAGAGAGCCTCTTCAACAAATGGTGCTGGGAAAACTGGAAATCTATATGCAGCAAAATGAAACTAAACCCTATCTCTCACCATGAACAAAACTCAAGTTAAAGCGGATCAAGGATCTAGGAATTAGACCAGAACCCTACACCATTAGAAAAAGTAGGCCCAAATCTTCATCATGTTGGATTAGACCCTGACTTCCTTCAACAAGACTCCTAAAGCGCAAGAAATAAAATCAAGAAATCAATAAATGGGATGGATTCAAACTAAAAAGCTTCTTCTCAGCAAAAGAAACAATCAATGAAGTGAAGAGAGCCTACATTTTGGGAGCAAATTTTTGCCACATGCACGTCAGATAGAGCACTAATCCCAAGGATATATAAAGAACTCAAAAAACTTTACACCAAAAAAATAAACAACCCAATCAATAAATGGGCTAAGGAGCTAAACACTTCTCATAGGAATAAATACAACTGATCAACAAATATATGAAAAAAATGTTCAACATCTCTAGTAATTAGAAAAATGCAAATCAAAACTACTCTAAGATTTCATCTCATGTCAGTCAGAATGGCAGTTATTAAGAATATAAGTAACAATGAGTGTTGGCAAGGATGTGAGGGAAAAGGTACACTTACGTATTGCTGGTAGGACTGCAAATTGGTGCAGCCAATCTGGAAAGCAGTATGGAGATGCCTTAGAAAACTTGGAATGGAAGTTTGACCCATCTGACCCAGCTATCCCACTCCTGGGACTTAAAAGACTTAAAAACAGCCTGCTACAGTGACACAGCCATATCAATGTTCACTGCAGCACAATTCACAGTAGCCAAACTGTGTAACCAACCTAGAAGTCCTTCAATAGATGACTGGATAAAGAAATTGTGGTATATACACACAATGGAATATTACTCAGCAATAAAGGATAATAAAATTATGGCATTTGCAGGTAAATGAATGGGGTTAGAGTATATCATGCTAAGTGAAGTAAGCCAATTCCCCAAAACCAAAGGTTTTCTCTGATAAGTGGATGCTAATCCATAAAGGGTGGGGGGGCGCACATGGGAAGAGTAGAGGAACTTTGGATTAGCCAAAGGGGAGAGAGGGGAGGGGAAGGGCCATGGGGAAAGGAAAGATGATGGAAAGAGATGGACATCACTACCCTAGGTACATGTATGATTGCACAAATGATGTGACCATATTTGTGTACAACCAGAGATGTGAAAAACTGTGCCCTATTTGTGTACAATGAATCGATGAGCACTCTGCTGTCATGTATAACTGATTAGAATAAAGAAAAAAGAAATACAACAGGCTTTAAACTAGATTAACCTTGTTTCATATTAACATGGTTATTTTCAGCTGTGTGACTTAAAGCAAATTAAAAATTTTTGTGCCACAGTTACCTCACACAGAAAGTGAGGATATAAACTCTACAGAAGTATTCCAAAGATTACACAGAATCTTTGTACAAGTTATTGCTTTGGTACCGATCAAAAATGGTATGTGAGCCGGGCGCAGTGGCACACACTTGTAATTCCAACAGCTCGGGAGGCTAAGGCAGGAGCATTGCAAATTCAAGGCCAGCCTCAGCAACTTAGCAAGAGCCTGTCTCTAAATAAAATATTAAAAAGGGCTGGGGATGTGACCCAGTGGTTAAGTGTCCCTGGGTTCAATCCCCAGTACCAAACTAACAAACAAACAAAACAAAGTCAGTATGTGAAGTTAATTAATAAGTGAACAAGAGAAAATGATGATGGTGTTGCCACTAGTATTATTATTAATTTTATGTGATGAACTGATTGTCTTTATGCATTACAGTTTCATGGGAGAACACAAAAACTGGAAAGAAAGAAGTGGAGAGGCTCAGAGTTCCTGACAAGTGATAACTAAGAAAAGTATCTAATACTAAAATAGAGGAACGAGTTGCTTGACTATACACCACCCTTTCTTTGAGCTCTTGTTTTTTTGTATGTTGTCTGGTAAGGTTCAAACATGGGGCAATAAAAAGGACAAGAGCCCTGTGCATTGATGGCTGATTAAAACTCAATCAAAGCTGGCTCAAATGAAAAACATGGGTACTGCCAATATGCATCTGAGGAAGAATCCTTGTAATGATGGTCAAGTGTGCTGAAACTAAAACAAGAGACAGTGGGGATTTAGCAGAAACAATTTCAACTTGGGGTGGGGTCACACTAATATTGTGAAATTCTTGTATATGTTTGAACTTAAGGAAAGATGGAAAATGTTTTCTAGTTCTGCAATCTGTTCATTTCTTTCTTGTCATTTATATATTATTTTCTTTTTAAACTACTTTATTATAGTCAAATACCCTTGATTCATCAAGTCTAATAGATGTGAATACTTTTATTCACACATGGACAATGTAAAAATATTAAATCTCTCCAACTCTATAATACTTTCCCATATTTTGTGCAGTTAATATACTACAAATAACATATGCAGTTTAAAATATGTCTTAGCTCTTCATATTTTTAAACTGCATGTTATTTGTAGTACATGCAATATATTAATAAATATGAACTGAAATTAAAAGATAAAGATGTTCAAAAAAATGTCCTTAACACATTGTTTATAAGTAGAACATAAAAGTACAGGAAAGATATACATGTAAAGGCCAATCAGAGGAAAGCTTTACAAACAAGTAAACCTTAAGATAAAACATTTTTAGAGATAAGGAGGAACATGTAGTGGTAGAAGGGTTAATTCAATGGGAAAACAGATAATCTTACCTCTTTTTAGAAGAATGGGTAAAAGAGATTAAAAAAAGCTTTCACAGTAAGGAAAGTACTGCTACACATAACAGCACAGATGTATCTCATAAACACAATACTGAATTACAAAATCTACACTTCTTCAAGAGCAGACATAGCTAACTATGCTGTCAGAAATCAGGATACTGGCTGACTTTGAAAATGAGGATTGATAAAGCTTGAGAGGAAATACAGGGATATATGCATTGTTATTTTTAATGCTCATTCTTTAAGCTATACATTAATGAATTATGTTTTTGTGTGAGAATATATATATATATACATACATATTACATATATATATATATACATACATACATACATACATATATATATATATATTACTTCAACGAAAGGGTCTTTCTTTAAACAAATGGGAAAAAAAGAGGATAAAACCCATATTGTTTGTTCTTCCAAAGGTATATGTTGTAATAAAACACTATAAATTCCACATTAACTATGCTACCCCACAGTCCATTTTACATATGAACAGTATTGGCAGGCATGCAATTGGGGATCTGGATAAAAATTAATTTTTGCTTGACTGTAGTAATTTGATAAAGAAAGCAGAGTTTCTATCCAGCATTTCATGAAATGTTATATAGATCTTAAAATATGTGTGAAAATGAGATTAAATGTAGAACTTCTCTTCCTTTCAAGAATCTCTAAAATAAAGAAGCACTTTAGTCATTACATAGTAATCAATATATGTACTGAGCAGCAGCTATTATAAATTTTTATTCCAAAGTTGGAACAGAACTGCTTGTGATACCAAAATTCTAACTGGTTGCTAACTATTTTTATCAAGAATTTTTCTTATTTAACAAATTCAACTGAGAATGCACAGTGATGAATTTAAGACTATATAATTTGAGGCATATAGGAGATTGTTAGTACGTACTTTTGGAAACATTAAACATACTATCAAGTAGTTTTAAAAGGTTCTCACATCTTGTGTCCAAAAAGACACTCCTGTAGATCTTCTTTTCTCTCTTGGTCGTCGTCGTTCTCTGATGGATTTAGGTTGTGATTTATCTTCACCTTCCTTTTCTTCTTCTTTTTTTTCTCCCTCTGTTAAGGATTAAAATAAGACATATGATTAAAATGTAACCTGATAGAATTTCAAAAGGTGTATGTCAAAACAATTCTAGGTCAGCCTCCTTTGTGAAGCTTCCTGTTAAGATACATTCTTTTTTTAAAGATACATATTCTTTAGTTGTAGATGGACATAATACCTTTATTTTTTAATTTGTATGTGGTGCTGAGGATTAAACACAGTGTCTCACATGTGCCAGGCAAGTGCTCTACCATTGAGCCACAATCCCAGCCCCAAGATACATTCTGAGGTATCAGGATGAGAACTAATTATCTACATTTTCCTAGTGCTTAAAATAAAAAATTTGATCAAAAGACAATAATATCTGCTAGATAAAAATAATGGGATCCTCAAGTTGTTATTTTTTGATGGGAAGATAGTTGTTATGCCTAAATAATACTCCAAGAGAAAAGCAAAACCAAACCAACCCCAAACCTATCTTAATGATGGGACAGGTTAACAGGAATCATACAAATTTACCAGTTTCTGCTTCTACTACTGCCAGTACCCATTTAGCAGTATTACAGTATTCATTTCATTTTTGTTAGATAATATCTACAGCAAATCATTTTCTTCTGTAAAATGTATTTACTTTTATTAAAAATAAATCAACATAAAATATTAGTTTTAAGATTTCTATTTCCTCCCTGCAACAGTTAAAATGGCCCTAGGCTAACATTACAAGAATACTAGGGTCTTTGAATATGCTTAAAAAGTAGACATAGAGCCGGGCGTGGTGGTTGAAGCCTGTAATCCCAGCACTTAGGGAGGCTGAGACAGGAGAATCGCGAGTTCAAAGCCAGCCTCAACAATGGCGAGGCACTAAGCAACTCAGTGAGACCCTGTCTCTACATAAAACACAAAATAGGGCTTAGGATGTGGCTCAGTGGCCGAGTGCCCCTGAGATCAATCTCCAGTACCAAAAAAAAAAAAAAGTAGACATAGAGGGCTGGAGTTGTGGCTCAGTGGTAGAGCGCTTGCCTAGCATGTGTGAGACACTGGGTTCGATTCTCAGCACCATCTATAAACAAAGGTCCATCAACAACTTAAAAATATTAAAGAAAATAAATATTAAAAAAATAATAATCCCTTTTAAAAAAAAAAGACACAGAGGAAACAAGATGATTTAAAAAAGACTACTGTGTGGTCAATGGAGAGTGATAGCAAAAGATAACTCAAAATCAGTATTAGAGGAGTTTTTAAAACTGTTTTAGTATTAGTTTAGAACAAAGATATGAAACTCTAATGTTTACAGTGCTCATCCAGATATTTGGAATAACTAAGTTAAAATGGGCTGGGAGGATGAGGGAATGTTACTACGTAGCTCCAGTCAACTGCTGACATGTACATTGCCAAATTTTTCAACTTTTTAAGAAAAGCCAAAATATCTGAAATCCTACATAAAATGTCTCTAAATGTTGGCTCAAAATGTTTACAAAAACTATATGGGCCTCACACATAGTAGTTTAAAGAACTGAAATATTTCAGTAATAAAAGGAAATCTAGTTGGAAATTAAGAATAATTAATTTTCTGAGGTTTAAACTACATAATTACTGATATTATAACACTATGAGATTTAGCTTTTAAAATATAAAACGCCTATAATTAGGAATAATTCTATTTAACATCCATTTGTAATATAAAGTAGTAATAATTAGAATTTTAATAGGGAGTTTATATCAAATAGGAAATGGTAATAATGAGCATCAATGAGCCAATATTATTTTTTGATGAAAGAAAAAATGGATTTCTTTTGAAAGAAATCCATTTTTCAAGAATGTGTATGAAATTTTTTTTTTGGTACTGGGGATTGAACTCAGTGGCACTCAACCACTGAGCCACATCCCCAGCCCTATTTTGTGTTTTATGTAGAGACAGGGTCCACTGAGTTGCTTAGCACCTCGCCATTGCTGAGGCTGGCTTTGAACTCGTGATCTCCTGTCTCAGCCTCCTTAAGTGCTTACAGGCTTGAGCCACCAGATTCCAGGATTACGGGCTTGAGCCACCATGCCCGGCTTTGAAAATTTTGTTTTAGCAAGTGAAGCCATCCATCACAGTTGTGGCCCATGTGGCCTGGAGTACAAGCCACCTGCATAGAGTCTGCCACACTGGTGAGGGCCTGAGGGCCTGAGATGTGGCAAACCAGGGCAAAGGTGAGCCAGATGCACCAATCTAGGACCCTGCAGTGGGGTGTGCCGGCCCAGGGCAAACATCTGCTCTGTACAGCACTACTGCCCTGAACCCGAGCATCCATATCCACCAACCTCAACATCCCACTTCCTATGAGTGGCAAACAAACAAACAAAACCAGAAGTGGGGCAGACCTGAATGAAAGTTCAGGCTTAAGGGTTAACCAATAGCATTACTGCTTTTCCAAACCCTGATTAGCATCAATCTGGCTCAACCGCATTGACTAAGTGCCAAATAAACCCCTAGATTAGCACACTCAGAGGGCAACCCCTGTAGCACTCTTGCCCCTGCAAGAGTTCTGTTCCTGTTCTTCACACTTGAAAAATCCTACTCCTTTCTCTCTGGTCTTCCATTATCCCATAAATTTCATTCTTCAAATTTGCAAGACAAGAACCTAGAAAGAAGTTGGTGGCAGCTGCTGGGAGTCTATATAGCCCTCATTGACAGCCACGATACTGAGAGATGCAACACACCACTTGATGGCAGTGAAAATGAATCAGGTTTGGCTGGCTGTGACCCCCAGAGCTGATGGTGGGAGGCATCCCTTGCTGTAATTAGCTGTAACACTAAAATGGGTTTTCTTGGCTACAGAAGCCTCCAACTTACAGACTCTACTCACCAATAGAGTAAGTGAATGGAGTTTCATCTCAAACTTTTCAGTTTCACAAGGATATTAAGTGTGTTAAGTGATTTTAGTTTAAAATAATT
The DNA here is from genome assembly GCA_028644305.1 of Xerus rutilus. Lineage (NCBI taxonomy): Eukaryota > Metazoa > Chordata > Mammalia > Rodentia > Sciuridae > Xerus > Xerus rutilus. The sequence goes on along the minus strand of CM053403.1, from coordinate 35,685,025 downwards.
TCACAAAAAAATTTTTAAAAATATGATCTACATAAGTAGGCAAGAAAATAGCTTAAAGCATGTGAAGTGTTACACTAATAAACCGCTTTTAGAAATAGTCACCCACCAGGTTTTCTGTATTGACTTTTCTTTGTAGGCAGATGTGAATATTTTTTTAAGTACTAGACTACAGAGATTCATATTAACTACAGGCTGTATCATTTTCTTTTCTTTTTTTTTTTTTAGTTGTTGATGAACACAATGTCTTTTTTTTTATTGCTTTGTATGTGGTGCTGAGGATCGAACCCAGGGCCTCACGCATGCGAGGCAAGCGCTCTACCGCTGAGCTACAATCCCAGCCCCCAGGCTGTATCATTTTCTATATTTATTTTCTACTTTTCTCATTCTCAACCTCACATTCTTTTTATTCAGGCAAATAACTAACAGTTTAGGATGCTCTTCCTTTTTAGTCCCATTATCAATTAGTTCCTAATTATCAATTAGGAAAAATCAAAGGATTATTTAAAGGAAAAAATTATTTTCAAAATTTGGTCTTCTTACCTCTTTCATTTTCTTTAGTTAATCCTCTGGAGTAAGCAGAAGTTATACCTACAAGACTGTTTGGCCTGTTCAGTTGACTTGAAGAATAGAGTGAACTGGTCATTGTAGAAAGTGAAGATGATGCAGTGGTTGAACTTGAAGTTGATACTGGTCTATAACGTGGAAAAGTCTGTGAAACATTAAAATGCACTTGAAATATTAAATACAATAGACATACAGAACACTTAAAGATTCATTTCAAAGGAAAAGTAATGTTCTAATCATGCCAAAGTAATTCAGAATGCCAGCTGAAATCCTTTCATATTTTCTGTGTAAGATTCTTGGTATGTAACTCTCTGGTATATTTAGAATGATAAGAACTGTTCATACTATTCAACATAGCTGTACTGCTGATATACTATTACCTCATCGTATGTTCTAGAGTACTTTTGTTTATATTCATCTTCTCTAGATGTTTCTGACTCCTTCTTTTCTTCTTGTTTCTCCTTATCCTGTTTTTCTTTTTCCTCCTTTTCTTTTTCTTCATTTTCTTGTTCTCTGGTTCTGGTAGAACGACTTCTTCCTATTGTTTTTTCAGCTTCCTGAAGATCAGTCAATGTCACCCCCTACACAAAAAAGGGACAAATTAATAGTGAAATGCATTAAACGTCATTTTGAAAGAATATTTTATAAAGATATATTAAATATAAATGTATTAAAAGTCAAATAATTATGTTTGGAATTAGTCTTTACACTGAAACAGTTTTTTTTAAAAAATTTTTTTTAGTTGTTGATGGATCTTTATTTTATTCATTTATTATTTATATGTGGTGCTGAGGAACGAACCCAGTGCCTCACGCATGCTAGGCAAGTGCTCTACCACTGAGCCCCAGCCCCAGCCCACTGAAACAGTTTTTAAGTAGTAAAGTGATTTATTTTATGAAGAATCACCACAAGTAAACACAAGGATAAATTCTGGGAAAGTTATAAATGTAAGAAGAAGTCTCAGTATTCACAAATTTAATTAACACCACTGAGAGAGAAATACCATAGGAATATAAATATTTCCAAGATCAGAGGAAGAAAATATAAAATATACATTGTTTACATAATACGTTACATACATTTATGTTTATATATGAGTGTGTGAAGTATATGTAAATATACACGCACACACAACAGGCCAAGGTTAAGATTTCAATACAAACAGTTAAGCTTGAAGGGTAATGGTAAAAAAATCAAGCAACTGTTGTGGAGCTTCCCAACTATAAGAAAGGAATGACACAAAGGAAAATATCATAATTAGCATGACAAGGAAGAAGTGAGAAAATAACAACTAACCTGAGAGGCATTTTTCTCATAATTGCATATTAGCTGTTGGATACACTTAATATAAGAGACCTTTTTTCTACCCCTCCCACCTCCAAATAGCCACAGAACTCCTTAGTAATTAAATATCTTATATGATTAATTAACTCTAACGCTCATCAATACTTTCTCTGTCCTGAACCTCAAATTAGAAATGGGGAATTAAAAAAAATACTAAAAGGCATATAGCTAATCTAATATTAATAGTATAATCAAATACAAAAAACCATGGGAGCATTACTAGAGTGACCTCTACCTTTCAAATTTACTCACATTAGTATATGACATCAATATTTTCACAGAAAAGAGAAAGAAAATTTATTACTACATATAAGTATGTGTGTTTGTATGCATTTCATATGTTTTATAAATTATATGCATCAAATATACCTGTGTTGATCTTCTAGACTGTCTTGCTTGTCTAGATCTTGCTTTTCTTTGGGATTCAGACTCTTCATCTCTAACAGGAGTGAGGTATGATCTATAGTAGTAAAGGAAAATTGTTAGCTGGAAATATATTTGTGAATATAAATTTATATCAATGTATGTGAATGAAATGTGTAAGTTTAGCATTTCATGTTTTAAGAAAAAGAATTCAGAAAACAGCTGAATACACTGATCATTTCTTTTTAGCTAAAAATTAATTTTGACATATTACATCTTAATTTCTTCCTCACTACATTTTTAACAATTTTAAGGAAGAACCACACTTATAAGAAGGATTTAGGGAACTGAAGATTAAAAATTTTACCTCTACTGAAAGAGATAAAAACATTTCATTTAGCAAAAGATTAATTCACCAGAATGGCTAGGGAGTGAATTTTTTTGTTTTTAACTGAAAAAACTTCCTCTTACCTAAACAACATCCAAAAAAACTGATAATCTAACCTCTACTGAGAAACAATTTATTCAATATTAAATCTTCAGTTCCTTCTAAAAATTTTGCTGTGTCCTAAACCCTTTAGTGGGCTAAGTTCTAAGTAAGTAAGTATGTACGTATGTATTTAACAAAAAGTGGGGCCTCAAATTTTTTTCTACTTATAGTGTTTTCAAATACCAGAAGGCAGGTTATCAAATTCCTTTCTAAATTGTTTATTCTCTAAGGTACAGAGTTCTAATTTCTTAAGGCATTCCTCTTTGCCCATTTTTTTTCAGTTTCTTGTAATCTCAGATGACATGTGAAATTATCTGAACAACCTCTAGATTGCCAATGTCTTCTTTCAGCACAGTGGCTAGGACTGACTGTAAAATTTAGACTATGAAATGGTGAGTAGGCAGCACCCCTACACTCTTGTCAATGTGCTTTTTTATTAATGATGATGTTGGCACAAGAACAAGAGAATGAACAAGAATCAAACAATTTTGAAATGGTATAATATTTGTCCTAAGTTAAATAATTAAATAAAGTGTTGAACAAACAAAGATAAGGTAGATCCCTGAAACACATCATGAACACATTGTTCCGATAATCAGTATTATTTGGGAAATTCAACCTAATTATATTACCATCTAGCTTACATTTTGCTGAAAACAAATATGGAAAAAAGAGTATTTTTTTTTCCTATTAAGTTAATTAAGTTTAATGTATGCCACCTGCCTCCTCTTCAAATTCCAGTGGTCTAGTGAGGTTTTTTTTTTTTTTTAAATTAAAATGCTACTTTTTAAAGGGGTTATTTTGCTAGATTTAGTATTCAACTTAATTTGTAATTCATTTGCTCTTTAACCTGAAGCTATTTATATGAGCACAATAAACTTCCGGATTTACTGACTGTTTTATGTCTTCTACTTTATCTACATATCCTCTAAAACCTAGTATATGGATGCTCAGGAGTTTGAAGATGTACTACTGGATTCTCTGAATTCAGTTTCAAAGGATAAAACTGGAGGACATGATTCATTATCTGGTATTACATCCTTAGATAATTAACCTTAAGATGAAAAATTTCTCACTTAAGATCCCTAAGAAATTCTCAAGAGAGTGTTTTACTTCACTGAGATGTTAGTAAACTTAGGTAAAAATTCCATCATAACTGTACTTCAAGTCATGTTTATGATCTGGTTTGAGAATCTATTTGAGTAACTTGTACTCCTGTAAGTATATTTTTTCTCCTTATCATGTTCTCATCTTGAGGCTATTAAATACTGAAAGATCATGTGCTTTTGCTATTTACCTAATAAGTAACACATTTACCTAATCAAGAAAGCATCTCTTCTAATTGAAGCACTTCGTAAAATTTTCTCTAAATTTCCACTAAAACATTAGTTATTATGTAAATAGTCTAAAATTTCATACTATTTAAAAAAATTAAATACCTAATTATTTTCTGTCACTTTAAACTTGTTCTACTAAAAGTGGAGGCAGGAATTAAAATTAAAAAATAAAATAAAATTTAGTGTCCACCTTTCCTTAATTTGACTTTCTCTCAGAATTTCATTTAAAATTTTGCTGATGCATATGAGTACATCTGTGAGAACCTGCCCCCTCTCTTCCTTCTGGGGCTACACTAAGCTTGACACTGCTCATTCTCGCACTGTTTTATAAAGTTCGTTTTATTTTAAGTTTTAAGTTTTCAGATTTTTATTTAAATACATATTTTTCTATAACAACTTTAATGAGTTTTCTGGGAGCAAGTAATTTAAAAGGAGATACAGAATAACCAATAATCTTGTTATTAGGTATAAGAAACATTATTTTGGGATATGATTTTAAAAAGACCTGTTTTTCTATACAAACAGGTATACAAATTTGGGAAATGATACATATTCCATTCCAATATTTTTTAGGAAAATCATAAAACTACTAAAGGGTCTGAGATGTACTGAGCAAAGTAACCTGTTTACATATTTCCCCAAATCATTTAAAGTACAGAATCATCTTTTGGTGGCACACTTATTAAATGTGATCAGCCTGGAAAATGTGATACAAAGTCTATTTTTTCACTCATTAATTTAACTCTTACTTATGTACCCACTGTCCCTTTTTGGACTTCTACCAAATAAAAAGAATAATAATAAAAAAAGATGAAATCTAAAGTGATAACTAATTTGGTTTTAAATGTTTTTAAATAGGTCAGATAGATGTTTATAAATAGGTCAGATACATGCATGTATCACATCATTACCTGAACTATTCTGAAAGAATGAACATGGACTGTGAATTCTGGCTCCAACTCTACATGGTTAAATTTTCACATTTAGTTTAGAAGAGAGAAATCGCATTGCCACTTTAGTCTATATTTATCCCCATGGCAAATAACACCAATCAACCATCACTCTCTTCCAATGGGCCTGGATTCCTTCTTAATACAGTTAAAGATGCCATGAAAAGTTAACAAACCCATCATACCTCATCGAATAGGTGAGTTGGGGAGAAAAGTTTTCTGAAAAACTTATAAGATCTGTTCCTTTAAAATTTCCATATGTATTTGTCTTAAATTAGCATGGAAATCTCATCTATTAATTTGTAACTATATCTGAGAGTCACCATCTGATATTCAGTTCCTGACTCCTCTTTTGCGGTGATTATGTAAGTATGTAAAGCAGACCTCTAAGAATAGGATGGAGAGAAAATAATTACATATTTTATGCCTTCATTATCAAAAAGATGGTAGACAACATTGTTGCCTTAAATACAGCTGTATCATAGCGTCTTAGTCTTTTCTTCTCATTACAATGGGTGTGTGATTTGTTTTAGATCATTCTGTGAGCAACTCAAAGGTCACTTTTTTTCCAATAAGGTATTTTTTTCAAACAAATCCAATGATTCTACATTTAAAAAATTTCATTGATATTTATTGGCCAAACTACTTATATTTATTTATAACAGTTATGTTTTGGTTAGTCAACCAGTTTACATCTTTAAAAAATGGACACCAGCCCTTTCTTTTTCATTCTGCTTTTTTCCTTCCAGAGGAACTACAAATGGGCAAATGGGAGATGGATGAAACAAGGAAAAATGGTGGAAGAGAGTAGTTATATAAAAGCAACAAACAATTCTATGTAAGTATGAAGTTACTTGTAAGGTACTCTCTTGCAGTTTGAAAAGACCGGAGAATTACAAATACTTAGGACGGTCAAAGAATTTGCTATTTATGCTTCATCCATTTAAATCTAGCTTCTCCCTACTTCCAAAACAAAAATTAATACACTGGAATTCTTAACTAAGAAAAAACAGGAAATCTCAACACAGTCCTAATAAAAAGCAACAGGAAAATTCAAGAACACTGTAAATTTTAAAAGTGTGTGTAGTAACATTCTGTAAAACTCTAAAGGCATACTAAGGTACCTAACGGTATGAATGTGTTGATTTATCTTTTTCAGCCACAATGTATTTTAAAATTATCATATATACATTTTAAGACAAATTACGAATCATAAACATTTAAACCAATGATGAAATTTGATCAAAAGATAAAAAAGCCAACAATGTATTAAAAACTGCAAATGACTATTTCACATTGGAGAACACACGAACATTAATAATACTGCAAACATCATTGAAACAAAGTTAAGACAAACAAAATTTCTACAATAAGACCAAAAACAATGTCAGCAGACACATTTTGTTATTAGAATCTGCATTGTCCTAATTTGTCAAAAATTTAATTTTCAATCTTTAACATGTTCCATTAAAATTAATTTAGGACTGATTCTAAAAGTCAAAACTCAACTCTCTCCAAAAGAAAGAAAGAAACAAAAAAAAACAAAAAATAAATCTGACATCAGGAATCATAATTTGGAAGCTAGAGGTGTAGTTCAGTGTTAAAGGGCCTTCCCAGAATGCAAAAGTCCCTGCATTTTATCCCTACCATGGCACCCGCCCGCCAAATCCTCATAATTTGTTCTGAAACAACTGATGATTCTGGGGAGATAGTTATGAGGTTTTTACCTGTCACTGGAGAAATTTTTAAAAGCATGGAATGCTAGAAACAAAGTATTCTAGAAGTTAAAAATTACATAAATCAAATAACCCATTATACAGAAGAAATTTTGACTGGAAGGTAATTCTGATCTTATGGATCAAGACATAGTAAGGGGGCTGGTGTGTAGAGGCCTTGGGTTCAAGCCCTAGCACTGCCAAAAAAAGGGGGGGCATAGTAAGGATTAAAAAATGAAGAACTTCTCTTCTTCAATACATCCACCAAAAACAGGCTAAGCCAACAAACTGATTTTGATAAGTTTGATCAAGTGATGGATTATTTTGGTAAGATATGTGAGATCCTCTAATTTCTGTTGGTATATGGTCTCATTGAAAGCACCATAAGAACCTAAAACAGTCTTACATTTACAGAAAATAGTAATTAAAATTAACATGACATGCTGGTATTCCACTCAAAAAGTGCTCAGTACTTATAGTGGTGTTATGTAAGTACCATTAAAATTCACCATTAAAATAGGAATAAAACCTAAAAACACTGATAAAAACTAAAGATACAATGATAAGAAAATATTTAATAATAACTTTACTTTTGCTACTTTTCATATATTCAAAAACAAATACTATGATTAGGCCATAACATGACAGACAAAGCACTTTACTAGGCACTAGAGAAAAAGCACTCTGTATCAAACACTGTGACAGAGTTAAAACAATGTTAATCTAATCAGTATTTTAGTAAGAAAAATATAGTTATATAGCTAATTCAATTTTCCAAGAATATAAAAATAAAAACAAAACTGACATTTAGTTTACTAACATCTCATTTTTTTTAAGAGGAAAAAACAAAATTCAAAGCTAGGGACATAGCAGAAAGAACTGGACTGATTCTTCTACAATCTTGGGGCATACCTCAGCTCTCACACCAATTAATTAACTATAAAAAATTGGACAGCCACATAATATCTCTGGGTCTGAGTTTCCTTCTGTGAAGCAAGGATATCACAAAAGATATCCTCCTTTCTATATCTATATTCCGTATCGACAGGCAATGGCAGGAAGATGTGAGCAATGTTCCTAAATACATTTAAGCACACAAAGAAATTCATAGATTTTTTTTTTAAAAAATAGAACTAATGAGTGCTTTCTACATACCAGATCTACAACAATTAATTGAATATATTTAACACAACTAAAAGTATTTGGCTTATACATATGAACAGAACCTTCCCGTCACCAAAGGAAAACAGATATATATTTTTTGTGGTGCTAGAGATGGAACCCAAGGCCTTGTGCACACTAAGCAAACACTCTACCACTGAGCTATCCACCCAGAAAAGAATTTTAAGATGAAGATTTCAAAAACATTTTAACATTCATCAAATTTCTAAATAACAGGAGGAAATAATGTAAAAAATTATAAATAGGAAAACTAAGTAAGAAGACAACTGTGTGGCTTACTGCCTTTAAACAAAACATTAATTTTCTCAGAGGTGGGTTACTAAATCTAAATATTAATGATTGGTAGTTATTTCAATTTAAATAGTTTCAAGCTGACAAAAAGTATTTCATTTATCAGTCTCTTGGAGAGATGGTCGACAACTTCCCAAGATTTAAAAAACAAAAAACAAAACCAACTTTCATCACTGGGCAAACATATCAGCAGTAGTGGTAGGACCTTTACACACCTGCGTCTCTCCCTGACCTCTGATGTGGAGGAGACAGTGCCAGCAGTAGTTGTAGTCAGGGTTGTGGTAGAAGCTGCAGCATTTACAACAGTTGGAGCAACAGGAATGGTCACTGCCGTAGGAACACTGTCCTTTTCTTTTTCAGTACTATCATCAGCCCACAAACGATTTGAGGTACTATAGCATCATAAGCAGCAACACAAAAAGAGAAAAGGAAAATAGCTAAACAATGAAAGCACTTTCTAGCAGCTGAAAACATGTGACTATAGGGATGGATTTTTTAAAAACACAAGGTGAGACATCTTTCAACTATGAACCAAAAAGCTCACCCAAACATGTCAAAGAAAGAAATTTACATTTTAAATGATCTAATTCAGGAACTTATTCTTTTCCCCCAGACATGCATAATTGCTTCTTTTTGGAACCAATTTTTGTTTGGAAATAATTTTAATAAGGTAAATGAAAAAAATCCAGAGCCCCACAATCTTCTAAACAAATATGCATGCACATACATAAGCACACAGTAGACCTGAACATAAAATGTATCTGTAACTTACCTGCTTTGTGTGCCTGCTGAGGAAGAACCCGTTGTAATCTTTGTAGTAGTGCTTGTGCTGGAAAGCAGGCTTTTCTGAAGCCCAGCTGCAGAGGTAACTGTTGGTGTTGATGTGGTGCTTGGAACACTAGAACTAATCAAATCATCTTGTCTTCTACCAAAGGAGCAACTAAAGGAAAGAGTCATATCTATATAGAATGTGTTTGCACGTGTGTTCTACATTTACTGTCTAACACATTATACAAATTCACAAGACCAGGAAAAATCTAATAAACTGTGTTCCTAAATATACCACCAGCTCCAGCACCAAGAGTTGCATCTACAACTTGCTAGAGTTTAGATGATTTCACTAATTAAGTAGTGTATCATTTACTGCCTGCTTCCAACTCCTTTGGAAAAAACCCAAAGATGGTTTGATCTGATATTTCACATTTCTGGAATATTCTAGACCATTGTGGTCATACCAGATGGGTCCTAAGAAAATGCACTGGTGTGGTTTTATCCAGGGAAAAACAAGACATTTGACTTTTTAGGGAAAAAAAGAAAAAACATTTATTTTTTTTCTTTTTTGGTACTGGGGATTGAACCCAGGGGATTGCACATGCTAGACAAGCACTCTACTACTGAACTGCATCCCTAGTCCTTCTAAAACATTTTTTGAGAAAAAATTTTGCTAAGTTACCCATGCTAGCTTCAAATTCGTGATGGTCTTGCTTCAACCTCCTGAGTGGCTGAGATTACAGCTGTATGATACCATGCCCCACAAGGAAATTTTTCTGGCTACTACAGGTCAGATTCCTAGCAGAGACCCATGCCTATGTTATACTTGTTCATTTATTACTCTTTTCAGTTGCTTTTAGCAGATGATTAATTTATAGGATTTACTTTCTTCTTCAAGATGATAACACCAATATTCCACTGAAGGCATTTTTATAACTCTGAGTTCCATGATAAGCAGAAACTTTACAAGTCGCAAATGATCAGATCTTAAATAAAGTCACTGACCTATTTCAGTTGCTATAGGTATTTATATAATAAAGTCCTATGTATAATATGAAAGATGCTTCATAATATATCAAGTCTAAATATATCATAGAAAGGCACAAGTAAAAATAAAACACCACCCATCTTTAAATATACATTCTGCCTTTAAATCAAGTTTTTACTTACATGACAAAAGATATAAGATTTAATCAAAGTATCTTGCTTAATTGATATTCAACTGAGGGCTTGAAACAAACTGCCTAATATTTTTATAAAATAATACATAAAAATCATCCAAGAATTATATTATTACCTTTTATGATAAGTTGATCCTTCATTGATTGAGCTGTTTTTTTTAAGATCGTCTTCCCATTTTCTTCTTGTATAAGAACTACTTGTTCGCAAACTCAAAGTGTCTCTGTAAAAAGAATACTCTTCAGATTCTGATAATTTTAAAACAAGATTAAAAAAGTTGCACACTAAGAAATACTAGTAGAAGCAGAAACTAGTAGAAACGCTTGTGAAAATACTTTGGTATATTGATCAATAAGTGGAAGTAATTATAGATCGAAGACTCTATTCCCAAGGTATAATCCAAAATATGGAGAAAAAATTTAAGATAATTACAGAAATATTAATTATAATCACAAAATAGTAGGCAAGATGTCCACAGTAGATCTATTCTATGGTATAATTCACTGATGAAAAATATTTTTTGAGAACAAACAAACATGTTAAGATTGCTTATGAGATATTAGGTGAAAAAAATCAAGGCACACAAATGGATATTATAATGTAATTACAACTATATTAGAAATTTCTCAAACTCTAAAATGTGCTGAAAATAGGAAGGAACCAAGAAAAATACTGCAACTGTTTGAGCTTTTCCTCTCTTTTTTCCCCTTTTCCAAAATGTTTGAAATGTTTAGAGAATTTGCACTACTACTTTCCCTGTACTCTGGTCCAGCCAAAAGGCCTTCTTTGCTACTGTATGAACATACTAATACTAAGTCTGTATTCTCCAAGACCATGCATCTGGTGTTCTATCAGGAATACACTTTATCTCTTCCAGATTCCATACTCCACATAAATACAAAGCTTATGTATTAACTTTGATGCTAGATAACAAAGATTTAAAGTAAAAGCATGAAGCAAATCATAATGAACTTGCCTGTTTTCTTTCTCTTCAATATCAGATGTGCTAGCTAGTCGTCTTGGTATAGTAGGTGCAACATATGCAAGCCTTGCTCCTTTACTATCTTTCTCCTGCACAATAGGAAAAAAAATGAATCAAAATAATATTGTGTGCTAATAACAGGCATTGTTAAAAAGAAACAGTTATTTAACAATGCATAATTATAGGCCATCACAATTTACAGTATTTCCCTTTTTCCTAGCTGAACTCTAAAACTGACATATATCAACAGTTCTGCACTGTTGAATATGGTGGCATGTGCCTGGAATCCCAGTAACTCTGGTGGCTGAGGTGGGAAGATCTCAAGTTTGAGGCCAGCCTCAGCAACTCAGGGAGACCCTCAGCCACTTAGTGAGACTGTCTCAAAATAAAAAGTAAAAGGACTGGAGATGTAGCATAGTGGTAAAGTGCCCTTGAGTTCAAGCCCTAGTAACAACAACAACAAAAACAAACAAACAAAAATCGAGTACTACACAATTCAATATTCAACTGAGGGCTTGAAACAAACCTTTTCAAGCCTGTTCAACTAATTTTCTTCATTCTCCTTAAATAGAGAATTAGAAAAAAACACAAGGAAGAAAATTTCTTTTATTTAAGAACTTTTTTTTTTTTTAAATATTTATTTTTTAGTTGTAGGTGGACAGAATATCTTTATTTTATTTTTATGTGGTGCTGAGGATCGAACACAGTGCCTCACGTGTGCTAGGCGAGCACGCTACCACTGCGCCATAACCCCAGCCCTATTTAAGAACTTTTGATAAAACTTCTGTAACATTAAAATAATGTAGTACTGTAAGCTAAAACACTCTACTTCTCTTAGATTGTCTCAACATCTGAAATGGGTTCACTGATAATTCCTAATCATTTATGTTATATAAGCTATTCACAACCTTGAGAGTCTATACTTTAAAAATACATTAAATTATTCAAAATAATCAATTTAAATTATATTTATCCAAATGTGGCTGTGAGTGTGTAGTGACAGTGATGGGTATACTGACATAAAATCCTGAAAAACAATTAGGTAACAAACTTGTACAAAAGCAAAAATATTAAATTAACTGATGACAAATTCCAACTCTATATTTCTGATGAGGAAAACATTTTGAAAAGAAAACTACATATATGAAGTCCAAGCACAGAATATAAACAATCTAACTATATATAACAGCACTGAATAAAAGATATATGTTTGATTCCATATTAATACTGCCTCAAGTATAAATAAAAGTACATATTAAGACAAAGTTGCTTGTAATGGATCAGATCAAAAAGCTGGTAAAGAAACTGCAGATACTGGATGAATGTAACTTATGAGTACAATCACATTCTGGAAAAAATGTGTCCCTAAACTTTGGGAAACTTATTAAATCATAATAAATAAGATAAACTTATTCCTTAATATATTCTATTGTAAAAAGTAGGGCAAAAATTTTTCTCCAAATGTTTTGAAATATGCCATTTGGTTTTTTTAGTACTGAGGACTGAACTCAGGGGTACTCGACCACTGAGCCACATCCTCAGCCCTATTTTGTGTTTTATGTAGAGACAGGGTCTCACTGAGTTGCTTAGCACCTCGCGGTTGCTGAGGCTGGCTTTGAATTTGCAATTCTCCTGCTTCAGTCTCCCTAAATACTGGGATTATAGGCATGCGCCACCTAGCTCTTTTTTTTTTAAATTAGTTCATTTTAGTTATACATAATATTGGGGTTCATTTTGAAATAATTGTACAAGCCTGGAATATAATTTGCTCTAATTCAGTCCCCAGTATTTCCCCTTTCCCTTTCTTACTCCTTCCTCGTTCCTTTCCTCTATTCTAATGGTCTTTTATTTATTTATAGTGTTTTTAAAAATTAGTGTCTTGTAAATATACATAAAGGTGAGATTCACTGTGATATATTCATATACGTATAGAGGAAAGTTTGGTCAGATTCATTCCACTGTTCTTCCATTTTTGTATCCTTCCTCCTTCTGCTTCAATCCTCTTTATCTACTCCACTTATCAAATATCTTTCTATTTTCATGGTATGCTCCTTTTTCTTTTTTCTTCAGAATAAAAGATTTTTTTAAACTTAGGTTAGTATAATCCTAAAATTATATTCTGCGCAAACACATGTGATCTTCTCAGTATTTATAAGTCCATACATACATTTATTCAAAGTGGTACAATATTTTGGTACATAACTAAGTCAGCTGAATTAAGTTGATTTAAAGATACCTAGTAGAAAATCTACCAGATTTCATGTCTTTAGAAAATAAATTATTGAGAGTTTTTATAGGAATCAGAATGTGAAACAGATTACCTTTTCTTTATTATCCAAAGAAGAGGAAAGTCTGGGACTTGAAGCTGAACGTATAACACCTGCAGTGTCTTTTTCTCTCTGAGCCTCTTTAGATGCTGTGATTTCAGCAAGTGCACCATAACTGCCAGTCTTCCTAAGTCCTAACCTCCAAGATGCAGGAGATTCGTCTTTTCTCTCTTCTTCTTTGGGAGAAATTTTTGTAGCTGAAGTTGGAAACTGTTTTTATTAAGAAAAAAAAAAAATCATCCAAACTGATCAGTCTCAAATTTGGAAATGATAAGTTTTCATATAATGTCTAAAATTTTATGGTTAATAGTTTGAGAAAACACTTTTACTAGATAGGTTAATGTCTTAGTCAAAAAAGAAAAAATCTAAAACTGAAAGAAGAACAGACTACCTTTACAGAAGTTAGATTTAAGAAAACACTACACGCTTTTATATCACACAGAAAAATTATGATGCAGATACAAAAAACAAAAATGAGCACACCATAAAGGACTTAAAACCATGCATCTCTGGAACCAGTATTTATATTAAACTTGTTATGTTGTAACCTAATATAAATTCTTGCACATAGAAATGCCTCACCATAGATTTTTCACCCTTATTGGGCACAAGAACAATGCCAGTTTTGCGCAAGCCCTGCCTCCATGATGCAGGATCTACTGATTCCACCACAGGCATGATAGGAGCAATGAAATCATACTAAATCCAATTAAAATGAGACAGGTGAAGAGATAAAGATTGAAAGCATGAAAACAAAAAAGGAAGTTATGAGCAAAAAATACTTTTTTTTTCCTTTTTAAAAGAATTTTATAATAATCAAAACTCAGTAATTCAGTAATGACTCAATTTTTGAAAATCACTGGGAACAAATTCTGGTATTAGCACAAAGATAATCTGAAAGAAATCAATAAAAAATCCTCTAAAACAGTTAAAGGCACATACAGTAGATAATATAAGAGAATATGAGTGAACAAATGACTACTGCATATGAATTGTTTTATCCATTTATAAATTCTGGTTAAAATTTAAATTCCAACATAATAAAAATCTAATAACTGATATTTTCTAACTATAACATTTCATTCAATAATATTTACAATATCACAACTTTAAATTTACTGTTTGATTTTCTCATTAAACATTTCAACTATTTTTATGTGCAAATAATTATTCCACTTTTAGGGTTTTCCAACAATTGCAAATTTTCTTAAAAAGCAACCTCTGTTCATTTAAATAGTTCATCAATTTCACTTCCAGAATTTTAAGTGTTCAACCACAGTTAAATATGGAAAAGTGAACACAGCAAGTATCTACTTGCTACAGAAAGTACTGATTTTCTTTTTAAGTCCTTTTATATTTTCAAAGATTGCTATAATTAGCACATTAATAGAGCATGTTAAAGTTCCCACTTTATAGACAGAATTCTCATAAGATACCTCTAGTACTTCCATTAATTAATTTGTATCAATATGTGCACTAAAATTATTTCAGAGGGTCATTCAAAAACAAAATAAAAAACACAGGGGGGTCCAGAGTGTGGGATATTTTAAAGTTTTGAGAGAAGCACAGTGACATCTCTTGGACACTATACAAACTGCCACTATTAATTTATTTGTACTTGACTAATAAATGAAACAAGTATTTCTTTGGCTAAGTGGCACCCTTGGGAGGAGGATGGGCAAAATACTAGGCACTCAGTTGACCAAGAAATAGTCTATGCAGTAAGGTAGGCACTGAGACAAGAGTATACATTTTAGGCTTTGCAGACCACAGATAATACCTAAATAAGTCAGTGTGGCTGTATTCCAAGAACATTTTATTTAGGGACAATAAAATCTGACTTGGTGTCACAAAATAGTCTTAATTTTACTCAATCATTTCAACATGTTAAAACCATTCTTAGTTGTGGATTATAGTAGTGAGATCATCTGCCATAGTTGTCAGTCCCTGTTCTAGACTCCATCTTTCCCGCCAAAACCAAAACCAAATGTTGCTCCTCCATAATGATGCAGGCAAACAGGAGATAACATTTGCTTTGTTATAACAGAAGCTAACATTTATTAAAATGTTTACTAGTGTTTGGCCCAAAGCTATTTCAGAGTTGAGACAACTGAGGAAGTAATATCTATTTTGAAATGGGCATCTGTTGCACTTTAATGACTGATATACCTCCACTCTGCCTAACATGAATTTGTATGTAAGTACTGGTTTATGTGTTTAAAATTATTTTTCACAATTTTACTTGGTGCATAAATAAATCTTTCTGAAATAATTAATAATCAATACTTCCTTCCTGAAACTTTCTTCTTTTGATCTTACATGTCCTTAACAAGACACATCATATTTTAATTTTCCTACTTTGATGACCACTTCTCCTCCTTTCCTTGACCCCCACCTTTTATTTTTTTGATTAACAACTTTCCTTTTCCTAGTCCTGCAACATAAACATCTTAAAAGTCTGCTCTCAGATCTCCCATCTTGCCTTCTACTTTCTTCTGCTGAGGGACAGGAGCAGAAACCACTGTACTACCTCAGGTTAAATATTAATTTTATTCAGGTTATTCTCAAATTTAACCTTTATTCTCCAGTTCACTCTAACTCCTAAATTCCCAGTCCTGAATTTTTATTTACCTGTAGAATCAACTATCTAGAATGTATTCGGAACTTGAAACTCAACGAATCTAAAATCAAATACTTTTACTGCCAAAACAACTCAATTCATTTTTTATTTCTAGTAAAGGCATTATGTTATTTCTTCAATTCCCGATATTTGTTCAATTCCCAAAATAATGTTAGACTTCTTTCTCGCCTCCTTCCATTAATAAGTGAGGTGCCAAGTTTCTAACTCTCCTTTCCTTTATAAGCACACACCCACTTCCCTAGTTTACATTCTTACCGTTGCGAGCAATTTCAATGATTTTCTAATAAGCCTTTCCTTAATCAGTCTCTCATCTTCAAATATATCTATATACTGCTACCAGAATATTATGTAAGAATAATTGTCTGCCAGGCACGGTGGTGCATACTTGTAATCCCAGTGGCGTGGGACGCTGAGGCAGGAAGATTGTGAATTCAAAGCCAGCCTCAACAACTTAGCAAGGCCCTAAGCAACTCAACGAAACTCTCTTAAATAAAATACAAAAAAAGGCTGGGGATGTGACTCAGTGGTTAAGCACCCCTGGAGTTCAATCCTTGGTACAAAAAAAAAGAGAGAGAATAATTTTCTCATAGCACTGTGATACTCTACTATCAAATACATTCTAAAAATGTAACCTTAGAAATGAAGATATTCCATAGTTTGGCTCTACTTTTCTTGTTTTACTTTGCATATATGTATGCTATAAACTAATCAAACTGAACAATTTATTTTCCCCATATTATCCCTACTTGCTCACATTGTTTCTCGTCTCTCCTTTTATACAAATTCTCCTTCTCTCTCAAAGTACTACCTACTCATCCTTCAAGATCTATCACAATTGTTCTGTTCCCATTACCTTAAATCAAATGTAATTTTTCTACCATGATACCATTATGCTCCATCTGTACTTTTTTACTGATGTATTTCTTATACTCACAGCACAAGCTGTCTTTAATCAAATTATTATGCTTTTAATATTGGATCTGATTAACCAGAACACTTAATTCCAAGAATTTTTGCCACCCAGTAAAGAAAATATAATTTACACTTCCTTGGAATACATACCCACATACAACACAGCAGGTAAACTGTTTTAAAGATACCTATAATGCTTATTTTGACTATAGAGTAATATAGTCTTATTGTTAATTAACAACTAAAGCATAAAATCAAACTGATAGTTTTATATATAACATCTCCACAAATTATCAGGCTGGTATAGAAATAATTACTTTTAGCTCAACATTTAAGAACTTAAGGAAAGATGATTTAAAGTGAATAGATCTGGGGCTAGGATTGTGGCTCAGTGGTGGAGCGCTTGCCTCGCATGTGTGAGTCACTGGGTTCAATCCTCAGCACCATATAAAAATAAATAAATAAAATAAAGATATTGTGTCCATCTACAACTACAAAAAAATATTTAAAAAAAAAAAGTGAATAGATCTATTTTTTGTTACAGTTATCCTGCCTTATTAGAAAAGAAGCAGCATTTAAAATGTTTTATATGCTTCCCTTTTATGTGGTGTATTCCTTTTTATGAGCACACATATAAATATATATAGTTTATATAGTAGGCACTGGTGGAGGAAGCTGAAAAACTCTGTGTTAATGTTAAAAGCAAAGCAGTGACTGAAAATGTACAAATTAGAACCTCTGAAAGCAAAAAAAAGAGATGCATTTATAAATTAACAATTCATTTAAAAAATTTGTGTCTGTTAAGGTCTCTCAAGTTACAGATAAAATCTTAAGAAAAACAACACTAAATGCTAAATAAAAGAATATGAGTATTATTGGATATAAGAACAGATTTTAGAAGTTAAGTCATACTGATAAGACTCCCCACCCATTAAAAATAATTCAAATTCTTAGTATAAATTTTTATTGCTTTGAATAAAACGTAGTCACAAAATCTCAAGAATACTGAAATATGATCTTCTAAGTAAATTATAGTACTTAAAATTCAAAATTAAATGCAGTTTCTAAATGGGCAAATAAATAGAAGCAGGGGCTGGGATTATGGCGCAGTGGTAGCGCGTTCGCCTAGCACGCGTGGGGCACTGGGTTCGATCCTCAGCACCACATAAAAAATAAAATAAAATAAAGATATTCTGTCACCTACAAATAAAAAAAAAAAATTTAAAAAAAAATAAAAATTAAAAAAAAATAAATAAATAAATAGAAGCAGGTGCTTGTTATTAAATCAATTAATTATAGAATCAAAAGTGATTCTGAATAAGAACTTCTATAGAAAAAATACTGGTACACTAAGTTAACACATATATATAGTACATACTTTCAGTTAGGGTGTTAGGTATAAAGTGAAATATAAATTGACATAAATTCAAGGTTCTGCCTGAGAAAAAGAAAACTGAACACAAGAAGACTATTTTAACGATTGGACTGTAGGAGGAGAGGAACTGTTGAGCTAAACATCCAAGCGAAAGAGAGCCAGACCCAGAAACACCCGAAGGACTGGAGCTTCTGGGAACTTGTGATGATCCCATGGTCTTAATAGACAATCAATCAAAAGAACTAAAGAGTGTAGCACACATTTAGTATTCACTGAAGAAATACATGGGAGTTTCAGAAATAAATTAAACTTCAGTTCAAATGAACTTTAGTGATACTACTTATAACATAGTAGTTTTCAAAATTCTACAAATTGATTTTAGAGAATTTCATATTAAAGCATATGTAATTATGATCATATGACATAGGTTCAAGAAGCCCTCAGTTCTGAATATAGAAAGATAACTCAATCATATATGACATTCAAACTATACCAGTGAAATCCATACATTTCTATCACTATGAATTTATGTTATTGTTTTACTTGGGAAAAGTTTTAGAGAATTATTAATAGTACAGGTTTTTAGAAAAAAATTTCCAGTTTATGATTTTAAAAAAGATTTTGAGCACCCTAAACAAGACTGAAAACATAATAGAAACACAATGGGTATTTGAAATCAGTTCTCAAATCCATGCAGCCCAAATATTGTCAGACAAACAACAAAATAAGAATTCTAAAGACAGACATATCAACTGAATACAATGTGCAATTCTTGAGTGAATGCTCGATTTGGGGGGGGAAAAAAACCAAAAACCAGCAAGGAAAGACATTACAACAAACATAAATGGAAAAAAAAAAAAATCTGAGTATGTAGATTAGTTAACATATGTAACAGTACTGTATCAAAGTTAAAATTTCCTTAGTAGTAAATTATGGGAATGAAGGAAAATGCCTTTAAACTCAGGAGATACATACTGACAGTCAGGGACAAAGTTTTATTATGACTACACTCAATTTTTAAATGCTTTGTAGGGGAAAAGTTTCTGTGTACAGACAGGGATAATTATGGTCATTAAAGATAAGCAAGAGTTGATGAGGAGAAATCGTTATAAAGACACCAATAGGTTAAAATGAAACAGCAACAAAAAGAACCCTTACTCTTTAATTTGAGTTAAAAGGACAGGTTCTAGAGTAGAAGTGAAAAGGCAAAAAGAGCAACACCCCAGTTCGAAAACTGCTTTGGTGGAGAACAGAGGCAGAAGATAAAAAGAGAAGAAAACTAACATTTTGAGAGCACACTTAATCACTAATCAAGCTCATTCTCTCAACCAATCCTTATAATATTAACTTTACTTCTATTTTGTTTTGTGACAGATAAGGAAGATAACTCACACAAGGCCATAACTAACAAGAGGTGAAGCTGATCTCTGGTTTGTCTGACCACAGACATCATGCTTTTACTGTCATACCATAGTGGCATGCCTAGTGCTTTCAATACTGTGAGTTAGAAAAATCCAGACTTTAGCTTTTGTTGACCTGTGGCTTACTGACCCATATGTGAAATTATCAATACCTACCCTCTACTTAGCATACATAAAGGATATAAAACCTGAGATTCTAAAAAAAAATTGAGAAGTAGAAACTACAACAATTATTTGTTTCAATGTTATGAAGATTTTAATCTTCCTGCCACTTACTTTAACTATCAATTGTATGTATTAACTACCAAGTGTAGTATCGATTAAAAAGGATTTTAAAAAAGACTATAATATGGTTCAGAGTAACTATCAACTGTATTTGTTAATTACCAAGTGTAATACTGATTGCAAAAAGGATTTTAAAAAAGACTATAATATGGTTCAGAGGAAATCTCAAACTAAAAAATAGAAAAGTGTAATATACTTTCTGGAAAAAATATATAAAAATTCAGAACTGTTTTAATGAGTTAGTCCAAGTGGTACTTAAATAGAACACATATATTTTTGAAAAACAATTTTGGCTTACCTTTTTAATAGGTGATGTGGGTGTTGCCTGACTTGATGACAGAGTAGGTGTTGTAACAGCTACAGGAGCTGCTTGTGTACTAGAAGTGTTGGCAGTAGTTATGGAAGTCACAGGTTTTGTCTTATCTATTAAAACAAAATTTAAGAATCAAGATTCTATAGAAATCTGGCTTCATTGGCTGTCTTTTCCTACTACTGATCCTTTTTACAAGTGGCTTTTTAAAGACATTTGTAGAAATGACTCTGTAGGCAGAAGTAAAGAGTTAAGATAACACAAAAGAAGTAAAACAAAGCTTCTGAGAATAAAAAGCACAATCAGTGCATAAAAATAATATAATTAAAAATTTACTATAGCTATGTAATTTTCTAATGGATTTCTATTGATGATCTAAAACTTACTGCTCTTCTTTATTTCAGTAATCTAAAAGTGCTTTGTCAATAATCAGCTTATGTTCCTATAAAATATTATGGTTAAATGTCCCAAACAGCATGTTTTCTTATTTCTAAAATAGTCAAATGGGCACCATACTATCTTCCCAGAAAATAACCCACCTAACCATGGAGAGCATCATTCAACATGCTTATTGTCTCTATACTTAAAATACTGTGTCATAGGCACTGGGGACCTATCAGTCAACAAAAAAGACAAAATATTTTAACTGCATGGAACTTACAGTCTAGTAGGAAAAGCAATAAATAAGATAAACTCATATACTACCATTCAACTTAGTTCTTCTATTTGGTTTCAATGAAGAATGAAAATTTTAATTTCTTGAGGAAAAAAATCCTAAAAGCAAAAATATAATTCTCATTTCTTATTCTCTCAATTGCCCCTCCAGTTTATAAATCATTTGAAAGGTAATCAAAACTTCTGACTGAGTTCCTATTTTCACCTAGTTTATGAGAAAAGAAAAACACTGAAGAAAAACTGGCTTGATTAATAATTTATAAAAGAAGTAGTTGGCAAAAGTTGTCTTATGCCAAGGAAATAACTTATATAACGTAGAAAAAAGAAATAGTTTACAAATTGTCAAACCAAGCTGTAGGTCTATAGGGAAATGTCTGCTTTCTCAAGTTTGCTAAGTTAAGTATGATAAAGCCTGGTTGATACTAAAAGAGTGACAGACAAGAAACCCACAGCATTTACGTGGATCAATTCTTGAGACACAGTCAAATTTTCCTGGCATGACCCAGCCCTAGCAGCAACAGGAAGAACAAAATTATCGTAGTACAATGCTTTAGAGGAACATTTAAAGTTAGCTCAGTGAGAAACTGAGCAGAGAATGATTAGTATGCTTCAGTTTCAAACGGGAAATAATAAAAGTAATCTGATATATTTATAGAATTATTTATATTTAGAGAATAGAGTTTAAAGAACTTTACAGATCATATAGTCCAATTCTTATTTTACAGTCAAGGAAATTTCAAGCAAAAGATATCAGGAGTGTACTAGTTAGTGACAAAACTGGACAAAGATTAAAGTGTTTTGTTTGTTTTAAACAGCTCTTCACTGCCTAACAATGAACAATGAATTGCATTAAAAGAATCTATATTAAGAGAAAGATAAAAATCAGAAATCTCTGGAAGAAATGCCTGGACTTCCAATTCTTGAATTCTACATAAATAGTAAAAAAACCTGACACATGAGTTATTCAGAGATCTGAATGCTACTCAACACTTCCTTGGGCACATGTGCATGTAGTTCAATTTGTAATGATATACTTTACTTTAGATTTAGTCCCCAGAAAGGGATTAAGTACATAAAAATAATATTAAATAGTTGCAAAAATATCTGGGTCAATTTAAAGGTCAATGACATTATTTCATCTTTCAGTTTTTGTAAAATGAATGAAAAAAACAGTACACATTTAAATGAAGTGATATTAGGTAAGTATGCACATTGATCAAATTTAATGAGCAGAGTTTAGTTTTATACAATTATTATATGAAAGTTAACCCTTATTACAATGCAATTGATTGTATCCATTGTATCCATGGAAAGCAGCTGTTATTTTGATAAGAAATCTGAGATTAAATAAATTACTCACACATACAATTACGTGTATGAACCAGTCCATGTACTTAACTACTACACATATTGCTTTTCATATAATTTGCTTTTATGCTTAGGAATAATTAATTATTATGTTATGCAAACATATAATAACATTCAGTGATCAGCAACTGGTTTAGCTTCCAATTTTCCCTACATGATTATCTCACTAGGGCGAAGGATATGTTGTTAAGTGACCAAACAATACGACAGCATTGAGGAAAATTTAAATCTTTTTTTTTTTTTGGTACTGGGGATTGAACTCAGGGGTACTCGACCACTGAGCCACATCCTAAGCCCTATTTTGTGTTTTATGTAGAGACAGGGTCTCAATGAGTTGCTTGCTTAGCGCCTCGCCATTGCTGAGGCTGGCTTTGAACTTGTGATTCTCCTGTCTCAGCCTCCCAAAGTGCTGGGATTACAGGCTTGATCCGGCTAAATTTAAATCTTTTAAGTGACTAAAATCTAGCCACTTAACATCATCTTTTAAAAACAATTTTTGTGTTTTTTTAATGTTTTATATTTAGTAAACCTAAGGGAAAATATTTCTCCAAGTGATTAAAAATAAAATGATTTGAAAATGTTGCTGCTGTGTCTACAGGGAACACAGGAATTTCAAGAAGTTGTAGGGTTTCTTTTGTGTTTATCAATGACTACCAAACTGGTCCTGACAGTTAAGTTAATTTCTTCAGTGATCAAAAATATTATCAGGCCAGGCATGGTGGTGCACACCTGTAATCCCAGGGGGTAGGCGAGTTCCAGCCAAACTCAGCAACTTAGTGAGACCCTAAGCAACTATACGAGACCTTGTCTCTTAATAAAATACAAAAGAGGGCTGGGGATGTTGCTCAGGGTTTAAGTACCCCTGGGTTCAATCCCCGGCACCAAAAAAAAAAAAATCTATATCCATCAGAAGGAGAATGTTTTCTTCTGATAAATTTATGTTACAATCCCACATTATGTAATTTAAAGATGGCAACATTGATATCAGACCATTCAGAAGTTTTGACCAATTAACTGATACAGATTAAGAAACAAATATAAATAAAGGAATTTGGCAAACAAAACAAAAACAAGTAGGTCAAGGAAAAAAAGAAACCATATACTTAATAGCAAAAAGGAAAGAAATGTGAATTATTCTAGTAGCTTTGTAAAACAATTTGGCAGCATCTATGAAAACTGAAAATGTGTACATCCTATGAACAAACATTTCTAAGTCCATTAGAAAATCTCATGCAAAAATACATGGGAAGCATGATCACTACAGCATTATTTGAAACAAGAAACAGAAAAAAGTTAATGTTCATCAGAAAGAAAATGAACATATTTCATGAAGTATTATACAACAGCTAAAGGAATAAATTATATATACAAAGTTATAGATATGATTTATGGACACTTCTAAAAAAAAAATAACCTTTCAGTAAAAAAAAGCAAGAGGCCTCACAATTCCTATAGTATGAAAACAAGCATAAACAATATTATAGTTCCTATGTATAGTACTTATGAGTGTACATATAAGAACTTAAACATGGACTAGAGAATTACAGAAAAAACTCATGATAATGGATGCCTTTGGGAAGGAAGAAAAGGGGAGCAGATTAAGATAGGTGGTTATAAAAAACAACTATAAAGTTTTATTAAAAGAAATCTAAATATGACTACATATCTACAGCTATCTTTAAAATTTCTCAAAACAAAGCAAATTCCCCCATGTCTTCACAGGAGAATATCTTAATTCAGTCCCTTTCTACAATGAGAATTTGGGATGCAGCTAGGACTAGCTTCCTGGGTTTTCAAGGCTTCAGAAAGCAGCAGGAACATTCTTGAATTGCCGAGAATCCCTTCATACTCTATCTGTGCTATTTAGGGGAATCTGAGAAGCCTCTACACTTTCTTCAAATCTAAAATACAGATCAGTAAACTGAAGAGATGAACAAGAGTCTCCAAATAATTAGAGAATAAACAATAAATTCACTAGTATACATAATTTTCTAATACTGAAAGGTAATTTACTGGCTTGATAGGCAAATTCATCTTGTCTTACTTTTATGCTGCAACAAAAATTTTTTAAAATTCATTTATCCCTCAAATTTTACCTGTTTCAGCTTCTGATTCTGAGTCATCTTCTTCATCTTCTTCACTGGAGCAACTAGATTCATCTTTCTTTCCTTCTTCTTCTTCATCAACCTTTTCTTGTTCCAGAGATTCAATACGTGATGCATTTTTCTCTGGCTCAATAATCAATGTCTCTTTGCTGTGAAAGGAAAATAGTTCTCAAATGATTATAAACACAAAAGGATAAAATACTGTAGTTTTCCTCCAACCCACAATAATTATGCTTGTGCTCATTATCCCACCTCATTCCTAACAATAAAAAAATCTGCTTTTAACCATTTACTTACTTTTTAAAGGTCTTCTGTGACTGATTATTGTCCATATTTGCTGTTGATTCTATTAGTGGAGATTTCTTATCCCGTTTTTCACTATGGAGCTTTATATGAAATTATGTAAAGGAAAAAAAGAATACTATTAAAATCATTTTAATTAGTAAACTATAGAGTTTAAAATATTAACATAGTAATTTAAAAAACACTAAACAAACAAACTCAAACAAATAAATAAAAGGTTTAAGTTTTACCTACAGTGGAGAAGGCTTGAATAAAGAAAGAATCAAAAAGACTAGAGAATTAAAAAGCCCTAAGCAGGATGAAGTTGAATTTTTTAGATCCCTCCAACTTCAGTTTACTAAAAAAAGTTAAGGTCCACTAGCCACTTGGGATAGCTAATGGCATTTTACTTCAAAATCTATTTTCTGGTTATACAACTGGTCATCTAAGGTCCACTAGAAATCTGAGATTTTACAGTCTGAGCAAACTTCCTTATGAAATTACAAAAACACATTATTCTTGAGAACATACAAATTATTTAAATATTCGTTTTGTGAAGGGAGGGAAGGAAATAGAAATAAGGATAAATAACACAAAAAACTAAATATCACCACTATCCTTTTATTCTTTCACTGTCATTTAGTTTGACTACCAGGAGTAACTTAAAATCAAAACACAGAAAACATCACAAGAACAATTTTTAACTGAAATTTGAAGCTATTAACAGAAATTATTAACACAGGCAATTTTTAGGCAGTCACATACCAGATTTTGTTTCTTTTGTAACTCTTCTAAATATCCTAAAATGTCTTCATCTGCTACATCAAAGGCTGTTTGGCCCTAGGCAGAAAACAGGGGTGGGGGTCGGGTGGGGGGGTGTTAGTAATGGTTAAAGGTCAATAAAATCATAAAATGTCTTCAGAAATTAATTATAACCATATAGAAAGAAGTTAAGAAATATGTTCCAGTAGTTATAAATGACATAATACATATAACTCAAAGGAGATACATAAGAAGTTCATGTGAGAAGCTATTGACAATGTCCTTTAAAAATTTTTTCGGTAATAGCTTTATTGAGATACAACATACATGCCATTCGTTTAAAGTATATGATTCAGTGTTGTTTAAGTATATTCACAGAGTTGTATAACCATCACCATAACAAATTTTGGAACATTTTCATGACCCCCCCCCCAAAGAAAACATCCTTTAGCAGTCAGTTCCTTCCCAGCTCAAGGAAACCACTAATCTACTTTGTCTCTATATATTTATTTATGTTGATATTTCATATAAATGGAATCATACAACATACAGTCCTTTGCAACAGGCTTCTTTCACTTTACATGTTTTCAAAGTTCATCCATCTTATGGCGTGTTATCACTACATCAACTCCTTTTTTTTTTCTTTTGGGACCAAGGATTGAACTCAGGGGCACTCAACCACTGAGTCACAGCCCCAGCCCTATTTCGTGTTTTATTTAGAGACATGGTCTCACTGAGTTGCTTAGTGTCTCGCTGTTGCTGAGGTTGCTTTGAACTTGCGATTCTCTTGTCTTGGCTTCCCAAAGTGCTAGGATTACAGGCGTGCACCACTGTGCTCAGCCATCAACTCCTTTTTTAAATTTCAACTTTGAGACAAGGTTTTGCTAAATTACCAAGTGAACTTGTGATTCTCCTGCTCAGCCTCCTGAATCACTGGGATTATAGGCATGTGGCACCAACACATAGCTACTTCACTACTTTTTATTGACAAAAATTCACTGCATGATGTGCAGTTTGCTAATCTAATCATTGGTTAGACATTTGCTTTTGCTTATAATAAATAATGTTGCTACAAACACTGATTACAAGTTTTTATGTGGAAGTGTTTTAATTTTATTGGCTGTATTGATAGGAGTAGAGTTTACTGCAACAAATGGGAATTCAGGTTTAACCTTCTGAGGTCTTCTTTCTTTTTGATACCTTCCTAAAACTAAAATTCTTGGTAGAGAAATAAACTACATATTTCTAAACTACTTAATGTTTGGCCAGCCATAGGTCTTGCTTAGTTTTAAAAATTCATCCAAATGAACATTTGTCAATCTATTTTTATTCATTGTGGGAAAAAATTTTTCAAAGAACTGTTGACGTTCCCTGCTAGAAAGAGCCTCCAGTAGGAATTTAAAAAGAGGCAATCATCCAGTACATGAGAAAAAAGCTTTGGCTTTAATAAACTTTTTTCCCATTTCAACTTTCAGTATTAAAAGACAAGAATTAAGTTCCTGAAGAAAAATTGCTATGAAATAAAATAACTGGCTCAGCATTATAAAGTGCCCTTTAGATTGGTAATACATGTTTTTTGCTACATGATATTCTTTGTATAATGAGTTCCAAAATGTTACAAGTGCTATACTTTTAATGCAAATTTTGTTCAAGGTCATGTTGTTATGTGGAAGTAACTCATTGACTTTTTATAGTTGTAGATGGACACAATATCTTTGTTTTATTTATTTTTATGTGGTGCTAAGCATCGAACCCAGTGCCTCACACTTAAGAGGCAAGTGCTCTACCACTGAGCTATAATCCCAACCCAACTCATTGACTTTTTAAAGTATTATTTCAAGCATTTATCAATTCTCCTGAATGAAATACCCTACCTTGAAAGATACTTTAGTGTTAAATTCTGTAGCAGTTAAATGCAATGGGGCTATTTTAATAACCATGGAATTTTCCTTATTAAGAATAAGAAATTAGGTCACCTTATAATCTTTCTTTTCACTTTCTCCCTTGATAAATGAGTCTACTATACAAACAGCAACTGATAGAAAATAAAAACTGGAGTACAATGTCGGCTATAACCAAAATTTTCTTATTTTAAAAAAGCACACCCATCTACTCAATTCAATAACTTAACCATGCTCTTTTAACAATTTATAACATGGTTACAGAGCTAACAAATCATGAACAGTATTTGATTTTTAACTACTAGAAGTCTACCATGTTTCACTAATGGAGTACAAACACAGTACAGTATATAAGTAGAGTCACTCAAAGCAACCTGAAAACAACCGAGAAGAGAATGCTGAGGCATGAGAAAATAATAAATTTATAACATCAATGGATCTTTAAGAAGGAAAAAAAAAAAACACCCCAGGCAGATTAAAAAAATACACTGTAAATTACTACAGCCACAGACATACTACAGTCATTAAGTCTAGTTTCATGGACTCTATTTTTCTTTATTCATTTATTCTAAATGAGCTGTCTCTGCAGATCTCTCTCTTCATATTCACAACCACAGGGGAACTAGTTGGGACAAGAATTATTTCAACTAGTTAGGACAAGGATTGTTATAATTTATTGAACAGATGAGGAAGCTC
This sequence comes from Xerus rutilus, assembly GCA_028644305.1. Lineage (NCBI taxonomy): Eukaryota > Metazoa > Chordata > Mammalia > Rodentia > Sciuridae > Xerus > Xerus rutilus. Next base: position 35,656,797 of record CM053403.1, on the reverse strand, counting down.
AACCTCCAAGTGAATATTGCAAAGGTCATAAAGTGATACTTGAAGGGATAATGAAGGGAAAGTGGGAACGGAATCTAGATCTTCTGCTCTAGTATGTCATTATTTTATCTTTACAGAAAATAAGCTCAATATAATTAAGGTTTTTTTTAAAAAAGACTTGTGCTCAGTAGCAGAAACTGCTTTATTAGTCACTTAAATCTTTTTTTTTTTTTTTTAGTTGTAGGTGACAGAATATCTTTATTTTATTTTTATGTGGTGCTGAGGTTCGAACCCAGTGCCTTATGCGTGCTAGGCGAGCACGCTACCATTGCGCCATAATCCCAGCCCCTAGTCACTTAAATCTTTATAATTACAGGTATCAAGCTAAAAACGTGTCTGCTAATCATTGTACAAATACATTAGGAGAAATCCTAACTAGCAAAGCATCCCAGTTAATATTTAAGAAGGGACAATATCTAGGTACATTCTAGTAAAACAATTATTTTAACAAGTTAAAAAAGCAAAATGGAAATCTTTATATTTAAATCAGTATCACATAATTTATAATAATGAGTTAAAATGATAGCAAATGTATTTTATAGTTTGTAAATAAGTGAAACCGAGAGACACATCTCTAAATCCTTATTTTTAGAACATTCTCCCTGCTTGTGTGTAGACTTTCAGGTTTTCTATAGAATTTGATGCATGTTCTGCATATTATATTATTTCTCCAAATCATGTTTCCTATTACTAATAAATTAATCTAAATTCTGATAGTACCTTAAGTACATTTCTTTGATAACTTAAAGCAAAAATCTTGAATCTACAAGGATAAAAAAAATTTAAATGAATTTTTTCTCCCAGTGTATAGTTATGAATTGTACCTAGAAAAGAGAAAATTGTAGACTGGATGAAAGATAATTTTTTCTCACATATACTGTATATTGTGTATGTTTTGCTAGAATACTAATTAAGCTAGGAAAATAACATGTTTAAACCAAGAATATATATAATCTATTTGGAAAACCGCTGTAATTACTATCTATCTCTTCTCTAGTCTTATCTGGAAGCCATAATAATTATTAAATGAAGTAATTATCAGCATTGTCTATGTGAGTGAACAAATGGTCTTTATGGTCACTGAGAGAGAGGGAGAAAAGAATGCAGACAAGAGTTTAGAGGGTAATGGGCATCCAATAATTTCTTCAGAAAAATCTTAACTCTAGGAATATTTCTACATGGAGTAAGAGGAAACATGAATTATAAAGCTAAAATTGCTGGCTTTTTAATTAAAATTCAACTGTATCAACAGTTCTTTGTCTTCTAACACTGATCACAAAACAGAAAACCATTAAAATAGAAACAAGAGAGACAGCAAATTAAAGTTTTGACTCAAAATTCAGATCAAATATATTTATATTAATAAGCAAGTGCAAATATATACTTTCACATGAATTATTCTCATTTTTACCTTGACTTTCCTGAAGACTTTCACCACTTCCTATGATTTTCTTACCTGCATATTTTTTTTACATAAAATACTTATTAAAACCCAATTTTTGAAGTACATATGTAGCAAAGGAATTTAGAGGGCTTCTTTATCAGAAACGAGGACATGAGTCCACATCACTAGCTTCAATCTCCAATGACTTACTCATGGACAAATCTTAGGCATATGGTACGTCACATTCTATTTCTATTGCAGCTTCCCCTAAACTGCAGTTACTAGAGCAACCAGCACCTGCACCCTTATAAACCCATTTTGTCCCATCATCTCAGATGTGAAACACCTGAAAAACTTACGTAATTAAGATAAAATTAATCAATATACATATATAAGCTCTAGATTCCCAACCTATTTTAATGCATGTGTGTCAGTTTCATTCAAATACTCACAGAATTGAAAACTTAAAACCTAATGGGTTAACAGACACAACAGAATTAGGTGGCCTTGTTTTGAATAAAGATGAGAACATTTTATGAACCTCTGCTAAGTACTCTACTACATTAACCCTATGAAAGGCAATATATAAAAACTATTCTATGAAATTATGGATGTAAGTACTCTCTACTGTTGCTAAGTGATAATTATCTCAAGGAGTGGGTGGAGACTAGCAACAACCTGATTATACTGGTAAACTACAGATAGTATTGAAAGGGGCAGAATGTAAAAATCTAATCCAATAAAGAATTTGGTAACTTGAATCTTTTCATGATTTTGTGAAAAATCATTTGTATGACATTTGCTCCTTTTTATCTAATTGTATAATATTAAGTAAATCATTTAGCTCACTGAACCATTTTCTCATCTGTAATACTGCAACACAATAATCTTATCTGAAATAAAATGTTATGGTTTTTACTATTCTCACTTCATTATTCATACCATTTAACCACTATAAGCAGGCTATTGAGACTACCAGCTAAAGAGAATTAGAAATACCTTTTATACATGTTCCAACTCAGTTATGGCAGAAAATATTTATAAGGAAATGTAAAATATTTTCTTAATTTATGAATTCTTAAGAATTAATCTAAGTATCCAAATGTTCTCTAGACGTATGATAATATGCTTTCCTTCTTTACAGAACAAGGCCAAAACCACCTCATTTGAGAGTTAAAAAGACTTAAACCATTAATAAATCAATTAATGATGGAAAAAATATTCTGTAATACAGTTGATTAAAAATATGATTATATAATTTACATTCTTATAACATTTTGAGAATAAAATTTTATTTCTACAGTTAAAATACATTTAAAAGGCCTACCACTTTGTTGACCATCTCCATATCACACAGATTGTCCACTAAAATTCGACATGCTTCTTCTTTACCCCAGTGAGCTGCAGCATGAAGAGGTGTCCAGCCATCATAATCTTTAATATTAACATCATAACCTGCCTGTATTAAAAGTCTAAAGAAATCATAATGAATTAGATAATCATTAAAACCTAGAAATTAACAAATATGATCAAAGCTTTATGTCATGAAATTTAACAAAAAATTTCAATGTGTTTCTTTTCAGAGTTCAAATTTCCTTTGCTCTCAATAAACTGACTAGGACAAATAGTAAGTTAATTTTCAGAAAACACTCAGAAAAAGAGGACCTTGTGTTGCTGTCATAAAAATGTGGCTTTTTATGAATTTCTATCAACTCTAAGTTTCATGGTTTAATAAGACACTGATTACTTCTTGTTAGTATTTCTTGTTGTAAGTGAAAATTTCACAGAAAAGTTTATCATTTTTCAATGTAAGACCAAAAACTAATAGATCAATTTGTAAGTAAAACTCATTACTACCAGAATTATCTTCAGGTGTCTTATGATGTTTACTCAGGCTAAATGTGTTTTAAAAATATACTAGAATCAAACAAGCTTATATTATAATGTTTTATTGCCTCGTAGATAAGGAGCTGATTTATGAAAGCTTTCATGAATCTTTATGATCTACCACGAGGAATTTTAAAAGAGTAACAATCTGACTCTTAGGAACAAAACAAAATGAAGCACATTATTTCAAGAGATTGGGGTCTATTTTTCTATAGCAGTAGAAAGTAAATATTCCAATCATCAAGATTAGAAAACAAATTTTAATACAATATAAAGGAGGTTGCATATGTCAGTATTTCTCTGACTGCACATTGACATTGACCTTTATTTCATTTAGAAATTTAACTCATGAAGAATGGTTCTATAAATTGCATACAGCACAGTCTTCCACACACACGGGAGAATTCATGAAATGTAGTGTATTCTTGCCTTACTTTCTAAGACAACTGAGCATGAGAAAGGCTTGTTTTTACCTAAAGGAGACTGTAGTGATAGTTAATATTATTAGCTTCCTTAATTGTTTATTTTAGAACTGATACTATACTTCTAACAAAATCTAAAGTAGCTGTGTCCAATTCTCCACTTCATTCCAGTACTACTTCATTGATAAGCATATTGGGGTCCTGTCAATCCATGTTTTTTATTAAGTCTCCCATAAGATTCTTACATTACTGTCTGACACCTGTCTGAAGACCAACATTTAAGAGTCATGCCCATTATTTTTGCTAAAGAAGTATCTCCACTATCAGCAATTTTATTAGTAGAGGCAGAAATAATACTGGAACATAAGATAATAAAAAATATCATCATTAGGAAACATGACTAAATACCTGAACAACATAAAACTGTAAATACTTGGGAATCTGTGTAAAGAGGAAAGTAGATGCATTTATTTTCAGCAAACACAATTTTCTGCATATGCCAAGTCTCACCAGAACACTTAAAAACAAAGCAAAACAACAACAAACCACCTATATTCAAGGAGCTTCTAACGGAGGACAAGAATCATAAAAAACAATAATCAGCCTTCACAGATTCTGTAATGGAGATGCAATGGGAGTACAGAACTGAAATAATCAAAATCAAATTGAGAGGAATTGTATGTTTTGGGGGAAGAAGTAGGAAGAAAATTACATGTGAAGCAGATTTTTAAATTCTTTCATTTTATTTATTTACATATAATTACTTATTCACAAAAATTTAAAAAATAAAGGGAAAGTTTCTCACAGCTAAACATTAACCAGTTTCTTCTACCTCATAACAATATTATCAATAATGATTATTATTATTTTGGTACTGGGGATTGAACCCAAGGGCACTTAACCACTGAGCCACAGCCCAAGCCCTTTTTTATATTTTATTGTAGGGATAGGGTCTCACTGAGTTGGTTAGGACCTCACTAAGTTGCTGAGGCTGGCTTTGAACTCGTGATCCTCCTGCCTCAGCCTCTCAAGCTGCTGGGATTACGGGCCTGTACCACTACATCTGGCTAAAAATATTATTAATTTTGACTATACCCTTAATGAAAGATTTCATACACAAACACAATTTTTAAAAATATACAAATGATACATACTTTTATCTCTGAATTTGACATTTCATAATACTCCTTAGTGTTCTTTCTACAACAACATATAAGGAGATTTTTCTTCATGTTTTAATTGCTAGAGAATATTCCAGGGAAAGGATGGACCATAATTAATAAAACAATTCTCCCGTTTCTATCATTAATAATGCTACTAGCACATACATTTCTTCCAACATGGGTATCTGCAGAAATATTCTATCAAGAGGTAGAACTGCTGAACTAAACAACAATTTTTAGTTGATAGAATTTGCTCAATTGTCACTTATGCTTCCACCAGTAATGTTCAGAATACCCTTTCCTCTCACCTTGCTAACACAGTATGCCAAATGTTTCAACCTTGGCAATATAATAAAAAATGGCAACTTATTGTAGCTCTTTTGCATGCTAATTATGAATGCAGTGTTCAGGTTTTTTGTTGTTGTTGTTTTTTGTTTTGTTTAATAGCCTGGAACTTAGTGACCTTCCACTAAGATCACTTTCAAATGGAATCTGCCTCCAAGTTGAAGAGATGGTGGAAAAGGAATCTAGATAGAAACAACAGTAGTCATTAAGATATCATAGCAGAACTTCTAGTAGATACGTGTGACTGGCAAAATGCTTGCAATGGTGGTGGTTTATTTTAAAACAGCAGAATAGTGACCAGATGATGAAAGTCTTATGTGCTAAGTTGAGTAGTTTCATATTTATTCTGATGCACACTCAAACTTTTAACAAAGGAATTTAAGAGCTTAGGTAACTAATTACAAAGCCCACATTGAAGCAGTCTATGAACCCATTTAAATAAATCAGTAGTCTCATATATGTTTACCAAGACAGGAGTTTAAGAAATAATTCTTTTTTTTTTTTTTTTTTTTTAAATATTTATTTTTTTTTTAGTTGTAGGTGACAGAATATCTTTATTCTATTTTTTTTTTATGTGGTGCTGAGGATCGAACCCAGTGCCTTATGCGTGCTAGGCGAGCACGCTACCACTGCGCCATAATCCCAGCCCAAGAAATAATTCTTATCTTTTTTTTTTTTTTTTTTGGTACCAGGGACGGAACTCAGAAGTACTCGACCACTGAGCCACATCCCCAGCCCTATTTTGTGTTTTATTTAGAAACAGGGTCTCACTGAGTTGCTTAGCGCCTCGCCATTGCTGAGGCTGGCTTTGAACTCGTGATTCTCCTGTCTCAGCCTCTCAAAGTGCTAGGATTACAGGTGTAGGCCACCGCGCCTGGCTTAATTCTTATCTTTACTACATGCAATATTCTTGATATTTTTTATTCTATTTTTAAAAGTGCTGTCAGCAACTTACTATGTTCATTTCAAGACTTGCTAATGGGGTTAAAAGTTCTGAGAAGTTTTAGATTACAAAGAAATAGGGAAGACAAGAAAACTAATTAAAAGACAGCATTAGTATTCTATAAGAAAGACTACATTATAAAAGTTGAATAAAGATAGAAGAGGAGAAAACTTGGGAATAAGTGAACCACTTCCATACTTTCACTGAGGAGGAGCAAGGAAGACATTGATATTAGAAGCTCAAATGGATTAGAAGCAATATAAAGTGTAAAGCAGATTTTGCTGAGGGATGGTCTTATTATCCTTACACATACACATAACAAAAGTTACACACTAAATAATTTTTTTTATATAGTTGGAGCATAAGTAAAAAATATAAACACACACAGCTGGGTACACTGGTGCACACCTGTAATCCCAGTAACTCAGGAGGCTGAGCAGGAGAATTGCAAGTTCTAGGCCAGCCTCAGCAACTTAGCGAGACACTCTCTCAAAATGAAAAATAAAAAGGACTAGGGGATGTGGCTCAGTGGTAAAGTATCCTTGGGTTAAATTTCCAATACAAAATAAAACACACACAAACACACACACACACACATATATATACACACATACACAAAGGAATGAGGGGAGACAGAGAGGGAGGAAGAGACAGGGTGGGGAGATGGAAATATAAAGGAACTTTGTTCCAAGGAAATGGACAATTAATATATAACCCTAAAATAAAATATCAAGCTTATGGCTTGATATTTAGTATTATACTATCAACATTCTGAGTTCTAGTGAACCTATACTAAAAAGAAAACTGTATGTTAGATAAATTACATGTAATTAAATAATCAGTAGAAACAGAGCTCTCAATGTGCTAATATAGGCAAAGAGCATTATTCTTAGTCTTAGGAATTAGTCAGTCAAAATGATATAGTAATGATGGTTGACTGAGAGGGTCATTACTGCCCCTGGTGCATGTATGAAGACACAAATAATGTGACTCTATCTGACTGGCAACCAGAGAAATGGAAAAACTGAGCTCTGTTTATGTACTATGACTTGAAACGCATTTAAATAAAATAATTAAATTAAAAAAAAATGAGAACCTCAAAATGACTGTGCAATAAGGTATCACATAATGGTTAACTAATGTAAATTCATTTTATGGGAAAAATGAAATTGAAAACACTAAAAGATAAGAGTAGTATAGTCAAAATTTGAGAGTGAAAGAAAAAAACTTTAGAAAGACAAGCAATCATATTCAAGGTAGTTTTCTCTTTCTTACTGAAGAAGACATTAAATAACTTCTTTACAAGCTGCCCACAAATAATGTTTGCAGATATTTCCAGAAAAGGAATAATGAAATAAAGAAAACAAACCAAAGCAGAACAATAATTCTGTAAAAACCAATACTTACTTTAAAACTTCTGTATAGCCCTTAGCGGCTGCAACATGAAGTGCTGTACCTCCAGATTTTGCATGCCGTACATCATTTATATGACCACTATTTAACCATTGCCTTGCATCTCTAAGCATTATTCGTTCTTCCTCCTTTCGAGCTGCTTCTATATCAACCCCTGATAAAATAAAAATAATTATTTTCTTAATAAAAATGTTTTATTTCTATGCTTAAAAGCAGAATCCAAAATATTTAAAGTTCAAATGAAAACTAAAAGTGAAAGTCTATTTTTGAAAAATGGGCTGTTTAAAATATGTTAAATAAAGGAATATGGAAATACTGTAGATAACTTACTAGCCTTCTCTACTGATTAGTGCTTGCTCCACAATATTATTTTGGTTTTCTTTTTGCTTTTTCTGATTACTCCTTCTGGTTTTAAAAGTTTGAACATTTTCTAAGATAATCTTTGGGTTAAAAAAAAAAAGATGTTTTGTAAACAATTAAATTTTCAAATTTATATTTCCTGTTTTTACCAGTTCTCTAAACTCTAGTCTAGTAGGTATAAGTGTTTACTGAACACTATAATTTGGCTTCAATCTTGGAGGTCTTGTTTTTATCTAAAAACTTAGAAGATGTTAAACTTGTTTTCTTTAACATAGTACATTATTCATATCATTAGAATTACCTTCATAATTTTAGTGAGTTATTTAGATGTTCATTCATTTAGAAGCACTTAAGCACAGCGATAAAAGTGGAAAGAACACAAAACTGAACAGGACACACTAGCTTCTAACTCAAAAATTTTCACATCTTGGGGAGAAAATTAAATTAGTAAAGATAAGTGAAATTCCTGAATGATCTTCTTCTGTTGATCTCATGTTGTTTTATGGTTTCAACTACTGGATATCTAATAAATAACACACCACAATGTATTTACAATCTGTCTTATAAAACTATGAGCTTACAAAAGTAAGGATACTGCCTTTATATCTTGTAAACCCACTCTCTGGGCAGATTAACTGAAACAAAGTAAAGGGTCAGTAAATGTCTACTATGTGAATGATGAATGAAAAAAAGAAATGAATAAAAAATAAATAACACACTTTTTAATCTCCTCAGCTATCTCTCTCATAATCCACTTCCATGTATCCAACTATTTGGTAAGGATTTTTCCATCTATCCATTCCTCCAATACATACTGAGTACCTGCTATATATCAGGTACTTTATTAGGTGCTTGAGTATAGAAGTGAACTTGTTACATGGCAAAAGATATGCCTATGAAGAAAAATAAGGGTAAAAAAAGGTAATTAGAAGGGGTTATTATTTTATGTAAAATAGGCAAGAATGATGTTTTTGATCAGATGCTATTATAACAAGAGAGACAGTGAGTGACAACCACTCTATTATCTGAAAGAACATTTCAGGCAGAAGGAAGGAAGTATTAGTAGTCTCTGAGGTGGGAGCCTCCTTAGAATGTTCCTTGTATACAGAATGTGGCCAGGGTATCTATGGAATAGTGAGGACAATGAATAGACTGATACAATCTGAGTTAATTTAAGAGGATCATTTATGTTGAACAGTTAAGATATGAAATCAAGATACCAATTTGGAGGACACTACAAACAATGAAGGTTAACTTGAACTAGGGTGGGGGCAGTGAAGACAAGTGAATTGGTTAGATTCTAAATTCTTCAAAGCATATCAACAGAATTTGCTGTTGAATGTAGATATTAATTTTGATATAGAAGAAAAAGAGAAGTAGAGGATCAATCAGGTATTTGTCCTGAGCAACTGGAAAAATTAAAATCTCAAATTTCATAAATGTGACGGTTGAGATATCTAATAGAAATCTAAACAGAGATATTAAGTAGTCAGATGGACATCTGAGCCTGGAGAACAAAAAAATATAATAAAATAATAATATATTAAGATAATATACTATGGGCCTCTCAAACTTAAAACTAAAATCTTAACTTGATTTTCCTAACTACTCTGCTTACTGCTTATCTTATATTTCTTATACTAGGTACCACCATTTACCCATTAACCTGAGGGTCGTTTGAATGCCTCCCTTTATCTTATTCCCAATCCCCATTTAATTAGTTACAAGATTTTGAGTTGCCATCTCCTAGACTGTGTTCTAGATGACTCCTGTCACTGTATCTCAGTTCACATCTTATACCTCACACTGTACTCTCACAAACCTTTATTCAGCGTCAGTCGTTCCCAATTCATTCCCCTTACTGCTGCCAGGTGGAAAAAACAAAACACTTCTCTACATAAAGTTTCACAATGGCTGCTCACCTCTTATGAGATATAGTTCAAATGTAGCAGATAAGGCCTATTATAACTTGGTCCTAATGCATTTTTAGCTTCATTTCTAGTCTTCCTCTAACATCACTCCATTTTCTAACAATCCAGATCTCCACATCAATTACTAAGCACATCCTCTGTGCTAATGGGTAAGCTATTATCCTTTACCTGAATCATAGCCTTATTTTGCTTGCTTAGCACATTACTGAGCTTTTTCAAGACAACTAAAAAACTTGTTCAATACTTAATTGAAGCTCAACTTTCAAAAAGCAATAGCTATATATAATACAGCTATTGTACATATCAAAGATTTCCTACCAGAAGATAAATCAGTATACTTCAAGACGCCTTCTAATGTTAACCATATTGTAAAGCTGTTTACAATACACTAATAAAAATATTTTTAATAAATGATTTCTTAGATTCTTACTCTTTATTCTTTTGCTTTTTAAAAACATTACCTCTTTATTATTTTTATCTCTACTATCTTCACTATCTTAAACTCTGTGACTTAACAATTTTGCTATTTTGTTTCCTCTACTTGAAATTCAAAAATACCTACTTACTTCTATATTCATATAACTTTATGTTACCTTTATCTGATTACAAAGAAATCACTTCCTTTGGCCTCCAAATCATGAGAGAGGGGGGGGGTGAGGGCGGGGGGAGAGGAAGGAATATGAATGAATGTATGTGTATCTCTGTGCATTCATAAAAATATATATAAAACAATTTAATTTAAAGCTAAATTATATGTAAAGGGATACTCTGCATGTTGAAGAAAATTAGAAAAGTCCTTCCCTTCTTCATCAAAAAACTGTTTTAAAAATATGATTGGGTGTGATGGCACATACTTGTAATTTGAAGCTCAGGAGGCTAAGGCAGGAGGATCTCAAGTTCAAAGCCAGCCTCAGCAACTTTGTGAATTTAGTGAGACCCTGTCTCAAAATTTAAAAAGGGTTCAATTCCTGGTACAAAAAAAAAAAAAAAAAGTGACTGAAAAACAGACCTGCTCATTTCACCAAAAACTTAAAGAGAAAACAAAACCCCACAAAAACATATTGCACTATATATTAAGACACCTGTTTTCTAGTTTCAGTAGAAAGCCATTAGTTCTTTGGATATTGGTATGATGTGCTTCAATCTCTTGACCTACCATTTACAAAATGTATTACCTGTGCTATGCTTTGGTTTCTTCCTTTGTAAGATGGGGGTGATATCTGTACCTATCCCATTGGGTTGTTCTAAAAAAATTAACCTATGTAAAGTGTTTAGATCAGAAGTAAACACTAAGGTGTTGATTATTATTATCAGTTTTAAAACTCTTATGATTCTTCACTTGTCTTGCTTTATGGTTTAACAGAAGAAACATTTATGCATTTAACTGGTCCTTGATTCACCAACTACAATTGCAGCAAGGGTTTGAAAAATAAAAACAATGAAGGGAAACATATGATATGCTATAATACAGTGATTAGACTAATATTTGTCAGTACTATTTAAAAGCACTGAGTATTACACTAAAATATAGCCAAATCTCTCAGATAAGAGAAATAAAATTGAATTGGAATTTGTTAAGAATCAAAACTGGATTTTTGACTCTATCTAAATAAGGAAAATCACATGAAAATATAAATCTAAAATACTTTTTCAGCTTCTGTTCAGTCTTTACTACTTTCAAAGGCCGTACTTAATTATAAGTAGTTACTGATCAAACATACTACAATACAGCCAAAAGAATGATTAAAAAACTTAAAAATATAATTTTGATACTATATATCTACTATCAAAATAACCTGAGAAATTTTACTATTACTAGAGTATATTTGCTGTGCTTTTTATAATTATTAAAATCTATTAGAGATTTCCTTACACTTTTGTTTCTTTAGAACTATTATGCTATATAAATTCATGCATTCCCATTATATGTATAAAATGAACATCATGAAGTGCTTTCTAGGAGACCTTCTTAATAAAATGCAGTGTTTTACAGTGGGCCAGAAGGTGGGCTCAATATATCTGTCACACTGTTTGTGACAGAACTATAGGACTCTCACTTCCTACCTGTGTGACCTCAGGCAAATCACTAGGTCTCAAATTTCTCACCTGTAAAATGGGGGTAACAGTATAAATCTAATAGAACTGCTGTGAAGATAACATTTGACAAGGCACGCAAAACCTTTTGTTCAATGCCTGCACATAAGCATTTGCTCTCGCTTTTCATTTATAGCATCACCTTCCCTACTACTTCTCAGAATTTCCCATCATCTACTGCTCTAGATTTACATTTCCCATCTTGACATCTCCTATATTCCAATAATGCACCGAACACTGTCAACTAGATGTCCTTTAGCTACTGAAAACAAAATGTCTCCAAACTCATATTCCTTAATTCTGTTTCTGCCTTATTCCACTTTCCAATGTTAACTCATCTAATCATCACTTCTTTGACTGGAAATGTCAGCAAACTGGTATTAATTCCTCCTTCAACTCCACACTGTTCTAATTTTCCAGATAAAAGACAGTCCTGCTCTTCTCCATCTTATCTTTCACTAATTCAAGAGCCTTCTTCAAGGAATATGCACCACCATGCACCTCACATTCTATTTCATCCTTCAAATTGCTATCAGCTTTTATTACTGAAAACCAAATCCAATCAGATTAATTTCCTCCTGAAAGATCTTTGCTTCATTACCCAATGTCTACAAATGTCCTTCACCATCTGGTTCCAGCCTATCTTTTTAGGTCTCACCTCCTATTAATCCCATCCCAACTTTCTTTCTCCATTCCAGTTATAATCAATTCTTCACATATGCTATGTGTCCAATTCCACCTGACATACCTTTTCTGTCCAACAGCTTTCTTCTTTCCCAGTCTCCAAATGTTCTCACGCTAAAATCTGTCCTGACTACTGCAGTTAGTCATAGCTTTTTCTGTTCTCCTACATTATGTTCCTATATATTTTAGCACATAACACACTGTATTCTGAAGCTCTCAAAATATCTGCCACTTCCACTAAACTGTGAAATCCTTAAGAACAAAGATTCTTATTCTTTTGCTTTGTTGTTAATACCCAGCACTTAGAACATTTGGTAGCACAATTAATCAACACTGAATAAATCATTGCAATTAAAACTGACCCTGCTTACAGTTATGTAACAGCTTCCTTTATATACAAGGAACCCAAAGGCAAGAAGTTTTTAGTACAACTTCATGCCATTTATAATTCATAATAAATGTTAACTGTACCAAACAGTAGCATAAAAAATTTACCATTATTTGAATTACCATTGTTTGACAGGAAATTATTGGCTTTCTGAGCATTCATAGGGCAAGATGGGCAGACTGAGTGATTCCTTCTAGGTTGTGATACTTCATACCTGTCTCTTCTTTCAGTTTCAATTCTAGAAAATCCCTTGACTCTGAAATGTTCAACTAGAATATGGCTCTTAAACGCTCTTTTGTGTGCTTATCTATGCTCCAGTTTATAACAGTTTTCTAAAGTATACTGTTTTTCCTGGGCTCTAGATACCTTCAATCAGTTTTTATAATGCCCCAATTCTACCTTAGCTATTTTAATATTTTCTCAGCTTTAGTGCCTAAGTTTTCTTTTTTCCAACAAACCAGTAGACATTATGAATTTTCCCAATCCAAGGAAATAAAATCTTTTTTCAAGGGACTTACCTAATTTTTATTCTTTTCTAATCTTTAGCATCTATTTCCTGATAAACTATACTTCAATAGGAGCCAATCCTCTCAATGAATATCCCATCTTTTTTCTTTATTGTTTAACATTAGTAAAGCTCAGTTTTGATAATACTTGTTTGATCACAGCCTAAATAACACACAGATTTCTAAAAAATTTAAAGATAGCTGGGCGCAATGCTGCACACCTGTGATCCCAGTGGCTTAGGAGGCTGAGGCAGGAGGACTGCGAATTCAAAGCCAGCCTCAGCAAAGTGAGGCACTAAGCAACTCAGTGAGCCCCTGTCTCTAAATAATATACAAAATAGGGTTGAGGATGTGACTCAGTGGTTCAGTGCCCCTGAGTTCAATCCTTGGCATACAAAAAAATTTTAAAGATAAAATTTATCATCTTAACCATTTTATGGCTTGTATTTTGAATGATTTTATTGAGATACAGTTGCCAGTTAAGGTACACAATTTGGAAAGTTTCAACATACACATATACTTATGAAACCATCACAACAACCAAGCTCAAAACAAAAAGTTTATCCCCAACATTTCTTTGTGTCTCTTGTAATTTCTCCTCCTGCCATTCTTTGTCCCACTTAGTCCCAGGCAATCATTAACCTTCTTTCTGTCACTCTAGGTTAGCTGGCAATTTTAAGAATATTATAAAATGGAATCATACAGGAGGTACTCTTTTTATTTGGCTTCTTTCCCTCAGCATAATTATTTTGAGATTTGACCATGTTGTAGGTACACCTTATCTTTTTAAAATAAATTATCTTGATAGCCTTTTTTATATCCAAAATGAAATTCATAGTTAAAATCAATAATATGTACATAAATTTAAAAAAATTTTTAGTTGTAGATGGACACAATATCATTATTTTATTTATTTTTATGTGGTGCTGAGGATCAAATCCAGTGCCTCACGCATGCAAGGCAAACGCTCTACTCCTGAGCTACAATCCTAGACCATCTACATAATTTTACAAATTCTTTTCCCTCTGCCTGCTTTAATTTGCTCTTGAACTCCTATTTCCATATAATTTTATGCCCTCTTGCTGCTTGATATATCAATTTTAAAAAAATATTAAAAAGAAAACCAAGAATCATTCATTTTAAAAAATAGAATCATACTGTAAATGTTGTTTGGTAAGCTGATGATACGATCATCCTTAATGTCAACACACACTTTTACAGGAAAACTAAGGTGTCTTGTTCTTTTTTTTTTTTAATTTATTTATTTTTTTAGTTGTAGGTGGACAGAATATCTTTTTTATTTTTATGTGGTGCTGAGGATCGAACTCAGTGCCTCACGTGTGCACGCTACCACTGGGCCACAATCCCAGCCCCAGGTGTCTTGTTCTTTCTAAAACAGTTTTAAGCATTTTTTTTCCCCATTAAGGTCGTTTTTTATATTACCTTGTCGATTAACTTCATTTTGAAGTAGCTCTTCCATTGCTTCCTCCTCTGCAATATCTAAAGGTGTATCTCCTTCACTGTTGACAGCACCGACATGTGCTCCTTGACCAATCAAAAATCTATAAAATCAAAGCAAAAATAGTTAAGCTGAGATGATACTGAAATAAAATGACATGTATCAAATGAAGAAAGTCTGTATCTCAGAGCATCAGTGCAAAGCAGGGATAAAAAATGTATTGATTATTTAAATTTTAAGATAACTACCACAGAATGTTTTTTTAAAATTCATATTTCTTAATTTTCCTATAATGTATACACCCTTGTACTAGTACAAAAACATTAATTTTTAATAATAATTAGACAATCTTCCATAGGATCATTTCATACTGCCTCCACTGATATTTTCCATTATCTCTATATATACTGTTTTCCTGAAATCCATACTCCCAGTCTCATTCCCATAAGCAAAAGTTAAGAAACTTGGGGTCCATAAGTAGAATTCAGAAGGTTCATAAAAAATCCAGTTTATGAAGATATGTTGTTTCTGCTCATCATTATTTTGAAGTTCAGGGAGGTTATTAGACCCAGTAGTTATTATCACTAGGTCACCTTAGTGTGTTGCTGAAGCAGCAGATACATAACTGTAGCACAAATGTTGTTTTTCTAGCATTTGGATAAATGAATTCCAATATAATTGGCTTCCACTGTACTTTGTATTTTATGCAACTAACACACAATTCTAAGAAGGTACCCACAAGATTCCTCAAACTTTCCAAACGTTATTAATCCTTTTCACTGAGCCAAGTACACATCTCTCAGAGTCATTAAGCTTCATCTATATCAATTCCAAACTTAGAACTACTTATGGATCTAAACTAAACCATGTTTTTGGTATTCCGAATTTTCCCCTCCGTATATAAAGAATGGGTCTTTTCTTTATATCCCTAACCAATTGGATACTTTTTTTTTTTTACAAACTATATTGTCTCAATAGTTAAAACAATAAACAAACAACAATCACAAGTCCACTGAAAGAGAATTGGGGGAGAAGACTTCTTTTTATCTCTCTAATATCATGTTCACTCTCCAGAGATAAACGCTATCAACAGTATAACAGAAGTCATTCCAGTGCCTTTGCTATGGGGAATATGTGTGCAAAACCACATGGTCATTTCTACAGAACAAAAATTAATGAGATATCTCTAAATGAACCAGAATGCAAGCCTTCCTCTATAGCTGAAAAGTATTCCACAGTATGGCTGGATGAAACTTTGATTTAATACTACCCTCTCAAAGGACATGCTCTTAAATGGACAGTTGACAGTAGAAGTCTATAAAAATATTCTCAAGATGGAAGAGATGACATACTTTGTCATTACTTTAATTTTTATTTCTCAATCACACACAAGGCTGAAAATACTTGAGTATATTTACCGGCATCTGTAAACTGCTTATTTACATCTTTTGCCTATATTTCTAATGTGTTCATTAATTTAACAAATATTTATAGAGTGTCCAATATGTTGTATGCTAGGAATACAACAGTGAGCAAAAAAAAAAACATGGATTTTTCCCCTCAAAAAGCTTAAAATCTAGTAAAGGAGTTAATTACACAAGTAAATGTAAAGTTGTGGAAAATAATTATGACAGAGACTTATAATCTGGGAGTATGTATAGGTATCTGAAATGCTTGGGAGTAGAAATGTTTCTTGACTTTTATATTTTAGAATATTTGCATATAGATAATAATATATCACAGGATAGGACACAAGTCTAAACAAAAAATTCATTCATGTTTCACATACACCTTACCTTATATCCATAGCCTGAATGTAATTTTATATATAACATTTTTATTGTGTCTGCATTTTAACTGTGATCTGTCACATGAAGTGAGGTATGAAATTTTCCACCTGTGGCATCATGTCAGAGCTCAAAAAGTTTCAGATTTTGGCATTCTAAATTTTGGATTTTCAGATTAAAAATGCTCAACCTGTACGTAACAGGAAAAACTGATTTAGTGAAGTCAGGAAAGGCTTACCTGATGAATGTGTAGGTACTAGTAAAAACAGAATAGAGAAACAGTATGTTCTGGGTAAGAAAGAACAAAAAGCACCAAAGGCTCTGTGACATGAAGTGTGTGCACTTGGGGACCCAGGTTACTTTCCTGAGAGTAACTGAAGGAATGAATCAACCTCTGTTTCTTGTATATACATATGCACAACACACACACAGAAAAGAATGAAAAAAATATACACCATATTGTTAACAGCAGTTATCTTTAAGAGGCAGGTTAGGAAAGATCTGTATCAGTTTTGATACAAACTGTTGGTGGGGGAAGATTATATTTTGTTATTCAAGTTTTCTGTAATAAATTTATTCTGTAAATGTGGATCAGTCTACAAAGGTAGTTACCATATCATTTTGTAACCTGGCATTTAATTTTTACATTTAATATATTGTCAACATTTTTATGATCTACACAGGACTTCTACTAACCCAGGTTATACTTAAATTGTGGCAAAATTTTGTTTTCACAGTTTTAAAAAATATAAAACTAAAACAGAACATCTCCTTAGTACAAATAAATAAGTAAGTCTGAAGCAGGAAAAATAAGATCTAAGTGGAATAAAAAACTGCGCTATGCTTCAAGATAATATGTAATTATTATGCTTCCAATGAATTAGGAATATTTATATAAAAATACTTCTGATTAGATATTAAAAATCACCCAAAAGTCATAAAGACTGAGAATAAAAGGAATATCTCAGAGAAACTGCAGTGTTTGATGCAGAGGAAGCTATATGAAGCACAGTTTCAAGGAAATATCAGGTCAAATAAACAGCAAATTCAAAATTTATGCAAATAGGAAGATGTTAAGAGAAACTGGAAAGAGTGAACTTCTAAAACTGCTGGCAAGAAGCAAGGCTGGGAACACTTCCTGAGCCAAAAGCATAGGTATGTATGCATTCCTGCATGCATGCATACAATTCAAAACCTCTCTTAGAACTATTATTTACAAATTTAAGCATTAAAAAAGGACATATTTTTAAAATCAAAAATGAAATAGCATGGCATTAATTCTCATCTACCATGACTAATCTCCAAAAACCATTCAAAGGTTGGTTAGATAAAGAAAAGCAAAAACTTTTATATTCTGCAGGTTTTGAATTTGGCTCCCACCTCTGAATCCTGATAACTTGTGTGACAGTCATTAAACATTTAAAGCCAGACTTATAAACAAACAAACAAAAACTTACAGGGCTATGTGAATTTAAGTAAGTTAAGGATATAATTAAAATACTGTTATACCATGTAAAATAACCACATTAAGAAAGCAATGTTTAAAATAATGGGAAATTATTAGTTTATGCAAAATAGACTACCTGGAATACTAGATATTCACTGAGAGACCCTAAACATCCTGAAGAGATGGCCAGAATTCTTTCAGAACAACAAAAACTAGGGTAATAGAAGCAATTTGTGTGACTGCTAGATAGGAAAAAAGTGAGACAGTTATTTTAAGGAAACAAGAAATAAAACCAAAACCAAAACCAAAACCAGACTTTGCAAAGGAGCCTCAAACTGAAAAGACTGGGCTTTCTCTGATGGAAAACTCTACTGAGTGCTTCAGGGTAAAAAAAATCAGACTTGTATTTTCCTAACAAGGGTGACTAGCTCCTTAAACAATACAAAGGAGGCCACCACAGGAAATGCCAAGTGCAGGACAAAATTCTTAGAAAACTTCAAAAATAAAAAACTAGTAAACTGCAAAATTGAGACTTTTATACTAATCAAGCAACTAATTTGATAAATAAATATGCCTCAAAATTAGGACATGATCCAAATGAAATTTTTTAGAAAACTATTTGAATATTTGAATAATCTAACAAAGGGTGTAAGTTGTTAGCAAAGCTACGGGATGCAACTTGGATATAGTGCACTAAATTTAGAAGTCACCTTTTGATTGTCTTTATTATCTTCTGAATTTTGTCAAAAACTAAACCAGAGAAGAAATTATTTAAGAAAGAGAAGTACTTCATTTTAAAATTTTTGATATTTTAATAAAAACTGCTTTGTAGCTGGGTAGTAACATGCATGAGGCTCTGGGTTTGATACCTAGTGCCAAGAAAAGGGAAAAAGAAAAAGAGGGAGAGGGACACTAATGAAAATAGTGAAAAAACAAAGTAACTTCGTTATCAAAAGCTAGAATTTGTTTTCTTATTTACTGTAGGAAAACTAGTATCAAGTAATTTTAGTCAAGTTATTTTAACTATTTAAGAATCAGAACATTAGCAAAATAGCACTACATTTATTTCTTGAAAATCCAAATGAATTATTCAAAGCCACCCTAGGAGAAGAAATTTTGAAATCTAAGCCCCATGCACTTTTCAAAGATGGGTTAAGAGAATACTTACACAATTATCTTCAGAAATAAATGCTATTTTCTTTGCAAATCTCCAGGCAGCAAAAATTACAAAATAAATATGAATAATCTTGTGTCTTTAATGTGAATGCTCTTTCCCATTTCAGTTTGGGTTTTCTATACCACGATGAAAAATAGGACCAAGTAAATAATTTGTCCCTAAAGTCCAAATTCCTGCAGATCAAATTAAACTTTTATCTTTGAGAAAAGCCAGAAGTCTGGGCTTCCCAAATGGTCTTCCTCCACTGACACTGCAGGTGGAGGGACAGCTTGTTAACTATGGTAAGGGGACGGACGCAAGCCCTGACCTCTGTACCTGACCTAATTTGACACCATTCCAATAGGAGTATTGTGGCACTTCATTACAGCCTGGTGAGCATTTCTGTTGCACTTAGCGGGAAGAGTGGGAAAGAGCATATCTATTCTATCTTCTTGGAAGCAAAAATGTTCTTTGTCACATTCTTAGTTGTTAAGAAACTGTACCATTTATGACATTCAATTTTAACCTGTTTTAGATATTCTAATTTAAGGAGCTTTGGATTGTGCAGAGGGAGTGAGGGGAGAGGGTGTGTGGATGGGAAGAACAGGGGAATAAGACATACATAATTACCCCACATACAAGTATTATTACACTATCAGCGTGACTCTGCACCATATTCAGCCAGAGGAAGAAGCAGCTGTGCTCCATTTGTGTACAATGTATCAAAATTCATTTCTACTGTCATGTATAACTAATTAGAACAAATTTTTAAAAAATGCTATGGTAAAACTATTATTTTTGAACATAAATAATGTTATTAGTTCAATCTCCTGATACTTTGCCAAATACTCTGCTCAATTCCCAATATCTTAATCATGGTTCCATAATTATGTCATAAGTAATTACATCAATACTAAAGACCAAGCTAACACTTCTAAAAGAAATTCGTCAATTTGTTAAACTGGATACCTAGATTGTTATTCATAAAAACTTTAGAAAATGAAGAAGTACTTAAATTCTTTTCATAAAGCAATATTCAAGATTCTGTCTTCAGCATTTTCTATTTCTCTCAATTCCTTCCCAGATAAGATCTAGCTTCTCTGTTCACCTACTAACTTTTGAAAAATGCATATCTGTTAAAATCACTTATATGTAATACCGTCTTACCTTATTACAGAAGTTTTTAATTCAGAGGCAAAAATCCTATTCACTTTTTAATAATTCTAATATGCACATTTCCTCCACATCTTAGTATTACTGAAATATTCCAAAATCAATGGATCTTAAAAATCAATGATGTCTTATAATCCACACTGGCCAGGTGGCAAACATGATATGACTATCATTACTATCCATGTACACCATTCACAGTTATTCATACTGTTTTGACCTCAGGCACCCAAGATGAAGGCCAGCTGGGCAACTTACCAAGACCTTATCTCAAAACAAAGAATAAAAAAAGTTGAGGGTAGAGCTTAGTGGTAGAGTGCCCCTAGGTCAATTCCAATACCAAAAATTAAATAAAGCACTACTGGAATTATGTTTGTTAGACTTAACTGCTATCTAAAATATCTTTCTAGGTTTTGTCTGAATACTTCTTGCTGATATTTTCTGTTATGATCAATAAAGCACCAAAATCAAACCTTGCAGAATGTATCAGTGACTTAGGAAAAAATCCCAAAACAATAATGGAATACTGCAACAATATTCTAAAACAGAATATGGAAAAAAAAAAAAAAACTATGGGATAAAAATGAAAACTGCATACAAATTTAATTTTTAACATTTTATACTGGTAATTGACATACTGTTATAATAATAGCATCTTAGATTGATGAAATCCATTATGTACTTTTTTTGGGGGGCGAGATGGGTACTGAGGATTGAACCCAGGAACACTGAACCACTAGCTACATCCCCAGCCCTTTTTTATGCTTTTATCTTAAGGCAGAGTCTGGTCAAGTTGAAATTGGCTTTGAACTTGAGATCCTTCTGCCTCAGCCTCCCAAGCCACTGGGATTACAGGCGTGTACCACTGTACCTGGCCAGCGTGTACATTTTAATACATTCAAAATACTCCTGGCTTTCTATTACGTCTTTCCCATTGGTATTGCAAATTCAGTCAATTTAAATCTGCTTTCAACTACATTGCTTCCTCTTCTGCGTTCTCTCATCCTGCTGTTCAGATCCCTTCATAAATTGGTTTGTTGGGCATGGTGGCACATGCCTGTAATCCCAGTGGCTTGGGAGACTGAGGCAGGAGGATTAAGAGTTCAAAGCCAGCCTCAGCAAAAGTGAGGCGCTAAGCAACTGAGTGAAACTCTGTCTGTAAATAAAATACAAAGCAGAGTTGGGGATGTGGTTCAGTGCCCCTGAGTTCAATCCCTGGTACCAAAATAAATAAATAAATAGAAGTTAGTTTGACAGCATCATTTTCCTAATTACAGAGGATAAAAAGGGAGGCAAGTATATTATAGTGGCTTAAAGTATAGACTTCAAAAATTAGACTACTTTGGTTCAGATCCTAACATTGCCACTTACTGAATGTAATTTCTTTCTATGACTCAGTTTTCTCATCCATAAAGAAACAATTATTAATATGTCTATCACCCCTCATCCAAACCCAAATTTAAAAGCTTTTCATATTTCAAAAAAATAATACTATGGATTATGTTAAGCATCACCATATGTTGAGGCAGCACTCTATAACCAAACATACCAATATTTCTGTAAAAAACAAATTTACATGCTCATGTGAATGTTAGGATGACTGGAATTATATTAAAGGACTTAGAGAAGTAAAAATATTGTTGCACATAGTAAGCACATTATCATTACCACCACCACTTTTGAATTTTCTGTTTGCCTTAATACCTAAATTCAGTGAATCATGCCAAGCCTTAATTTTGTCTTTTTAAATTTTTTTGGTAGTTGTAGATGGACAGCATGCCTTTAATATTTATTTTTATGCGGTCCTAAGGATCAAATCCAGTGCCTCACACATACTAGGCAAGTGCTCTGCTACTGAGCTATCACCGCAGCCCAAGCCTTCTTAATTTTATTCTTCAAATTTCTTTATGATCTCCACTTCTAATCTGATGCTGCTCTAGTTCTCCTGTCACACTTTTCTAAGTTGTCAAGGAGAGTTTCCCAAAAAACAGACTCAAAGTCATTACTTCCTTAAAAATGAATTACCACTGAAAGGCAAATTCAGCATGGCATGAAAATCCCTGCATGCTCTATCTGCTATTCTATATTCCATTAATGCCTCCTCCCTGAAAAAACAGCCCCAAAATAAGCCCTTTTATTCAATGCAATCTGGATCAGTATTTGCTTGGTTAACCAAAAATCTGATTAAAACTGGGAATTATGAAACATAATACATGTATGTAAATAATATTTAATTCAACATAAAAGATATAATGTGTAATAGTTTACCCATCCTTTAGGGAATGGCAGACCTCTTCTTTGGATAATGTCTCTACTGACTATATAATTCATGTTGCCTTTCTTACATAAACTATATCCATAAAGCTTTACCTAAGACTTCAAAGCATCTCTAAAGTGAAGCATAAACTTGAAATTAACAAGCAATACAATCTGAGTAGACAATCTTTTAGATTTTTTTTCTTTCAATCTTTTAAGTTGTCTCAACCACATCTAATTAAATAGCAATTATACTTTCAGTCTTTCCAAAATATCCAATTTGGTTATCATAGCAAAAGTTTCTTTTTGTATGTTTCATTAGTTTGAGGTTACTCAACTAAATTATATAATGTCATCAGGCATTAACAATATGAAAATTTTTGGTAGGTTTGCAACCCAATGGAAAAAGAAGTGAGTGATCTTAGTAGAAGTAACCTATTTGCTGGAGAGTTATCAGTTAATTGGTTTTACAAAAAAAAAAAAAAAAAGAGAGAGAGAGAGACAGAGAGAAAGAGCAAATATTAGTTCATACAGTTTTATAGTTTTCATAGTTTTACTGAAAGCCAGTAAAAGGGCTTTATAACATATTATTTATCCCTCATCAATAACATGACTTTCCTCAGGCAGTTCGCTCCCAACTCCCAGAGGCAAAAACTCTGATCATAGATAATGTCACTCCCTCTACTCTTTTGAAATGCCCTAAACAGAATTAATCACTTCTTCCTTAGTGCTCATTGTACATCGGCTAGTCTACTTATTCCATCAAGTATCAGTTTAAATATGGCAAATGACTACTTCATTCTCCCCTGCTCCTCTTAGCTATATCAATTTGCCCTAAAATCAAGAAACAAATTGACAGTTTTCTTTGCTAAATAATTCAGAAAAACCAAAAGTACATATTTTCACTAAAAAGTGACCAAAAATTACTGAATAATTACAGTTAATTCAGCTAGTATTCACTCTATATAGATACATAACAAGTGCCTTATCACAGTATCTCATTTAACAACAATCTTATGAAGAACAAGTATTAATACAGTAATGAGGAAACAAAGGCTTGAGAAGCTAGTAATCTGCCCAAAGCTAATAGCAATCCTTTTACAGAATTAAGAGTTAAAGTTATCTTGTTCATGAGCCTTAGCACTTAACCACTACATTACAACGTTTCATGCAGGATTATACTTACTTTCAAATTTCAAATGTGAAAAGCATCAAAGACATTACTGAATTTCAGATGGAGGAATCAGCAGGTGCAAAGACCATGAAGCAAGATGCCTAGTTTGTTTAAAGGCTCAGCAAGGGACCAATGTGGAGCCAAGTGTAAACTTAGAAAAGAATACGAAGCAAAAAAATCAGTTAGGTGACTGAGAGAAAACCATAATCTGTAGGCCATCAGAACTCTGGTTTCTACCCTGAACACAGTGTAAGTCCATGGGAAGGTTTTAAATAAAAATGTGTGTATCTAGCTTTATTTTAAAAGAATTGTTTTAACTGCTGTGAAAAAAACAGATGTAGGGAAGATGACAGTCATGCTTAAGATCAGTTACAATAATTCCAGTGACAACAGTACCCAGAATCACTGAGAAATAATAAAGAGGTCAAGAAAAATAGATACTGAACATATTTTGACATTTGAACCAATCTTGAGGATTCTGCTGGGTATTTATGTAATGAAGGTTATAATGAAGAAAAGTCAAGTCATGAAAAGCCACCACAAATATTTTAATGTTATATCCTTAATTAACTGAGTTTTAATGACAAAGCTAATCATGTTTTTTCTATGCTATGAATAAAACCATCAAAATGTCACTGGTGTAACCCTATAAACTAAGAAATCTTTAAAATTACCCCAAATATGAAGAAAAAATGTGTTAAATGTACTAATTAATATTTTATTTAATACTTATGAAACCATATAATGCTAGCCTAATACAGAGCTAACTTTTTTCCTATATTGGAAAATTTTATGGCAATACTAAAGTCACTAAAGATAAAAGCATTTCTTAAATATTCATAGTAGAAAGTTAAAAAAAAAGAAATGTGGTAAACTAAAACACAACAAGAATTGTATCAGAATAATAATCATATCCATAACCAAAATATAATCAAATCATTTTTTTCTTATTAAAATGGAAAATACTTTTCAAATAAACAAGTGTCTATAATTTGCAAGAGTACAAGACAAAATGGAAGGGTGAGGGGACTCCAAGACTAAAACTGTAGACATTCAATTAAACAACATCCATTGCTTAATTAAGAGGGACAGGCTAAATTATAACAAGATAACAGACAATAGAGTAAAACATATGAAAACAACAATAAGGATTATCTCTATCATCCAGTATATGGTGATCTCCAGAAAAGACTAAGTAAAAAAGAGCAAAGTAGAGAAATAAGTGTGACATTCTATTACTTATCTACAAAGGGAAGGACTATTTATTTTAAATAATTATAATAATAAAGCAAAATGGAATAGAACATTTAATTCTTTAAAACGAGTACCTAAAACGTATTGGAAGAAACAGAGTGGTAGATCTGCTATTGATATTGGAACCTGGTGTTGTATATAAATTATAGGACAAAATTAAATTTTAAAACTAAAAAAGAATTAAAACTAAACTATGAACCCAATGGTATGTCTATGTCTAGCATAATACAAGAGAACTACTTCAAGTGAAATCAACACATAAACAAAACCTCAAAATGCTTCCTGTAATCATTATTGTGAATGATGGTGGTGGTATACCATTTAATATATGCGTAACAAATGATAAAGCAAATTAGTAATTATATATTATTTTAATCCTACAGTTTCTGGCAATGGAGTGGGAGAGAAAGGAAATAATGATTTAAGAAAGGTTAAAGAAAAACAATCTGATGCTGATCTGAACTAGAAACAATGACCAATCCTTAGGAGTGAGCACTCTTAGCATCTATTACAAAGAACGAGGCTCCTTGGAGAACTGCATTATCTAGACCTCAGATAGGAAATGTAAAAGATGAATCTGGAACATGTTATAGTAACAAACAGTAAGGAAGCTTTTAAAGACCACTTTATCGGGTCATGTCCCAATGACTTAGAAGCCAACCTGAAGAGACTCTTAATGACCAAAGATTGTACAATTTACTCTCAGTAAAGGATAAACAGAATGGATTGAAAAACATCAAATACATTCTGCAGGACTCTTAATATTACTTAAATTGGGTAAAAAAAAAAAAATCCCTGCTGAAGGTAGCTAGTGAGCAAACTCATTATTTAAAAAATTAGTACATATAGGGAACAAAAAAAACATACGATTTTTCTCATTAAAAACTATACTAGGGAATAACCAAATACTAGACATGAAAAGTTTCTTTTCATGAAAAATTACAGATAATTAAAAAGAATGAAAAATAAAATGTTGCCACTGTTTAACTTTTATATATTCATGTAATTTTTTTCTTTAGTCAGAGGACTTGGTTTTTAATGCTTTGAACATAGTAATTTAAGTTTATAATTTATTTAGCTTATGGCTAGACAGCTATAACTAACTGATAGTAAGAGACTGGAGCAGCAATAAATTGTATACATAGCCAGGCATGGTGGTGCATGTCTATAATCCCAGTGACTTGGGAGGCCAAGGCAGGAATCAAGTTCAAGAGCAGCTTGAGTAACTTAACAAGAACCTGTTTCAAAATAAAAAATAAAAAGGACTGGGGATGTACCTCAGTGGTAGAGTGTCCTAGGTTCAATCCCTAGTATCATGAAAAAAAATCTGTACAAATATTTTATTGAGTTATACAATCATTTGCCATTTCTAGTACAGGTTTAGTAGACCTTATCTGGACGGATTGGAACTAGAAGTGTTTCCAATTTCTGATTTACTTTTTACTTTGGAATATCTGTATAGACTCTTACCAGCTGGGCATCTCTAGTCCAAAAATCCCAAATCTAAAATGCTCCAAAATCATTCAAAAGGTTTTTTTTTTTTTTTGGTGCGGGGGATTCAATTCGGGGGTACTAGACCACTGAGCCACATCCTCAGCCCTATTTTGTGTTTTATGTAGAGACAGGGTCTCACTGAGTTACTTAGAGCTTCGCCGTTGCTGAGGCTGGCTCTGAACTCGCGATTCTCCTGTTTCAGCCTCCCAAAGTGCAGGGATTACAGGCGTGCGCCATGGTGCCTGGCTTCAAAAGGTTTTTTTTTTTTTTTTTTAAATATTTTGTTTAGTTGTAGATGAACACAATACCTTTATTTATTTTATGTGGTGCTGAGGATCGAACCCAGTGCCTCACGTATGTGAGGCAAGCGCTCAACCGCTGAGCCATAACCCCAGCCCCTTCAAAAGGTTTTGATTGCCATGTTAGCACTCAAAAACTTTGGATTTTGTAGAATTTCAGATTTTGGAATTTTTCTATCAGGGATACTCAACCTATGTGTCTAAAGCCATCCTACATAATTTTATTTCTGATCACAATGACATTGACACTATAATATTTATGGAAGACTATACCTTAATTTAACAGTGAGATTATGTTGTCTATTCTAGTTTTCTAGGGCTATCATAACAAAACACCATAGACTGAGTAATTTAAAAGAAATTTATTTTATCAGAGTTCTGAAGTCTAGAAGACCAAGATTAAGGTGTCAATAGAGTTTGGTTTCTGGTAGATGGCTGCCTTCTAGCTGTTCCCTCCCGTAGTTTTTTGTCTTTTTATGTGAAGGACCCTAGTGTCTCTGTGTCCAAATTTCTTCTTATAAAGACACTAATCAGACTGAATTACATACCACTCTAACAGCCTCATTTTAATTTAATTATCTCTTTACAGGTCCCCATCTTCCAAGTATAGTCATATTCCAAGATGCTGGGAATTCCAGTTTAAAAGGTATGGTTTTTGGGTGACACCACTCAGCCCATAAAACTGCTGACTGAACATACCAAAGCGGTGGGGAAAATGATGTTAATGCATACATTTCAATATCTGACCTGATAGAAAGTAGGTGCTTAATTTACTAATCACATGATTTTAAAAGCATGTTAAACAAAGTAATAATAATCCTAAGCAAAATAAAAATAATCCTAAAGTAAATCCAAAGTAAAAAGAATCCTAAGCATGAAAAACTCAAGACAGCATTTATTAAAACAATTCATATGTTGAGCATGACATCAGACTCCCTGAACTAACCTCATTTATCTGTCCTCCATTCAACAACCCCTACCTTTTAGTTTTCCCTAATACTTCAACCTTTTTTGGCGGGGCAGGGGGAGTAGGGAGGGTTTAACAATAATTATTTTGGTGAAAAGGTAAGTGAGCCAGAATGTGTATGAGAAGCTACAAGTCTTCTATTTACTTGCATTCTGTTTGGCTACAGACCAGATATAAAACTGTTTACTGTGTAGAAACAAAACTGTAACCTCAAATTTTTCGTTCTACTATCTCCAATAGAAGTAAAAAAATATCCTAATCACCTCCAAATTTTCAGAGTAAACTGATCTGGGCTTGCTTGGGTCAAGAGAAATGAATTATTGCTATTTTGTGCATAAGTAGTTGGTAGGTAAGAATAAAAATAAATGACATGTTAGAGATGAAGAAGTAAGATGGAGAGTAAAATTGACTACAATATTATTATATTGTGTGCTTGTACAAATATGCAACAATGAATCCCATTATTGTGTATAATTATAATGCACCAATAAAAAAACTTATCAAAGCCAAAAAAAAAAAAAAAAAAAAGAATCAAATGAATATATCACAAAGGTTCAAAGGTTTCCCGGAAGAAGTGGCACTTACTCAAGTTGTATTTGGAGAGCTTTGTAGTTGCTCAAGTAATGCAAAAGGGCAAAGAAACCACGATGAGGAAAGACAGACTGATATTTAAACCAACAGTGAATGTTACAGAACTAAAAGAAGCCTAGTATTGACTGAATTAAAAAAAAAAAAAGTCAAGTGGAATGTAATAAGAGAAATAAGAACTAGGAAGAAGCTGGATCATTATCATTTCATAAAGAATCTTAAATCATAGAGAGCACAAAGTCAGTGAATGGCAGAAACAGGATTTGCATCCAATTTAACTCTAAAACATTTTACTTAGCAAAGTGACCACATTCCCTACTTTTTGTAGGTCATATCTGGTTTATAACTATTGTCTTTATGTCATTACTAATACAGCCCTCTATCATTCCTATAAATGCTCATCTGGGAAATATCTTCAATCTATCTCTTCAACCACCATGACATATTTTTCTATGCCCAAGAAAAATAGGGTTTCCTTAACTCCTCTCATTCACAGTGGAATTAACTGCTGACAGAGACTATACTCATAAAAATAACTGGGCATTTGAAAGGACTACCATCATCTTAACAAATAATCCAATACATGCTGGAGTTAAACTGTCCTTTATATTTTAAAAAGTCATCGTTAAAAAAAAAAGACGGCAGAGAGAACAAAAAGGAAAATTCATCATTCTTCTAACTTTAACATGATTCAGAGAAACTACAGACTCAGAACACTTCAGTTACACCATGGCCATAAACTAAAACTGCCTATGGAAAGGTAGTTGAATTCTAGTCACCCTTGGCCAAAACAGGTCATTTTTATTTGCACAAGTTTTGAAGTACATACTCTAGTATTCCATGCTTTGAAAAATTAATATTTACCCTACTGATAACATTAAGAAGCTGTAACAAATTGCTTACTCTTCCTCATTCTCATAAATTCATTGGCATGTAACCAGGTGTTTGCTTTTTCTGGCTAGGACATGGGCAAATGATTGGGCCCAGAGATGTCCCTTAAAGGGAAATATGTAGTATCAAAGAACCCTCTGAGAAAGGTTCCTTCCTTGATAAACACAGAATATGGAGAAGACATCCTCTATTCTGCTCTGATTCATTTTTAATTTTGCTCTTGTGGCAATCATCCTGTGACCAACAGGTAACAAGGCTAAGTCCCTATCTGGGAAATTAAGAAAATAAAAAACCAACCAGAAAAATCTTAAGCCCTTATTTACATCACTGAAGAGTTTAATAAACTTAAAAGTCCATCCTCAAAATGTATTATCTTACACAACAAATGTCCTTATTCTGTAAGGTCACTTAAAATTGGATATTCTTTTACTTGTAACTAAAAGCACCCCAACTGACCTGATATGCCTAGCATGCAATAAAGTCTATGAGTCTATGCAAGGAAATTACTCAGGGCAAATATTGTGACAGTCAAAAAATCAGAAAAAAGAATTGAAAAAGGGAACATAAGGATTAAACATCTGAAGAAAGAGGTTAAATTTTCATTTTCCCAGAGATTAAAAAGATAATGGTTAAAAGTTAATATATAGTATTTCCTATGTGACAGATACTACATTTGATAGATTACTTCAGGTAAGTCTCACAACAATCCCAGGAAATATTATTCTCATTTTATAGAGAAAAAAACTGAAGTTTAGAAAAGTTAAACAATTTGCCACGGTCACATTCCTCCACAGTGGTTGAAGAAGCATTTATAATCTGTATCAACTTACTTCAGCCTAAGTGCCTAAATTTTGAGTACAGGAGAAAATAAATGGATCAATTATCTATTATTTTTCTATAAAGAAGAGATTTAAGTTTTTTGTTGAGCATGGAAAAATACAGGAGGTAAAGAACTTGGGAACCATGACTGTAATTTTGAACAACCCGTGTTTTATAATAGCAAAAAGACTTCCTTAGTTTATAAAGAAGAAATCGAGGCTCAGAAAGAAGAAACAAATTACCAAAAGATGTATTGTGGGGAGTGGCAAAGTTAGTAATGAACTCAGACTAGTGTACTTTTCATTTTACTGTATACTGTCTTCCTTTGAAACAAATGTATCCTATCTCATATATATATATATGTATGAAAAAAAGAAAAGCAGCATCTGTAAGATATAAAGCTATAAAGTCTTACTAAAAAAGATTTATAATAGTCCCATGCTATCTGTAATTTTACTTCAATTACCTGCATTCAATCATGATCTGAAAATGTTAATGTTCTTCAAGAAAGAGAACCATATTCACATAATTTTTATTACAGTATATTATTATAGCTATTTTATTCTTATTTTAGTTATTATTGTTATGCCTGTAACAAATTAAAATTCATCACAGATATGTATGTGTAGGAAAAAACAGTATATACAAGGTTTGGTGTTATCTGTGGTTTTAGGAATCCACTAGGGGTCTTGGAATAGTATTCCTTAGGATTTCATAATTTAATGAAAAAAAATTTCAAGATACCTATTCTTCCATGCTCAATGTTTGAAAGAATGAAGATTTTGGGGGGGATAAGTATCAACATGTTAAAGGTAGCTGAGAATATAATGACTATTTCTTATTAAATGTTCTAAAAAACATAACTTCTAAAAAGTATGTTAAGAAGTTAAGATTGTTATAAGTACTTTTAACAATCTTAAAAAAAAAACTAAGCAAGTTGACTAACTGGAGAATCATTATCACATTATTCCTATGGCAGAATAAGCCAACTGAGAATTATTATTGATTTCTCCTAACAATTTATGATTATATAGGCATGGACTAGGACTGCTAATATATTAAAATTCAATCATTGGACAATATATAGCTATACTCAAAAGATATGAATAGAGAATATGTACAATTATTGATATTAATACAAAATACCAAAGGGAAAGACAGTGGGAAGACAAGAACATCTGACACTGAGAAATTCAATATTTGTATTCCCAAGAACTACTTATTCTTTTTCCTGGGAATAATAATTTTTATGAATTAAGTTAATGTAAGAGTTTACTCATTAATCATTAAAAATGACTTCTAAAAATTTCACATTTTAAAAATACTATTAGGATAAAACTAAAACAGAACTGGCTTACTCTGCAATATCAAGATATCCACAGGAAGCAGCTGCATGTAGTGGTATCCAGCCTTCATTATCAGGTTGATTAATATTTGCTCCATTTTCTACCAGAAACTTCACCATATCAACATTGTCATCAATGCATGCCTAAAAACAAAATAGAAAGCGTGACTGGAAAAAAATGTGAATCAACACTCCAAATAAAACATCAATAAAATCCTCTTTATAGATTTTTGTTTTGTTTTGGGTACTGGGGATTGAACTCAGGGGTACCTGACCACTGAGCCACATCCCCAGCCCTATTTTGTGTTTTATGTAGAGACAGAGCCTCACCGAGTTGCTTAGTGCCTCTCTGTTGCTGAGGCTGCCTTTGAACTCATGACTCTCCTGCTTTAGCCTCCCAAAGTGCTGGGATTACAGGTGTGCTGCCACCACGCCTCTCTTTATAGATTTTATGATATAAATATTCTCTGTATATTAATCTGCAACTATCTTATTATATAGCCAGCAAACAAGACAATGATACTAACTAAACTGTAAGAGTCCTTGCTTAGACACATATATAACACTACTGTATGTGACCATTCTCTTTATGGTAACTCAGGAAAACAAAACATACTAAAATGAAAAAAATCAAAATATTATAATTATAAGTAATAGCCTTCGTAGCAGTGGTTCCCAAAATATGATCCACTGTGGGCTGGGAGGTCCAAGAACCTTTCAGGGAGTGAACAAGATCAAAACTATTTTCAAAATATCTTTTCACTTTGTTGATGTGCACTCGAGGGTACAAAAGCCAAAGTGGTAAAACTGTATGTGCCTTAGCAAAAAACAATAAAACAACCATCTCTATGAAGTCACTGTATTGACCACTACACATACATTGTTTTTTTAAGCTCTTTTTATTTATGAATAGCTCTGACAAAGTTGTGAAAATCATAAATTTTATTAACTCTCTACGTTTGAGCTCGTCTTTTTAATATTCTGTGGAACAGATGGGAAGTACGCATTAAAGTACTTTTCTTGAGGGAAAGCACTTGTAAAAATGAGTTGCAAGCTGAATGGTCACTTTTACAGAGAATACTGTTTTCACTTAAATGAGAAACTAAGTGAGTCTAACTTTGACCTTGTTGATATTTTCTTGAATATGAACAAAATGAACCTGTAACTTCAAGAAAAGCAACTGACATCTATATGCAACATGCAACATTATGGGTTACCAATGAGAAATTCAAGTGCAAGAGAAAATGAATGAGCCATTTTAATTTTAAAATGTTATTGATGTAACATGAGAAATTGTTATTTTTAAATGAATTAATAAATATTTTAAATCCTTAGTTTTAATTTGTAATGCTGTAAACATTAATACATATAACCTACAGAAAATGAAAACTCACTAGGATCCTCAGTAATCCTTAATATTCATTATTGTAATAAAGAGGTCCCGAGATGGAAAAAAAAATCACTAGGCTCCAGTGATAGTAGGCACCTTTCTATTTCTTGACCAGGTATCTCAGGACCTTTGTACTTGCTGTTCTTTCTGTCAGAAATCCTCTGCTCTAAACACAGGCATGCTGATTCTTTTCCCTGCACAAATCTCTATGTAGGTGTTTCTTCCTCATAAAGGACCTTCTTAACACTCTTTAAAAATAATTTCTTCTACTCTATCACATTATCAATAACAACAATATCCACAATTATCTAATTTATATTTATATCCATCTCCACTACAATGAAAGTGCCATAGAAAAGAAACCTTGTTTATCTTG
This sequence comes from Xerus rutilus, assembly GCA_028644305.1. NCBI lineage: Eukaryota > Metazoa > Chordata > Mammalia > Rodentia > Sciuridae > Xerus > Xerus rutilus. Next base: position 35,623,366 of record CM053403.1, on the reverse strand, counting down.
CTCATCACCAGAGACATAAAACTAGAACAGGGCTTGAAAGAACATGCAGACAAGTTATTTCTATATATGTATTTTTCAAATGTGTTGATTATTCTTATTTATGTATACTCCATACAATCAACTGACTTTCTTGCTCTTCTGTAGTTACATTCCATGCTTTTCAGCTTTGGAATCACTCATTTTCACTCATGAAATTTCTGCTTCACAAGACAAAACATACACAAATTCTTCCCATCTTTCAAGGCCTAGCACAAATGTCACCATATATGTCCAACCAACTGGAAGTAATATCTTTTAATATCAATGTCTGATGTTTGAGCCTTTCAAAACAGCCAATATCATTCATTATATTGTGGCTATTTACATATAAATATTTATTATGCATAGATTATGGTTACTGACATATAAAAATCTTAATTTTTTTTTTAAAGCCCTAGGGATTGGAACAGGGGACTCATACATGTTAGGCAAGCACTCTACTGAGCTACATACCCAGTCCAAAATATATTTTATATAAAAAAGTTTTCTAAATGGAATCATTTATTGAAATGTATTATATATAATGTGATGTACACATTATGTGTGTATTATAAGCACTTCATATATGTCCTATGAGATAGGCTGTTTTTATAAGCAGAGCCTATTTACTTTCTTGGAAGGCTTTCTGGAACTGGAACTATTCATAATCATTATAATATGGTCCTTATGCAGATAAAATCTCTATGTATTATTACCAGGACCCCTGCCAAAGAATTTGCAGTCTATGCCAGGCAAAAAGGTATTTTTTATGGGGTTGGGAAAGTGAGATGAAATTCACTCAAAAAGTCTTCTTTTTCTCCTAATTTATATACAAAGTCACTATTTGTCCAGAGGAATAAGTGGCGTTTATTCTAAGTTGAGTAAAATGGGGCAAATAAACTAATCAGTCTATATTTCATAGCTATCATAAGAAAATAACTGACAATCAGAAGTATAACAGCTGATATCTATCCTCTTGAAATTCTTTAAGTGGTTCTAATATAATTTATTAGTAGGCACATTAATTATACTGTCTTCAATACATTTATTGCCAAGAGATCTCTGTGGGAAAATTTGTGTGCTTCTCATTTAAATGTATTTCAAATACCAAGTTTATTAAGAATCCAGAAGGACATTTTTAAGTAGCTACTGAAAGTAATAAAGATGAATGTCATAACAAAATTATTCTAACAGATTTTACTCTACATAGAGCATTACCTTCATCTACTATTCCCTTTTTAAAAAGCTTCAAACTTGCACTTCAACATCTAGCCAATTTTTAACCACCAAAGGAAAAGAACCCATTTTCTGGGGACAAAAATATCATACAGTAACAAAAAGGCATTAATGGCAGAAGCAGTGTAACTGATGGATAGAATACAAAAGAGCTTCTTTAGGGTTATTTCAATCTAGAAAAAACAGTTTGGGACCGGCTCATCAGAAATCATGAACCAATGGTATAGAAAATAAGTGAGTTCAATCTGTATCCTCATTTTGCAAATGAAATCTTTGCTTAAATGTCAGCTTTTTGGTAAGACCTTTCTTGGTCACCATATTAAAATTACAATACCTTGCCCCTTCATTTTGCATTCTGAGTATATGCTGTATTTTTTTCTCCATACCATTTATTACTACAACATACTATATACTTTTACTTGTTTATCATCTATTTACTATAGTCCTATTATTACTGCTTGATGAGAACAAGAATTCTGCTGTAGCCCCAGTACTTTATGCAGTGCTTGACAATGAACGAACGCAAAACAAAGATTCAAAGAAGTCATACAGGCAAGAAGTCACAGAGCCAAGATTCTAACACCTGTTTCAGTTTCCAAAAGAAAGAAACCAACAAGTTCTTTCCACACCTAACACAACACTTACCCATAGATGTTCCTAGTTCATCAACATATTTCATTCATTTGCAGTTTCTATAAGAGGGTATCACACATGCTAGCCACTTAATAAGTATCTGTTGTATTAAAAATCCTTACCATTGAAGCAGAAGAAATGCTTTTAGTAACATTTCCCTAAGCAAGAAAATGACAAAGTTTATACCAACAAAAGTATCATCCACCTAAAATGAAAAAACATTAAGAATGAGTCACAGCTTTTGTCTTTAGGTTCTAGTTCTGGTTTTGCCACCAATTTTGTGGCTGTGGACAAACAATCATCTTAGGCTCTGATGTCTTTATCATTTAAGTAAAGGGAAGACGTTGGTGTATTATATATCACCAAAATTCCCTATCATATTGAAATGCTTATGTATCCATGATTCTTCCCTCTGTAACAAGTTATAAACAATCTGATGGCAGAGTCCCAAAGTGCCCAGAATATACTTCACATAAAGTAGATAATAAATAAATATATAAATAACATTTAAACTTTTAAAATGTACTGCTTGAAAAAAAAAACACAAAACTTTATGCTTTTCAGAGAGCAGTGGTTAAAGGAAAAAAGATAACAGCTATATAATAAAAAAAGAACATAAAAATACTATTATATTAGAGAGTAGCTTATAATATGGCATTGAAATGAGCTAGTGGGTCATAGTGATAAAATATTAGAGCTACTTATAAGCACAATCATTAATTTTCCTTGAGAAAAGATACTGATTAAATTTTATTCTTTTTAACATCTTTAATTCTAAGTGTCAAAACAGTACCTTGACTTTTCTCAATATAAAACTACTTAATAAATGTGATACAAATATAATTATTGTTTTAAAAATAAAAGAATAAATCGAGCAAACAAGAAATGATTCTGTATGAAAAGATATGCTATGCTCCATTAGTAAGAGTGGCTCAATTCAGCAGCAAGGGGAAGTAGAGGAAAACATTTTAGAATTTCAAGAAAATGTTTGAAAATACAGTGTTTTCAAATAGAAGAGTGATGCAATAACATTGGTACCACAGATTCCAGGTACAGGCTGGGGAAAGAAAGATGATTTTATTAGATTTTGATATGCTAAATTTATGTGTCTATAGAACTATAATCGTATAGACTTGGAGCTCTGAAAATAAATGTGGGATAAAAGTGTCAAGCTGGGAATTTCTGTACTGAGGTAATAATTAAAATAATGAGACTTGAAATCACTCAAGGAGAAAATGTAGAAAAAGTGATTATGAAAACTAAAAAAAACCTTAAGGTTAAATTATGATCAGTACATTCTGCTTAGAAAACAAATTGTGACATTTTATTAATCTAAACTTCAAAACACTAGTATAAGCAGACAAATACACAGATGATTATACTGAAAGGAAAATACCTGGAAGTATAGAGACATATACTGATGAACTCAGAAAAAGAGAACTAAGGAGAAATAGTGTCAGTCAGGGAATATTTTCTTAAAAGATACTCTATGCCTGAGTGTAAAGATGCAAAGCAGAATATGTTGAGGATAAAGGTATAGGATCCAGAGAAAAGTCTTATTTTCCATCTTATATGTAATCCTGTGATATGAATATAAAAGACTTTAAGAAAAATAATTAAAGTTTCTCTGTTGAAGAAGGCAACTGCCCTGGCTCTTTGAAAAAAAATCATCATAAAAAAGTTACTTTCCAATAAATGAAAGCTAACTGACTTCAAGTATTTATACCTTTAACTCAGTAAAAGTTTAACTCAATATACTGTTAAGAAAAAAAAAAAAAAAAAACCCTAAAGATTCTGTGCCTACAAGCTGTGGTATATATCTCCATGAATGGCTTCTCCTATACCTCACCCTTCATAATCTTGCATACTTAGTTTGGGCTCTTCCCTCTTCATAGTGTTTCTAGTGATCATTCTGAAATACCAAGATTATCATGTCACCACTCCGCTTAAAGCAGTTAATCTGCTGTATTAGCGCTCTCCATACCTTCAACCCCTCCCTTCCATCTTTCCCCATTCTATGCTAATAGACTATGCTCTAGACAGAGAGCACCCCTTTGTTTGTAACTTTGGACCTGACTGGTCCAGGAGTGCATATAAGCTTTTGTACTTTCTGGAATAAATGGTGTTTCTGCATCTCACTCCGGCAGAGCAGTTCTTTACCTACACCCTGGGGTCTGGGGAGAGTGGCCTCACAAAGCGTCACCGTCCTGGGCGACTCCATTTTGTCTTCCTGGGAGAACCTTTCTTTCTTCGTCTTTCAGGACCCCCAACTTGTTGAGCAGACAGACCCACATGACGCGCCCTTAAAGCAATAATCTGCTTTAAAATTTTGTTTATCAATGTATTGTTTTTTGAAATACGTTAACATAAATTAAATGCTAAAAGCAATATTATGAACATACATTATATAGAAATCTCATATTCATTGTGTAAATTGTTCAAACTGTTTTCCCGAGCATTTCTAAAGTATACACAAGAACCTGGCAAGGCATGCACATAAAAATGCTGTTGCTAAGAGAATCAAAAACTAACACATGCAGCACATTAAGAGACACATGACTTGCTGACTTAAAATATTTGACTAAATTTGGTCAGTTTATTGAGCTATATAAGGGGAAAAACCAGAATGAATCAAAAAGATTTCTAAAATCTTATCAGACATGGTTTATGGTAAGTTTTTATTGAATACATACCCAGAGCAATTATGAGTGATAAATGGCTACACGAAGACATTTTCATCCTTTAATTCTAGGTATAGCAGCATTATAAACCTGAGCTGTACACTAATTAAACACACTGGGTTCAAGTACAAAAAACGTTATTATTGTTCCACACACCTATAAGAAAAAAGTTGGAAAGCCAGTTAATAAAGAGTTGAAAGGAGGAAGTTATACAATGCTCAAAGCAGAGTCCATGACAGATTTTAGGTGGAAGCTGTGTAGCTTTAAAAATTAAATTTCACTCCTAAAATAGATCAAACCAAATGTGTTTGTCAACTATTTAATTGAGCAAAATTCACAAAACTAATAGCATTTAAAATAAATTATAACATTATTATATTCCTTTTTATGAAAGTGTTTTTGTTAAAAGTACAGACTCTAGAGCCAGATTTTCTGGGATTAATTCAGTTCTGCCACTTTATGGCTGGGTGTCCTTGGTAAACTGCTTGTCCTACATGCTATAACTTCCTCTGAAAAATAAGGATAATAATAGTATCCACCATCTCAAAAGTTTAATGTGGGATGTGTATGGATTAACATACACAGCATATGGGGTAGTACCTGTCAATAGTAATTAAGTGCTATTATGTTTATATAAATAGTCATTGTGCTGGGCTGGGGTTGTAGCTCAGTGGTAGAGCATCTGCCTCGCATGTGTGGGGCATTGGGTTCGATCCTCAGCACCAGGTAAAAATAAAATAAAGGTACTGTGTCCATCTACAACTATACACACACACACACACACACACACACACACACACACACACACATAAATAAGGAAGTCAATGCGCTAGACCTTCCCCACTAAATTATTTTTTCAAGTTTTATATTCTTCTGAAGAATATATTTCCATCCCTGTATAAGTTATAAAACAAAGTTAAATGGTAAAGAGCTACGAAATATTCCTTTTAGCACCACTTTTGGTAAAAGTTCACGCACAGTGATTTCTAGAAAGAGGATAATTAAGTTATAAAAGATACACTAAGAAGATCTTAGGGATTCCAAACCTCCTTCAAACAAACTTCTATAAGCTCACTCATACAAATTATATATAATGCAAAGACAATAAAGGAATAGAAAAGATTTACTTGTATATAAATGTAATCATAACAATTTGGAGTGAACATGTAATTATAGCCAATAACTGAAATGTTTGTGCCCAATCATTTGTAACTCAATTAGTGATAGGTAAAAAGCAAAAAATTTGAATACATAAGTTCTTTGGGTCAATTTCCACTTCACAGAACCAATTCTTTATGACTCTAAATACGGAAAAGCTCAATTGGTAAGAGTAAAAATTTAAGGATATATTAGGAAATAGTCCATGCCCCTAATGCTCTAGGTGACATAAATGTCAGTGAGTATGTTTTATGAGAAACTGAACTGGACACTATCCAAGCAATGGTTCTGTTCTATTTTAAAGAAAACTGAAGTAGGACATTTCAAAGTAGGAATTATGAATGCAGTGTATACAAGAAAGTCAATGAAGAACTACAAGCATACTCCAGTACTAAATAAGAAAAAATATACAACTTGAGTCTTGAATAGAAAGACTGACAATGCCCGACACAGACACACACAAATGTTTTATATTTATATATATATATTTGGATTAAATGAACTAGAGATGGCAAATATAGGCCACAAAAATATATATGACAAAAAACATTTCTTGAGACTGAAATTTTTCTATGGGAAAGGTAGTTTTATTATTCAAACATTCACTCAAAACTTAAGTATTTGAGAACACCAAAAACTGGAAACCATAAATATTCAAAGATTAAAATATGCCCTTTATCTATTCTTGTTATACACTGTTAAACTGATAAAGATCCATAAAGTACTAAGTTGAACCTAGATTTCTGGATGCTAACACTTTCTTTTAGAGACTGACTTAAAGAATAGCATTTCTACTAGAGTTTAAAATTCTTAGATATAAAACAAATTGAACATCATAATTTCAACATAAATAATTCTTATTGTCTACTACATACAATATATAAAGCCATCCATTTTGGTAGATACAAAGATCAGCACTAGAGGGCATATTCTCCTTGTTTCTTTTATTGCACAGTGCTTGGCATATAGAAAATACATAAGAAATACACGTGGAGTCAATCAAAATGATATACTAACTTCTACTTAATGAGTAGGCATTTAAGACCCAGTGCGTATATGTACACATAAAACTGTTAAGTACTGACTCACGCAGCCTTTATTACTGTTTGATGTGTTCCCAGTCTTTACTCTCAACTAGCCTACAGTTCCTTAAAAACAGAAACTTCCTTATATATTCCATAATACCTAGCAGTGCTATTTCAATAAATGTTTTTTATTGGCTTTGATCATGTAGTCTTATTTGCAGAATATCCAAAACTTAATTAGGTAAAAAAGAAGAGCAGATAAAGTAGAAAACTACTATGTAATTTATGCAAAATAATATAAAAGTCTGTATGGTGAGTAAAAAATGAGCCACAGAAAACTATTTGGAGAGAAAAAAAGTCTAATGCCAGGTCTCATTACTGTCTGAGCTCTGGAGACAAAGGTAGGAAAGGAAAGCAACTTTCCTTGTTGAATTCTATCTTTTATCATTTGCACTCCCAAACTCAGCTAGAGAGATTTAATCAATGAATACATGAATGAGCAAACAATTGTTGTTTAGGGGAAGAAATAAAAGAGTTTACCTACTATTTTATTCAAAGAAATGAAAAAATCAGGTTACAAAAAATACGCATAATGACAGAATTATTGCCTTGCCTAATAAAAAGTCTGGAAGAATGCATGCCAAACAGACATCTTTTTTTTTTTTAATATTTTTTATTTGTTGATGGATCTTTATTTTATTCATTTGTTATTTATATGTGGTGCTAGGATCGAACCCAGTGCCTCACGCATGCTAGGCAAGCGCTCTACCACTGAGCTACAGCCCCAGCCCCCAAACAGACATCTTTAAGTCACTGAATTATTTTCCAAAAACTTCTACACAGTGAGGACAAAAAATGCGCATGGTTTTTCAAAACAAGAGTCACATAGTTATTAACTAATTATTTCTAAATGAATTTCTTCAGTGCTTAGCAAAACAGGTGGCCCTTAAAGAGCAGATTCTCTTTGAATTCAACAAATATTTACTGAGTGCCTAGTATAGCCAAACACTGTTGATTGCTGAAAATACAGTGAAGGACATAAATCAAATGTCTGCATTCATACAGCTTACAGTCCAGCAAGCAAGACATATAACTAACTACACAATAACAAAAAGAACTATGGTAAATGCTTTGGTCTTAGCTAAAGTAATTAACCTATATTTGAGGGGAAAAAAGGAGCAAATAAAAATGAGTATGGTACCCAAAAATTCAAAGTTCTCCATCTAATCTGTAAAATACACTATATTGAAAGCCACAGATAGCCATGATAACTGATTTCGAGGAACAGGTGATAGTAGCATATTTTATATTTGATCAGAAAAGCCCACATTAGAATCCACAGAACAATGAGTATCTAAGAAAGGGTAAACAAAGGAGTTGAGAAGCAGCATCTTAAGGGGTAAGGTGGGAAAGAAAAAGAACAAGGATCATCCTATGGAAGCTAAGGGAGAAATGGAAAATAGAATTTTAAGGAGTTAAGTACTTTTTAGTAAAAATAGTAGACTACACGTTGCCAGGCTTTAGAGAACTCTTCTCCTAAATAAACACTAACCCTTCTATAGCATTTACATGTGTGCTAGGGGATTGTTCTAGGTGCTTTGTTTGTATGACATCAGTTAAAGGCTGATAACTGACAAGACTAGGATTTTAAACCAACAGTCCTGTTTCTGTATCTGTCCCTAACCAATAGGCTGTATAACTAGACAGCAGCTGCAGCACAAGGTAAAAATAATATCTTAAAACAATTTGGGCATATCTATCAAAACTTCAAATGTGTGTACCCTTTGATATTACTATTTCATTCTCGAAATGTATTCTGTAGAATACATTTGCAAAATGTATTCAAAACATGTGCAAAATGACACACACAAAATTAGTCACGGAAGCCTGACATGTGTAAGACTGGAAATAATTTAAATATCATTAAGTTAAAAAATATATATATGGACTAATTTAAATGCCCACATATAAGGAGCTTATTTATAGACTAAAATGGAATAAATTTCTGGATATTTTAAGTGAAAACAACAAGTATGAAACGTGAGTAAAGTCTCTAACCAATGCGTTGAAAATAAAACCAAAACAATGTATACATATTTATACACATATTTGTTCATGTATCACAAAATATTCATAAAAAGATACATAATATGGCAATTGTGATGGGACATGTGGAGGCCAACTGTAGGTTCAAATAATGGAGGAAGGAATGTCCCAGGATGGTGATGCCTATCTGATAATATGTAAAAGAGGCTAAAATTCTCTTTCTTCTTTTTCCACCAGCCTAAAGACACAAAAGACAATAAAATCCAGTTTCTGACTTTCTCCTTCCTGGTGGGTTCCTCATTTCAATTGAGACACAATGACCACCAATAATACATAGAGAACTATGGAGACACCAGGAAACCATACATACCCACACCTCTGTATTTTCACTTGGAGTATAGCCTTTGTTTCTATCCTATTTGCTTGCCATTTTGGAACAATTCTATGATGAGTCTAAACCTCAAATGCTAATCCTTGAACACAAATCAGTCCTTTGTAGTTTAGGCTAGCTCAACAATATGAATATGTACCCATATTACACAGAAAAAAGAAATAAAGGAAGAAAGAAATTGAAATTAAAAAAAAAGCGTATATCAGTCTGTTTCAGCTTCTATAATAAAAACCTTTCGATGGCTTATAAAGTAGTGTTTCTATCTCATCACTTCTGGAATCTGGGAAGTCGAAGATCAAGGCACAGGTACATCCAGTATCTGGGGAAGGAGTGCTTCTTGGCTAACAGAAGGGACCTTGTAATTGTATTTTCACATGTTTGAAGGGCAAACTCCCTTGGGCCTCTTTTATAAGGGCATTAATTCCATTCATGGATGTTAGGATAACATAAACATTCAGACCACAAATGCAAAAATCCACCAAGAAAAGGCAGTGTGGAAAAAAATATGTCTTGACCAACCAAAGGAAATATTGTATATCTTGATATTAACTTAGTAACATAGTTTGAATAAAAGATCAAAGATAATACTTAACAATAAAGTCTATCCAATTAAAAGAACAAAATACATTCAAAATTCAAGCAGATCAAAAGATTCATTATAAAAAATAATGCATATAGTATAAACCCTAATAAGGCAGAAATGCTAACATGGCTAACAAAAATCTCTAACTTTCTAATCTCGAGAATGTAGCCAACCAAATGCATCTAAAATTGAAAAAATTAAAAATTACCCTATTGCAATGTTTTCAAAGCCTATTTTTTTAATCGTAGGTCAATTTTTAAAGAAATAATCTTAAATTGTGAAGAATTATCTAAAATTTAATAATTTCAGCCTTTAGTTTCTTTTCTTTTGTCAAATTAAAGCAAACTAAATTGAACACTTTTTGATATGTAATCTGCATCCTTTGTAACAAAAACATATCAAAGAATTTCTGTAGAGATTCTTAAATGATTTTTCCTTAGCCAAATGATAGTTTGTAGATAACCAATATTCACTGAAAATAATTATTACTTTTTTGGTATCAAGCACAGAGTCTAGCTCAAAGGTAAAAGTCAAATCTTGCCTGTGATAAAACTCCATTTAACAGACATAAGCATATACATAAATACATATAAGACATCACTCTGTGTGTGTGTATATATATATATATTTATCATGCAGTAAATTAGCATAATGCCACATTGTCAATTCTAAGTCTCAGATGTAACAACACATCGATAATTTCATAATTTTATGCTATTTTTCAACCTTTGAGAAAAAAACTTTGTATGCAATTTTATGTACTACTAACTACATAGAAACAAGAAACTTCTAAAAATTCTTGTTTATCCAGTCTAGACAATCAGCAATTAACATGATCGACTTAGTATAATACATAAGATTTTCTTATTTTAGGAGAGTCCTCTAGCATTTTTTAGAAAAAGAAAAAAAAAAACTAACAAGTTTCTCTGCCAGAAAAATAGAGGCTACAAAACTCTGTTGATACAAAAAGTAGTTAGATGAAACTAAAACCTATACTGAAAACCTCACAAAAGCATATCCTTAGGTTCTGCTTTGGTTTGAGCGTTTCCTGTGTTGGACACTTAGTTCCCAGTGTGGTGATGTGAGAGATGTTAGTAACTTTAAAAGGCAAAACCTAATGAGAAGGATCATCTAAGGCAATACTCTGGAAAGATTAAGGTAGTCTTCATGAAACCATGGTTAGTTCTCATGAGAAAGTTGTTTTAAAAGAGCAAGACTGGCCTCTCCCCTAGCTGTCTCAGACTTTTGTTTCGCCATTTCTCTCCCTCTTACATGCACACCCTCCATGGTGTCACTTGCCAAAAGACCCTTCCTAGAAATCCAAACGATGACAGTGCCTGATCTTGGACTTTCAGCCTTCAAAACTGTAAGCTAAATAAACCCCTTTTTGTTATAAAATACCCAACTTCAGGTATTTTGTAACAGCAATGGAAAATGAACAATACAGGCACCATCATTAAGAGCAGATTAAAGAGAGGAAGTAGCTGAGTCCAATTGTTAAGAAAAAAATATTACCTGATAAAGTCTTAAGTCTTTCAAATCTTTTTGATCTTAAGAATTGACTAAAGTAGTTCAGGATTTGATAACTTCTCTGTAGGAAGACAAAGGATACACATTCTTAGCTGTGCTAAGTAATGATGGAGACACTGCTAGACCCTATAGATTCCTCCTCAATTTAGCTTTCTTTTATACCTTGGCTTATATTTCTAATCTCTTTGTCAGCCTGTGTTAATGTAACTAGGGTTCAGCAACTCATGCCCTCCATTTTCTATAGCATTATGAACACACCTGTCTTAACACAATTAAAACAGTTTTAATCATCTACTCATAGATAAATCATCACTGTAGTCTAGAATACATCAGATAATAATCAAACACAGAATGGAAAGAACCTACCTACAAGTATGATTTGGCCTCATTAGTAGGAATATAAACTAGGTTGGCAATTCTTTGCCATCTGTGGATCACCATGATTGAAGAAATTATTTTTGTGTCACATCTGACATACAATAGAATGATGGTTAAGTTATAAAGCCTTCTGCAATTTTCTTATGTTAAATGGAAAAATGACACATCCCTGATTCTTAAATGAAAACTGTGAAAATGGTACTAATAGTTTTCCTTAAAATATTAAATGACCTTGGAGCTAAATGTGTAATTAAGTGATTCTCATGATCACACAAAAAAATCATATTCATCAAGGGAAAAAGATCAGAGCTGAATAAGAACAAATCAGAATATGAAAAAGTTATTATCCTACCATTTCTATGTTGGCTATCATTGTTGCTTTTTAATATTTAAACCTTTTTCACCTGTGTCCTCTGTACAACAGCAATTTCATACCAGAAAAACTCCAAGCAAGTAATAATTTCACTTTCACTAGCCAACCATCAATTAATTTCACATTTTCTAGTTGTACCACACGCAGATATAACCTGATACTGAACAACAAAGAACAACTTCTGAGTTTCATTTTTTTAAAAAAAATCAAATAGCATGCACTGTTTTTTAAAATAACATGAGCATTCTAGCATAAACATATTGCCACAAAAGGAATCCCTTAAGTTAGTAAAACGGACTACCAAGGCACATAGGTTCTTCATAACTTAGCTACTATGGTAATAAAGGCAGTTAAGAAGAGAATCCCAGGGCTGAGACTGTAGCTCAGGAATACAGCACTTGCCTACTAGCACGCTTGAGGCACTAGGTTTGATCTTCAGCACAACATAAAAATTAATTTTATGGTATTGTGTCTATATACAACTAAAAAAAAATTGGGAGAAAGGGGGGAGGGGGAGCGCACCCTGAAGACAGAGTAAAAGCTCCCCAGCTGGTTTTGGTCACCATCCCCCCACTCCTCTTTCTTTGTTTTGGAATGATGTCTTACATTTTACTCAAAGTCTAAAAACTAAGTCTTGACCATATAAAAAGGCTTTGGGATTCCCATGGATAAAAAGGAGGGGTGTCCATTCTAAAAACCTTAAAAAATAATATAAACACAGGTACTGAGATACCATGAGGATTCATATTTTTTTCTAGTTTCACCAAAAACATTTTCATCAACAATCCCAGAATATTCTTACAAAACATTATCATCAAATTCATAGTGACATGGCCACTTCAATGTTTATAGCAGCTCAATTCACGATAGCTAAACTGTGGAACCGACCTAGACGCCCTTCAATAGGTGAATGGATAAAGAAACTGTGGTATATATACACAATGGAATATTACTCAGCAATAAGAGAATAAAATTATGGCATTTGCAGGTAAATGGATGGAGTTGGAGAATATGCTAAATGAAGTAAGCCAATCTCAAAAAACCAAATGCGAAATGTTCTGTCTGATAAGTGGATGCTGATCCATAATGTGGAGGAGGACACCGGAAGAAAGGAGGAACTTTGGTCACAGGGGTGGGAGCGGGCATGGGGACAGTAAAGATGGTGGAATGAGATGGACATCATAGCTTTATGTATGACTGCATGTATGTTGTGATTCTACATCATATACAACCAGAGAAATGAAAAGTTGTGCTCCATCTGTGTACAATGAATCGAAATGCACACTGCTATCATGTATACCTAAGTAGAATAAATAAAAATTTTAAAAAATTTATAGTTTAAAACAAATAATGCAAAATACATATAAATCACTGAAATTTCCCTTAAAAAACTTTGTCTAGGGACTGGGATGGTAGCTCAGCGGTAGAGCGCTTGCCTCGCATGCGTGAGGCCCTGGGTTCGATCCTCAGCACCACATACAAAGCAATAAAATAAAGATATCGTGTCCATCTACAACTAAAAAAAAAATTTAAAAAAAACATTAAAAAAAAGAAACAAAAAACTTTGTCTAGTATGCGTTCCTTTGTCATTTTACACAAGTACAAAAACTAATTTAACTTGATCCATTAAATCTTTATGGCATCAATGATTAACTCTGAGATTATACAATAATGTTCTTGTGGTGAGGATATGGAGGGAAAGGCACACTCATGCACACTGCTGGTGGGACAGCAAATTGGTGCAACTAATCTGGAAAGCAGTATGGAGATTCCTTAGGAAACCTGGAATAGAAACACCATTTGACCCAGCTACCCCACTCTTCGGTCTAACCCTAAAGACTTAAAAACAGCATACTACAGTAACACAGCCACTTCAATGTTTATAGCAGCACAATTCACAACTGCTGAACTGTGGAAGCAACCTTGATACCGTTCTGTAGATAAATGGATAAAGTAACTGTGGTATATATACACAATGGAATTACCCAGCATTAAAAGAGAACATAATTATGGCATTTGCAGGTAAATGGATGGAATTGGAGAAGTAAGCCAATCCCAAAAAACCAAAAGGCTGAAAGTTCTCTCTGATAAGTGGATGTTGATCCATAACAGGGGGTGGGGTGGGGGGATTGGGAAGGACGGAGGAACTTTGGTCAAAGGGGAGAGAGGGGAGGGAAGGGGGCATAGGGGCAGGAAAGATGGTGAAATGAAATGGACATCATTACTCTAGGTACATAAATGTATGACTGCACATATGGTGTGATGCTACAGAGAAACGAAATCTTGTGCTGCATTTGTGTACAATGAATCAAAGGCACTCTGCATTATGTCATATATACTTAATTAGAACAATAAATAAATTTAAAAAAAACGTTCTAGTAGCCAACAGTTTACACTTGGATTATGAGGCTAAAATTATACCTAACGTACTTCCTGGGAGTTATGTTTGCTTTTAATGTTTTCTTAGTTCTATCTTGCTTTCAATCATCTCTTAAAACTATCTGACAGTCTCCTAGCTTCTATTCTAATTTATAACTCTTACTTAACTAATTTTTTTCTTAAATGGAGCCTAAGGGCTAGGGAAATTGCTCAGTGGTAGAGCACTTGCCTAGCATGCACAAGACCCTGGGTCTGACCCCCCTTACTCCTCCTCAATAAAAGCAACAATAGCAGAAGCAGCCTAAAATAATAATATATAGAAACTAGGGGAGGTCTTCTGAGTACAGTAAAAATACTTAATATAGATTCTGTGACTTTTATTTTAGTTCTATGTGTTATGCTTATTTCTGGTATTTTAGCTCATAAAATTTCCAATATGGGGGGATTATTAGAGAAATTATAACCCTGTAAAATGTAGAGGGCTGACCTATAACAAAGTAATATCAAAATTTTAACCAAGAGGTTGAGTGCGGTGGCGCATGCCTGTGATCCCAGGGCTTCAGAAGCTGAGGCAGTAGGATCACAAATTCAAAGCCAGTCTTAGCAAAAGCATGGTGCTAAGCAACTCAGTGAGACTCTCTCTCTAAATTTAAAAAAAAAAATACAAAATAGGAAGAGTGTAGCTCAGAGGTCAAGTGTCCCTGAGTCCAATCCTGGTACCAAAAAAAAAAGTAATATAAAAATTCACTACTGTTGAATAAAAGCAAACTAACATATGTTACTGGCTTTATTTTACTTATATAGAAGTGATAAGGACAATCACATGAAGCAACTCCTGCAGGTAATTTCAGAACTCCTAGAAAAAAACATTAAAAACTCTTAATGAGAGAAGACCTTTAGCTAACAGTTAACCTTTGTATTATTTTTAACTTTACATGTGCATGATTTCAGAATAGAAAATACTAGTAAATCATCTTGTGATTCAATTTTTAAGTATTCTAGAACAAAAAAGGGGATAGAATATAGAAGAAGCTATTTTACAAAACAGTAATGCATAAAGCTCAACTGAATTAGTTACATCTGATACAAATGAAACAATCTTATCTAATACAGTTATTTCATGTTAATAAGAGAACATAATGAATAAATAAGACAGGTAAACTTCAAAGTTCTATTTTATGGCCATAAACTTTTTCTTCCAGAAAACATCTTTCAGAAGACCAAAAAAGTTTTTGACTTTAATGTTCTTCGCAAGTATTGTGACACTGTTTGGATCTTTTCAACCATTATTGAACATCTATCATTTGGTACTATATGCTGGGCATACAAAGACATAACTGATCCTCATGAAAAATGACTGAACAAAAAGCCAAGCATAAAACAGTATCTTTTTTAATACGGTAAGTATCTTACTTTTTTGTGGGAGCTCAGGAAAAAAGGCAATAACCTAAGTAGAAACAAGACTTCTAGGGGAAAACAAAAAGCAAGAAAACCAGATCTGTATCCTTTTTTTAAAAAATGTGTTCAAGCATACATTTTTTAAAAATACTTTTTTAGTTGTTAATAGACCTTTATTTTATTCATTTATTTATATGCAGTACTGAGAATCTAAACCAGCCCCTCATACAAGCTAAGCAAGTGCTCTACCACTGAGTCACAACTCCAGATCTATATCTTTAAGTATAAAGAGTGAAGGTTAAAATAATTAAAAAGGGGAGGAGAGGAGCAGTATATCAGATAGAGGATATTCGATAATGCTGAAAGATCATGAAGTACAAGAAAGCATAGTATATAATTAGAATTAAGAGGCTAAAAGAAAGGGCAATTTGTCACTGGCCTTATAAACTATGTTAAAGACCCTAAATTTATAGACAACAAAATTCTTCAAATATGAGTAAAATAAAGGAATCCCTCTAAATGGGAAAAAAAAATCTCAGTGTTCTCTAATACTGACTGAAATTATTTGTATTATAATGTTTTTGGCACTGATTCCAACATAAATTCAAATGCATGCAATGCAAATTAAGAAGCAGTTTTCAGTTGTAAGACAACCATTCATCTGTCCATCTAGCTAGCTAGTCATGTTCATATATTTTACATTATGTTCAAAATGAAAACAAGAACATTCTTAAGATGGAGAGCTAAAGAAAAAGAGGTTTCACTATCAATGAGGTGAACAGACAGCCTACATTCTGGGAGCAAATTTTTTTTTTTTTTTTGGTACCGGGGATTGAACTCAGGGGCACTCGACCACTGAGCCACATCCCCAGCCCTATTTTGTGTTTTATGTAGAGACAGGGTCTCACTGAGTTGCTTAGCGCCTCGCCGTTGCTGAGGCTTGCTTTGAACTCGCGATTCTCCTGTCTCAGCCTCCCAAAGTGCTGGGATTACAAGCGTGAGCCACCGCGCCCAGCTTTGGGAGCAAATTTTTGCCACACACACATCAGATAGAGCACTAATCTCCAGGATATATAAAGAACTCAAAAAACTTAACACCAAAAAAAAACAAACAACGCAATCAATAAATGGGCTAAGGAGCTGAACTGAAACCTCTCAGAAGAAGATATACAATCAATATATATATATAT
>CM053403.1:35517460-35605847 GCA_028644305.1 Xerus rutilus | reverse complement strand
CACAATTCACAATTGCAAAACTATGGAAGCAACCCAGATGCCCTTCAATAGATGAATGGATAAAGAAACTGTGGTACATCTACACAATGGAATATTATTCAGCAATAAAAGAGAATAAAATTATGGCATTTGCAGGCAAATGGATGGAATTGGAGAATATTATGCTAAGTGAAGTAAGCCAGTCCCAAAAAACCAAATGCCAAATATTCTCTCTGATTAGTGGATGATGATACTTAAGGGGGGTGGGAATGGGGAACAGAAGAGAAATGAAGGAACTCTGGATGTGGTAGGGGGGAGGTGGGAGGAAGGAAAGGGGAATGGGTATAGTAATGATGGTTGATTGAGATCGTCATCACTACCCTTGGTGCATGTATGAAGACACAAATGGTGTGACTCTATCTGGTTTGCAACCAGAGAAATGAAAAATTGAGTTCTATATATGTACTATGACGTGAAATGCATTTAAATAAAATAATTAAATTTAAAAAAGAAAAGAAAAGAAAAAGAGGTTTCAAGAATGCCTCAAGAAAAAGAGGTTTCAAGAATGCCTCCTAAGTTTCATGTTTATATGATCAGTATGATGCCATTACTTACAAATGTTTCACCTGGAAGACCACCGAACTGTGAAATTCAGCAGGTAAGAACATGTATCTAACCCTTTCGTTCACTCTTTTAAATGAATCTCTCTCCTTCCTTCTCTATCTTGTCCTTAGTATGAATCCCTGATTCTTGACCCTATTCCAATATTTTCCAACTCACCATTCACGGGAATGGTGAGTTTCACCAGTGCATAAGCCTGCACAACCTAAACCCCTGTAAGATTTAGAACATACCATCACTGTACAACTTTTTCCATGTCCCATTCTAGTTAATCTTCCACAGTCAAAGACAACCACTGTTCTGATTTCTTCCCCACCATAAATAAGATTTGGCCATTCCATTCATGTAAATGGAATTTTAGAATTTAGCCTTATTTTGTGAAAGCTTTGTTTAAGCAAAATGTTTATGAGATTCATTCTTGATGCTGTCAGGATCTGTAGTTCATTCCTTTTTATTGCTAAATAAATTCACCCTATGTAGAAATACCATAGTTTGACCACTACCCTACTGATGAATATCCAAGAGTATTTCATTTTCAAGAATAAAGCTGCTATGAACACTCTAGTACAACTCCTTTTAGAACCTGTTTTCTTTTCTCTTAGGTAAGCAAAAGGAGTGGAATTTCTGGGCAGGTGTATGTTGACTTTTATTATAAGACACTACCAATTTCCCAAAGTAATGGTACCAATTTACATTTTCCTAACAGAGTTCCAAAAGCTCCACAACCTCGTCAACATTTGATAATGTGAGGTTTTTTGTTTTAGTCTTTCTGATTAGGTTTACATCCTCCCACTCTTTTTGAATATAACATTGTGTTATACCTTTCACCTTATTCTGTATGGGGTTATTTATTTGCTGTACTTGTATTAAACTATATACTTCTTATAGGTATAATTTGTTAGCTATTTTCCTTCATATTTACAGCTGAGAGCTTTCTTTCCACATGCTAGAACAATGACAGGTTAATTGAATGTTTTAATAAAATGTATTCGCTGTTTCTATTCTGAGTAAGGCCAGAAAAAAAAAAATCCAAAAGGCAAATAAATGAAATAAGGATACAGGTAATCAAGGGCTGGCAACAACCTTGCAAATTTATCTTCGTCTGCTGTTAAAATACAAAGTATCCACTTATTAATCATTTAATAACAGTTTATCCTACAACTGTGTCATAGCTACACACACGCACAAGATACAGAAACAGAATATAAACTACATCTAAATGTATGTTAACAATTTTTGTCTGTTTTGTTTACTGATGGATCCTAGGGCCTACATCAAAAACACACAAACATAAATGTATACATTTCCACAAACATGTGTTTTAAATAAATGGCAGTAAACCTGAACCATCAACAACAAAGCTTCTTAAAACCAAACCTTTAATAGCCTTAAGCTTGCTACCCATCAACTCATCCTTCTAGATAGATAATAAGGTTTCTGATAGATTTTAAAATATTTTCCAAGGAGTATTTTCACACCATCTGGAATGATAATTCTCTTTAATTTAAAGACATGGCTTCAGGATGCATATATACTGAATTTTAAGGAAAGGAGAACATTTCTGAATATTTACTCTAGATTACCAAATCAACACAGCAATCTGTTATATACTATAAGATTATCCACTTATTAAAAATCTTAACTACTTATCTAACTATCTGTGCCAAATCAAAGAGAGCAATTTCTAAATGTTCAATTCAATTCAAAGTTAAGATAAAGTCTTTCAAAGAAGTCATTATGAAGAAAATCCTTCCTGAATGTCTAATGATAAATATTGTTGGTACTATGCTAGGTACTAATGCTGCAAAGACAAAATCAAGAAACTTATATTTTAGTGAAAAAGACAGCTGAGTACGGCTGGGATTGTAGCTCAGTGGTAGAGCGCTTGCCTCACATGCGTGAGGCCCTGAGTTCGATCCTCAGCACCACATACAAGCAATAAAATAAAGACATTGGGTCCATCTACAACTAATATATATATATGTGTGTGTGTATATATATATATATATATATATATATATATATATATATATATATATATGTAAAGACAGCTGAGTAAATAAAAATATCACAAAACTGACACAGTACATGGCTCTAGGGTAGCAAAAGCTTCTTGGCAGAAGTAACTGCTTGAGATATTTGACCACATGAGCTAGAAAACAGGAGCTATCCTTGAAGAAAAATTTTAGGAGCAATTGTGCTCAAGAGCCATCTTCTAATCCTTTTTAGAAGGGTTCCTATGATTACTAAAGGACAGCTGAAGCTGAACAAAAATGATGAACATTTTTGCTGTTGACATAATAGCTGAACGGCATTTGAGGTGTTTTTGGTTCCGCGCTAAATAAAATCACCTAAAAATTCATATGCAGGTTTTTGTGTAAACATATTCATTCCTCTTGAAAAGGTAAAAAAATGAAGCTTACTTCAACTGAGTTTGCTCCTTGTTTTTGGAATAATGTTATTACCTAAAAAACCCCAAACAACTATATGATGATGGCATAGCTTCCTTAAAAGTGAATATTACCATGCAGTTAATAAGTTATTCGCTATCTGAATCTGTAGGATAAAGGAAGGTAGGACAGATGGGTGGAAGAAAGCAAGAAAGAAAGGGAGGAGAATAAAAGAGAAAAAAGTAACAGGAAAGCAAAAATTGGATTATGATCCAAAAAGAAGTTACTGGTTTCCTTAAATTTAATCATTCAACAACTGCTTATCTATAATGCACTATGAGCTAGAGACTAGGAAATGCTTAGGCTTCACTGTTGGATAAACAAACAAACAAGACACATAATCACACACTAAGGGAAGAAGCATGAAAGAACAGGATGCTAACAGGAATTGATCGGTTTGAGGACAATGAGTCAGGAAAAGCCTCTTTGAGAAAGCTACAGAATTTAAGAGAATGAATTGGAGTTAATGAAAGTGCGAATAAGGAGTGAAGAGACCATTTCCAGGCAAAAGGGAAATATAGAGCTGAAAGTACTCAAGAGCTTAAGGTAGTTTTAATGTAGTGGAAGAAACCACTAAAATAATTTATGGAACAAATTGACACATCTTTTAAAAATTTACATTATCTATAGTATGTTCACTGCTAAAAATCATCTATATCTTTGCAATCAACCAAGAGGGGCTAGTAATATGTGTACAGAGCAGGTGAGGATAAAGTAAAACACTTCCATTTCTTGTGGGCAATTAGGCCAGCGCAACCTTTTGAGAGCAATTTGGTAATGCCTATAGTTAACTGGTTTAAAATATTCCTTCACTTTAACCCAGCAAATTCAGTTTGAAGTATTTAAAATATGGAAACCATGCTAATTAAACCAAAAAATTCTTATGTATTGAAATACTCATTAAACTATTAGTGCAAAAGCAGGCATGCAATAATTGCTAGTTGAATGAATAAAAGAATAAATTAAGAATAAAGAAAACTCAGTAAAAGACTGGAATGGTTAAGAAAATAAAGAATAAATTAATAATTATCATTAATTAATATTAATATTATTTAATGACAGAAAATAAGCTATATGTAAGATTAAAAATTCTATACTTTAATCACAATTATATATAAAAATCAAACATGCACACAAAGTTAACATGAGAAATACACACAAACATCCAAAAATAAGGCAAAGGGAATTTCAAGAAAATATGCTGATACATTAACACAAGGCAAAAGGCTGGTGGTCATTTTTTCTTTCTTTTTATTTTATATCAAGTTTTCTGTAAGGCAGAAACATACATAACCTTTAAACCTAAAAAGAAATAAACTAAAAACCTGAATGTTTAGCAAGCAGCAACAGGAAAAAAAAAAACAACAGCTTGCTTTTCATTTCTTTTTATGCGTGCAGGCATAATTAAATTTTCAAAGTATTTCATTAATATGTTAATGTAAGTTATGATATTTTTCTGGCTTTACTCACTCAAAGGTCTCTTAGGCATGTTAGTATGAAAGGGAGGTTGAGAGGAGTGCTACCTAGATGAAAAGTTCTTGTGAAAAAAGAAAGGAAAATTAAAAACACTCATTAGAAAGATTTTCCAATTACCCAGTACTATCAGGCCACATCCTTTTCTTAGTTCTAGCAACACTGATATGCTACTTATTTTCAATTTACAATCAACATATTCTGGTTCTCAAAAACAACAAAAAGATAAAATTGAGCTCTAGAACTACCTTTAAATACAGAGGGAAAACTGAGTGTCCAAAGATATTCTGCTGATCCTAACAAAAAGATAATCAAGTTAAAAAAAAAAAAAGTTGAAAAAACTCCCAAAATTTAAAAATCATGTGGTATATTTCCTTGGGAGGAGATAAAAATAAGAAATCAACAAGCAGAGCAAATACCTTCAAAGGAAGATGAAAATTCATTCTACTATTGTCTACTTTCACTAATGGTGGGCTTAGTCTAATGTTATTACTGTATACAATAATAAATATTTCTTTAAAAATTATAAGACTGGCATAATCTTGGGTATATGAGTTAATAGCGGTTCATAATATTTTTAAGGAAGTGAGATCTTGAGGAGAAATCAGATTGTTTGCTAAAACAAATTTCTGAAAGACAATTCCTTCATAAAAATGGGCCTCGGGGCTGGGGCTGTAGCTCTGTGGTAGAGCACTTGCCCACCATGCGTGAAGCACTGGGTTCGATCCTCAGCACCACATATGAATAATAAATGAACAAAATAAAGATCCATCAACAACTAAAAAAATGTTTAAAAAAAATGGGTCTCTGTGTGGAACTGGAAATGTCAGGATACTAACTCATAACTGATTTTTCTTATGTAAAGTTTCTTTAAACAATGTTAAATTTTAGTGTCTGGTGGAGTAATTAAAGGGTAGAATCTTTCTTGAAAATTCATTTACATTTTAAAAATGATGATGATCAAAAATCATCTGGGTGATGATCCAAAGCAATCTATTCAAGTATTTCATATTTTCAAAGAGTATAGTTTGTGTAACTACCATGCCTAAACTAAGTTCCAGCTTTATTTTATTCCAAAATAGGAAGTGAGCAGTTAAAAAAAAAAAAAAAAGCCAAATGCCTTTAAATTTTTTGCTAAAACTAAGAACTGCTTTTTTTGTAGTCTTTTCATTTTTTATCTCCTTGTCATCCACAGTCTTGTAAAATGTACAAGTTCTAAACTTGGAATCAGATTATCCAATAAAAACAAACAAGATTTTAGTAATGGAAAATATGACTTCATATAAGAGCAGAAGCTAGCAGAAAAGCAGGTATATGATCTCATATACTTCAACTGAAAATGAAACAGAAGCACTTAATAAGGCTTTGTGTGCATTGTGTACAATGTCTTCTGATAAAATACTTTAAAAGACTTGTGACCTGCTAATTCTGTTTTACTTTAATTATTATATGTTCATTTAGAATTTTTTCAGGTAAATGTATCCAGAATCAAGGGCTGATAATGATACACCAATGAGGTCCTCAATTTCTTGTGCCAAATGCCACCTACTATCATAAACACTAAGTCCTGGGAAAGTAGAGCTGTTTGGCAAACAAAAGCTACACCTTGAAGTTTCCTAGCTGCATCCAGCATGTTTCTCATAGCATCCCATTGGTACAGCTTTGAGAAATAACTGACCTACCAGATCTGTTCTGGCCTATCAATTGTCCTATAATTAATCCCCATGGATACCTGGGAATACTATGGGGACAGAATGTGATGATTCGAGTATTCCAAAGGTACTACAGCAGAGTATTTAAGAGAACAATATCCAGTGAAACTGCCCAGTTTCAATGTCAAGTTCATCAACATAAGCTCTGTTGTAACCATGCAGTCAAAACTCATTTTCTTCACTGGTATAATGAAATAATGCTTGCCTCACAACATTAAAGTGAGATAGAATAACTGACTAAACTAGTGTCTGTTAAATACTTAAACACTATCATGTATTTGGTACTTATTATTCCAAACAAAGAGGTCCCTATGAAGATGCAGATATTATACCCCACAGTTGCTATAAGAGTATAAGAACCTATTATAAATTTAAATATGTACACTCCAATCTCAGCTCATCTTTAATATCATATCGATTTCACGTAAAAGGGGGAGGAATCATTTACCATTGAGGGAAGTAAGAAGTTTACTGGGTGAGAAAAGGGCCTGTACAAGTTAATCTAGAAGACTCTACTCAAACAAGATGGGATGGCATAAGTATGACAACTAAAATGTACTTTAAAAAATGTATTTCAAATCCATTATCTCATGAATTATTGTGTTTTTTAACAAAACTATTTGATATTGTAAGAGCTATATGTGATTAAAATGCCTTAAATTCACTTTACTGTTCTTTGAATTTCAAAAGAAAACATACAATCCTTGACTTTCTGAGTCAGGTTTATTTCCCTTAACATCATGTTCTCAAGTTCCATCCATTCTCCTGCAAATGGCATTGCTTCTTCATGGCTGAATAAAATTCCATTGTGTGAATAAAATTCCATACATATGCATATGTATATACACACCCACCAATTTCAAAGGCTAGTGACACTACAAAAATTAATAGTTGAAATTATTTAAAAATTTATTATTTTAGTGTTAAGTATATGCCACCATTAGAAGACTGACAAAGCTAGTGGCTATAAAAAGTCAGTATTACTGATTTAAAAAGGGAACATAGAAAAAAAAAATCAATATTTAACTTCCTATAGTTTCTAATTCAAATCACTTTGTAACCCAATCTCAGAATTCCAAAGATTATAAAATATTGATCCAAAACCCAACTTTTTTATTAACTTGCTTTACTGATGCATTATAATTACACATAATAATGGGACTCATTGTGACATATTCATATATGCATATAACATAATTTGGTCAATATCATTCCTCAGTACCTCCCTTATCCTTCCTTTCCTCCTTCCCAGTTGATCCCCTTCTTCTACTTTACTGTTTTCCTTCTAATTTCATGAGGACCCAACTCTTTTTCCCTCTGACTTTCACATACAAGAGAAAATATACAATTGTTGACTGTCTGAGTCAGGTTTATTTCCCTTAACATAATATTCTCAACTTCCATCCATTCTCCTGGGAATGGCATTGGTTCTTCATGGCTGAATAAAATTCCATTGTGTGAGAGATATATTTATGTATATATATGTGTATATGTATGTGTGTATATATATCCTTTATGCATACATAAGTTAATGGACACCTAGGCAGGTCCCTAACTTGACTGTTGTGAACTGCACTGCTATAAACATGGGTATGCCTGTATTGCTATAGTGCACAGACTTTAATTCTTTTGGATAAATACCAAGAAGTGGTATAGATGGGTCATATGGTTGGTTCCACTCCTAGTCTTTTTGAGCAATCTCCATCTAACTTTCACAGTGGTTAGTTTTAACTTCAGATTCCCAGGATAACGTGATCATTTTAGGATTACTCATCATCTCAGATTATCAGTGGTGACTGATGCAACTGAATCCCTCTTAACAAACTTTACTAAAATCATGTATTCTGAAGAGATGAGGGGAACATAAAGCAAAAAATAAGTTCAGCTGTATGAACACACAATCTATAAACACTGAAATGCACAAATGTTAAATATGAAATCAGTGGTACTTACAATTTGTGGCTTCAGACCACTTATATACTCTTAAAAATTAAGGACTTAAAAATTAAGGACAACAGTAAACAAAACAAATTAATACAAGTAATACTGGGGAAATCTGAACAAGCATCCTCACCAGCATTTTTTATTATTTCTAGTATTGATGACTGCCTTTCTAACCAGAGTGAGTGGAAATCTCAGGATAGTTTTGGTTTGCATTTTCCTGCCAAAACTCAACTTTTCAGTAAAAGGAACCTTACGGCATCAAAATCAAAAACTCAAATGACATTTTCATCACTGAAGTGAAATGAAATGGATGGCTTTCCTGTGGCTGTGCCCTTCCTATTTTCCACAACTAACAAACTAATTCTCTTGCAATAACCATTTCATTCAATCTACTTTTATAAGTTCATCAATAAAGTCTACTCTACCAGGCTTGCTATGATTTATGCTTCCAGTCTTTCTTCACATACTATTTTTCCAATTCCTAAAACTAAACTTCCTTCAGGCCCAACATATATTCCATTTCTATCACTTGAGGTCAGCTCCTTCCTCAGCCTCACTCCCCCTTCAGTGTTTTTTTTAAAGATTGTATGAAACTCTAGGAAAACTTTGCTTAACCTTGCTTAATATAGTAACTCTCAAATCTGTTGGCCAAATAATCTTTTATCTTCAGTGTACCTTTTAACATTCTGTAAAATGACAGTGTCTGATTGAAAAGCCATCTAAAAAACAGATCTCTTGTCAAAACTCTTGCAATATCCTCTGGAACTGCCCTCCTACCAGATGCCCTCATCCCTATACCCTCATCTGTGTAAAACAGCTGTTTCTTAAAGATGCAAGCCTGATTACGCGAAGGCAATTACAACACTTCAATACATTCCCAAAGCTCTTAGTATGAAAATGGGCTTAGTGGGGTGAAAGATCTATACTATGGGACAGGCAGAATTAATACAATCAAAATAGCCATACTACCCCCAAAAGCAATATACATATTCAATACAATCCCCAAAATACCAATAACATTCTTCACAGAACTAGGAAAATAGTACTAACATTTATTTGGGAAAATAAAAGATCTAGATACACAAAGCAATTCTGAACAAGAAAACTGATGCAAGAGATAATACCTAATCTCAAATTATACCACAAAGCTATAATAGTAAAAACAGTATGGTATTGGCATCAAAATAGACATGAAGTCCTGTGAAATAGAAAACACAGAAACAAACCCAAATATATACATCCATCTGATACTTGACAAAGGTGCCAAAATATGCTAGAGAAAAGACAGCCTTTTTAATAAAACAGTGCTGGGAAAACTGGATATCCACATGTAGAAGAATAAATTTAGATCTCTATCTTTCACTCTTCACGAAAGTCAAATCAAAGTAGATCTAAGACCTTAGACATTAGATCAGAAACCTTGCAACAAATGGAAGAAAACATAGGGTCAACACTCCATTATATATGTACAGGTACAGACTTTCTCAACCAGACCCAAGCCTTAAGAAGTAAAACCAAGAATCAAAAGTGAGATGTCATCAAATTAAAAGCTTTTAATTTAGCAAAGAAAACAAGAGCATGAAGAGAGAGCCTACAGAATGGAAGAAAATATTTGCCAGCTACTCCCCTCTGACAGGGGATTAATATATAAACAGAAAAGGAAACACAAATGCCCAAGAAATATATGAAAAAAATATTCTGCATCCGTAGCAATTAAGGAAATGCAAATCAAAACTACACTAAGATTTCAGAACTCCAGTCATAATGGCAATTATCAAGAATACATATAACAATAAATGCTGGTGAGGATGTGGGGGGAAAAGGTACATTCTTTACATTGTTGGTGGGACTGCAAATTAGAACCATCACTCTGGAAAGCAATGTGGAGATTCCTTAAAAAACTAGGAATGGAACCACTATATGTATGACCCAGCTATCCTACTCCTCAGTGTTCATCCAAAAGGTCTAAAATCAGCATACTTTGGCTATACAGCCACTTCAATGTTCACAGCAATACAATTCACAATTGCCAAATTATATAATCAACCCAGATGACCATCGATAGATGAATGGATCATGAAAATGTGGTGTATGCATACAATGGAGTTTTACTCAGCCATAAAGAATGAAATCATGGTATTTGCTGGTAAATGGATGGAAATGGAGAAAATCATGCTAAGTGAAATAAGCCAGACTCAAAAAATCAAAGATCAAATGCTTCCTCTCCTATGTGGAAGCTAGAGCAAATAAGGGAAACAAGGCAGGGTGAGAGAGTGATGAATATCATAAACATATAGGAAAGATCAGTGGAATAGATGCAGGTGAATGAGAGGGAGGGAGAAGGGGAAAGGGGAAGTTAAACGGAATGAATTTGACAAAATCACCTTATATTCATAAATAAAGATAGCAAAAGGAATTTCACTTTTATGTATATGCAGAGCAAAGGAATTTTAATAGAGTAGAGGAGGGAGAACAGGAGGAGGGAGGAAGGGGGAAAAAGAATGGGGATGGAGCTTGAAACCAAATTCCTTGCATGTATGATTTTGTCAAAATGAACCCAATTACTATGTAAAATTATGATGCTCTTAAAAAAAGGGGATGGAGGCTTAGCAAGACCTCCAAGGACCCTATATCTGACTTCAACCTATTTCCACACATATCTCGTTGCATCATGCTTCCCTCATCCACTGTACTCCAATCACACTGGTCTTTTTAGTTTCTCCAATGAGCCTTGCTCCTTCCTCTGAAGATTTTTATGTATCCTTTCCTCCTGTACCCAGTGTGTCACTTTCTGCCAGTAATCTACCTCTTCTCTACCACCATTTTTTTTACCAAGCTTAATCTATTTTTTCTGTTGTTCCCTGAACCATCACTTCCAAAGAAACACCATCCAAACTCTCAAAATATTTTGCTTCCCATTTTATGTTGTCCTTTAAAATACTGAATACAACCTGCACTGCTATTTTAGTTAATGAGACAGGGTATTGTCTTGATTTGCCAATCTGATTCCCTAGCTTCTAGCTCTGTCTAGCATATAAAAATCATTTAACATGTTAATCAAATACTGATCGTAAAATCAACAACTAATCAGTATGAGAATACGTATAAATTTTAACATTTTAAATCAATCAGTTCAACAAGGAACCCTAACAGTTCCTGTGAAATTTTTGCTTTAAAATATGAATCCACAATATAAACATTTTCATCATTATTGTGTATGTCCAACACTCAACAAAAAAGAAAAGTTTTTAATATATTTGAATACATTTGAAATCTCACTTCTTAAATGAGCAGTGTGTAAGAATTCTAGTTTCTCTACATCTTCTCCAGTGTTTATTATTATACCTGTAATTTTAGATATTACAGTGGATGTGTACTAGCACCTATCGTAAGTTAACTGGCACTTGTCTGATGAATGAGATTTAATAACTTTTTGTATATAACCATTTGAATATTTTCTTTTGTGATATGCCTTGTTTTTATTATCTGTAGTTTAATACACACGTGTACACACAATCTTTTCCTTTATGTTAATTATGTTTGTATCTAGATTTTAAAAAAAACAACCCTACTTCAAGATTTTAAAGATATTCTCATATTATCTTCTAAAATAGCTATCATTTTGTGTTTCACATTTAAATCAACAATCCATTTAGAATTGTTTTTTGTGCATGGAGTATGTATAGGAGATCAAGATTAACCTTTATTTCCATATGCACAGACTAAATGATGTGCACTTACTGGTAAGACAGTTTTTTCCCACTTCTCTAATGTGTCACCTGTATCATAAATTAGGTGTCCATATCTGACTAGATCATCTGGACTCTGCTCTGACCCACTAGTTTCTTGACTAGTCTTAGACTAATATCACACTGTCTTAATTACTGTGGTTTTATGGTTAAGTCTTGATATCCATCAGAAAAAGTACTCTCAAATTTTTGTATTTAAAGACTGAGTTAGTTATGCCTAACCCTTTTCATTTATTTATCAGTGACATTTTCCACAAACACACAAAGATATACTGGGATTTTAGCTGAACTTGTTTGATCTGTAATTAGTCTGAGGAGAACTGACATTTTTTCAATAGTTGCAAGCTATAAACATATCTCTACATTTATTTAAGTTCAATTGTTCTCTTAGACCCTTCAGGAAGTTTACAAGGTTAATACTCTCATTCTCTCCCAAATGTACTGTGGGGTTTTCCAAAGAATGTATGTTTTCCAGTTGTCTTAAGCAAGATAGTAAAGAATTTTTTTTTTTGGTACTGGAGATTGAACTCAGGGGTACTCGACCACTAAGCCACATCCCCAGCCCTATTTCATGTTTTATGTAGAGACAGGGTCTCACTGAGTTGCTTAGCGCCTTGCCATTGCTGAGGCTGGCTTTGAACTCACAATTCTCCTGTCTCAGCCTCCCTAAGTGCTGGGATTACAGGCGTGCGCCACCACGCCCAGCTAGTAAAGAAATTTTTAAGAATGTAAACAATACTATGCTTTTCCTAAAATTGTTTTGTAAAGTATACTTATTTTTCATAAATATGTTATTTTAAATGAGCTATTATTATTTGAAATAAATGTTTAAAAGTCTCTTTAGCTTTATTTTTGAATTTGATAAATTACCACAGCCAACGTAAGCAAAAATAGTGGGGTTCCTCAAAATTTTGAATATAAAATAATAGACAAAAATTAAAAATATCATGCTATTGAGGCAATAATAGGTTCACATGCAGTTCTAAGAAAATATACAGAGATATCCCTTTGCTCAGTTTTTCCTAATGGTAAAATTTTGCAAAATTACAGTATGACAACCAGGACATTGACACTAATGCAATCCACTTATTGAGATTTCCCCAGTGTTACTTATATTTATTTGTATACTGCTATCCTTAATTTTTAAGTATAGGAGGTCTTAAAGCCACAAAGTCTAAGTGTTGCCGATTTAAGACTTGACATTTGTGCATTTGAGTGTTTACAGATTATATTGATACAACTGAACTTGTTATTACTAGCTTTATGCCCACCTCATCTCATCAGAATACATGATTTCAGTAAAGTTTGTTAAAAGGGATTCAGCCCCATCAGCCACCACTGATAATCTAAGATGATGCATAATGACCCTAAAAGAGATCATTTGATCTCTTTCCTGGGAATCTATAATTAAAACTAACAAGGAGATTAATCTCTCTAGATACCTAGACCAGAATATAAACTCTGGAATTGTTGGTTACCTTATTTTTAGCCTTCTTGAATTAGAAAAAAGGAAAATCTAGTTTGTTATGAAAAAGAATAAAAGTAGATCATTAGAAACAATGATGAAGAACTGGAGCTGTAGCTCAGTATAAGAGCACTTGCCTGGCACATGTTCAACCCTGAGCACCACACAAAAATAAATATAAAATAAATGTAATATGTCCATCTACCAAAAAAAAAAAAAGTAAAGAAACAATGATGAGAAACTTAAAGAACTTCCTGGGTTACATATATCTTCTGATTCTTACTCATTCCAGAAGCTGAGGTTCTATGAGATACCTCTATGATGTTACAATAAATTACTTTATTAAGGTTCATTCAAATGAACTTTCCTGACTTAAAGGTTCCTAACTAATATACGCACAAAAACTCCTTCTACCATTTTCCTACTGGTCATCAGACTAACATTCTGGGTAAGAAGTATGTGGCTTTGAAAATTGGCTTCTTTAGTTTTTCAAGGGGCTCAAAGGAAAAAAAAAATGCCATTAGGCTGATTGTTCTGGGGAATCTTAGGGCATTAAAGAGATGCAAAAATGTGTATGTGCATATAAATGGATTTAACATTCTAGAAAAAGAATTTAGAATACACACACACAGTTTGCTTTTTTCTGTAGAATTGATTTAATTATACAAACAGAGCCATTTCCTTGGTGGGTAAATGGTAAGATCTGCTGAACAAGAGACAAATCTTAAAGTATGAGAACTGTACTCATTACTCAGATGTGATCTCACTATACAGAGAAATAGATTTTATTTAAATCTAAAATAAACACAAATTTTGATTTACATTGAATTAGGATGTTTTAAAATTATTATTAGACTGTTATCAAGCACTGGGCTTGTTATTACAAACTTTCAGTGACTTGTTTCTGATAAATCTGTCAAAGATGATCACTACTAAACTACACTTAATCAATTTTTAAATATAGAATTTTACATTATTACCATTATCTTTTTATCTTATTATTTAAGACCCGCTGTTTTATGTTTTTTGAAGTTCTTGCTCAGTTTCTACAGCTGTATCTACTGAAATGTTAAATAGAATAACATCAAGAGTAAGAACCAAAGACCATTACTTTAAGTCGTCCCTCTGGATGGACACTGAATAATTAATCAGCAGGACGATTGGTGTGTGTGTGTGTGTGATTCATTCAGCTGTTAGTCTGCCTAATCCTGGCTAATATATATGCCAGATTTTTGTCATGTTAACCACAAAGGCAGTAAGAGCTTTTCCACAGGCTTTATTAAATCAAGGCTTACTCAGTTTGCCAACATTTCCCTCATTGAAATTTACAAACCTTGTCAAAAAAGGAAGTTCAGTGGTAACATAACTTGTTTTCAAAAAATTCAAACTAGCCTCTAGTGACAACACACTTTCTTCCAAATATCTATTACATAATGGGAATTAGAATGTTGCCAGCCTAGAGTAGAGGAGATCATTTTAAATATATATATAAAAATATACATGTAAAGTAAATGCCATTCCTTCTTTCAACTCTTGCTCTAATGTACATCTTTCAGAAGTCTCTTCACTGTTTTAAAAATATTTTCACAAAATTCATATAACTCCAGGCTTTAATATTCCTGATTTGTAGAGATTTGTTGCCTTTTCTTCAATTTATTCTTAAAATGGATATTTATCATCAAATACTTTTCATATTCATATAAAACAAAGCAAAAGAGCTCACTGTACGAAAATTGCTTCTGTAGACCTTTCCTCTACATCTCTCCCACTGGAATTATCTAAAATGCTTAAATCCAAATTTTATCTATTAAAATCCTTTTATCCTCCAAAAATTATTTGCCTTTTTGGCAATCATACTTACCTCTTCTCTGAACCTTCTGTATTCCACTTGCCAAAAACTACAAAATACATCTAGCTATACCCAGAATTAAAAATTCCCAAGGTATTCATTACATTTCCAATGGGTAATTTCTCATTAAGGAAAAGACTGAAAGGAAAGGAAAGGATAATACATAAATATTTAACCATCCAACACCAGTCTCCTTAAGTGGCCAAACACTAGCAAACTAAAATTCATTAATTATGTCAATGTGCCTATATTTAATCCTTAAAACATTACTGGAAGTAGCCATTCAGGCATTTTTCTCTATGCAAATTTATTATTTTTTCTTCTTGTTGTAAAAGATTAAAAGATGACATAATTCAAAATCTGTACTTCCCTCCCAAAGAAAATCACTGGTGACAGGAGTCATTTTCTAGATTTTTGTCCTATACAAATAACTGGCCCCCAATGGGATCATATCAGACATACCTTTTTGCAATTAACTTTGTTAACAATGAGTGGTTTTGGAAAGAAAACAACTTACTTACTACCAGTTCATTTCACACAAAATGCACACACACATAATCAAACATAAGGCAGGCTTTAAATGTCAAAGGTGGGATGAAAAAGATGTCATGTTATTTAACTAGATTTTAATACATAATAACCATTTCTTGCTTCATTTAAGCTGAAACAAACATAATGATGCTTGCTCCAGGTCAAAATAACTCACAACCTTACACAGCTTCCTCATTAACTGTGGGACTTTAAAAAAATTCAAATAGTCAAAGCAAGTCCAGTAATATTCTGAGAAGCACAGAAAAAGAAAAGATATATTAAGGCATGACGAAAGTGTTATTAAGGTGTGAGTTTCTTTCCTATGACTAATATTTTACATTTATTTTCCTGAAAACAGCATTGAGTTAATTCAGAAACGGAAGGAAGTCAGATTGTTGACTGTACAATTCTTAGAAAAATCCAACACACCCTGAGAAAATATACTCTCACCTTCCATATTTTCATAGTGCATTGTTTAGGGCAGTAAACAACTTTCAGACTGTCACTCTTTTATTCCTCTCCTACAATTCTGTGCTCCACTCTTCTTTATGCCACTAAAAAGCACATATACCCTCATACCCCAACACACCTTGCCACATACACAATAATATAAAAATGTAGTTTTACTTTTTAATTAATTCTGAACTGAAAGGTAAAGAAAAGCTAACAAAATTCCCCATGTACTTCTAGATAGTTCACTGAAACTCCCAAAAAGACAATCATGGATCTTGATCTCCTATGAGGTTTTTATATACACTGCTCCATATTTACTATATGCTGTGAAAATCACCTCCATTTACCTAGTTGTCTTGTCCATACCAGAAGCCAGGTGCACAATCTTTGATTCTTACTCCTTTTTTTTTTTTTTTTTTTTTGGTACTGGGGATTGAACTCAGGGCCACTCGACCACTGAGCCACATCCCCAGCCCTATTTTGTGTTTTATGTAGAGACAAGGTCTCACTGAGTTGCTTAGTGCCTCGCCATTGCTGAGGCTGGCTTTGAACTCGCGATTCTCCTGTCTCTGCCTCCCTAAGTGCTGGGATTACAAGCGTGAGCCACCGCGCCCGGCTTGATTCTTACTCCTTTAGGTCAATCCACTTCTAATTCCTATCAATTCTATTTCTTATATCTTGAGTCAACCTATTTTCCAATCTGACTGCCACCAAGCTAGTTCGTGTCACACTCATCTATCAAGACTACTCAAATTCCTGAACTATTTCCCTATCTCCAGCCTTGTCCTCTGCACAGCACAGTCTACACTGCAGCAAAGCTCATTTTTCTAAGACAAAATCCTATTATCTCTATTAACCTGAGGAAAAATCTCCCAACACTTCTATCCACCTCCAGATCTTTGCATATGCTATTTCCTCTCTCTGAAACAAGTCTCCACCTTCCCTCACAGCCCTGCTTAACTTCTACTCATCACTCAACAACTCAAACAACTTTATCCAGAAAGCCTTCCCCCTCCCTAAATCTAGATGAGATATGTCTTCATGAGTTTCCAAGCACTCTATACTTTTATCACTACATATCCCTGCATATAACTGATACAAATTACCTGCATATTTACCTATATTCTATTAGATCCAAACCATGTTAAGGCAGTTTGCCATAACTACAGTAAATTTTAAAAATAAAAATAAAAAAACAAGCTTAAGTTGCAGTTGGGGGACTGCCAGTATCTCACTTTTTAGTGAGGAACACTGATAAATATTCAAGCACATTTACTTTTTAAAAAAATACAGCAGTTTACTGAGATATAATACATAGACAATAACCACTAAGTTTGTCAATGGGTTTTAGTGTGGTCATAGAGTTGTACAACCATCGCCACAATTTTAGAACATTTTCATCACCCCAAAAAGAAACACTGCACCCACTAGATGTAACTTCCCAATTCCCCTCAACACCTTCAGCCTTTGGCAATCAATTTATCTGCTTTTTGTCTCCACAGACTTCCCTATTTTGGACATTTCCTATAAATGGAATCATACAATATGTGTTTTTTGTGGTCTTTTTGTGGCAAAATGTATTTAAGGTTCATCTTTGTAGAAATAATCAGTACTCTAAGCCGGGCATGGTGGCACACGCCTGTAATCCTAGCACTTTGGGAGGCTGAGACAGGAGAACTGCGAGTTCAAAGCCCGCCCTGGCAATGGCAAGGCGCTTAGCAACTCAGTGAGACACTGTCTCTATGTAAAACACAAAACAGGGCTGGGGATGTGGCTCAGTGGTCGAGCACCTCTGAATTCAATCCCCAGTACAAAAAAAAAAAAAAATCAGTACTCTATTCCTTCTTATGGCTGAATAACAGGACTCTGATTCCAGACAAATTATACCACTTTACCTCTTCTTCAGTTGACAGGTGTTTTGCATTGTTTCCACTTTTAAGCTATTATGATGAATGATATTATGTAGATCAATGTATAAGTTTGGAGGGGGTTTAAGTTTTCAATTCTCTTGGATATATAACTTAGAGTATATTGCTGGGTCATATGGTAACTCTATATTTATCCTTCTGAAGAAATCAGATTGTTTTTGAAAGTGGCTGCACATTTTATATTACCACCAACAGTCTATGAGAGCTCCAACATCTTCATATGCTAGTCAATATTTGTTGTTATCTATTTTATCTATTATAGCCATCCTAGAGGATGTAAAATGGTATCTCATTTTGATTTTGATTTGTATTCCCCTAACAATTAATTAATTTTAGTTTACTGTAGACTCTGAAAGAGTACTGTTGGTATGTTTTATTTAAAAATGCACAGCCCCCCCTTCCCCAGCACTTAACAGTGTCTGGCACAAAGAAGGCCTTTAATATTTGTTAAATGAATATATAGATACTATTACGGATTTTGAAAGTATTTCTTTTTTTTTTTTTGGTACTGTGGATTGAACTCAGGGTACTCGACCACTGAGCCATATCCCCAGCCCTATTTTGTGTTTTATGTAGAGACAGGGTCTCACTGAGTTGCTTAGCACCTCGCCACTGCTAAGGCTGGCTTTGAACTCGCAATCCTCCTGTCTCAGCCTCCCTAAGTGCTGGGATTACAGGTTGCGCCACCGTGCCTGCCTGAAAGTATTTCTTTTTTTTACATCTAAGTGTGGTGGGGGAGAATCTGACTGTATGGAAGAAATGAAGGAAAAAATAAGACCCTGCAATTTTAGCTTAGTAAATGGGATACTGATGATATAAAAAATAAGATATGTATTATATAAAAAGGAGAAGAGATTATATAAAAAGAAAATCGTTGAAACTACAGGAACAAATGCTATAAAAAAAATAGACATAAGACCCTTTAAGAAAAACAGATCAGAAAGGGAAACTGAACAGGGGCATTCATATGAAAACAAACCAGGAGAAAACAGGTTCATGAAAGACTCAAGACACCTGTGGATAAGTTACCTATAACTAGCATAGCTTTTTCAGGGTTCCCGTTCCCAACATTCTGAGTTAAGTTCTCCTAATAAAAACTTTCACCTCAACCTGTATCTATACTCTAGTGCTTACTAAAATCATAATCATTTGTTCATACTGTTGCCCTAACTAAGTTGAACACCACTTCCAGGGAACGAACTGTTTTTATAAACAGTCTTGAATATACAGTAAATAATGAACTGTGTAACTATTGCATGAATGAGTTGATCATTAATTTACATGAATAATTACATCATATAAATGCAGAATACAAACGTTAACATTTTAATAACTTACACAATTCAAAACCTTAGAACATTAGAACTAAATCTTAAAGAAAAGTACTTTTTATCCTTTCTCTTCATCAACCACTTCTCTAAATACAATAAAATTTTGTTCCCTCAGAGAGAGAGAGAGAGAGAGAGAGAGAGAGAGAGAGAGCAATAAAATAATTTTCCTATGGATGACTTATAGGAATGACATCATCACATAAATTTAACAGCTGCATATCAGCAGGGGTACTTTCAAGGTTAGTCTTCCATTATGTGACATAATAGAAATATTACTGAAAATGTCTTATGTATAAACAAACATTAAAAGAGCATATTATTTTGACCAAAGCATATAAAACTGCAGATGAGATATTTAAGAAATTATCCCAAGAATAAAATGTAATAAGTGAGTAAAAAGGTAGATTGGGATAAAATTCACATAATATGACAAAGTATAAAATATATCAAATGCTGATAATCAGAAGACTAGAAAAATAAATTTGGGGATATTTATTTCCATATACAGAGGAATACTATGTAGCCATTAAAAGGCAAAATGTGTATTAATGCTGATTAACAGAAGTATTTGTAAAGATGTATAATTTTTAAAAAGATCACTATCAGAAAATTAGGTACAATCATATTTATAGAAAACCACATACTTGTACAGAGATGTATAAAAGGAAGTTCACCAGAGTTTTAAAAGGGGCTACTTCCAATCCTGGAAATTTGAATAGCATTAAATTTCTTTTATATTTTTCTGTGATGCATTAATTATTTAAAAAATTATTTTTCTTGAAACTATAGAACTATTTTTATTTGGGTTAAAATGCATATGTAATAAGCAAACCTGAAAGTAAGCTATGTTTAAAAAATTAAAAAATAGACCATATAGATGCAAGAGCAGAAGGTGCTAAGACTTCATGATTACTTACTGCATTTTCATGTATAAGAATAAACAAAACTGAGATCAGAAATTTAAAGACATTTTAGTGTAAAAAAAATGGTCAAAAGGGTTAAATAGCAATAGACATTTTCAAAGGAAAAACTTGATATAAAGTCTTTATGCAGACTGCTCTGTATACTTGGAGAGAATATAGAAATTGCTGAACATGTTATTTATTCAAAACTTTTGAGAAAAATATAGACTAACATGTATTGGAGAAAAACAGTAACTCAATGAAATGTAGTATCATGATCTGGGAAGAGCAGCAACAAAACCTTTTGTAAGAAACAAACACAGATACACACACAAAAAAATTCAAATCACAAGCTATTAACACTGAGTTGTCTTATGCAAAATTTAGAACCCAAACGAAGAATCATGATCCATATATTCCCAGACAATTCCAAATGACTATCATTTACAAAATTAAAAAACTCCTCTGAAAGAACAAAATCCTCAATACTAAGGATATATTCAAAAGAATGCTCCTGACTTGAAGCTCTGAAAGAGCTCTAGAAATGTTTTAAACAAGAGGACAAATATTAGAATAAGTTATAACCATCTAAAACAATTTTGAAGGCTAATAAAATACATATAGTATGTTTACTATAATGTAAAGGTAACACGCTTGTATTTTTAAGTCTATTTTTTAACATACTTTCCCACATGGTTACTAGTCTTCAAGATGGTATCAATTTGTACCTTAAAAGTTTAAATTTGTGTACTATGTAGTACTCAAGAAAATGGCACAAACTTTCTACAAACTTATGCTTTTGTTAGAGATCATGTTGAAGCAACTACAAAAAAAGTAACGAGTTCAATATGAATGAATACTCAAGTTAAAGATTTTTATTAAGAGAGGATCTCTGGGCAGAATATCTGCACACTCAATGCGTATACTTAAATAGATTACTAAAAAGGTGACAGCTGAGGAATGCTTTCACTTCTTTTCATGGTCTCTAATGAATGTCATTTCAAAAATGCCTCTATAACACATGACAACATGGAATGTCTCCACCCATGACAGTGCATTTGAATCAAGCAAGCACTTAGGGCAGTAATACAGAACTGGTTTATCTTTATATGGTTAGCCAGCACAACAATGAAAACAATAAACAACCAAAATACTAATGAGGTCAGAAAATACTGGCATACAAGAATCCATAGTGAAAATGTTTAGAAAAGAACCTGTGATTAAAACCTCTGGAATATATGTATTGCTTCTGATGTTTTTATGCTAGCAATTCCTCTACTAAACAAACACGCATTTGTTTAAGAAAATTCATTTTTAAAGTAAATTACATAGGGCTGGGGTTGTGGCTCAGTGGTAGAGCACTAACGTGTGAGTAACATGTGAGCGCTAATGTGTGAGTGGCACGGTGCCTAATGTGTGAGTGCTAATGTGTGAGTGGCACAGTGCCTAACGTGTGAGGCACTGGGTTCAAGTCTCAGCACCACATATAAATAAATGAATAAAATAAAGGTCCATCAACATCTGAAAAAAAAATTTTAAAAATAAATTACATAAACTAAGCAAAATTCTATTTGCATTGGTAATTAGTCATTTGTTCCATTTCAAAAATAAATCTAAAATCCTGATATTTGGGGGTGGGGGTAACCTGAGTTTGAATCCAAAGGTGCTTAACCACTGAGCCACATTCTCAGCCCTTTTTTGTATTTTATTTAGAGTCAGGGTCTTCCTGAGTGCTTAGGCTGGCTTTGAACTCTAGATCTTCCTGTCTCAGCCTCCTGAACTATTGGGATTACAGGCATGCGCCACCGCGCCCAGCAAATCCTAATAAACTTTTTACTGTAATAATGGCTACTTAAAAGTAAATTGTTGGCATATGCTTTTTTGTTAGAACATTTTTAATCCTTTTAAGTGCTATTATATTTGTCCAAATCGCCATCATTTTGTTTTCTATGTACTCTGCTATTAAAAAAATTACATTATGTTCAGTTTTTTAAAATCAATAAACATTTATGGTGCATCTGCTAAAATAAAATGTAGATACCAAAGGGAATTTAAAGAAAAATGAATCAAAGTCCCTGTCTTAAAGAATTCACTATTTTGTCTAGTGGTAAGATATACTAACAATAATAGGAAGTGTATAAAGTGCCAAATCTATGATTTAAACATTAAGAGAATCACTGTGTGCCCTAGTGGTCAAGCAAGTTCACACTTAGGACTTTGAGCTATACCTTAATAAAAAACAAGCTGAGAAATAAATTCCAGAGGAAGATAACACATGCAGTCTTATGGAAGTAGAAATATGGAATAAATGGTTCTCAAAGAAAGCTTTTACCAATCTCCTGCATCCCTTCAGATAAATTCTTTTTTACTTCTGATTAGGTGACCTGGGACCCCAGTGCTTGCACTTTGTTGATCTGCCACCTATACTCTACCAAGCCTTATCCCAAAACAAGACACACGGAATAGTTATCAAGTATGT
Organism: Xerus rutilus; assembly: GCA_028644305.1. NCBI lineage: Eukaryota > Metazoa > Chordata > Mammalia > Rodentia > Sciuridae > Xerus > Xerus rutilus. The sequence goes on along the minus strand of CM053403.1, from coordinate 35,582,981 downwards.
TTACCCTTAGTTACTCTATCAAGAAAACACATACAGAACATCTGGTGTCAATCTATCAATAATTTCATAAATTGGTATACAAGTCCCAACTGTCCTCTATTTGGATACATCTTTTTGTTGTTGTCAGAATATCCCTTTTTCTTTATGAAATGATGACTACAGTTACCAGGTGATCAAACCGTTTTTAATGCCCTCATAGTCCAAAATAAAAAGGTTATGCTCTTTTGGTGACTGAAAAAAAAAAGTTTTTAAATGTATTGGTTCATGAAATGTGAAATTCAGAGAATCAATAATTTGATGGGCAGTAAGTAAATCACATTTTATATATTTACCAAAAAGAAAATTCTACTACCTTTTCCAAATTAAGACCTGAAATATAACTTGGCTAAATTTTGCAACAAATGGACAATTCTTATAACTTTTGATATCCTTAATAATAAAAGTCTCCCAACCAAAATCAAACATGATTAACATTAGAATGTTCATTTTACTAACTCAGAAGTCATTTTAAATAACTATTAGCATTTCATGCACTGTCTCAAGTACTAACTACTAATATCAGTAATCACTGCATAGAAAGTAAATTGCAGGGATTAAGCTGAATAATGGCGACAAAATGGAAATTGTTTTTTTATCCCTGTTATGAATGTGTCTATTAATTTACCCCTAAAATAAGTTAGATATGTACATGTATGTATAAAAAAATTGACTGTAAATGAGTATATAAAAGCACCTAAAGTAGTAATATAAATTGTTACTAGAATCAAAGAAAAATAAAGATGTTTAAAAACTAAACTCTACGTCCTAAAATAAGTAGCATTTTCTTGGTGCTGTAACTTCCTTTGCAACTTCCCAAAGCACCTGACAAATATTTTTCACATAATGGTGAATCAAAACAATCTTGGAAGTTCCTAAAATTTAGGCAATTTTGAATTCTAAGATTAGTTTAGATATAGCACTACTTCATTTCAACTACCATCAAAAGGTTTTAAGTGTTAACTTAGTTTAAAAAAAAAACAAGTAGAAGGAAAAAATTAACTATGTTTTTCATTTCAATCTCTGCTGAGGTACAAGGAAACCTCTGACCACTAATCACCTTCATAATGACTGAAAAATTTAAGAATGCTTTCTTTTTCAGACTTGAAAGAAATAAGTTTGGGCTCTGGGCTAAGTCTGCAGTAGAACCCAGCTCTGCTAGTTACCTCAAGCAAGAAAAAAAGAAGGTTGTGAAAATTAAATGGTAATGTTTGTAAAAGCACCTCTCCTCAGTAAAACCCTGTGATAAGTCATGCTATTGCAACTTAGGATAAACTCAAAAACACCCTTCAAAAAGGTCTACCAAAATGCTTATGCCTTGTCTTGTTCAACAGGATTGTGGAACCCCACAAACTTTCAAAAGAAATGTGTAATAAAGGATGGCAACATTTTGCAGGCACAGAGGCAATGAAAATAGCAACTTCAGGAAGTGTCAAGAAGTTTAACACATTACAGTAACAAAACAATGCTTTACCCTTCCCTCTAATAAAAAGTTTCTAAGTAGTTATCTTTTTAAAAAATCATCTAAGTAGATTTTTAAGTAAAGGTACTTTTCTTATGTGAATAGTGTGTGTGAAATATAACAAATGGATGATGAAAGAAACTACTACTATTCTATCCAGTGCTTCTACCAAACAATACTAGAAAATGCTCAGTCACAGCTTGACATCATACTGTAGCTGAAGCACATGAAAGATGGGCTTGGTTATGACACTTCAAAGTCAGACCACAAAACTGTTGCCAGGAAGCACAAAGGCAGCAACTGCAGAGAAAGCATTCTAACAGCAGCAGTATAGGCATTGGTGCTCCATCCTCGCACACCTCATATGTGACTAAGGTTAGTCAGATGTGAGGGGCCAATCTGAGGCTGGGAATTTGTGTTTTTAAAAAAATGAGTTTAGGCCAGGAACAGTGGTGCACACCTGTAATCCCAGCAGCTCTGGAAGCTAAGACAGGAGGATTGAAGGTTCAAAGCCAGCCTCAGTTAACAGCAAGGCGCTAAGCAATTCAGTCAGACTCTGTCTCTAAATAAAATACAAAATAGAGCTGGGGATGTGGCTCAGTGGTTTGAATGTCCCTGAATTCAATTCCCAGTACCCCCACCCAAAATGCATTTAGGATGATTTCAACTAAAATTTTTTAAGAGTCATCAGCATAAAGTGTCATAGCTTTTCTAAGAAAATGATGTAAAGAAAACAATTTTACTGTATTTTTTTTTTTTTTTTGGTACTGAGGATTGAACTTAGGGGTACTCGACCACTGAGTCACATCCCCAACCCTATTTTGGTTTTATTTAGAGACAGGGTCTCACTGAGTTGCTTGGTGCCTCACCTTTGCTGAGGCTAGCTTTGAAATCATGATTCTCCTGTCTCAGCCCCACAAAGTGCTGGGATTACAGGCGTGTGCCACAGCGCCCAGCTTACTGTACATTCTTTAAGCAAGCATTTTTAGATTATTTAAAAGTGATTCAATAGGTTCTCCTAAGATCTTATTATTTCCCACCCAAAAAAGGTAAGTTATAAACTAAAAATTCTATAGTTTTAAACTGATTTCTCACACACAGAAATTAAACTATATGCTAACAAGCAATTCAAAATTAACTGCTTCTCAAATCTTTAACACTTTATATCCTAAGACTATACATAGTATTCTTTTAACTGACAAGAGTGGAGTCACTTATTCTATAAAGAAGCTTCAAATGGCTTATTTAGAAGTTAATAAAATTTGTATTTTAAGAGCAAAAGGATTTGGGCTGGGATTGTAGCTCAGCGGTAGAGCGCTTGCCTCGCATGCGTGGGGCCCTGGGTTTGATCCTCAACACCACATACAAAGCAATAAAATAAAGACATTGTGTCCATCTACAACTAAAAAAAAAATATTTAAAAAAAAAAGAGCAAAAGGATTTAATACTTATTGGCAAGTATGTATTGAAAAGTAAAAGTAAAATATTATTATAAAATTATAATAGGCTGGGTATGGCAGCAGATGCCTCTAATCCCAGGAACTTGGGAGGCTGAGGTAGGAAGATCACAAGGTCAAGGACAGCCTTGTCAACTTGGTAAGGCGGTGTCTCAAAACAAAAATTTTAATAGCTCAGTGATAGAGCACTCCTGAGTTCAATCCCCAGCACCACAAATATTATTACTAAAATTAAATAGAAAATGGCCTAATTAAACTTTGAATTCCTCTTTAGGACCTAGTTCAGACTTATGAAGCAGTTGAATAATTAATGACTCATTTGGTTATACTATTTTTCTACAACTTAATCAAAAGTTAAACTACTTTAGGATTTTTTAATAGGAAGAGACTGGGATTTCAAGATGTACCTCACAACAACTACAGAACTCAAATCTATGATATGAAATAATTCAATGAAACTTTTAGTGAGCCAGACTCTCAAAATACAAAAATGTTGAAGACTAGATACTTATTCTTGTAAGTTTCTTACAAACACTATTCAGTAAGAAGAGTTTTAATAACAAAGATAGGCAGAACATTTAGTACAATAAGTACCCCAAAATAGAGAATCTCTCTACTACCATACTATTATACAAGCTCCAAAAACAGAAAGCTCTCTTCTAGTTGGCAATTGGATTTGAACCTTGAAGAATGACTAGGATTTTTATTGGCAAAGAACAAAGGAAGAATATTCAAGTGGTCAAAAAAAAAAAAAAAAAAGCTTGGTTTAAGATCCAGTTTAAATGGAAGTTAACCAACTTCTATAAAATAAAGAATATAACACTATAAGGATGTATCATGCATAAGCAAATGAGTGAATGCTTTAAATTCAAATTTAAGGAGAGAAGTGAACAATCAAAGTGGCTGTTATAAGATTATCTGATTGAACCAGGCAGAGAACTAAGACAGAGAAAACAATAAAGCTATTACCATACTCTAGGGATAAAATTAATAAAGGTAAAAAAATAAATGAAGTAGGTAGATAATGGTGGCAAGGAAAAGAACATATGTAAAAGTAACTGTGAAGAAAAGACTGAGTGAGAAGATCCATATATGCAGACAAGAGGAATGAATAAACAACAACTAAAATGTTTAACTTGACCTAGAGATTAATGACATCATTAACAGAAACAGGGGCATCAATGAGAAGAAGCAGTGTTGGTAAGGAATGATGCTTCTTTTTAGGCTGAATTTAACAAAATTCCTGACATGAATGTAAAACTAACCACCAAATTTACAGACTGCAAAAAGGGAAGTCTAAAGATATAAAAAATATATCTCTGATGTTGTGATAAAAATAGATTATAAAACTAAATTACAACTATGAAAATCTATGCTTGATCATTAAGAATCTTTTGAAAAAATGTCAAAGGTTAATGTAAATATAGGTCGTCATTCTGTGCCAAAGGAGGTGGACCTGCATTTTTCTATATTACAACTAAACTATATTTTTAAGTATAAAATCACAACATATTTAATACTATTTCATTTAAAAATCAATACAAAAGAAAAATGAGGGATTGGTGATTTGCAGAAACATGGGAACTGGAAATTGACTTGGAAGCCAATGGCACAGTGAAAGAAGATTTATGGTTAAAATAAAAAAGCTAAATTCAAAATTGTGGAAGAAATCTCAGTACTGCATTTTATGCACAACAGCAAGGATTAGCAAAAGGCATTCTATATATTCACTATTAATCTAAATCTTTATAAAGAATGCTAAAATATAGACATAATCACATATTATAAAACTCTACCAGGCAGCTTTAAAATCAAACCAATTTTTGCTTACTGATAAAACTGAAGTTCTACTCCAAACCTCAGTTCTAGAAAAATCAGAAATGTATATCATATGCTTGATGTGTACTCTTTTCCAGTTGAGGGCAGAGGGAAGGAAGGCTACTTTGGAGACCAAGGCAGAAATTTGATTAAAAAAAAACTGTACTCTTTCTACTACATGAATGACATTTCTATATAAGAAGAGATGGCTATAAAATGAGTATCTTTTACAATTCTAAGGAGACAGCTCACCTAACCAATTAATAAACTTTTAAATATAAGCTCTTTATATTTAAAATTCCAGGAAAACATCAGAATAACAAGTATATTTGTGGAGGCTGGGGATATAGCTCAGTTGGTAGAGTGCTTGCCCTCACATGCACAAGGCCCTGGGTTCAATCCCCAGCACCACAAAAACAAAACAAAACAAAACAAGTATATTCGTGGGTTATGAAGTTCCCAAAACTTTCTCCCAACAATGAAATTTAGAATACTCTATAACTAAAAAGTGAATTTTCAAAAAGACTAACCAATAATTCATCTAGCAAAAACATTTCAGATATATGATCTTATGAGAGGTTAAATTTGAAAAAACTATTCAATAACTATTCAACAAATCAGTAGGTCATTTTAGTATTAAGTATTTAAAACAAGCAGCATTTAAGAGATCTCTTAAAAGCTTAAAATTATTCTGTGGCTCTTTATAAAAGTCTTTTAAAATGACCTTTCACTATCTGGTGTCCTGAATTTGCCCAGAATGAACTCTATGTCCTCCCAGTTACAAAGAGGAAAAAGTACAAAATAAGTGAGAAATCAGAGTTGAGAAAACATAATGAAAAGTGCAATGCTTGATCTTTTCAAGATCTTGGCCTCACTGTTCACAGAATGAGCAAATTACAAAAACAGTTTTAAGCAAATGGTATATACTTAGAAACTTCTACTTAAGCCTTGTCAACTACAAAACTCCCAATAAAAACTGTATCTACATCACGACAAACTAACCACAGAATTCAGTTAATCAAAAAGTCTGATAATTCTTGCAACATGTGCAAAACTGAATTTTTAAAGAGACCCTAAGAAGGCCATTACCTGTATTCCCTCTTACTATTTAAACCAGTATTACTTTAATATTAAAGTAGTAGAAAAATTTCCTCTTCCTCCAAGCCTATAAAATAGGGTTCCTTCCATAATAGTTAACTTTAAATTTGTTTCACAATTTTTATATATTGACATGAACCATTATCCAATTATCCTGACCTCAGACATAGAACAATTCTTTCAGAACCAATTTCATATTAAAACATGTTAATGTTTTACTTGGAAACAAATTTGTAAAGACTTTTTTTCATGTTTTTAGAATGTAGAGTTATACTGCCTAAAATAAAGTTCAGCCTAATAAAAATTTGCTATACATTTGAAAACCTAAATACAGAAAGTGCTAAAGATCATGCTATATTTTGTCTGGGTGCTACATTCTGAATTCCAAATTTGTTCTGCAATTTGTCAATCATTTCAATACATCTAGTGAACTTTGTAAACAAAGGCTACATGCCAAGTTCAATACGAGAATTAGATTAAATAAAACTTAAAATGGTCATCATTCACTTAAACAGGAAGCAGTAAAAGGGAAAATACCACCACATACCTCTTTTAAAAAGGCATCAAGTTAATATTCACGAAATAAAGGCTTAAGTTTCGACCTCTCAAACAAGTTTTTACTAAAATATTACTCAAAATAACGCTTAGCTCTTCCACACATAATCAAGGCAAGTTTGATATTAGCCCCAAAGACTTTTAAGTTTAAGGGATTTTCTAGTAATTCCAAATTGCTCAATAAGAAAATGTAAAAAATCTATGTCATGTCACCTATTACCATCACTTAAAAATTGCTTTTTATGCAGAACTCTATGGGTTGTGTTGCTTTTGGCCTGTTAAAGGCAAAGCAACATTATCTCTGGATTGCCAATAGTTTCTCCTTATTTGGCTAACATTGAGAGATCCCAATCAGACTACTATAAAACTTTAACATGCACAAAGCATCCATTTTGAGAAAACTTTGTGACCAGCTCTTCCTTTTTTCCCCCGCACCCCCAAAAGAAAAACCAGAGCTTGGTAACCGGCTTTGAAGAGTGCACAGTGTTTATTCTTCTTTTTCTAGCCCCAGTGCACACCCCAGGACCTAGAGCTTAAGGATCTCTGACACTGCGGCAAACTCTTCCAGTACCGGACTCAATAAGTTCCGGTCTAGTGGTGGGCAAGCCCTTTGGGAACGCTTCTTTACCCTACACAATCTAATTCCCCCTCTTTCAGCCAGTGCAGATCAGCTAATTACACCTCGTTTTCCCCTCCCCAGTGACCAAGAGCAATAAAGGAGAAAACAGGAAATTGTTCGCTCAGGGCACTCGGCTTAAGACTCTTGATGACTATTATCATCATCATTTGTAATCAAGACTAAAAAGTACAACAAATCCAATGCCCACCTACAAGCCAAAGATGTCCATCTACCCAAGCGTCCCTAATGTCCCTTGTCGCTTTCTTCAGCATCCCCTTATATATCCCTGACAGTGGGGCCCCGGCACACCCCATTACATCCCTTTTTGTCTCAACCCCAAACACCAGACACACGTCCACAAACGGCCCAGGAGCACCAAGAGGGCCATAGACCCCTTTCTCCTATGGCCCGGAAATCACCCGGTTCCCAGCTCCAGCAGCAACTGGTCTGAAGGGGGCCTCAAACCCAGTGCCCTCCCTCCACTAGTCCTCTCGCTCCCTCCCTCTCGAGAAGCCGCCCCCTCACCCGCAGCAGGGAGTCTCCCGCCGCCCCCAGCCTCCGGAGGTCCGCGGCCCAGGACAGGGAGGCCTCGGCGTGAGGCCGACCAGGACCTTCAGGGTCGCGAGACCAGACGGCGGGGCGCACAGACCTGATGGAGGGCAGTGAGTCCGTCCACATTGGCGTAATTGATGTCGGCCCCGCGGTGCAGCAGCTTGAGGACCTCGTCCGTGTCGCCGCTGGAGCAAGCAGCCAGGAAGACGGCGCCATCGTCGAACTTCACCTTGGTCTTCTGGCGCTTCACCACGGGAGGCTCGAGGTCCGTCTCCGAGCCGATCCAGCGCTTCAGCTGCTCGTTCCGCTTCTGCTTCGCGTCCGCCATCTTCATCCCCTCTCCTGCCGCCCGGTCTTCTTATCGCGAGGGGGGGGAGGGGGAGGCGGAGAGGGTAGAGCGGGGAGGCAAGGGGTGTGTGACTGTTTCTATGAGTGCAGGCCAGAGGAGGGCTGGGAACCGGGAGGAGACGCTTGAGACTTCCAGTATCCCACAGAGCACTGGGGCGGCGTGCCCAGCCGAGTGGACCTCCCTTCCTACCAGAGAAGCTCTCCCGCCCCCGGCACGGCCACCCGTCACCGGCGGCCAATCTAACGTAACTTCGCGAGATCCGGGCAGGGAGGCGCCCTTCGGACAGCGCGCATGCGCTCTGGACCTAGACCCGCCCCAGGAAGAGCGCTCCCGCGAACTGTGGCGGGGGCGGTCCAGCCACCGGAGGGAAGCGGGTGTGGCCCGTGCAGCCGGGGCTCCGGGGGCCGGGACAAACCTGGAAGGGGGAGGCGGGCAAGGAAGGTTGTCCTAACCGGCTGAGGGTTCCGGAAGCCAGCAGTGAGGCTGCAAGGCTCTAAAGGGCAGACCTGCCTCCGGGGCCATCTGAGCTACACCGGGTCGTTTGCTCGGGGCGGAGGATTTTCCTATTGGCTGCGTTATTTGAATGGAATGGAAGATAGGTCGTGAATTAGGTGCTTGGAGTTGTTCTTTCTGAGGAACTCAGAAGAACTTGGGCACCTGATTATTGATAGGCACGTTTAAGAAAGTAGAGTCTTTGTAACCGACGGCATTGGTGGTAGATACCGAATGACCACCTATTGACAAAGGTTGACATGCGGTAATTGCGGTGGCTTCCTGCCAACACCCTCTGTAGAAACGTCTTTCCTCTTATGTTTATTTGTTATTGTTTTGTTTTTCCTCTCTCTTACGCTTATTTTAAGTCCTCTTCCCCTTCCTTTAGTGCTTTAAGCTTGTGTGGCACTACCCATGAGCTTAGCCCAGCCTTGTTAACTGGTCCTGACCTTTTAAGGGATTTGTGGTTCCAGCTCCACTGCTTTCTAAGGAGGAGTAAAGATGCAGCTGCGTTTAGATTCAAAAGGCATGTTAATAAAGGCAATTAGTTCCACTGATATTTATTGAATACGTACCTGGCAAACCGTGACTTACTAGGAGCTGAAAATACAATGGGAAAAATAACATATTTGAACCACCACTTGAATTCACGTGCTCAAAATGACTAATTTATCATCATAAAAAAAGAATTTTTAACTTTGCCTTGTATGACCACACGCGCGCGCCTACACACAATTCGTATTACTGATGGCTTATGAATCATCTATCAGCACTCACCACCGAAAGGTATTTTTCTAATACTCCCTTGTTATCCATTATTTTTAGTGCATTCAAAGCCAAAGCCAAAGTGAGTTATAAAACTTCACCGTTCAATGGAAACCTAGGGATCATCTAGACTGAGTCTTTACTAGTTGATTTGTTTAATTTTACTGAGAAGCAGGGTTAGGATCCATTCAACAACAAATATGCACCTGTTCTGGGTCAGACTTTTTTTTTTTTGTGCTGGGGATACAGCAGTGAACAATTAAGCCTTTCTTATTCTCAGCGCGGTGGCTTTTCCAGCACACTACGTTGCAGCCATTCACATTAAGAAATAAATTAATCGAGTAAAATATGAGTAGGAAACCAGCCGCCTGTAAAACTGAATATTCTGAACCGCAATTACTGGGACAGTAATAGAATCCAAGTTAGGATAAAAATATTTTCTTTGAAAATACTGTAGAAACAGAAAATGAGTAGTATAGTAAAATGCACCATTGCGTCTTCATAAAATACATGAATGATAATATTAGACCTTTGCATAATGATGGCATTTGGTGCTGATGAACTCCACTAACAATAAAATATAAAATTCCTAGCCACAGAATACAGCTCTCAGAATTAAAAAAAAAAAAAAGAGGATTGCCTTTTCAGCTCCTCTATTTACCTAGAAAAACTGGTAGTTTATTCCTATTTTCTAAGAATGTTATAATCTTTTTTGTAGCTCTGAAAAACACTCTTGGAATATAGATCAATATCGCAAGTTTTCAGATGAAGATCAAGAGGAGTTTGGTGGGAAGTCTGCTGTTTCAAATTGAAGCATTTATTTCAGGTTGTAAAATTAATAAATAAAGCAATAGCTTATTAATAAAACATAGTTAAGTCCAGTTTCCAAAAGCCATCAGTTAAAACAAAATCCAGAAACCCTGAGCTGTTAACTTATGCAAACTTTACTGCATATAGCTTTTCTTCTACAAATTTAAGGATCAGGAAGCTCTATGTTAATGTCATTGAAAATACTGTTTATTGCCACCTGCTTTGTCTTTTATATATATATATATATTTATTTTTTTTTTTTTAGATGTCGATGGACCTTTATTTTGTTCATTTGTTTATATGTGGTGCTGAGAATTGAACCCAGTGCTTCACACATGCTAGGCAAGTGCTCTACCACTGAGCCACAACCCCAGCCCGCTGCTTTGTCTTTTTAGGGAGGATTTTTAAAAAAAATATTAATGGATTACTGAAGACCTAGGGCTAATTTCAAAATAGGCAAAACTTTTTATTAGAATACACACAAAGATATCGCTTCGAATTACCTTAATAGCAGAATGAACTTAAAGATTTGTCAAAGCAGATGAAAAAGTTTGAGAAATGACAAATATTTTCAATTCCTAATGGCCTGTAAAAGTAAATTGAAATGTGAGAGTATATTTTAGCAACTTTAAGGCAATTTAAATGTTAAAATAGGAGTCCAAATGAAACTATGTTCATTAATTTGCTAATTTTTTTCCTGACAAATAATTAATCCTGATGGGGTTTTAACTACATGCACAAGGTTGTCAGAATAGGATCTGTACACAACTTTTTCAAAAAGTGTCATTACACTAAAAACATCCCCTACCTACCATTAATTTACTTGTTGACTATGACCAATTTAAACAATTTTAATAAATCATGAATTTATATTAGATGCTTATACAACTTAGACTTTTTTCCTGTACATGCTTTTTTCTCTATCACCTCAGAGTTAGAATCCAGAATAACATATTACATTTACTGTTATGCTTGTTATTAGCAAAATAACAAGAGTATATAATAACAGGCAAAAAATTGTGTTTGTATCTGTGTGTATTTATAGCCTTAGCTTAGTAACAACTGTGCAATGTGGAGATTTATTACTATCATATTATAATGCTGTACATAAATCTGAAATTTTAATTCATTACAATGCAGTCTGTGAATACAGGACAAGAAAAGGAAAAAGAAATCGTGTTTGAATTTTAAAGTCAATCTAAGGTAAAAAATAAAAATCGCAGAATTATTCTTTAGTAAAAGATTGATTAATTGCCATTTGATAAAAATCTTTTTTTGTTGTTGGATGGATGTCACTCTCAGATACCGGAGGCCTCTGCTTCTTATCCGTGGCCTCAACCATCTTCAAAGCCAGCAACAGTGTCAAATCCTTTTTGCTTTGCTTCCAATCTCTTGATTTTCCCTCTAGAGAAAGGCAACCTTTCCACTGATTTGAGAAAAGTGGCTGAAAGGTGATCACTTTAATCTTTTCTTAAAGTCTGACCATACAGATTAATTACAAGAGTGATGTCTCATCATATTTACAGGTTCCAGAGATGAGTGAAATATCTTTCTTTCTTTCTTTTTGGTGGTGGTTCTGGGGATGGAGCCTAGGGCCTTGTGGTGCTACAAGTGCTCTACCACTGAGCTATATACACCCTCTGCCCCAAAATGGGACATCTTTGAGGGATCACATTAGAAATCCTTCTGACACCCTGCTCAATAAATAATAGTTCCCTTCCATCTTACATCTCAATGAACATTCCTTATCACCTATAATCCAAGAACTAAGAGAAAATGAATAAGACATTATCCTTCAAGTTAAGAAGTTAACAGTTTAGTGAAGAAAAAGAATCCTGAAATAGATAATTTGGATATAAAAAAAGAGCTAATACTTGGAAATTACTAAATCTCCATTACTGTTATAAGCACTGTGTATATGTATTACTTTAAAGGTACAAGAGAGGATGCAGTATATACTAATGAAGATAAGAAGAGTATACTGAGGGGCTAAGGGAAAGGGTTGATAGGAGTGACCTCTCAGGGATGTCTTTGAAAAGGTAATGATATATGAACTCATTCTCAAGGAAGAGTAGGAATAGGCTATGCACAAACATGATGTATGAGTGAGGAGAGATGAGCATGGGGTGGTTATATGCATAAAAGCACAAAGAGAGGGGCTGGGGTTGTAGCTCAGTGGCAGAGCGCTTGCCTCTCATGTGTGAGGCACTGGGTTCGATCCTCAGCACCACATACAAAATACATAAATAAATAAAGGTATAAAAAAAAGCACAAAGAGAAAAAATTAAGTGGTATCACAGCACAAAGCAACAAGAAAGAATTCAAAGCAGAAAAGAAAGTAACCTAATCACTGAAGTTATTTTTTTTCTGCAATGACTTTTTTTGGGGGAGAGCAGTGAGAATAGCAGTAACTCGGAACATCTGAGGAGTATGTTTGGATTTTATAGATATACAGTTCCAATTTATTTTTGTGGCAACAAAATTAATCCTACAGGATCATATATTATAAAATTACAAACATTTTCCCATGTGTAACCTTGTGCTGAAAATTTGTGCAGAATATAACACGCCAGCTTCTCTATCTTCATTGAAATCACTGAGATTGTCTCTAACAGTAGGACAGGGTGGAAAGACAGAATCCTGAGGCATATGTGTGACCATCCTGGTAAAAAAAAACAACACAGCCCAACGTTTCAACCATTTATAACTTTATTTAACTGAAATCACTGAAATTCTTCTACACAAATTAGGCGACATTTTTATCATTAAAATGATGGGGGTAGTTGAAGCATTTTAAAAAGTTTCACACAAAGTTATTTGTGACACAGCTCAGACAGCCCTAGGTAAAATGTAAAGAAAATTAATCTATGAAATGTTTCTCTAGCATTTATCCTGTGACTCATTCTTGCTATTAGTGGACAGAATTAATCATTGGCATAAATGGAGAATTCAGATCTTAGTTAATAGGGCTTAAAATATGATTTATTTCATTTAAAAAATTCTCAAAGACTGAAAAGTCATCTGTGCCATGATAGGATCCTCATATTTTTAGGCTTGAATGGATGATGCTTTTTTCTATTTCAAGCTTAGTGTGGGTGGTAGCTGGTATTGTAGAGGGGAACTAATGGGATGATAATGAGTGTGTCCTGCTCCTTTTTTTCTTTGCTCTTTTGTCTATTCTGATGATACCGTGGAACATTAAAAGTGTCCTACTGGGTTGTCCCCAATTATACTTCAGTCAAATGGTCTGGATAGGTTAAATGTCCCTACATTTTCTTGCAAACCTGTAAGGAACATTTCTTTCTACCCACCTTCATAATTTAAAGACAATGAATAAGTGAAGACTTGGAGAACATCACCATTAATATGGTAGAGATTATGATTATAAATTATTACTGTGGGCTAGGAGTAGCTCAGTGGTAGAGCACTTGCGTAGAATACACAAGGGCATGGGTTTGACCCCCAGCACCATAACAACAAAAATAAAAATTGTTACTAAAAATAAAGTAGAAATTAGATATAAACTAATATGTAGATAATCAGTTAATTTCTAAATTTTGCATACACACATGCACATGTGCGTGCGCGCGCACACACACACACACACACACACACACACATACATACCATAGGCACAGACATCTATGGACATCTGTTTCTCATTTGTTTGAATTTCACCTGTCTGGCATCCTTTCCATCTTCTATTAATAGTAGTATAGGGGCTGGGATTGTGGCGCAGTGGTAGCGTGCTCGCCTAGCACGCGTGAGGCACTGGGTTTGATCCTCAGCACCACATAAAAATAAAATAAAGATATTCTGTCCACCTACAACTAAAAAAATAAATAAATATTTAAAAAAAAATAGTAGTATATAGGCTTTCCTGAGGAAAGAAGAGAAGAATATTCCTTTTGCTCAGAGTTGTGGAACTAGCTTTTAAGACTCTGGACAACAGATACATAAACTAATCAATGTTCTTGGTTGCAAATAACAGATACTGATTTTGTATTAGTTCTCTATTGTTATATAAAATATTACCCCAAACTTAAGCACAAACTTGTGCTTAAAACAACACACATTTTTTAACTCAAAATTCCCCTGGGTCAGGAGTCTAGCATGTTTTAGCTAGGTCCTCTGCTCAGGGTTTTAAGAGTAAACGAAATGAAAGTTTTGCACCTGCGTTCTCATTTAGGCTTGAGATCCAAGTTCACTGGCTTCTGGTGGCATTCAGTTTCTCGTACTTGTAGAACTGAGGTCCGCAGTTTACAATATGGTATTTCTTCTTCTAGACCATCAGGAGAATCTTTTTTCCAGGAAGGGCCTAGTCTTTCTTTTAAGAGCTTTCCCTGATGAACTCAGGTCTATTCAGGATAATCTCATTTTTTTCTTTTAATTATTTATTTTTTTTAATTGTAGGAAAATACACATAACAAAATTTATCATTTTAACAATCTTTAAGTGTGCAGTTCAGTGTCATTAAGTACTACCACTTTTTTGGGCGATTATTACCAACATTTATCCACAGAACTTTTCATCTTGCACAATGTAAACTGAACCCATTAAACAATAGCACTTTATACCCCTTTCCTCTAGTCCCCAACAACGATTCTGTTTTCTGTTTTTACAAATTTGCTACTATAAATTTCTAACTAGAACCATATAATATTTGTAATTTTGTGAATGGTTTATTTTACTTAGCCTAATGTCTTCGAGTCTCATCTTTATTATAGCATACGTCACAATTTCCTTCTGCATATGTGTATGCATGCAACTCCTTTTGTTTATTCTTTTGTCCAGTGATAAAGACTTTAGCCTGTTGTGAATCAAGTTGCTATAAATATGAGTATACAGATAACTGTTTGAGTTCCTGTTCTCATTTCTTTTTGGTATATACCAGAAGCGGGATTTCTGGAAAATATGGTAATTCTAGCTTTAATTATTGAGGAACCACCATACTGTTTTCTGTACAGTCAGCACCATTTTATATTATCAACATCAGAAAAATTTGCTTTTGAATAACTCAAAATTAACTGGTTTGGGACATTCCACATTTTCAAAATTCCTTCATCTTTGTCATATCCTTAATCATGAGACTGAAATTCATTATATTCACAGTTCCTCCCACACTCAAAAGAGGGGATTATGTGTGGCATATGCACCAGAAACAAGAATTTAAGGGACCAACTTAGATTTCTACCTACTGTATTTTCATATGCAAAAAAAAATTTGTAAAAAGGATGATGAGTAGTTTCAGAAGTAGTAGGAAGGCTGGAGAATGAATCCCAGAAGTAAGTAGGGAAAAAAAGGTAAGGCAGTCAGCAAACAGATAACAAATGACATTGTTGTTTTTAATTTTAAAAATTTGTTCTTTATAGTTATACATGACGGTAGAATGTATTTTTGAGGGGGGGTATTTAACTCAGGGGCACTCAACCACTGAGCCACATTCATATTTTGTATTTCATTTCTCACTGAGTTGCTTAGCGCCTTGCTTTTGCTGAGGCTCACTTTGAACTAGCTAGCGATCCTCCTGTCTCACCTCCGGAGCCTCTGGGATTATAAGCAGTAGAATGTATTTTGACATATTATACATACGTGGAATATAACTTCCTGTTCTTGTGGTTGTACATGATATGGAATTACACTGGTCATGTATTCATATATGAGCATAGGAAAAGTTATGTCCAATTCATTGTATTATCTTTCCTATTCTCATCCTCCCTCCCTTCTCTGCATTCCCCTTTGTCTGATCCAAAGTACTTCTTAGAGTGACACTGTTGGTCCCACCATCACAAGAGAGTAATTTTCAAAACAATTGTGATAAATAGCCTCCAAGAGGGCTCCCAGTGGTCCCCACTTCCTGTATTCACAACTTTATGTAGTGCTCTCTCACATAATATCTGGGCTATTCTGTGTGACCAAGAGCATAGAACACAAGTAATAACCCATCACTTCTAAGATTAGGCAATAAAAGGCAATGTGGCTTCAGTCTTCATTCTCTATTGTTCTGGTGAATAACTTGCCCTGGGGGAATTGTGCTGACAAGTTTGAAGACACTTAGGCAAGTTTATGAAGAAGCCACATCACCAGGAACTGAAGCCTCCAGCTAAGTGAGTGAGCCTTCTTGGAAGCACATCCTCCCGTCCCAGTCAAACCTTCAGATAAGTGACTGCAACTCTGGCTACCAGTAAGTGAAGAATGATTTTAATATCTTTAAAGGTTTTTAGCAAGCAAGATGAATGTGGGAACAAGGTCATATGTGGTTGCAATATCTGCAACTATTCACCCCCTGATCCTTTTTTTCTTAAATTTTTTTTAGTTGTCGATTGACCTTTCTTTATTCATTTATTTATATGCAGTGCTGAGGATCAAACCCAGTACCTCCCACATGCTAGGCAAGTGCTCTACCACTGAGCCACAATCCCAGCCCACCCCCTGATCCTTTTTAGGAGAACTTTACTGACCCTTGAACCATTACTACTGAGAGCAATGATGAACTCTTCCTGGACCTATCCAACATTTTCTCCAATTCAAAACCTTTGGCATGAATACTCCATTGATCAAGCCTAGGCATCCAGGCTGTAGCTGTTAAAGGTCTAGAAAACAGAATGTCTAGCCCTGTTCTGCTTCTGTAATAGGTGGCATGGTTCTTCTTAAAAGACTAAAAATATGTAAGTATTCCCCAAATTAAAAATTTTCAGACACTAGGTAAAAAACAACAAATAAGAAGTGACTTAACTCCATCTAAACCAATCAGATTAGCTCTTCTTCACATTAGCAGACAAAGTCTGTGTTCACATAATAGAGCCCTAAAGAGTCTATCTAGAATTTTGGTCATCACCTACTCTGGTTCCTGTACTGTTTGTGTTTTTTTAGCTTTTCTTTCAATTTTGGGAGCTATCCCATGTCCTGCCAACACATTTATTTTTGCTTATAACCAGAGACATTTTCTATGTTGGGAGCAAAAGAACTTTACATGGTTGCATTAATAATTGCTATTATGTGAAGATCTTCAGAGAATGCCAAACTTGATAACATTTTATTTCTCCAAGATATTCTGTTCCACTGAGATAGTTTGGTCTGTCAAGTATTTTCTTTGTGGAGTATGGGGTATATTTTATAGACATTTCACTTTTTGCAAGCAAATGATATCAGGATAAATGTTTATGAAAACTAGCATAATAACAAGGATAAGCAGAAAATTATATGTTCATCATAAAACATAACTTGAAACTATAAATAAATGCTCAGAACTTTTTCCTTAGCTAGATTTATATCCAGGTATTCTGTAACTTGTGTGTCAAATCCAACTTTTCCTGTTTCTTAGCTATCAATTAACACCAGTTTATGTTATTCATTTATTCACTCAGTTAGCAAATGTTTATGAACACTTTTAATAGACCAAGCTCTGTGTTAGTGCTAAAACTATAACAATGTGAACGCTTCTCCTGCAATCCACAATATATAGTGGAAGACTCAACTCTGTGATTGATATATACCATTAATCACGGAGCAACTTCCATTAAGTGCATTGGCATTATCTATGATACATTTTTGCCAAAAATGAATAGTATTAGTTCAACTAAGACTTTTAGATCAAATATCACTTTATAATAAATATGAGGGGAAAGGAGAACATGTTAAATAATATCATAAGAATTTACTCAAACTCAAAAGGATAGTCTATAGGACGACAGGCCTGATGTCTTAAAAAAATGTTAATGTGAAGATTTTTAGAATGAGAATATTCTAAATTAAAAGAGACTAAAAATAACAATAAAATTAAATATTTAAATTTTGATTAGGTTGTGAGATAGAAAAGAAGTTATGATTGATTATTGGGAATTTTGAATATGGGTTGTATTTTAAGATAATGTTAGAGTTTTTGTTATTTGTGTTCTAAGACGTGTAATAATGTAATTCTGTAGGAATTTAAGTAGATTCATGTATGGAATATAATGAAGTTGACAACTTGCTTTCCAATGTTTTAGTGAAATAAAAAATATAAACATATATAAGTAGATAAAGCAAATTTGACAAGATTTTGATTTCTGAGTTTAGGTAACAGTTATGCAAGTACTTATTCTACTATTCTTTTAACCTTTTTTGTTTGAAATTTTTCATAATAAGATGTTGAGGGAGAAAAAGAACCTGTTATGAGAAGACTGTGTATTGGTTCTCTAATCATGCTCCAGAGGCATTTGGAAATGTGGACAGAGGTATTATTGGTTATCAAAATGACTGTGGAGAGCTACTGTGAATAAGTGGGGAGGAGGGTAGCAGATAGCCAATAACTTGCAATGTGTAGTAATTCTCCAACTAACCATGAATTATGCTTCTCAAAATGCCAAAAGCTCCCCTTCAGAGATATAAAGCAATAACTAGCATACACCAAAAGTATGCCCTTGGCCCCTCATCCAAGTCTGGTGCCTATTCTTTAAACCACACACACACACTACACACAAAATGATCCTGATAGAATACTTTGTATTCATGGTTTCCACTACCTTATTTTCTATTTGTTTTTCAAGCTACCTAAGTTTGATTCTGTACCCATCACTCCTTAAAAACTGGTCTTATCAGGATAAGCACAAAAGTTATTGCTAAATCCAAAGGACATTTTGAAGTATTTGATCATGATGAATTCTTTCTCTTTTTTGAAAATTTCCCTTCATCTTCCATGAGACTATTTTTATGTTTTATTTTGTTTTCCTCCTCTTTACTTTTCAAACTCCTCTTATAAGCTCCCTTTTTCTTTGCTTACATCTTGTTTTACAGGATTATCTTTAGCTATTTTCTCCCCACCTCTACCTAGTTTTTCTCAGATCTCAACCTTAAAACCAGATATTACTTTTAAGTTCCATACCTATTTATACAGGTATAAGGATTGTATATAGGATTGCATATTAACAATGCCAACACAAATGAAATGGAACTTAATATCTCCCCACCTACACTTGCTACTCCTCTTCTACTCTTTATTTCAGTCAATGACTGGGATCCTCTTTTCCTGGCCTTTCCTCCTCCTCCTCCTACTCCTCTTCCTCCTCCTGTTCCTTCTCTTTCTCCTCCTTTTTTCCTTGCTGGGGAAAGGAAAGAGTCTTTCCTTTCCTTAAGCTCAGAGTCTCACACTTGCTAAGTAAATGCTCTACCACTGAGCTACATCCCCAGCTCAACAGGGATCTTTCTGACGCTTTGGGTATCTATTGAAAAGACATCTATTCCAGATGATAAGGGAGGGGAAAGTCAAGGAAAGGTATGGCTTTGGGAAGCAAGTGACCCTTAAGCTAGGTGAGTTATCATGGGATAATTGACAGAGGTATTTGGGAGTGATACTGTGGGCATTTGGGAGGATACTCCATGCTGAAGAATAGAGGAAAGTCATAAAGGCAAAGTAAAACCACACTTCTGTAAGTGAAAGAAATTCAGAATCGAAGCATGGATGCTTTTTGTGGTAAGAACTGACAAGAGATATGGTTTGAAATTCAGTAGCCAGGAAATAGATTATAGAGCCTTGTTTATTTATTTATTTTTGCCGTGCTCAAGAGTTTAGGTGTGACTCTATCACATTGGAGTCCATAGATTGATTGTCACAGGCTGCAGAAATGTTTTTTTGGATCACACTGTGATTTAAAAATCTATTGAACTAATTGTCAACATTTAAAATTTTTAAATTTTTCAAATAAGTTGGAATTTCTAGCCTCTCTTGAAGAACTGGGAGTTCTGTTTACATTTTTCCACATTTGACAGACTCTCTGCTGTCACCACTCTTTATTTGATCTTTATTTAGCTGTCACTTCTGCCACCTGTTCAAATCCTCTGGGATTTGGCAGTTGCTACTTCTGCCTCAGATTATGAGAAATCATTGAAGAACTGTTATCAGGGGACTAATATTATCAGATATTTGGATCATAAAGAGCATTCTGGAAGAAAAATAGAGGTCAGATTTTAGGTGTTATGGTTTGGTGCCCCCCCAAGAGCTCCTGCGTTAATGCAAAAATATTCAGAGGTGAAATGATTAAATTATGACACCTGTAATCTAATGGGTCCATCCTAGTTTGAATGGACTGACTGGGTGTTAACTGTTGGCAGATGGAGCATGGCTAGAGGAGATGGAGTGGGCATCCTTGCAGCCCCTTCTGCCTGCTCCTCCCCACCCCTTGGTCACCGTGAACAAAGCAGCACTTCTTTACCCTGCCCTTCTACCATAATGTTCTATCTCATACTGGACTCAAAGCAATGAACTTGGCCCACTATGGACTGAACCTGTAGAACTGTGAAACAAAATAAACTTTTCCTCCTCTAAAATTGTTCTTGTCAGGTGTTTTGGTCATAGTGACAAAAAGCTAACACAGTGGGACATAGATAGGAGTGTGCCATAAAGAAATGAATTTGCAAATCCTATAGCAACAGTGGACTGTGCTTAGAGAGGAAGAACACATCACATTTCTCTGGACACCATTTACCCTCATAAACCACAAGATAGCTAAAAGGAGGCATGATTGTTGCAAGACTGAGGTGATGGTTGAAGACAGCTTTAGTAGGATCAGGACAATACAGATGGAGAGGAAGGGCTAGAAATTAAAACTGTAAGGGATGTAGAATAGTTTCTGAATGGATGATGCATAACAGAGTCTAATTTTGCTAAAAATCCTTATTTGTTACACAGCTTGTTAAAATATAACTATTCTTGCATTAATTGAGGTTTGCTTTTCATTTCAATTAGTACACTAGATGTTATTTTCACATAGTACTAGTTTCTATAAATCAGGAAGTTATACATTATTTCTGAGTAAGACTCTGAGGAAACATTAAAAATGTCATTGTATAAACATAATTAAAACCAACTTTAGATTTAAATGAAAAAAGAATGCTGGGCTAACTCAAGATCATGTAGAGTTGGAATCTGAAAGAGTAGGCACAATTTAAAAATTTTATGAAAGTGCTTAGCCTTGATGTGTTCACATTATTTCTCAAACTCTATCAGCTTCCCATTTTTCTTGGGTATTCTCTGTGTGTCCCTAGTCTCTCTTCATTCACTTTATTTCCCATTTTTAAGATTTTGCCATCTGCTTTTCAGTCATTAATAGAGTCACTTTGTGTTTTCTTATGTTACCCAGTGAGCTTTACTTTGTTTTCCCTACTATGTCTTTTATTTAAATCTCCAATTTTATCATGCCGATTATATATACCTTTACCTCTCTGACTCATAATCCCTTTCATTTCTAATAGACACACAATATATATAGTGCATTCTGTAGGTATACTATATAGTATATATATTTGTGTCCTATATATATTATATGTGCTTTCTTTGAATTTTATTCTAGTTTTAAAATTTTTCATTACTTTGAAATTCCTCCATTTGAATTTTGTTTATTTTATTTTTATTACTATAGGTAAAATTTTAGGACTGTGACAGTCTTATTATGCCTTTTTTATAACTATTACAATTGTTACTAGAGTCTAAGAATGAAGAAGTCTGTATATGCCTCATTCACATTTATGGTGGTAATAGAAGATATAAAAAGAAGTACTGAGAGGGAAGATGTTTGTTTGCTACACGTATATAGATATGTAAGAAATGAATAAATTGAAATTACAAGTGAGAATAACTATTTAAAAGTACACCAAGTAGGCATGTAGCCAAGTTCTTTCTTTATGGAAAAATAACTAATTTTCACTATCTTTAACATGGGTTCAAGACAAGCCTTGGAGTGGATTAGAAGAAGGCCATTCCTCTCCTCCTTCCCATAAAAACCACTGCAATTTTCTAATCTCTCAGGAATATGAAATGTTGGTATGACTAGTTCAGATATGAAAGGAAAGCTTGAGAATCTGTCCCTATAGAATTGTTCTTGCACTTTATAACCATCTTGTGTTTTTACTATGGCACTCAGTTTGTTTTATATCCAAACTTCTATCACAGTTCAATGTTGTTTACTGCATTTATAGAGGTGAAGGTTGATATAGTGTTATTTTCTCTACTGTTAAGAATTTTGGCATCCTATTAACTTAATTCTGAAAACATATTTCCTTTTGCCTGGGTAAGAGAAATAAAGGAATGAAACAGAAGAAAGAACTAATATTTTGCAGTGATGAAGTTATTTTATATCTTGATCTTGGTGATAGTTATGTAATGGCATATACATTTATCAAAGCTCATAGAAAAAGACTGACACTTATTATAAAGAGGTATGGTTTATACCTCATTAAAAAAAGAGAGACAAAGAGAGACCACTAAGTCCTAAGAGGCTGTATTAGTCAGCCTTTCCTCTCTTTGACCAAAATACCCTTACAAGAACAATGTAGAGGAGGAAAAGTTTATTTTGGGTTCATGATTTCAGAGATTCAGTCCATGGTCAGCTGACTCCCTTGCTATGGGCCCAAAGTGAAGCAGAGCATAGTCTTGGAAGGGCATGAAGTAGGAAAGCTACTTAGCTCCTGGCAGCCTGGAAGCAGAGAGGGAGTAAAAGAGAAAGGGATCACTCAGAAGATGAACCCTCTCATGGCACGGCCTAGTCATCCACCTCCTCCAGCCATGCCCCATCTGCCTACAATTACCACCCAATTAGCCCATTCACACCAGAATGAACTGATAGGTTACAGATCCCATAATATAACCATTTTTGCCTGTGACTATTCCTGCTTTAACACAGGAGTTTGGGGACACCTCACATCCAAACCATAATAGAGATCAATATTGAAAACCTCATATGCTGAATTCATATGTCACATTCATATTCAGATAATTTTCCTGTTAATATATTAAGTATTATTAATATAGCCTTCAGTACAGTTCATATTTGCTTATTCTCTTCTCTAAAACTATGAAAGAAAAGAATTCAGGTCTTAAAAATCATCTTACTGGGGCTGTGGTTGTAGCTTAGGGGTGGAGCACTTGCCTAGCACCTGTGAAGCACTAGGTTCAATCCTCAGCACCACATAAAAATAAATAAATAAAATAAAGGTATTGTGTTCATATACAACTAAAAATTTTAAAAAGTCATCTTACATTCTAATCATTTGTGTTTCAGAAGTTTAAATTTACACTTCAATTAAGCATATTAAGGCAGTTGACAAAGCGAGTGTAATGAATGGCCAGGCTCCAAGATGGTAATGCTCACCTCCTGATGTTCACATCCCTGTTCTTATGGTTTGAAAAGAATGAACTAAGTAACCAAGAGACTACTGAGGAAATGATAGCATGACTTCCTAGCCAAGGCCAGAAAAGCAGTAAAGTTTCTGCTTTGCTCAAGTGCACATATTTGCTCTAGGGGAAGACAACTGCCAGGTTGTAGGAATATGCAAGCAGTCCTGTTAGGATGTTGGCACAGAAAGAACTGTTATGATGTGAATCATCTTAGAAGAGGATCTTCCAGCCCAAGCAAAGTCTTCATATGACTTATGTTTTGAATGTGACCTTGAGCTAGAATCATACAGCTATGCTGCTCCTAAATTCTGGACCCATCGATACTGTGAGATAATAAATGTTTATTATTGTTTTAAGCTACTAAGTCTTGGGAGGTAATCCGTTATGTAGCAATAGACAATGAAGACACTAATATATTATTTTTCTAAAATATATTCAGACTTAAATATTGTAGGCCATACTTCATTGACAAAGAATACTATCCGCTGAAATTTTAAGCACAATGATGCTAATTAATTAGTGATACTAATTAATTAATTACTAGGATATTGCAATATGAAGATGTGTACTGAGTCTAATTTCTACAATAAGAACCTGCTTATTTGCAAGAAACTAGATCCTAACCAAAGAAGCTTAAGTAAAACTAGGATATATGAAAAGGACAAAATCTCATAGAAATCATGTTAAAGAGGAATAGCTGGGTTTGGGGAATTGGAAAGTTGCAAGGTGGTGTATTAGTCAGCTTTCTGTTACTATAACAAAATACTTGAGATAATCGACTTAAAAGATTTAAATAAACCTTTCTCATAGTTCTGAAAGTTTCAGTCCATGATTGATTAACCCTGGGCTTTGGGCCTATGGTTAGGTGGTACATTAGTACGTTATTATAGAAAATGTGTGGTGGAATAAGCTGCTCACCTCATGATGGTCATGAAGCAAAGAGAGAAAGAGTTCTCTCAAAGAGAGAGCGGGGTCCTACTCTCCACTTTAAGGGCATGCCTCTAAAGACTAGAAGACCTTCCACTAGACCTCTTTGCCTTGCAAAGGTTTTCACCACCTTCCAATAACTCCAAGCTGGGGACTAAGCTTTTAGCATTTGGGCCTTGGAGAACATTTCAGATCTAAACTATGGTCGTGGTATCTCTGGCCCTCCTTTTCTTCTCTCTCTCTCTCTCTCTCCATCTCCATCTCTATCTCTATTTTTCTATTTTTCTAACTATATCTTTTTCCTTCTTTATCCCTGTATCGGTTCCCCCCCCACTCCAGCTGTTTTAATTTTCTCTACTTTTCTTGTCCCCCTTTTCTCCATTCCTCCTTCCCTCTGCCTTCTTTCTTTTATCTCTCCATTTCTCTCTTTACTCTTCATTCTCTTGCCTCCTTTTTGCATCCTCTTTTACCTTTCCTTTTTTCTTTACTCTTCCCTCTCTTTTTTCTTTTATCTCTCTCCTTTTCTTTTTCTACTTTCTATCATTTTATATCATTTATTCTTCTATTTTTTTTACCCTTCTTTTCTGAAGGATGCCTGCCTCTCCACTACTCCCAACTTCAGTCTTGGGCTGGTATCAAGTCTGGCTAGAGTTCTAAGTGATATTTGCAAGGGCAGCCCTACTCTGTTTGATTATACTAGGGACTGCAACCCAGTCTCATGAAATATAACAAATTATTGTCAAAAATGCTTTATGATTGTACATTGCAATCATTTTTCAGGATAAGGACCATAAATTAAAACTACCCCCAAATGCTCATTACAGTCATTTTTAATAGGTTGTGCTTCCTAATTATAAATTTGTTAGCTTTGCAAAATTGTCAGGAAATAATAAAAAATATAAAGAAGAAAATAATGTCACGTGTAATTTCATTACTCATGGATCTGCTAACATTTTGGTACACAGAGTATGTTCTAGAATTTTTTTCTTTGAACACATGCCTAAATATTTACACAGTTTAAAAAAATTTTATTAAAAAATTTCTTTTTAGTTGTAGATGGACACAATGCCTTTATTTTGTGTATTTTTTTGTGGTGCTGAGTATTGAACTCAGTGCCTCACACATGCTAGGCAAGCACTCTACCACTGAGCCACAACAGTTTTTCTTATTACTTTTGTCTCCTAATCTAAATATCAGTGTCAAAGTGATTTGTTTGCTACCATCACAGGATTACAATATAATATGTTTATGTTTTTTACTCTTAGTGAGATTCATGCTATCATAAGTGAAATTAACATTTTTCATTCTAACTTGAAGAACTCCTGTTAGTACTTCTCATAAGGCCCATCTAGTCGTGACAATTTTCTCAGTTTTTGTCTTGAAAAATCTTTATCCTTCATTCTTAAAGGATGTTTTTTCCCAAAGTATTCTTGGTTGATAGCTTCTTGTTTCAGCACTTTGAATATATAATTCCACTCTCTTCTGACTTACAAAATTTCTCTGAAAATTCTGATAGTCTAGTAGAGACTCTGTTATATTTGATGAGTAACTTTTCTTTTGCTGCTTTAAAAATTCTCCTTGTCTTTGACTTTTAACAGTTAAATTATAATGTATAAGTATAAACCTCTTTGGGTTCAATCTATTTAGAGACTTCTGTGCTTCATGAATGAAGATGTCTGTTTCCTTTCCTAGATTTGGAAAATTTTCAACCAATTTTTCTTTAAATAGGTTTAAATATTTCTTTTTCTTTCTCTCCTTCTGGTACTGCCCAAGAATATATATTGATTTGCTCAATGTTGTGCTGTTTCTTTACTTTTGCTCATTCTTTTTCTTTTGCAGCACTAAATGGATAATTTTAAGTGAAGTGTCTTTCAGTTTGTGATTCTTTGTTATGTATGATTGAGCTTGTTATTGAAGCTCTCAATTGAGGTTCTCACCAGTTATTATATTCATCATCTCCAGGATTTTTGTTTAGTTCTTTTCTACAGTTTCTATTCTTTTATTACACTTCTCATTTTGTTTGTGTGTTGTTATCCTGATCTCTTTTAATTATTTATCTTTATCTCATTGAGCTTCTTTAATTATTTTGAATTCTATGCTAAATGGTTTGTGAATCTCCCTTTCTTTAGAGTCAGTTTTGAGAGCTGTATGAGTTTCCTTTGCTGGTGTCATGTCTGCCTGATTTCTCTTGATCTGTGTAGTTTGAGTCAGTATCTGTGCATTTGAGGTCCAAACACTTCTTCCAGTATTTTCAGGATAGTTCAGTAAAGATCTGCTTCTGCTGGGTCCCTGAAGTCATGGTATTGCTTCTATGACTGTGAACAAGCAGGGCTGTAGCCAGACATAGAGCTGTTTCTGGAATCGTGGTTGGGCCCACAAATGGCAGGGTTGTTATAAGGGGCAGGGATAGCAGTAGTTCATGCTGTATTCTTTTTTTTTTTTTTTTGGTACTGGGGATTGAACTCAGTGGTACTCCACCACTGAGCCACATCCCCAGCCCTATTTTGTGTTTTAGGTAGAGACAGTCTCACTGAGTTGCTTAGCACCTTGCCACTGCTGAGGCTGGCTTTGAACTCACGATCCTCCTGTCTCAGCCTCCCAAAGTGCTGGGATTACAGGCTTGCGCCACCGCACTGGCTTATGCTGGGTTTTTGAGTGGGCTCCTCCCATGTCCTGGCAGGGGTCCCTGAGTAGGCAGGACTGCTTCTAGGATTGCAATATAGAAGTTTGAAGTTGGGTCTCAGGGATGCTGCAGGGCCTGGGTGTGAAGAGTGTTACTGAAGGCACAAACAGGAATGCTCCTCAGTGGGTGATCATTTAGTAGATGAGGCTGGTGGTAGGACTGTGGCCATGTGGGGCTATAACAAAATCATAGGGAAACAAGAGTTTCTTCTGGTTCACAGCTTAGCCCATAGTTAGCAAGCCTACCTCTTGGGTGTGGTCCTGGTTGTCAAAGAAGCTCTCTTCATTATGGGGCTCTATTGAAGTTTTGCAGCCTCCTACCTGGGTTCCAAAGCTCTCACAAAAGCACTTTTGTCTATGGGTATTTGATAAATTGTTATTACTGTGGAAGGATACATGCTAGGAATCTCCTGTTCTGCCGTATTGATTATCATCTCCAGGTTTTTTGTTTTGTTGTTTTTTGTATGTTTTAATAGGATATCTAATATTACATTTCATAATGGTCTTTTATATTTAGCTATATTTCATGGACATCTTTCTAGGTCAATATATCATTCCATGTACTGTATTTTATTTAATCAATCTTCTCATTTTTTTGTTTTTTAAATGGCATTTTACCAATTCTCCATTATAAACAATACACAACTGAAAAATCTTTGACTCATCTTTTCTTAGGAAAAAAATTTAAAAATGAAATTGCATATGGAAGTTCAAGCTACGAGCATGATATAAATATGAATACTTGATGGATTATCAGACTATATGACTAATTATAAGAACACAACTATTTTTAGCTATTCTGGAATGGTTAATCTTTTGGCAATGTGAAAGTTTATTTTATATATAAGCTTTATATAAATTTGCATATATATGTATATATGTATTATGTATATATATATGCATGCACACACATATACATGCGAAAATATTTAGAGTATGTGTGTGTGTGTGTATGTGTTTTGCTGGTGATATAACTGAGTCTCCCACATGCTAGACAAGTGCTCTACCACTGAACTGCCTCCCCAGCCCTAAAAGTGTATTTTGAAAAATTTGAAGTCTTTCTAATAGCTTCACTAACAAGTATTTTGAAATGACTGATCAGGAAACACTTCTGAGAATCTTTGTGGTATAATTTTGTATAAACTTAATGCACTATTAACTATCAAAGTCTTGATATCAATATCTGCCATGGAGAAATACCAACCTACAGTTGTTTTGGTGGCTGATATTAACAGCAATATTAAACGTTAATAATGTTCTTTATCAGTAATAGATTGATTCTTTATAACTGTAGATTAGTTATCACATATCAGAGAAAGTGGTAGATTCATACTCGAAATGAAAACCTTTTTTGGTAACTTGAATATCTTGGACATGTATTCAGACCTTTCACCCTTGAAAGACTGCCTAGTTCCTAGTTTGTTGAATTTCAGAGAAAGATTTTTGTCGAACTTATATTCAGATAAATTCATTAATTCTTGAAATTATTATGTGAGGCAGTTAATATAACAAAGTTAATAAAGTATAGTGGTTCAAAACACTTAGAGACTTTGGCATTTGTCATAGTGGGATTAGAATTCTACTGTTTTCTTTGGGATAAGTAATAACTTCTTAAAACATTAGTTTTCTCATTTTAAAAAATGGAGAAGTTTTCAGAGTTGGTGAGAGGATTAAATTAGTCAATGCAAGGTGCCTGACAATGGTAAGCTGTCAAAAAATATCAATCCTTCCTAGTTATCATAAAGATACCTACTCCCAGCAGGTAATCAATGCTGTGGATATATTGGTGTGTTCGTTTTCAACGTATAAACAATGACCATTAAAGCTTTATTCCATAGTAAAATAGAGCTCTGTATACTTCTGTGCGTAATCATATATTTGAAGTCACACTAATTTTACTGATTGTTAGAAGAAAGCCCAAATCATAGAAAAGTACAAATTACAGACATTGAAAAGTAAAGATGGGGGCTGGGGCTGTAGCTCAGTGGTAGAGCGCTTGCCTAGCATGCGTGAGGCACTGGGTTCAATCCTCAGCACCACATAAATATAAACAAATAAAATAAAGGTATAAAAAAATATAACAACATTATAAAAAAAAAAGAAAAGTAACGATGGTTGTGTTAACTGTAAGTACATCTAGTATTTATAAGTGAACTACATGGAGAATTTTCAGTAAGTTCTTTGTAGAAATGTGTTCTGTTATATAAACAAAACTGGTGCTTTTTCACCTACAATTGCTGGTAAGTTTTTATGCACATCAAAAGCTTCTTGGATGCCTGCACAACATGCTCAAGTAATTTAAAACAAGTTCCACCCAAAATCTCATACTCTTAGACAGTCTTTTTTTACTCACAACTAAAAATACAATTTGTCAACCATAATTTTTTACATGTAGTTTAACTTATTGTGACTTTCTCACTGTGTGGATGTTTTCATATAAGCTGGATAAAGATGAGGGAAAAATCAACCTTTTCCTAAAGATTACTTAAATTTTAATTTTAAACAATATGGAAAATGATATTGAACTAACACACTGTAAAACAATGTTGTAAAGATCTTGGGGCAACTTCAATTTAAGTCAACTGATAAATATTAAGTACATATTGTGAGTCCAGTATTGTGTTGAGAACACAAAGATGGATTTAATGTGATGTTAATGCTGGGAGAGGAGTTTGGATAATGTAATACAAGCCCCTGAATGGTCAGAGAAGGAAATTAAGGCCCCTGAGAAATGAAGTGGCTTTCCCACAGTTAGTAGATAAGTAGTAGAGCCAAGATTAGAACATTTTCCAATTTGGTATTCCTTGCATAGCTTCACACTCACTGCTCCAAGGTTTTACAAAAGATACAGTTTTTACATTGGCTGGAGCTCTTGTGCCTGGGATATCCCAACAAAGCAGGTCGGGAAAATTTCCATGATAGTCAGCATCTCAAAATAGTAGCTGGTCACTGCAGCTTTGTTCCTCACTTTGGAAGAATGAAAGAAATTCTAATTATACAACTGGCACTAGACAAATAGTTCCTCTCAACAAACATTTGAGTGCTTGCTATGTGCCTGGCTGTGTGTTATATCCTAGGAATATAAAGTAGACTCCAAACAGTTC
This sequence comes from Xerus rutilus, assembly GCA_028644305.1. NCBI lineage: Eukaryota > Metazoa > Chordata > Mammalia > Rodentia > Sciuridae > Xerus > Xerus rutilus. The sequence goes on along the minus strand of CM053403.1, from coordinate 35,553,105 downwards.
TTATCCTTAAGAAACTTATAGTCTGATGGAGGAAATAAGCTTGTGAAGAGTTAATTTCAGTGAACATTCCATAGCCCAAACCAATGCCTATGAGAATGCATTCCAATTCTCTTTTCTTTTTTTTCAAAATTATTATTTGTTAAAATATTGTTATATTGAGAATATTTTGGCCAGGGTACAAAAACCCAAATCCTATTTCAACACCCTTTCAAGAAGCCTCTGTGGCAGGAATATGCAAAAGAAGCAACAGCAAGACAAAGCAGCCTTAGCACTTTGACTCTGAACCTCAATACAGAAGAATATGATATCTTCAAGGGTAGATTTAGGGGAGCCACCAGTTCTCTATCTTGTTGGGATTAAGGACCCTAGGCCAAAGCCCCATCTAACATCAAACTCACATGTTAGATCTTTAGATCTGGTCACATGAAAGAAAAACAAGTGCGCGAGAGAGAGTGAGCTAGCTGATTTGACCTCTGTCATTCTGGACTAACTCCAGTCCTAGTGCTCAAATGGTCTGGAAGGGAAAGAAGCAGAGAGGGCCCTTGTCTCTGATGGTTAAACACTTGGAAGTTCCACCCACTGGAACCGGGCCTAGTCGATAACTCTAAATCTGCACAACTCTTCCTCTCTACATTGACAGTTGCATTTCCTCCCTAGACTGTTCTTTTTCCTTCTTAGTGCTGGATAAAATCCTTGAAAATTCCAGCTTAAGTTTATTTACCAAATTTTTCTTTTTCCATATTTGTAGATTTGGATTAATCCTTTCCAATAAAGTTGTCATTATTTGAAATATAAATTCTACTACCTATTATATCTGGTGTAAGCATTGGTGGCTAACTTGCAAAGTGCAGTTAAAAACATGTATTTTTTTTTTTTAAATTATACAGTTTTATAATTTTCTTTGTTGTTTCTTAATCCATTCAAAATAATTTCACAATTCAACACTTTTAGGCAGCTTATTTGTTACTTTCTTTAGTTTCTACTTTGGGTGAGCAATGGATCAATCTTTAGTAGCAAACCTTCACTTGTTGAGCTACAAATGAAAGCACATACCACAAAGGGACTCAAATTCAGAGGTCTATGCTTACAGACTTCATTAATAACTGCTTGCAGAGAAACAACATGTGCATTTTTTAAAAAATATTTTATTTTATTTTTTTTTAGTTGTAGGTGGACAGAATATCTTTATTTTATTTTTATGTGGCGCTGAGGATCGAACCCAGTGCTTCACGCATGCTAGGCAAGCACGCTACCACTGCGCCATAACCCCAGCCCCACAACGTGTGCATTCTTAATTTGCACTCCTGAGTCAAAAGAGATGCTGACCATCCATAGAGAGCTTTAAGTATTTTTAGATGAGTCATGAGAAATGAAACAAACATTTTGGATGATTATAACTCTTTAATTTCATTGTGAACACATTTTTATTTTTCAAGCTCATTTACCCAGTTAACCTTGGTATTACATAAGAAATGGACCATCTGACAGAATCTGATGATTATCTCATGAGGAAATACATCTATGTAGAGAAATGTGATGATTTTGGTTTTAAAAGCTTTTAATCTTATCTCTCCATAAATATGATCTGAGTAATCCATAATACAAGATGTTTGCTTTTTTAAGCTTTCCACTTTTAATGACATTAGGTTCGTAAATGTTTGCATGCCAAACTTCAATGATGGTATCCCCCAAAAGACACTTTTATTCTCCCATGAAACCAAGCATGTAATTAGCTTTTCTTCCCATATTGTAATTGCAAGAAAGTTAATATTCAGGTGCCCAATTCAATTCCTCACAAATTTGTTGTATGCTTATTATATGTCAGGGTGCTGTGAGTACAAAGATGTGGAAAAAAGACATCCTTGCTCTCCAGTGATCCACAGTGCACAGGAATAAATAGATTACATAGCTTTAATAAGTGTTGATAAATGCTATAGGAGCAATATGAGTAGAGTGCAGAAGGAAGACAGGGAATGGAGGCATCATTTTTCCTGGGTTAAAGAGAAGGGCTGAAGAAAAGCAGCTGTTGGGATTCTTGACACTGTAATATGGCATCTAATTTCAGCTGCATCATGGTGCCTCTTGAAACTCAATGCTTTTCCTGCATTTTATCTTCTTGTTCTTCTGGTCCTCTTTCCTCCAATGTACCACCTTCCTTTCTTGTTCACAGAGCAAATTGCTTTTGTCATATGAACTATCTTAACTTCCTGCTTTCCTTCTCCATTTCCTCACCCCTACTATTTCCTATAAAGAGATCCTGGCCACTGGTTCACAACTTAGACTCATCTACCTGTGATCAGTATTCCATGATTGCACTTCCTTGTGGAATTTACTGCATCAAATGATTTTTTTTGCAGGGGAGGGTACTGGGGATTGAACTCAGTGGTGCTTGACCACTGAGCCACATCCCCATCCCTATTTTGTGTTTTATGTAGAGACAGGGTCTCACTGAGTTGCTCAGCACCTCACCATTGCTGAGGCTGGCTCTGAACTTGCGATTCTCCTGTCTCAACCTCCCAAAGTGCTGGGATTACAGATGTGTGCCACTGCACTTGGCTTGATTTTTTTTTCTTTTTCCTATGTTGTATCCATCTTTTCCCTTTGGCTTCTTCTTTGAACTCAAATGTCTATTCTCAAATGTCTCTTCTCATCTTGAAAATGATTTTAAAAACCCATTTCTTACCGCAATGTCCCTTTCTTCCCTCTATCAATTCATTTCATAGAACAATCTGTACTACTATTATTTCCTTGATAATTATAATTTGGATGCTACTTTTATTCACAACCAACCATTCTTTGACAAATTTCATCTATGATTTCCTGCCAGATCCAACACGCTCTTTTCAGTATTGCTCCTATTTATTTTCTATCATTTTATATAGTTAAATACTCCTTTTCTTTTGAAATTATCTCTTTTTTTTATCTTCTAAAACATTGCTGTCTCTGAGTTTTCCTTTTATTTTTTTGTTTTGTCTCTTTTGTTGTTGTTTGCCTTTGACTACTCCACATATCTCAAGGAGTAATCATTGACTCAAATAATACAAGTAGGTAAATAGTCTTTTAATATCACCCAAACCACATGGACTACACCTGGGAGTATCAAAAGAGAGGGGAAATGATGTTAGGTCCATCCATGCATCTTGTAGTTCTATTATCTATGTATCTACACTAAGGGGTGGTATTATGCTCACTCCAGAGCCTCAGTGTTAGGTGATCTCATTATTGCCAATTAGACTTTTCTACTTCCTAGCTATAGTAATTAGTATCAGAATGGGCAACATGACTTATTTCTGGGTCTTTTATTAGAATTACTGAAACAGTTAGAAAATTTCTTCTATACTTGAGATTGGGAGAATATACAACCAGCACTGCCAATGTCATTGTAAGGGGAAAACTTGCCTGAATATAGTCAATACAAAAAAGTAGAGTCAGACAATAGAGAGAAACCAAATTCTTTAAAAAAATTTTTTATTTGTTCATTTTAGTTATGCATGACAGTAGAATGTATTTTGACATATAAATACATGGAGTATAGCTTTCTATTGTTGTGGCTATACATAATGTGGAATTACACTGGTCATGTATTCACATATGAACATAGGAAAGTTATGTCCAATTCATTCTATTGTATTTCCTATTCCCCCCTCCCTTACCTTCATTCCCCTTTGTCTAATCCAATGAACTTCTAGTCTTCCCCTGGCCATTGTGTGTGAGTATCCACATATCAGAGAGAACATTTGGCCTTTGATTTTTGGGGATTGGCTTGTTTCACTTAGTATGATAGAGTCCAGTTCCATCCATTTACTGGCAAATGCCATAATTTTATTCTTATTTATGGCTGAGTAATATTTCATTGTGTATATATACCACATTTGCTTTATCCATTCATCTGTTGTAGGGCACCTAAGTTGGTTCCACAGCTTTGCTTTTGTGAGTTGAGCTGCTCTAAACATTGATATGGCTGCGTCACTGTAGTATGCTGATTTTAAGTCCTTTGGGTATATGCCAAGGAGTGGGATAACTGGATCAAACGGTGGTTCCATTCCAAGTTTTCTGAGGAATCTCCATATTGTTTTCCATAGTGCTTGCACCAATTTGCAGTCCCACCAGTGATGTATAAGTGTACCTTTTCCCCACATCCTCACCAACATTTATTGTTGCTTTTATTCTTGATAATTGTCATTATGAATGGAATGAGATGAAATCTCAGTGCAGTTTTAATTTGCATTTCTCTAATTGCTACAGATGTTGAACATTTTTCATATTTTTGTTGACTGATCATATTTCTTCTTCTGTGAAGTGTCTGCTCAGTTCCTTTGCCTTTTTATTGATTGGGTTATTTGTTTTTCTGGTGTTGTTTTTTGAGTTCTTTATATATCCTGGAGATCAATGCTCTATCTGAGGTGCAGGTGGCAAAGATTTTCTCCCATTCTGTAGGCTTTCTCTTCATGTTCAATTGTTTCCTTTGCTGTAAAGAAGTTTTTAAATTTGAATCCATACCATTTATTGATTCTTGATTTTACTTCTCATGCTCTACGAGTCTTGTCGAAGAAGTCAGTTCCTAAACTGACATAATGGAGAGTTAGGCCTACTTTTTCTTCTAGTAGGCACAGGGTCTCTGGTTTAATGCCTAGGTTCCTGATCTGCTTTGAGTTGAATTTTGTGCAGGATGAGAGTTAGGGGTTTAATTTCATTTTGCTACATATGGAATTCCAGTTTTCCCAGCACTGTTTGTTGAAAAGACTATCTTTTCTCCAATGCATGTTTATGGTGCCTCTGTCTAATATAACTATATTTTTTTTCCAGTATTCTTTTTTTAAATTAAAAAATTTTAATTTGTTCTACTCAGTTATGCATGACAGCAGAATGCTCTTTGATTCGTTGTACACAAATGGAGCACAATTTTTCACTTCTTTGGTTGTACACGAAGTAGGGTCACACCATAGTGCAATCACAAATGTACCTAGGTTAATGATGTCTGTCTCATTCCATCATCTTTCCTCTCCCCATACTCCCTCCCCTCCCCTCCTTCCCCTTTGCCCAATCCAAAGTTCCTCCACTGGTCCCCTGTCCCCTTACTTCCCCCATTATGGATTAGCACCCACTTGTTAGAGAAAACATTTGGCCTTTGGGTTTTTGGGATTGGCTTACTTCTCTTAGCATGATATTTTCCAACTCTATCCATTTACTTGCAAATGCCATAATTTTATTCTCTTTTAATGCTGAGTAATATTCCATTGTGTATGTATACCACAGTTTCTTTATCCATTCATCTGTAAAAGGGCATCTAGGTTGGTTCCACAGTTTGGCTATTGTGAATTGAGCTGCTATAAGCACCGATGTAGCTGCATCACTGTAGTATGCTGTTTTTACGTCCTTTGGGTATAGACCGAGGAATGGGATAGCTAGGTCAAATGGTGGTTGCATTCCAAGTATTTTAACACTTTCCAGGTTGGTTGCACCAATTTGCAGTCCTACCAGCAATGTTTGAGTGTGCCTTTTCCCCTACATCCTTGCCAATACTTATTGTTGCTTGTATTCTTGATAACTGCCATTCTGACTGGAGTGAGATGAAATCTTAGAGTAGTTTTGATTTGCATTTCTCTAATTACTAGAGATGTTGAACAGTTTTTTGTATATTTATCAAATGGATATGATATAAACTGTATTTATGTGTGTTTGTCTCTGTGTCTTCTATTCTGTACTGTTAGTCTTCATGTCTGTTTTGGTGCCAATACCATGCCGTTTTTGTCACTTTAGCCCTGTAGTATAATTTGTGGTCTGGTATTGTGATGTCTTCAGCTTCACATCTCTTGCTGAGGACTGCTTCGGCTATTCTGGGTTTCTTATTTTTCCAAATGAATTTTATGACTGTTTTCCTATTTCTATGAAGAAACTCATTGGAATTTTAGTAGGCATTGTATTAAATCTGTACAGCACTTTTGGTAGTATGGCCATTTTGACAATATTAATTCTGCCTATCCAAGAACATGGGAGATCTTTCCATCTTCTACGGTCATTTTAAGTTTCTTTATTTAGTGTTTTGCAGTTTTCATTGTAGAGGTCTTTCACATCTTTTGTTAGACTGATTCCCAAATATTTTTTTGAGGCTATTATGAATGGGATATTTTTCCTAATTTTGCTTTCAATTGATTCATCACTGATGTATGGGAATACAATTGATTTATGGGTGTTAATTTTATATCCTACTACTTTGCTGGATTCACTTATGACTTGTAGAAGTTCTCTGGTGAAGTTTTTCTGAATCTTCTAAATACAGAATCAGGTTGTTGGAAAAGAGGGATAGTTTGAGTTATTCTTTTCCTATTTGTATCCCTTTAATTACTTTCTTCTAATTTCTCTGGTTAGAGTTTCAAGGACTATGTTGAACAGAAGTGGTGAAAAAGGGCATCCCCATCTTGTTCCAGTTTTTAGAGGGAATGTGTTTAGTTTTTCTCCATTTAGAATGATGTTGGCCTTGGGTTTAACATATATAGCTTTTACAATGTTAAGATGTGTTCCTGCTATCCCTAGTTTTTCTAATGTTTTGAACATGAATGAATGCTGTATTTTGTCAAAGCTTTTTCTGCATCTATCGAGCTAATCATGTGATTCTTGTATTTAAGTATGTTGATGTGATGAATAACATTTATTGATTTCTGTATGTTGAACTGACCTTGCATCCCTGAGATGAACCCCACTTGATCACGGTGCACTATCTTTTTAATATGTTTTTGTATACAATTTGCCAGTGTTTCATTAAGAATTTTTGTATCTATGTTCATGAGTGATATTAATCTGAAATTTTCTTTTCTTGATGTGTCTTTGCTTTTTGTATCAGGGTGATACTAGATTCATAGAATGAGTTTGGAAGGGTTCCTTTCTTTTCTATTTCATAGAATAATTTGAGGAGGATTGGTGGTGGTTCTTTTTTCGAAAGTCTTGCAGAACTGGGCTGAGAACTTGTCTGGCTGGTGCTTTTCTTGGTTAGTAAGTTTTGTTTTTTTTTTTTAAATGTTTATTTTTTAGTTGTAGGTGACAGAATATCTTTATTTTATTTTTATGTGGTGCTGAGGATCGAACCCAGTGCCTTATGCATGCTAGGCGAGCACGCTACCACTGCGCCATAATCCCAGCCCCGGTTAGTAAGCTTTTGATGGCGTCTTCAATTTCATTGCTTGAAATTGATCTGTTTAAATTTTCTCTGTCCTTTTGATTCAATTTGGGTAGGTCATATGTCTCTAGAAATTTGTCCATGTCTTCAAGATTTTCTATTTTATTAGAGTAAAAATTTTCAAAATAGTTTATTGTCTGTATTTCAGTAGTGCCCATCATGATATTTCCTTTTTCATCATGAATTTTACCAATTGGAATTTCTCTCTCTTTCTCTTTGTTAGCTTGGCTAAGGGTTTATCAATTTTATTTATCTTTTCAAAGAGCCAACTTTTTGAGAAACCAAATTCTTATGATATTATTTGAGTACCTATAAAGATTAATCTGTCTTAGGAGATAATATTAAACTGTTCCTTTTAGCTATTGTTATGGTTTAGATATGAGGTGTTCCCCAAAAGCTTATGTGTAAGATAATGAAAAAAATTTAGCGGTGAAATGATTGGGTTATGAGAGCTTTAACCTAATCAACTGATTGGATTAACCGGGCATAACTGTAGGCAAGTGGGGAATAGCTGGAGGAGATGGGTTACTGGTGAGTGAAGTGCTGATTCCTGATTACTATGCCCTGAGCTGCTTTCTTCCGCCATACCTTTCCACCATGATATTCTGTCTTACCTCAGGCCAAGAGCAATGGAGTTGGCTATCTATGAACTAAGACCTATGAAACCATGAATGCCAAATAAACTTTTCCTCCTTTAATTTTTCCTGTCAGGTCTTTTGGTCACAGTGAGAAAGAAGCTAATATAGCTATCTAAGATCACAAATCATCATTATTACTTTTTTTAAAAAAAATTAACTTGAAACCAAAAAGAAAAGGCCCTTATTGCTCAGTGTGGTTCAAAGACCAGCAGTTTTATACTATCTGGGGCCTTGAAAGAAGACAGAATCAGACTATGTGCAGTGAAGTTTGAGTACTGTTCCCTGGATCGAACAGAGTTTCTTAACTATTGTTTATTTTGTTTTGTTTTGTTTATTTTTGTTCTCTATATCAGTCATTTTTAACTCGGAGGGGAGAATATAACCCAGAAAGCAGGAGAGAATGTCCCAGGGTACTTTTCTGACCAGGAAGAAACTGGATGAAAATCAGATAAGAATTACTGCTTCACGTGTTTAGCCTCAGGTTTTTACATTCACTTTTGTAGTTTTAACTAAAATCCACAGAAGGGTGTTTTCCAAATGATGCCTGCCAGGAATCTGAAACTGGATGTTACACAGTATTTGAAATTCAGCTTCTAAATCTGAGTTCTCTTACCCTTCTTTTCTTTCCTTCTAAATTTCCTTCTTGGTGAATGACATCTATTCCCTGTTTTCCATTTCCTTACCTCCTTTTACCCTTCCACTAGAATTGCTTTCTGGCATTAAAACTTGAACTTATGTGATTGCCAATGATCTCTCTATTGACAAATCAATTATATCTTACTAAACTTCTCAATTATTTGCCTCTTTTGACCATTTTTTTTTCCTTCTTGAAGCTCTTTGCATTCTGATCTTTCTTAACTTCTGGATTTCTTGCTATTTCTGTGACATTACCTTTCCATTCTCATCATTCATTTTCCTTATATGGCCTGCCCCTTCATGTTGGTTTACCCCAAAATTCTGATCTCATTGCTATGCTTATATTACAGTCCCACTTGAGGCAATTTTATCTAAGCCTGTGGCCATTATAATTCATTTGGCAAGCATCTGTTGAGTGTCTACTAAATAGTGCCTAGAACTGTGCTTGGCACATATTGGTCCTAGATATATGTTTTTGGAGTCAATGCATAAATGAATGAATATGTCAGTACTATTTGGGGTAGATGCTGGGAATATATATGCTGGTAAGATGGTTATCTTCTTACCCTCAAGCCAGACACAATGTAGTACAGCCATATTTGTTACTCCAAACTGTTTCATTCCTAAACATCAGACCCACATATTCACCTAATTCATTATTATTTTCACCTGTCCTCCAACCTGTTACAAGTGTAACATGTCTAATATTATACCCTCTTACTCTCACATTTGTTATTCCTCTTATTTTGATCTGACTTAGTGAATAAAAGCATTATCTGTTTAATGACCAAGACAGAAATTTGGAATTCTAATTAATCACCATACCCATTTATATAACCCTCTTAATATCTCTGTTAGTCAGCTTTCTGTGACTATGACAAAATACCCAAGAAAAAAAACTTAAAAGGATATATTTAGCTTGCAATTTCAGAAGTTTCAGTACATAGTCATCTGGCCTGGTTGCTTTTAGGCCTGTGGTGAGGCAGCACATATAAGGGAAAGCCCATAGCAGAAGAATACTGCTCACCTCCTGGCAGCCAGGAAGGAAAGATAGAGTTTACCTTTAATGAAGTATTTTCCCCAGACCCAATAAGCTATGAATCAAAAAATAGATTAATCAGTGCATGAAGTCAGAGCCCTCATGATGCAATCACCTACCAAAGATCCCACCCCTGAACACTGCTGCACTAGGGACCAAGCTGTCAATATGTGAGCTTTTGGGGAACATTTAAAATCCAAATCATAACAATTTTATTCCTTGTTTCACACCCCCTTTGATATTGTTTTAGGATCCTTATTCATTAGCACTTGCTTGTATTATAATTGTCAGCCTGGAGGTAACTAAATTCTTTCAGCTAACTTCTTGGGTATCAAGCTTTATATCTTCATAATAAATTCACATTACTACTTGATTTTTCAAATTTAGGTTATAAATTTGTATATTGATTTGTCACTTTTTGTTTTAGTCAGCTTTTGCTTATCTGAAACACATTTGTCATTTATCTGAAATCCTAATTTAACTGGGTGTTCTATGTTTTATTTGATGTATCTGGCAACTCAGCTATCATAGCATGATGATTTAATTTCACATGGGCACACAAAGATGATTATTGGAAGTTCTAAGTTTGTGGAAATTGAGGCTACAAGGAATTCACTACCAAATTTTCAATTGTATATTATCTTTAAATTAATTCTATCCAATTTGAGCAACATTTATACAGTGTTTCCTATTCTAGATGGAGACTGAGGTGGATACACAGAAATGAATGAACCACTTTCTCAGGATTCTCAAAGTTCACAGCAAAATGGTTTTGAGCCAATGGGGGAGGTGGTCCTAAAATTCTGTGTGATAAAGAGAAAGCAAGAATGTGATCACTGAGCAAATGGATACTGGATCAAACATAGCTGTGAGGGGAGAAGTGGGCAGATGAAACAATATAACATGATGAACAGGCAAACACACCATTCTTACAAATAGATAGAATGGGAACTAATAATATGCTACTTAAGAACTCCAGGTTGTATTTTCCACGTCTTTAGGCCTACATCTGCAAAAGGACTTCCTGGTATTTATTTATAAATCATTAAGCTTGATGCTGCACCCTAACTTGGAAGTCTCATTATGCTATTATGCTATTGTCATAATCTCAGAATGCTAACATATCAATTTTGGGGTTTCAATACACTCTGCAAACTGACCCCAGTAATGACAGCATTTGTGAGGGCACTGTTCCAAATCTTCTACATGAATGAAATTAATTATTTCTCACAATTCTGTGAGCTTGATACAGTTATTGTCTCTGTTTCAAATTTAAGGTAAGTCAGGAATGGTAAACCGAAGTGCCTATCAGGCCACATATATAATATAAATAAATGAGACAGGCCAAGAGTAAGGCAGTAAGTACAAGCCACAGTCAAGTGCCATGATATCACAGAGAGACTGGAACAAACTGTGAGCAGATGACCAGTAGTCTAGTACTTTCTAGAGTGATGTGAGACTTAGAAACACGAGTATGCCTTTAGTTTTGATTTTGAATCATGAAAATATTTTGCATACTAAACTATACAAGATTAATTTAAATTAACCTAAAATTAAAAACAGAAACAAGTCTTACTGTATATCAAATTGTAAACATAACCACACAGAGAAGAACAATTTATTTCCAGTGAATTTTGAATGTAATACTCTGCATCCTTAGTGAGATGTAATCTAGGGACTAAATGACCTACAAAGAAAGTAAACATCACTTGACTATATTGTTGTTTGTAGTACTATTGATATTATAATCTTAAAATAATTATTACATATTTTTTGAAAAATATTTTAGGAGACATGATTTCCAGGGTAATAAAAGAACTCATAAATATGAAATAAAAGAATTTAAGAAAAAAAATCCATGTAGTGTTGGATTTGAATTATAAACATCTATATGAATTCATTATACCTATATATCTTTACTGAAAGAGTCTAAGGGTCTAAAAACAATGACATTTCTATATTTCCAAGATCTTGGTTATTAAATTCCTCTCTAAAGGAACCAGGTTTCCTTAAAGGCTGATCCTAAGCCTGAGGCAGTTGGGTAAAAATAGCACCTGCAATACCTTGTGCCAGAAAGCAAGAAAGACTTCAAACACAGGAGCTAGCAGGCTCCATTTGACCAAGTTTGAAACAAATCAAGCATCTCAGTAGAATAACTAAATGATCATAAAACATAAACAAAAAAAAAATCAATTTTTGGGGAGAAAGAGAAAATGAGAAATTCCTTTGCTATAAACAGAAGTGATATTTACATCAGCATCTTATTCTGGAAATAAGAAAGAAGTTATTTATAATGTCATTTTTTGAAAGAACTGTTAAAACCCAATAATGTGGAAAAGCTCTTTCTTACAAAATAATGTCAGCTCATTAATATGGAAGAAATAATATAAAATCAACTCTTCAAAAAATTATAAAAATCATCATTTTGGAACCTCTAATGAAATAAGTAATTCAGGCAAAGATAATAGGAACCAAAATCTTTAGGTGAGAAGCTGATGTCCAAGTCCCCCCCTCCACCTGCCTCGAGATTACCCATTAATTGCAAAGGGGAAAAAAAATCCAATGAAGATATCTGATCATTTAACATAAGTTATCAAACAATGTCAGCGGCAACACAAGTTAAAAGTATGTGGTGGTCACTCAATTGTAGCGTCTGTATAAAGTGTTTTTGCCAAAAATGTTTAGCAATCTAATCAAGCTCTTAAACCCAATTCCAAGTTTACAGGGAGGAGGAAGATAAGAATTTAATGAAGATAAAAGTTAAATGACACCAGGAAGAGACAGATCAAATTGCCAAAAGGCAGTCTTTTGCCTGTACCTAGCAAGGAGTTTAGGAAAGATTGGATGGCCTTTTAATTTTGAAGGTAGACAGTAAGAAAATATTGTTCCCTTAATTATTGAAAGACTTATTCCTTCCTGAGGACAATAGACTGATGTTACTGGTATTGGCATTATATTCAACTTTAAAAGGAATATTCTTATGTTATTACAGGAAAACAACTCCAATTTCAATATGAAAAAGCAATTTAAATTTCAGAAACATTGAGCTCTACCTAGAATTGGAGACTTTTTCCCCTAAACAAAAGAAGAAACTGTTCTTGTCTAAATACGGGCATTTTGATTGCTTGATTCCACTGATCTCCTTTTGCTGCTTGCTACATTAGATTCTCATTGCATGTGCACTGGCCTACTTTGCAACAGAAGCAAATTAATCTCTAACATGATTTTTTAAATGTTCTTTTTTAGACTTATAACTGGATCCTTTCTTGTTGATGTGATTACATTGCTATGACATTTTGGACTTGGAAAATGCCATTAAATATCACATTTCCTAAATTATATTTGAGTTTAGACAAAATAGCAGAGAAACATGTAATTCATTTCTTCCCCACACAAGGGACAGCGCTTCAACTAAGGACTTTCCTCTATTTGGAAGGTAGGGAATCAGGGAGATGGCAGAGCAGCTGTATCTTGTTTGTGAGAAAGAAGAAAATTTGGGCTCACCCTATTGGAGCTGCTAGACAACATTTTTTTGGAGCAGAGCTACCTTGTTCTTGCCACTAGTAATTCCACCCTTGTTTCCTCTCTTTTTAAATTATAATTTTCCTCTCCTACTGGTTGGCACAATTATTATTGTTAAATAATAACTGAATAGGTTTTCTTGTAGAGGTTGAAGAAATCAACTTATTTTACATCTTGCTACATTCATGGTAAATCTTAGATAATATTTTCTTATATTAGATACAAGGATTAGGATAAAGGTAAGGAAAAATGGTTACTCTCTTGGATACATTAATAGAGTACCTTATGGTCTTACAATAAATTCACCTTTTGGTCTAAACCAGTAGTTCTCAATGTGTAGTGATTTGTAGAATCAGCATCACCTGGAAACTGGTTTAAAATGCAAATTTTGGGGTGCCAACTAACCTTCTGAATCAGAAATTAGAAATGTAGACCAGAAATCTGTTTTTAAAACCATCCACATGATTTCTTTTACACATTAAAATTTGGGAGGCTCTCTAAGCCACAGGATTCCCTACATTTTTACATTAAGTCAGCAAACATGTTTACATACCCTTTGTGTACTATGATCCATAAAGAAATAATGGAACAACCATGTTGGGTGGTAATATGATACAGAGGGGGATAGTGTTTACACAAAGAGCTATAATGGGCACTTCTGATGATCTGTCTTCCACACTTGCGTGTGTCCCTGGATTAAGGTGTGTAGGTAGGAGTGGGTACCATCAATAGATGACTGGATAAAGAAATATGGTATACATACACAGTGAAATATTTAGTCAGAAAGAAGAGCGAAATCCTGTTGTTTGCAGCAGAACGGAGGACATCATGTTCACTGAAATAAGCCAGACCCAGAAAGGCATTTTCTCTCTCATGTGGGGAAAAAAAGTTGGCCTGAAAGTAGAAGGATTACCAGGGACTGTGAAGGATACAGAAGAAGGGTAGGTGAGGATTAGAAGGAAGGTGGATGAACATCATCAAAGCATGAAGCATATATGTATGGAAATATAATAGTGAATTCCATTAATTTATACAACTAATATGTTAATAGTAACAAACATAACAAAAAAGAGTGAGTGAACCATGTTAAGCAGTGGCACAGAAGCTAAGTAGAAACATGTATTTGTGTAAAAGTATAGCTCCTAATGTGGTGGCAACAGTAAGTTTTCAAATTCAGAAGCATAAAAAAGAAAATCTCATTCTATTCTACATTGAAAATGAAGATTTAATAAAGAATAATTGTGGGGAAATGAAAAATTGAAAAATAGTGGGAGAGATGACATGCATATTATGATGATCTAGTTTGAGGGGAAATTTTTAAATGATGTACTATCTGTGTAAATAGCATCAGCTGCCCTTAGCCTGTTGACTCAGCTTCTTAGAGTTTTAAGTCAGAGATTCCGTTCCTTACGGAGAATGGATAAATGACTCCACTTCTCTAGCCACAGATTTTAGCCCACATCACATGGAATAGGGAATGGGGGAAGGACTGTGAGTCATTATGTGTTTATCCTATTCCTGGGCAGTAAATAATAAATGGTATATTTATGAAATTCTTTCCCAAAGCTTTCATTGGTTCAGTTTTTTAAAAAGCAAATTTATCTTTTTGAAGAAGGAACATAATCTTTATTCAAGGAAAGTTAGTAATGTGTAACTTGTATAATTATGATACATTTGTTATATAATTTGTAAAATGTTTCATTTGGTAATATTCATTTACATATTTATGTCAACATCTAAGCAAGTAATTTTCCTTCTATGCACATTAAATAGAACTTGAGGACATTTTTTTAAAAAATTGGAGGTCAGTTCTTATGAGGAGACACAAATTAAATGCTTCTCAGTACCTTATTAGGTACTGAATGTCAGTTTAAAAAGTTTTTTTTGTATATCACCACCTTTGTATATCACCATCATTTCTTTGTGTATCACCAAAAACTTCTGTGTGTTTCAAGAAAAACTCAAAAAGATTGCTTTAAAAATTACTTTTAAAGAAATAAAGACAGGATATCATACACACATAAGTATGTCCTTAAGTTGGTGACCAGTACCTTGATCTTGGTCTACATCCATGGAAATATGCCATACTTCATATATGAAGACCATGTTATCTATCAGCTGTCATTAAGACTACTACAGAGATAAATAATCATATGAAAATCTGAATCTACAAAAATATTTTTAAAAAACAGTATAATTCACTGAGTAGAAAGACTTCATTTCCTAGTTTTAAAACAACTAATGGAAAGGATTTTGTTTTCTTTTTGTTTAAAGAGTCATAAGGCCTTTAAGAAGAATTCTTTTGAAAGCAGTAAATCAAATGTCTTATTTAAGGTATAAATATCTACTACAGTAGAAGAGGAGGAAAACATAGAAAATAAAATTTATTTAACTAGTTTACCAGATAATTAAATTATATTCTTCATGAAAACCAGGGATTGCAACCTGAAATGTCTGCAGGATCCAGACAGGTAAAAGAAATGATAAAGCCAACTGTGTATAGCATGGAGATGTCTCTGACCTGAAGGATTTACACCCCATCTAAAGGAAGTAGTAACAGTCAGCTCAGTTAATAAAATAATATGAGTCTAGGGCTAGGGTTGTGGCTCAGTGGTAGAGCGCTTGCCGGCATGTGTGAGTCCCTGGGTTTGATTCTCAGCACTACATATAAAAAATAAAATAAAGATCCATTGACAACTAAAATATATATATATATATATATATATATTACTTCATATATATATATATATGAAGTAATATGAGTCTAATATTTCTGGATGTTTTTACTTTTGGGAAAATCTCCAAATCTAGATTTTAAAAATGCAATCTTTAAATCATTAAATGCTAGGAATTAAGTAATTCATGAAAACATTTTGTCAAACAAAATATGCCTGGTGAATATGATCTGTCCTAGGTTCTACCAGTATATGACTCTTCATTTTAACCCCCATTTTCGTATTCTCCTCTTACTTGGGCATTTAGAACACTGAATGCCAGATGTAGATAATCACATGCTTTTATAAAAAAAATGAGGAAAAGGCTCATTATTATTCAGTATTTGTGGAATATAGTAATGGGAAAACTAATAAAATCTGCATTTGGGGATGAAAATTTCACCAGTGTCAGCACTTACACTCATTGCAATATGAACATGTTTCCACAGAATGAATGAGATAGAAATGTTAATTTGCTGACCCAATACCACTGACTCATGGTAGGGGCAGAAAGCTGGCCCCTCTCCACCCCTCTCACCCACACACAGATGTACTGAGTAATATTTTATGTGTTAAAGTCACTGTACTATTGCATATCTCAAAGTCTAAGGTTTGTATCTTTATGGATAAGGCTGTAATACATCTCCAACCCAGTGCTAAATGTCTCGTAAAGTATATCTAAACATTAATTAGTTTCCAGGACTTATTAGAGCATGCCATTTGAAGGTGACAGAGATTTTGTCTTTATGATTCTTATCTTCATTTCACTTCTCAAACATGCAACACAATATGGATCATCAATAGAAATAAGCAATCCTTGCCATGAATGAATAACTTTATTTTGATGAATTAAAGAGATTCACATTGAGGAAAAAACACAAATAGTGAATTTTATGCTTCTTTCTGAATAGTTTAGAATTGTCATCATCTCAGGTGCCTATTAAATGTGTTAGAGGCTGTGCATTTTTAAAGTAAGCTTTTAAAATTTAAGTATAACATACAAGAAAAGTGCATATATCACTTAACAGCTTAATACATTTTTCTACGAAAACACAAGACTATGTATTATTTTTAAATGGCAAGCCTTCTGAAATGACTTGACAATTTGGTTGTTTCTGAAAATTTCTATGTTTGGTTACTTCTGAAATATACCCCTGAAAATAACATTATCTCTAAATTGTGCATTTTACTTTTTTTTCCCTTTTTTTTTTTTGTCCCCAACTCTGGGTAAACTTTAGATCACTGGTTTCTGTAAAGCACCTGTCATCTAGAGTCTTTTCATCATACAACACCAAGGTTGTGTCTGAGCAAATACATCAGTATTACTTCCAAGTTCTTTATTAGAAGAAATTTATTGGAGTTACAAGATATTCTCTAAGATGACACTTAACGTTTTGAAAAGAAGAACAAAAATATTACTTAAAAAGGGACTTTAGTCACAGTATCTAAAAATGTTTAAATAATAATAGTAGCTTTAATTTTTAAAATAATAACATTTCTGTACTGAATTAACTTTCTTGCAGAAAGGAGTAAAAAGGTGGCATATTTAAAAATCTCATTATGGCTGGGGATGTAGGTCAGTGAGAGAGTGCTTGCCTAGCATGGGTAAAGCCCTACGTTTAATCTCTAGCAACACATACAAAAGTATATTTGAAAAATCTTATTAAAATTAGAACCTGTCATAGATTTGTAAATCCAATTTTGCTATAAAGCATATACCTAGAGTCACATTATGTAATGTCTCTTGTCTGAATTGTTAAAGCAGGTCATGTATCACACAATCAAAACAATGATAAATACACATGGTAACCTAGAAACATGATTAAAAATTCCATTATCTTACATAAGCAAACATCATTTAAGTAGGTGAACCAAAATGATTACATATAATTAGGGTTATTAATCCATAAATTTAGAAGAAAGTTCATTGTCTGCCCATGGTAACAATGCTACTTGTCTACTTGGAACCTCTGATGTCCAAAGTTTGGAATGTTTCCTTTCATCTTCACAGATACGATATGCATATTATAGAACCACAGACCATTGCATCTGCAAATTGCTGATGAAAGTATTATGTAGTCTCAGCAAAAGATTGTAATAAAGTAGAATTTTTCTCTATTCTAATTTATTGTTATTCTTTATTAAAATTTATTAAATCCTGAATTTATTTCTAATTCAGAATAATCTGAGATGTTGCACTCTAAGTACCAAGGCAAAACTGTTCAGACAATGGTCCCAATGTGAGACACTGAAACAATGTTTTACGTATGGGCTTAGGATTAGCAGAGAATTGAAAGTACTTATTGATCTAGTCTTGCCTTTAAGTATAAAACACTAAATGATTTAGTCACTATCTAATTAGTGGGACAGAAACATAAACCCATAATTGCAATATGATATTACAAACATTAAGTATGAAGGAGGCACCGAATGCTATAGGAATGCAGAAGAACCATATGAACGATGGGTTTTAGAAGTGTACATCTCAAAGTAGGTAATTCAGTTAGGGGGCAATTATAGTACTTCACACAAAAGGTGCTTATTAGTCTTATTAACAGTTCCTAACCATGTTGGTCCAGGACTAACCACGCGTCTTTGGTATCCCAATCTACACCCCAAGCCCACTAACATTGCTTTACTTCCACCATTGGTCCAAGACTTCATGCCTGGTCTGTACAGAGAGACTCACTGATTGAATGTGGCACTCTCATGCCTGGGCTATCTGCCTCTGGAGAATATTTACTGCTTATGGATCCCAACACTAAAGCTTTTTCTAGGAAATAACCTTAACATATTTTCCTTTTGTGACATCCCTCTCTTCTCTCTCAGCACAATTGGTCACAGTAAAGCTGACTTCATGCCAATCTCCAAGAGACTGCATACAATTAGTACTTTACATTACCTTAACTCCAGTGATTGGCTCAGCAATCATACTTATGTTTGGTGTGTGTTCCAAACATAAGTATGCAATACACTTCTCCCTTTCACAGATTCATGTGTATGAAAGGTTTATTCCTTTCCTGCTTTTTTCCCCTCCCTTTTCCTGTGATTGAGAAAGAATATAGCCCAGGGGGGTTCTGTAGATCTGGGAATAAAGTCTTCTAAAGGAGAAGATGGAGAGCACATCTTGATAATATGTGAGCCTCATACTGAACTGCTTCTGGACCCAGATCTAAAATTTCTGTGACATTGACATTATACCTGCCTAGACTTCTGCTCATTACCTGTTGATGGATACCTCTAACTTTGGGCTTTGCTTGCCAAGTCTTTCACAGTCTCTACCACTGAATATGTGAAGAATTCATTTGCTTGTTTGGAGAGTTTCATGTTTTACAGGCATCAGCTAAATGGACCATCTCACTCAGGTAGATTTTGCTAGATTCTGAATACCAACTATTGCTTGTCTGACATATACCATTGCAACCCTAGCTTCAGTTTGTTTATACTGATGTTTTGCTTGATGTGCTGGTTTTCAGATGCCATAAAAAAATTAGGATTAGATAACTTTAAAAAGTTAGATAGTATGAAGGAATGTGGGGGCCTCTTTTGATTTAGGAACAGTTAAGTGCATATTCATTATCATGCATGCATTCACTCATAGAATTTCAGAGCCAGTTTGATGAAAAAAAGACTGAATATCAATGATCATAAACTGACATTGAGCACTTAATCGTCTTTTCTTCCTCATTCCTTCCCTCCCTCTTTCCTTCCTTTCTTCTTTTCTTTCTTACCTCTTTCAAAATATACCACTTCTTGTTTTAAAGGTTGAAGTACAACTTTAATTCTACAAATTCTTGCCCCTAAGAAACTTCTAATGAAATTTCTAATGGAACAAGGCATTATTAGTTCAGAGTCTTTACAGGTAATTCCGTTTAAACCGCATAATTCATTTTTCCCAATAAGGAGATCAAGACTAAGGGCATGGTTATGTAACTTGTCCAGTATCAGATAAAGAGCAGAGACTAGACTCCAATCCAGGTGCGTCCGACTCTAAAGCCCATGTTTATGGCAGAAAAAATCAAGCTAAGTTAGGGATATTTAGTGCTCAGAGTGAACAGTAGAGTGACATTTAGTAGATGTTACTTTAATCTAAGTCCAAGATGAGTACAATCTGGAATAATGTACTAGGAAACATGAAAAGAATCTGAGAAAGTTTGTATGTAAGATGAAGATCACAATACCAAAAAATATTTAAATGGTTGGAGTTGATATTAACTTTGTTAATATCAAGATGATATTCTGGGAGAATTTTTTAAAAATTATTTTTCTAATAAAAATATTTCATATCTTTTCATAAGCAGAAAGACAAATATGATCAGTTTATGCACATTACCTACAAATTGTTTTTGTAAAATACAGGGGAGTTAATGGCATGAGAGTACCATAAATGTATCTGCCTCAGCAAGCCCAGGAGTATTAGAAACACCAAGCAATTCTTACGCCTCATTAAAGCTTTTGAATTTGCTCTAGGGTTGGAGTCTAGGAATCTGTTTTCAGAAACTTTTCTAAAAATGTTTATACCCAGAAAGAGTTGGGAACCCATTCTCTGGATTTCTGCTCTTGGTTAATACACACATTGGAGATAATTTTATCAAGCTATTGATTTCCTTCCTTAACCAGTTTTCTCAGTCCAATCTAGTGCCACAAACTCAATAATTTTATTGAAGTTTCAGTCTTGAGCCAGAGTCTGTTGGAGCTAAATCACAACCAGCAATGGGTTCTTGAATTATTAATTCTCACTTTTTAAAACTTCTTGGTTGCTGTTAGCCTGTCCACAACTCCATCCACACTGCTCCAGTCATTATCAAGTGAACCTAGTCTAGATGAGTGAGCATTTCTCCCAGGTCCTGTTTCATATCCTAGTTTTGCAGTTGAGCTTAGACCTTATAGGTTCCATCCTTATAACCACCGAGCTTGTCACTAGACTAATCAGGACTCTTTCAGTTACAATTGAGAAAATAAAAATTGTTTTGATTTAAAAAGGTTATTTACTGGTTCACATAACACATAGATCACAAAACCAAAAAAATATCCAGTTATGGTGGGAGCCAATGTGAGGGGTTTGTTCTTTCTAGGGAAACTTGAGGTAGGAAAAGCAGAGCTGGGTTTGGGGGATGGGGCTGGGGGCTAGCAGGGCCCAGAAGGCCTGGACTGGTTAAATTGGGGCCAGGCTGTTTGTTCACAGGATCGTAGTGCAGAAGTAACTACTAGAAGCATCGTTGTGGGAATTGCCATATTCAAGCTGAGTCACTAGGGTGAAGGGAGGGAGTCTGGTTTCAAAGCCAAATAAGATGGAGAAGGAGCGCTGAAAGGGAGAAGAGATTCCAATTAAGTGGTGGTGAGCAGTGCTTGGAAATACTCCAAAGGCTAAGAGCAGGGAATCTTCTATTTCATTCCTGTAACTGTGGGCAGAAGAGCACTAAATCACTGAAAGAAGGGAGAAAAGTGCTGATTCTTGAGCTTTCAGTCATCTGACTTTAAGGATTTGATTACTATCCTGTTTGGCATTTCTCACCTCCATATAGCCATCGCCTAGCTTTTCTTCCTGGTTAGGTCCATTTATTTAATCAACAAATAGATACTGATGCCCTTTTAAGTATCGTGTTAGCTGTTGGAGATAGAGGGGTGAATAAAACAAAATTGTAGTCCTTAAGGAGTTTATTTTCTGGTGGAGGGAGACAGCTGATAAAGAAACACATAGATATAATCTTAGGAGTAAGAATAAATGCTGTGAAGAAAAATAAAGCAGGGTACATAGGATATAGATGGATAGAGCAAGAAAGTTTTAGGTCCAGAAGTAGAGCAAGGGTCTAGATTTGGCCATGTAGAAACCTAAGAGACCAACTTTGCAGGCAGAGGAAATAGCACGCGAGGCAGTTGCATGTTGGATGTGCTTGAGGCCCACAGAAGGGCAGGGAGTATTGCAGGAGGAGGTCCCAGGAATAGACAGAGACTTGGTGATGAAGAATCTTATAGTTCATAGTTAGGACTCTGAGTTTAGATGATAGCTGTTATTACGACCTGGTTCTAAAATTCCCGCTTTTTCTGTTCAAGGTTCAGAGGGTTGAGAAAGAATGAATCAGAGATAGGCGTTTGAGAGCTCAGGGAGTGGGTAAAACAGATGAGATAACAATGCTCAGCCTCTGGCCAAACTTCTGTCCCACAGTGCAACCACGCCCTGCTTGGATTTCATTTTTATCTTTAAATGATATTCAAGCAAAATATCTCTTTTCACTTTGTGCCTGGGCAGAGAAAATGGAAGATCAGCACAAGTGGGTATAAGATCAAAGAATTATGCAGCTGATACTCTGTTTAAAAGGAATTCCAGCGTTCACTCCTCACCAAAATATCAGGGGGTATTTTTGCCAAGACAAAGTCTGACACTGCATTGTTATCTTGATTTGCTCTCTGTGTTAACAGAAATTATTCATATTACTCAAAAATACAAAATAAATCCAACAGAAGGTACTATATATTTTCATCTCCAAACTTGTCTTTATAAGTTATGTTTTTCTAGAAGTTCTAGATCATTTATTCTACTTAGAAAAATATTCACTCTTTCTTTTTCCTTCCTTCCTTCCTTCCTTCCTTCCTTCCTTCTTTCCTTCCTTCCTTGCTTCCTTCCTTCCTTCCTTCCTTCATCTATCTATCTATCTATCTATCTATCTATCTATCTATCTATCTATCTATCTATATCTCATACCACGATTTGAACTTAGGGGCACTTAACTACTGAGCCACATCCTCAATCCTTTTTTGTATTTTATTTAGAGACAGGATCTCACTGAGTTGCTTAGGGCCTCACTGAGGCTGGCTTTGAATTCACAATCCTCCTGCCTCAGCCTCCCGAGCTGCTGGGATTACAAGTGTGTGCCACCACATCTGGCCATTTATTTATTTTAAAAAGATGACATGTACAGACCAAGGTAGGACAATTTTATTTATTAATTTTTTGTAGTGCTGGGGTTTGAACCAGCAAATGCTGTTTTTTATTTGCTAGGCAAATGCTCTGCCACTGAGCTACATCCCGAGCCTTGCTGCGTGATTTAAATGATGGAACTTATAGTGACTTTTCTTCCTTTTACATTTTTCTTTGTTGAATGAGAATTCATTCTATCATGGGAAAAAATTTTTTTCTTAAGGAAGATGTCATAAATATTCTGTATGAAAATAACTTATATTAGAATTAGATTAAAGTGAATGACTATACTTAGATTTGTGGTTGTAGAACAGAATAATAGAGCAGAATAGAACAGAATAAAAGAGAATCAAGTATTTTGAGAACTTGGACATTAAAAAAAAATCTCTGCTTTTTTTTTTCACATGAAAAAATCGGAGAAATTTAGCTCAAGCAAAGATTGTCTTCTAAACGTTACATGAAATTTTAAGTAACCAATTCTTCCTTTTAACTTTTAGTTATCCCTGGCATTAAAGGCAGTCATTTTATATTGTGATTGTATTGGTGTAGATATCTATTAATTGAATTTATATTAATATGATTCATTCATCAATTATAATAATTAAATTATATTAATCATGTTTAATATTGGGATTTGGTGAACACATATGAAACACATATGAAAACACAACTAAAACAAAAGTTTTATTCTTTTTTGCTTGTCTTCTCTATTTTTGATTACTGTTTCATTTTCTTCTATTTAATTAAAAATTCTCATTCTTGTAACTAAAAAGAACACAGAAAAATCTGGTCCTAATCCACTGAAATATTTACATAATTCATTTGTAAGTCTCAATCCACATTTAGAAAATAAAGCATAATTCCAAAAAAATAATTCTTTTGGATTGAGAACTAAAACTTAAGCCATTTGCCAGTGATGAAATCCACAATGACTGCAACAGGAAGCTGGAGATTATTTTGCTAAGGGTGATTGCTATCATATAATGAATCCATTCTATGCTAAACGACAACATCTAGCCATCTTTGAGTTTGATAACATATATTTTTTTCTCTCCTGTCTTTATTCCTGGTATCAGTTTAATTGACTTTGCAGAAATATAAAGAATGGTCACAAGTTCTTGAAACACTTGTTTAGCACTAATATAAACATGCTTGCAGCTTCATAATTCTAGGTTTTAGTAGTCAGAGAGAAGGGAAATTAAGAGAGAGCAAGGTTCATTATTGCAATTACACATGAGACTCAATCATCAGTCCAAAGTTCACTTAGAACCTTCAACCAACTGTGAAGGCTTTAATCTTGTCCAATACATTAGAGTCCACAAGTTAAGGATTTTGTATGTATCTATTGCTTCAATATCTCAGAATACATAACATAATTTTTTAAAACTTGTTATTCATTAGATAATAGCAATGTGTTGAAATTCATAGCTTTTGTTTTTGCCAACTGAATATCCATGAAAGCTTCCTCTGGTAAAACAATAATTGTTTCCTCTTGGGTACCACACACTTCCTTGCTTCTCCCTCTTGCAGTGTAAGTCACAAGGACAGGGACTAATTCTCAATACTGTTTACTGGTTTTTGCAGTATTTTCCTCCCCACTGCTAATTGCACTTGAACTTTTAGGTGTACTCAACTTCACCCTATCCCTCAGGGCCATTAGTAAGGAGAAGCAAGAGTAATATAAAGAATTCTGTGGTACAGCTTCATGATTTTTGCTCCTATGTTAGTTGCTGACTCTGTTCCTCAGTTTTAACAAGGATTTATCCATCTTGATACCTGGAGCTTGAGTCACTATATGTAACTTGTCTATCTGTTCCTGAAAATCTGACACTTTTTCCTACTTTCACTTGGTATTAGAGACTGACTATGACTGCATCAATTATCCAACCTCACACTGACCTGATACACTGACTCTGTTCACTTTTCTGTGAGCTCCTGGGGACTAGACTAAAGTCACTAGGCATCTCATTATTAAGAGAGTTCCTGTTTCCTATAAGGGGTACCCAGAGGAAACTTTCCTGGACTACCCTCCATTATTGGTTACAATATTCCAGATACTGAATATTGCCTTCCCCATGGGCTTTCTCCCAGAAACTGTTGGAATTTCCTGGACTACCCCCCATTATTGGTTACAATAATCCAGCTACTGAGTATTGCCTATCCCAAGGGCTTTCTTCCAGAAACTGTTGGCTGCATTGGGTCCGAATATCTGCTTCAATCTCATGGTTGAGTTTATGATCAGAGCCTATTCCTTCTCCCACTCCTCTATCCCCTCTGTGAATTGGAACATATCTCAAAATATATGCAGATTTTTGTTCTTCTCCCATGTCAAACATTGTATCTTATTCTGGAAATAGTTGTTGAATGAGCATGTCCATTTGAAAATGAGTATCATTTCTCACCATTATGATTTTGTGTGAGCGGGCCAGATTGATTCACAAAATGAAAACTTTTACCATGATAAATGTTTCCTTGGGAAGAATGAGTCTACTTATTCAAAATTTATTATGAAATTCAGTGTCAGAAGTTCAAGTTCAGAAGGAACTTATTTAATGGAAACATTCCAACTATTTCATTTTGATGATAGTAACTTTTGGATGTGTTTCATGTAGTTTCATATAGATTTAAAATTATATTTGAATTAGGCCATGAAGCTGTTTATTAGAGACCACAAAGTAAGGAGGAAGGAGGGAAGAAAGGAGAGAGAGAGGAATTGGAGAGGAAGATATTGTGGTTTGGCTATAAGGTATCCCCCAAAAGCTCATGTGAGACAATGCAAGAACGTTCAGAGGTGAAATGATTAAGTTATGAGAGGTGTGACCTAATCAATGGCTTAATCCACTGACATGGATTAACTGGAAGGTAACTGTAGGCAGGTAGGGTGTGGTTGGAGTAGGGTGGTCCCTGAGGTTGTGCCTTCAGGATATATATTTTGTCCTTGTTGAGTAGAGCTCTTTTCTTCCTGATTGTTATGTTCTGAGCTGTTTTCCTCCTTCATGCCCTCCTGCCATGATGTTCTACCTCACCTTGGGTAGACAGCAGTGAAGTCGTCCATCTATGAATAAAGACCTCTGAAAATGTGAGCCCCAAATTAAACTTTTACTCCTCTAATTGTTCTTGTTAGGTCTTTGGTCACAGAAATGACCGAAACAGAAGAAATCAGAGATAGGAGATAGAAGAAAGGAAAGTACATAACTCTCTTTTGAGTGCTCTACCCCAAGATTCCAAACTCTGTTCAGTTCATTTGTGAATATTATTTTGAAGGAACTAGAAATTGGATTTAACTAACATATGACAAATTTCAGTTGGTAAAACACTCTGTTAATAGAGAAAAAACACAGATTGTTTTGCTTTGTAATGAAGTTCATCAGATTTGGAGTTTGATAACTAAAAGTACATTATATTGCTAAGTTAAATGTATATTGATGAATAAAACATACTGATTATATACTCTTAAAAATGCAAATGGGATTGAAAGGGTCCTTTTTGGGTTTGGGTATACAATATTGGGCCCTTCTTACAGATAAGCTTATCAACCTTGCATGGGGATGTTTTCTCATATGCCTGGGTCCTAGAGTAGCAAAACAGAAGGACTACCTCTGGAGTGATAAATGCAGAAGGAAAACATTAGTGTAGCAAGGTAGAATACAGGACAAAATACTGCTGTCATTGCTATAAATGTAGCATCATGGGCAATTTGCATTTTTGCCAATTCTGCTTTAAATACCAGAATATTAAAAGCAGCTTTTAAGGAGCTGTCTCAGCACAAGGTAGACATACAAAAATATAATCAAGATACAATATAATGGTAAAGCATGGTGGGATGAGAGATAAACTGTCTCTCTGGATAGGTGAGTAATGAAACTTAAACAGTGTAAGTGGTGTTTGAAGTAGGTCATTAAGGGTAGGAATGTGTGGGATGGAGAGGAAAAGAAAGGTATTGTAGGGCAGGAATAACTAGAGCAAAGACTGAGCTGTGAAAGCATAAGGTATGCTGAGGGAAACAGTGGATGGCCTAGTGTGACTTTAGGAACAGCACAAATTTGGAAGGGTTTTTTGACACAATGAGACTAGAAAGGCAAAGGATGAACAAGTTTATATGTAGGTCAAACAATTTTGAACCTGATCTTAGGAGGCATTGAAAAATTTTTTAGCTTAAAAATATTTAATATAAAGAAGGTATACAACCTTATTTTTTTATCATGATGAAACAGGCCTTTTGAAGATGGAACGTGTGGGAAGAATTACTTTCTCTGATGAACACATTTTCCAAGGCTTCTAACATGAAACTATTTTCTTAGGCACTGGGAAAACTTAAAAATAAAATATGAGGTACTTGCTCCTCCTGGGAGTTTGTGGCCTATCACAGGTGTTGGCAAATTGTTGGTCAAATCTGACCCATCATTTATTTTTAAATATAAAGTTTTATTGAAACATGGCCATATATATTCATTTATGTATTATCTATGGCTGCTTTTATGCTATAAGGGTAGAGAGTTAAATAGTTACAACAGAAACTGTGTAGCTTAAAAAGCCCAAAATATTTACTTTCTCTTTACAGAGAAGTGTCCTTATGCCTGTTCCAGGAATATGTCTCAAAATATCTGTAATGAAAGATTAATTTTAAAATGTTCTAAAATATTTATTATGGAAAGACTTTTATAGGTGGTAATAAAAATGAATTATTAGAAAAACAAAACGAAACATGGAATATGCAAAATACAAGTCTAGATTACTGTGTCAAATTGCTACATATAATCTTTTTTTAAATTTATTTATTCTACTTAGGTATACATGATAGCAGAATGCATTTTGATTCATTGTACACAGATGGAGCACAACTTTTCATTTCTCTGATGCCACATATAATCTTAAATACCCAATCTTAGTTTTTGTATTTATCTCCTGGCAGATGAATAATAGTTTAAAGACCAGCACTGGTCAGGATGCCACAATTTAAATAGTGCTAGCCAAGAAGGGAGGACAGAAATTAAGCAAATGATAACACAAATAATTACGCTAAGCCAAATTTTACCAAGGGATGATTAAGCATAATAAAATGATGTGAGATTTAGTTGTAGCTTAGTTGTAGGGGAGCTGAAGATGGGATTTGCTGAAGAAATAACCACTGGGCTGAGATTAAAGTGGTGAATTAAATTAAGCAGACAAAGAGTATACTTTTGTTGGAGTCTGATGATGTTAACAGATCATCCATGGAAATGGAATTATATGGGCAAAAAAAAAAAAGGAAAGAAAGAAAGAAAAAAAGAAATCCTTGAGATGGGAAGGAGTTACTTCCATATAATCTAGAAGGGTATTAAGCATTTTGTGTGCATTTCTCCTGTGATATCCTCAACAATCTTGTAAGGTCATTACCATTTCTTCCCACTCACACTTATCATCCTCAGGTAAGCAATCTATTAACATTCCCCTTTTATCACCTATTTTATACACGAGAAACCTTCAATACCACTCAGCTATAGAGTTGAAATTGGATTCCAGGACTATTGGATGACATAGTCTCTGCTTTTACCTGTTATGCTATATATACTACTATCATTTTGAATCTTAATATCCTATGATTTCAGTCCTGGAGGTATTTGCCACTGGTTCCTAGAAATCCTGAAGAAGCACCTTAATTTTACTATCTTCCTTCGAAAGGAGAGAACATATAATTAGCTTCATTATATTTCCAAGAATTCCAACTGAGAAAATAAGTGGAGCACCAGAATATTCAATGTAGTGTAGTCTAGGAACCATTTGTAGTCCCTCATATAAGGAAAGGTATATGGCTTGTACCAGAACTAGGTTCATCTGTAATGGAAACCCCAAGCAACAGTTGCTTTGGGATTCAAACTTTGTTATGTATAACTCCACAGGCAGGTAGGTATCCCAGAATTCTATTCCACAAAATTATCAAGGCTCTAGGCTGCTTCTGTCATGTTCTGACATCCATAGCAAGCCATCTCCTGATCCAAGGTGGATGCTTGGGTTCTATTAGATTCCTAGGACTGCCATAATAAAGTATCACAAACTGGGTGGTTTGGAACTACTGCAATTTATTAACTCACAGTTCTGGTGGTGAAAAGTCCAAAATCAAGGTGTTAGAATAGCCATGATTTCTTGGAAGGATATAAAGGAGAGTCCTTCCTTATAGATTTTAGGTCATATTTGCTGGCATTCCTTGGTGTTTCTTGGCTTATAGATATGTCATTCTGATTTCTGCCTGTCATCACATGACCATCTTCTTTCTTTGTGTCTCTACGTCATTTTTCTGCTGTGCTTGCTAGTGTATCTTCATATGACATCCTCTTCTCATATTTCCAGTCACATTGGATTAAAGCCCACCTTAATGACATTGTTTTAACTTGATTAAATCTTTAAAGACTTGTTCCCAAATAAGGTCACACTTATAGGTAGTAGGGATTAGGACTTCAACTTATCTTTTTTTGAGCAAGATTATAACAATTCAACTTATTAACAGGGTTCCAATATCACCTTTACATTCCAACTTGCAAAAGTAGTAAAGGAAGATCCTGTCTTTTTCCTGTAAGAATATTTTCTATATGGTGTTGTTTTAGTTTTCTGATAAGAAAATTAGAGGAGGAGAAGTTTATTTTGAGGCTCACAGTTTTATCAGTCCATAGATGGCTGGCTCCATTCCTTGGGGCTCAAGGAGAGGCAGAACATCATGGTAGAAGAATTTGTGGAGAAAAGCACCTGAGAATATGGCACCAGGGCCCGGGCAGGGGGGAGGAGAGATAGTTCTGCTCAACAAGGACAAAATATAAACCCTAAAGACACGCCTCCAATGATCTACCTCCTCCAGCCATATCCTGTCTGCCTACAGTTACCAGACAGTGCACTGATTAGGTTAAGGCTCTCTCAATCATTTCACCTCTAAACCCTTTAGCATTGCCTCACATCTGAGCTTTTGGGGGAAACCTCATATATAAACCATAACATGTATACAGCAGAATTCTACTTTTATTGGCTATACCTTGGTACAAGGAGATGGGTGAACTTTGTGCCCAGCTCAATTGGATGTTCTGTTACAAAGAAAGAATACATCCATTTTAGATGACAGCATGATGTACCTACCATGTGATAAAAAATTGCTCTTTAATCTGGCTACATTTATTAGTTTCTCTGATCTATTGGATTGCAATGTTTTATATTCTCACAGAAATCTATGTAGTCAGGAATATCACCTGTTTTAGGTTTAGATAGAAATAAAGACCTTCCCAGAAGTTTCTAAAAAGCCACTAGCAAAATGTAGTGGGAAATATTATAATTGTAATGAGATTGTGGTTGTATAACTTACTGATATGTACTCATTGCACTCATATATGTACTCTTGCACTCATCCAGCAAATTTCTCTAAGCCTTAATTTCCTCATTTATGGGTCAGGGATAATAATGTCTACTTTATATGGTTGTTATATGGCTTAAGTGAAAGTTCCTAGCTCAGATAAGCTACTTTATAGCTGTTTGTTAGACACAAATGTGGGGAAGAGAAGGTAGGAAAGAAAAAATGAAGGAGACAGGAGAGAAAATATGGCTTGTAGCTATTACAGTCTAGGTCAAAGAAGAACTTGAGGAAAATGAGTATTTTCTTCAGTGTGCTTTTAAGCAAGTTATAGTTCTTTTGAGAAGTTTTGAGGCAGAGTCTCACTAAGTTGCTTAGGACCAGCCCAGATGACTTTTAGTGAAACATTAAGACTATGATCACAGAGAAAATCTATTTAATTTCAATTTATATATTTATTGCAAATAAATATGATAATATGTTGCAGGTGATCAATATAAATATAAATTAAATTAATTATAAATATTAAATAATTAAATTAAATATAAATATAAATTATTACATTAGCATATAATTCTGTAAGGAAAATGAAAATGAAATGTGAATTTACAGAGTAAAAGAAAAATTTTGAGAAAAATGTGTTTGTATTTTAAAGAATGAATGATATAGTTGTGTTAAATCCCTTTATTATTTACACTCTTTTTGATATATGTAAAAGTGATATAACCATCTTGTTTTTTAAAATGTCAAAATATACATGGAATTGCATATTTTGCTTCTATATAAACTTATAAGGAAAAAAGTTTTATATTAAGATTTTAAAACATTTGGAGAACTTAATAGTACATAAAGTTTCTTTAATTGTATACTCAAACAAAAATGTTTTAAGATTACATTTTTATTCTCAATTGCAATTAGATTATTTTCCACAAGTCCCTCCTATCTATAGAATTATGGTTCTTCTGTTGCTCCTGAGCAAATAATGCTTGTTTAAAATTGCTGATGACTGCTGGATGGTTGTATAATTCTTGAGGGAGCCAAATGAAAATTGTCTGTATGACGTGCAGAGGAGGTTAAGCTTCAGACTTGGTTATAATGGATGAGCCTTTCAGTTTAAGTATAAACGTTCAGATTAGGTTGTTTGAGGTGAAGAGACATACGGGAAATGGTAACAATGTATGGCTTTCTTCTTTTGAGGCAGATTTCCTTTTCTCTCAGAAAGGTTGAAAATATACTTTCTCATTCCTTCCTTATTTGATACTTTTACAGGGAACTAATCTTGCTGAAGCAATGTTACTCTACATGCTTTTCTTGTATCCAAAGCAAATAATTGTTTCTAGTCCTTTGTATTTTTTCAAATAGGGCTGTTAGAGTTCCCAGTTATGAACTGTATTCATTCTGGTATAGCTAGAAGGCTTGGCAAGTGCATACTAATGAAACTTGTATACCTTATTAGGTTTGGTACTTTTTTTTTTTTTTTTTTTAGAAACAAAGGAGACTAGAAAAACAAGTCAATGGAATGTTTCAAAAACAGTTTATCTTGATTTTCTAATAAGGAAAAAAGTAGACCTGATGACCACACTGATGACTTCCTAAAATATATGAAGATGGGGATTCATAATAAAAATTTAGTTTCTCTTTAACATTAAGCATTAAATTGGATATTAGAAGACAAAAATTATAAAACCAATTTTACCTGTTGAAATAACAGCAGTACCACTTGCATTTGTTTTAGTGTGAATTTCTCTGGGAATTTCCCATGCTACCACAGAGACACCTCCTTCTTTTATTTCTATGAAAGATCCACTTTATTGGTTGGACCAGTGATTGGAGGCCTCTTCTCCTCCCTGCCTTGAGCGGAGCCAATCAAACTTTCTCTCAGGAAGTTAGTCAGGGCTGAGAATGGAATTTGTTCTCTGCCTGCTGCTTGTTACTTTGGAGCTGGAGAGACAGCCTGCCTTTGTGAAAGGGCAGCTGGCTTATCTCTAAAATTAATGACACCAGGAACAGCAGTACAAAATGGTGGCCTTTCCTGAATGTTCTCTCTGATAAGTGGATGCTGATCCATAATGTGGGAAAGGGCATGGGAAGAATGGAGAAACTTTGGTCAAAGGGGAGGGAAAAGAGGGGATGAGACATGGGGGCAGGAAAGATGGTGGATTGTGATGGACAACAATGCCCTAGGTACATGTATGACTGCACATATGGTGTATCTGTATTGTGTACAACCAGAGAAGTGAAAAGTTGTGCTCCTTTTGTGTACAATGAATCAAAATACATTCTGCTGTCATGTAAATCTAATTAGAATAAATGGAGAGTTCCTGCCCACTGGCAGGAGAACAGGAGAGGGCCAAAAATCTCCTTCAGAGACAGCTGCATGAGCCTAGCCAAGGGCAGACCCAAGACTGCTAGCTGCAAGCCACTGGAGAGCCCACATCCACAGTAAGGGCCACCTACAGGGACCCCTGTGGGAGATCTAGCCTAAGTGAGGCCTGGGACCACCCCCAGTTCTGAGCCGGAGTTCCTGACAACCTGGAGGGAGTGCAAGAGAGGGCCCCAAAACGCCTTCAGGGACCACCTAGGGAGCCCAGGCAAGGCCACTCCCACTGCCCTCTAGAGGTACTATCCACTACCATGGCCACCAACTTTAGTGGCAGTAGTGTCCATCTGGGAACACCTGCTGGGGACTGGAAGTAAACTCCAAGGTGACATACAGGTAATCTGTAGTGTCACTACAAGATTATAGGATAAAAACCACAATACCACAGATTGGCATTGCAAGAAAAGAAGATACATAATCAACATGAAAAAACAAGGGAAGAAAGTGCCCCAAATCAACCTAGATACTATAGTAATAGAATCCATTGACAGCACAGTTGATGAAATGTCAGAGAAAGAATTCAGAATGTACATAATTAAAATAATCCATGAATTAAAGAATGACTTAAGTGAGCACATACAGGCAAAAATTGATCCATCCAACAAAGAATTGGAGAGCAAATAAAGGCAACCATTGATTACTCTAATAAAGAAATAAGAGAGCAAATACAGGTAGCAAAAGATTACTTTAAGAAGAGCTAGAGATTGTGAAAAAAAAACCAATCAGAAATTCTTGAAATGAAGGAAACAATTAACCAAATAAAAAACTCAATAGAAAGCATTACCAGCAGACTAGATCACCTGGAAGACAGAACCTTGGATAATGAAGACAAAATATACAATCTTGAAAATAAAGTTGACCATACAGTGAAGATGGTAAGAAATCCTGAACAGAACATACAAGAATTATGGGACAGCATAAAAAGACCAAATTTAAGATTTAGTGGGATAGAAGAAGGCACAGAATTTCAAACCAAAGGAATGCACAATAATTAATGAAATAATATCAGAAAATTTGCCAAACATGAAAAATGAATTGGAAAGTAAAATATAAGAGGCTTACAGGACACCAAATGTACAAAATTACAACAGAAATACACCAAGGCACATTATAATGAAAATGCCCAGCATCCAGAATAAGGATAGAATTTTGAAGGCTGCAAAAGAGAGGAACCAGATTAAATATAAGGGGAGACCAATTCATATCTCAGCAGATTTTTCAACCCAGACCCTAAAAGCCAGGGGATCATGGAACAACATATACCAAGCTCTGAAAGAAAATGGATGCCAACCAAGAATCTTATATCCAGCAAAACTGAGCTTCAGATTTGATGATGAAATAAAAACCTTCCATGATAAACAAAAGTTAAAAGAATTTACAGCAAGAAAGCCTGCACTACACAACATTCTTGGCAAAATATTCCATGAGGAGGAAATGACAACCAACAATGAAAATTTACAAAGAGAGGAACTACACTAAAAAAAGGGGCAATCAAAGCAGAAACCAAGTCAAGGTAAAAACCAAAAATAAACCAAAATGACCAGGACTACAAATCATATTTCAATAATAACCCTGAATGTGAATGGCCTAAATGCACCAATTAAAAGACATAGACTGACAGACTGGATTAAAAAAAAAAAAAGACCCAACAATATGCTACCTTCAATAGACTCATCTCACAGGAAAAGACATCCACAGACTGAAAGTGAAAGGGTGGGAAAAAATGTATCACTCACATGGAACCCATAAACAGGCAGGAGTTTTCATCCTCATATCAGATAAAGTGGACTTCAAACCAAAGCTGGTGAAAAGGGATAAAGAAGGACATTTCATACTTCTTAAGGGAATCATACATCAACAAGACATAACAATCATAAATATCTATGCTCCAAACAATGGGGCTTCTACATATATCAAACAAATCCTTCTCAAATACAAGAATAAAATAGATCACAACACAATAATACTTGGTGACTTTAATACAGCTCTCTCACCACTGGATAGATCTTCCAAACAAAAACTAAACAAAGAAACCACAGAACTCAATAAAACGATCAATAATTTAGACTTAACAGACATATATAGAGTATTCTATCCATCAACGAGCGAATATACTTTTTCTCAGCAGCACATGGATCCTTTTCCAAAATAGATCATATGTTATGTCACAAAGCCAGTCTTAGCAAATACAAAAAAATAGATACTACCTGCATCCTATCTGACCATAATGGATTAAAATTAGAAATCAATAACAGATTAAAAAATAGAAACTACTCCAACACCTGGAAACTAAATAATACACTATTGAATGATGCATGGATAACAGAAGACATCAGGGAAGAGATAAAAAATTCTTAGAGGTAAATGAAAACTCTGTTACAGCATATCAAAATCTCTGGGACACCATGAAGGCAGTGCTAAGAGGAAAGTTCATTGCATTGAGCTCATTTATTAAAAGAAGTAAAAGTCAACAAACAAATGACTTGATTCTACATCTCAATGTCCTAGAAAAAGAATAACAAACCAACACCAAAAGAAGTAGAAGACAGGAAATAATTAAAATCAGGACTAAAATCAATGAAATTAAAACAAAATAAACAATTCAAAAAATTGACAAAACAAAAAGCTGGTTCTTTGAAAAAATAAACAAAATTGACAAACCCTTAGCCACTCTAACAAAAAGAGGGAGAGAAAATCCAAATTACTAAAATTTGTGATGTAAAAGGAAATATCATGACAGACAGTACTGAAATACAGAGGATAATTAGAAACTATTTTGAAAATTTATACTCCAGTAAAATAGAAAACCCTGAAGATACTGACAAATTTCTAGAGGCATATATATGACCTACTCAAACTGAAGCAAGAGGTCATACACAACTTAAACAGATCAATTTCAAGTAAGGAAATAGAAGATGCCACCAAGAGCCTGCCAACCAAGAAAAGCCCAGGACCAGATGGATTCTCAGCTGAGTTCTACAAGACGTTCAAAGAAGAACTAATACTAATACTCCTCAAACTATTTCATGAAATAGAAAAGGAGGGAACCCTTCCAAACTCATTCTATGAGGCAAGTATCATCCTCATTTGAAAACCAGACAGAGACACATCAAAGAAAGAAAATTTCAGACCAATATCCCTGATGAACATAGATGCAAAAATTCTCAATAAAATTTTGGCACATTGTATACAAAAACATATCAAAAAAATAGTGCACCAAGGTCAAGTGGGGTTCTTTCCAGGGATGCAAGTTTGGTTCAACATATGGAAATCAATTAATGTAATCCATCGCATCAATAGACTTAAAGATAAGA
>CM053403.1:35496369-35516960 GCA_028644305.1 Xerus rutilus | reverse complement strand
ACAAGAAGTAAAATTAAGAATCAATAAATGGAATGGATTCAAACTAAAAAGCTTCTTCTCAGCAAAAGAAGCAAGCAATGAAGTGAACAGGGAGCCGACATTCTGGGAACAAGTCTTTGCCACACACACATCTAATAGAGCACTAATCTCCAGGATATATAAAGAACTCAAAAAACTTAACATCAAACAAACAAACAACCCAATCAATAAATGGGCCAAGGAGCTGAACAGAAACTTCTCAGAAAAAGATATACAATCGATCAACAGACAGATGAAAAATGTTCAACATCTCTAGCAATTAGAGAAATGCAAATCAAAACTACCCTAAGATTTCATCTCACGCCAGTTAGAATGGCAATTATCAAGAATGCAAACAACAATAAGTGTTGGAGAGGTTGTGGGGGAAAAGGCATACTCATACATTGCTGGCGAGACTACAAATTGGAGCAACCAATCTGGAAAGCAGTATGGAGATTCCTTAGAAAATTTGGAATGGAACCACCATTTGATCCAGCTATCCCACTCCTTGGTCTATACCCAAAAGACTTAAAAACAGCATACTACAGTGATGCAGCTACATCGGTGCTTATAGCAGCTCAATTCACAATAGCCAAACTGTGGAACCAACCTAGATGCCTTTCGATAGATGAATGGATAAAGAAACTGTGGTATATATAAACAATTGAATATTACTCAGCAATAAAAAAGAATGAAATTATGGCATTTGCAGGTAACTGGATGGAGTTGGAGAATATCATGCTAAGTGAAGCAAGCCAATCCCAAAAAACCAAATGCCAAATGTTCTCTCTGGTAAGTGGATGCTGATCCAAAATGTAGGGGAGGACATGAGAAGAATGAAGGAAATTTGGTCACAGGGGTGGGAGGGGGAAATGGGCAGGGGGAAAGTAAAGATGGTGAAATGAGATGGACATCATAGCCCTAGCTTCATGTATGACTACATGTATGTTGTGATTCTACATCACATAGAATCAGAGAAATGAAAAGTTGTACTCCATCTGTGTACAATGAATCAAAATGCATTCTGCTATCATGTAAACCTAAGTAGAATAAATAAGTAAAATTAAAAAAAGAATAAATAAATTAAAAAATTTCAAAAATAGAAACAAAAACAATGGTGGCCTTTCTACCATGGGTTTAAATACTCGAAAGGCACAGATTAAGAAAAAAAACTATTAAATAATGTATATTGCATCTTTTAATCTTGACAGATGTACTTTACAACCACCTGGGAGGTGAGATTTGAAAATTTAAAACTCTGTGACTCCTTAGAATTCTACAATGGAAAGTGACTTTTGGGAGATGTATTTTGTCCTTTTCTATCACGTACTACTAAGAGCCATATGTTACATGTACCATGGAGACCCCAAGATCCCATCCAAGCTCAATACTCAATTCCCACATGTAGTTCTTCCTTGACCATGCTTTGTTGAGCAAAGGGACACACCTATGCAACACCCTGCCATTGAGCAGATACCAGGCAAGAGGCTCGCACAGCCCTGGAAACAGACTCAAGAACACCGAGGGCAGAGAATCCTAGTACCTTAAGTGCCTGACCATGTTCTAAAAGGGACCATGTGGGCTTGTGAAGGACACATCTGAACCCCTTGAACTTTTTGCCTCATGGAAAAGAGCATGATCAAGGAACAAAAAGAGTGGGACCCTCTGAAAGTTGTTCTCATAGTTCTGCTGTTTTTTTGCTTTATTTTTAATAAGGCACCGCAACATGTTATAAAACATGCTTCCGTTTCTCTTAAAAAAGTTTGATGTGGGGGCTGGAGCTGTGGCTCAGCGGTTGAGCGCTTGCCTCGCATACGTGAGGCACTGGGTTCGATCCTCAGCACCACATAAAATAAATAAAGATATAAAAAAATAATAGCACATCATTTAAAATAAAAAAAAGAAAATGAAATTTAAAAAAAAAAAAAGTTTGATGTGTCTTCCATTACTTATGATCTATGAGACTTAACTAAGAAAAAAAGGACACCCAACTAGGAGTCTGACTTGCTAATCCAATTAAAATTCCATTACTTGAGTTTGTCTATGCTTTTAATATACAAAGTGATGTCACATTCATTCTACAATCTCCACAATACTTTGTGAGGTAAGAATCACTATTGTCATTTTGAAGATATAGAAGTGGAAACTTAACTAATTTTTCAAACCCCCCAACAAGATTTCATTGTGACAATAAAGAGGGACTTACGTCTATTGCTGTCAAGACATTAATGTGCATGAGAACACCTATTGGTAGGTACCAACAGTGAAGTCAGGAGGCTATCTCTTCTCACAAAAATGATTACAAAGTAACAGACAAAAACATCATTTGTATTCATTTTTAGGCAAATATGATCCTTTTGTAATTTTCTTTGAAAATAGTACAAATTACAATAATAAGAGAGTTCAGTTGGCAATGTTCTTTCATTTGGTGGTCTGTACCCATGCTAAAACCAAAGGTGTTCTAAGTGTGAGTGTGCAGGATGTATCCAAGTTTACCTAAGGATGTAATTCCATGACTCCATGAGAAGTCAAGACTGGGAGGGAAGCAGATGTTAAATCTCTAACTGAAATACATGCAAGGATTCCTCAGAATTTTAGAAATCCATAAATATCTGGTAGTATCTCCGGTTAGAGAATGAAAGTGAAGGTCCGCATATGGGCAAGGAACTCTTCTCAGATTTTGCAAATCTGTCTCTCTAAAAATGGAGTTGGGGAAGGTGCACAGAGA
Source organism: Xerus rutilus (assembly GCA_028644305.1). Lineage (NCBI taxonomy): Eukaryota > Metazoa > Chordata > Mammalia > Rodentia > Sciuridae > Xerus > Xerus rutilus. The sequence goes on along the minus strand of CM053403.1, from coordinate 35,514,214 downwards.
GTAAAACTGCTGGATGTTAACAGCTGCTTTAGGTAGCATGAGCGATGGCAGGGGCAGTGGTAGCAGTGGCGGTGGTGTGTGTGTCCTTCAAACCAACTAATATATTAGGATTGTTTTGGAAAAGAAACCCCAGAAGAATAAGCACAATTATTTATTATGATGCCTGGACTAAGGAAGGTGGGACTTTAAGAGCTTCTTCCAATGGAGGTAGATTGGGGGATAGGGTTAGTGTCTGAGTTCCTTCAGGTCAAAGCCTAGAGAATAAAACCTCACTAGTAATCATGTGAATCACAAGGGTGGCCATTGATTAGATAATGAACAGCAGCAGCCTCCTTAGGGCTTCCTTAAGGGGGGTTCAGGAGTAAGCATTGTGATGGGGGAGAATGAGGACTGAGAAGTAATAGAGAAAGGATCTGATAAATAGGCCTTGCTTATTCCAAGAACTGGAGGTGTGTGTACTGAAGGAAGGAAAGACACTCCAGTCAATCATTGTCTTTAGTTTGGGAGGAAGGAGGAGGGAAGATCAAGCTCACATATGTCAGGATTACTCAAAAAAGGAGCTGTCAATTATATTTAAGTGCATGCCAGTGGCGAGTAGCAGGGTTGTTACTTCTCGTAGTCTCAGGGATGTATTTTTTGTGCAATTCTTTGATCTATTAGGAGATAATACTGGTAGGAACCTTTTCTAGGTTGCTTACCTCATAGCCATTAACTGGCCCTTTTCAAGGTTTCTAACTTTGCACTCCTTAACTTCATGGGGGTGTGTTTCCAAGTCCCAATCCCTAAAACCTTTTTACACCTTCATCCCTCTGATTCTATGAGGATCTCTAGACACTGGAAATAAATCAAAGGGTGACTCTTGGACCATTCAGTACAAAAGCAAGAACACTCTCAAGTGAGTTATTACTCTTTTCCATTCTGTAACCACTGAAAAATTTCTCATTCTTCCAGGCTACAGTAAAGAGTGAATATAAAAGCCACAACAAAATCACTAATTATGTTCTTTGGTTTTACTCACTTATTTATTATCCCTACTAAGAAATGAATTAGAAGTTTGGGAGTCAAATCTCTTTTGCTTGTCAATTGTTCAAATTAGCTTCTTAGTCAATTAGTAACTCAAGTAAATGAAATTTTTATAAATTTTTTTTTTTTGGTACCAGGGATTGAACTCAGGGGCACTCAACCACTGAGCCACATCCCCAGCCCTATTTTGTGTTTTATGTAGAGACAGGGTCTCACTGAGTTGCTTAGCGCCTCACCATTGCTGAGGCTGGCTTTGAACTCGCGATTCTCCTGTCTCAGCCTCCCTAAGTGCTGGGATTACAAGCGTGAGCCACCGCACCCGGCTGAAATTTTTATAAATATTTAAGATGAAAGCAATCAAAAGCCATGCAGGAAATTCTCTGTTGTATAAAATACTACTAAGGTATCACATAAAAAGAGACACTTGGCTTGGCCAGGTCACTCCTTCTGCCTTGCTATGTGTGGCACAGCAGAAGCTTGCTCTTTTTAGAAAAGTGAGTCTCTCCTGTTCTGTTTCTTTAAGAGCAACTTTTGTAGCATTTAGGAATCTATAGTTTTGTCTTTTGAAAAAATTGCTCTGTAATTTGTCCCACCAAACTTCCTCACAGTTATTCTAGGATAATCAAAGATAGCTTCTGTTTGTCTTTACTAGTAGCAATATGTAGTGCCTTTATTTTGAAATACCCTACAATATAAACTGTAGGTTTTTTTCTGTGTGCCAGTTCTCTTTTTTTTCACATTGCCTTCTAAAAATTTATGTTAAAAGTGTCAATTTCCTTTAAGTTGTTTAATGTTTTTGGCCTAAGAGTGCTCATAACACATGCTATAAATATTTTAATGTCTACATATTTTAACTTTGTAGTATTTACAATATGTGTTCTTTCTCTATATTTCTTAGTGTAACTATAAGTTTATCAAATTTGTCTGTCTTTATAAAGAATTAGCTTTTGGATTTATCAATTTTTCTATTGTTTGTTTTCTATTTCATTGATTTTTTTTATTTTTCCTCTTTTCATAGTTTCCTAAAGATGATTTTATACCTTACTTCTTTTCTAACACAAGTATTTCAGGCTATAAATTTCCTTATAAGTACAAATTTTGATATGTTGTATATTGTCTTGATATTCATTTTAAAACACAAAATTTGAAACATTAAATTTTCATTGCCATTATTTATGATATGTTTTCCAATTTCCTTTGTGACTTCTTCACTGACATACAAGTTTTTAAAAGTATGCTGTTTAATTTCTAAACATTTTGGCTAATTTTCATATTTTATTGTTACTGAATTATTTCTAAATTATTTTCCATTGTGGTCAGAGAACAAACACTACTTAGGGTTTTGATCTTTTAAATTTATTTAATATTTATTGATTTTGTTGAGGTGGGGTCTTGCTATGTTCCCCAGACTGGTCTCAAACTCAAGGCTCAAGTGATTCTCCTGCTTTAGCCTCTCAAGTAGCTGGAACCACAAGCATGTGCCTCTATGCCCAGTCTTCTTTTAGGACTTAGAATATGCTCTATTTTGGTCAATGATCTATATGCATTTGAAAAGAATGTATTTTCTACTCTTGTTTGTTTTGTGTGTGTGTGAAACCTTATTTTTCTCTCATTGTTTTAATTGGTACATTATAGTTATACATATTTGTTGGGATTTATTGTTACATATTTATAGTGTTTTATAAATATCTTTAGGTTAGGTAGGCTGATATTGTTGTTCAATTCTATGATTTTTCTGAGTTCAAATAGTTGTTCTTTCAATTGTTGATAGAGGGGTATTAAAATCTCCAATGACTTTGTTAATATATCCACTTAATTTTTTGTCAATTTTTGACTTATGAATTTTGAAGCTATGTCATTATTAATTGTATGTATATTTATCATTATTATGTCTTCCTGATGAATTGAGCTTTTAATGAATATGATCTCTATTTCTAATAACGATTTTATCTGGAAGTTTATTTGGACAGATAATATGGCCCTCCAGACTCCTTATGCTTATTATTTGCATGGTATATCTTTTTCTGTTCAATTGCTTTCATCTGGTCTATGTTTTTATGTTTAAAGTTGTCTTTTGTAGGTAGCATTTAGATACTGCTTTTAAATTTATTCTGACAACCTCTTCCTTTACAATTCTCATTTCTATTTTTTCTTGTCTTATTTTGTTGGTAGGTTCTCCAGTATTGTATTGAATACTAGCAGTGACAGCACTATTCTTGTCTTGTTCTGGGCTTTAAGAAAATGTAGCTAAATTTTCACCATTAAATGTAATGTTTTCCCAGTTAGTGTTCTGAGTCTTTCCTGTAGGTATATGTTAGACGTATCCACTACCTGTTTTTGTTCTACTGAAATTATCATTTTTTCCCCTTATTTGGCTTTGAAGAAACAAAATAAGTTAGTTTTTGCACATTGTTGGCTTTTGAAATAATTTGTACAAGAAAAGAATTACCTCTTACATAAATTTTTAGAAGCAGGCACATTTAAAACCATTTGTACCTGGGGCTTTTTTTTTTTTTACTGGCATTTGAGGAGATCTTTGATTAATATTTCAATTTATGATTATCATTTTATTAAAATTTTATATTTTTATTTTAAACTTATTTTCATCTAGTTTTTAATATTTGTTAGTGTATAATTTTTTATAATATTTTTCAGCTTCTATTGTATTTGCAGTTGTTCATTTGTATTTCTCTTTTGTGTACTTTTTAAAGGCCTAGATTATACTTCTTCAAATAAGGGAGGAAAAACAATTCCTGGTTTTCCCTCCCTTTCCATCTTCCATCAAGTGTTCCATTCCAGTGACTCCTCCCTGAGTAGATTTTCTTAAAGGAGAGATCTCTCTCAGCTGTAATAATAATGTTATGGGGGAGGAAAAGGGGTAGAGGAGGATGGGTAAACAAAAGGTGAAGAAATGAGAGATGGAAATGGTCTTTCTGCCTGTGCTTAATGAATTTTTCATTCTGATCTCCACTGTGCTCCTAAGTTCCCCTGATGTTATTCTCTTCCATCCTGGTGGTTCTAGACTGGTTCTGTTTTGCTTTGGTAAAGAGAGGGACAAGAACATCTTAGGTTAGTGTTGTGAAAATAAATGGGCACCCACATTAGAAAGTATTTTGTTAGCTCCTCCCCTGTCACTGCATCTCAGCCTTCTGAGTTATATTGCCATTTTACTCTCAACACTCTTCTTCCAATTATACTATGCCCTAGACCTCCCTTTCTTTTGCTTCATGCTTCCCATACATTTGGTAGAAAGTTCTAGGATTCTTCAACCTCTGTCTTATTTTTGTGGCATCTTCAGGGTTTGGTTTTAGTGGAGACAATTTTTCTATTTTGCTCTCTTTTCCAGAACAATCAATAGACTATTTGTAAGATAATCTATTTACCACTTACCCAATTATTTTCTAATCTTTTAAAAAATATTGTGATGGTCATAAGGGCTGGCCAACAAAATGTCTTTGTTTCTTCCCCTGGGCACATGGCAGGATGGTATTTTCCTATGTCCTTGCTGAACAATTCAATGTAGTCATATGATTTGCTTTGAACAATAAATGGCAAGCCAAAATCAGTGTGTCACTTCTGATGGAAGCTCTAAGAGTTAGTGTATGACTTGCCATTTTCTCTTTTACTATCTACTATGGTGATCACTCATCTTCTAGTTTAAGGATTGGCAGATTTATTTATTTTTCCTGTAAAGAATCAGATAATAAATATTTCAGATTATGTAGGCCCTATGATCTCTCAATTCTGCAAGTATAGTGCAAACATAGCCGTAAGCGATACACAAACGAAGGAATATTATTGCATTCTAACAGCACTTCTTTCATGGACACTGAAATTTGAATTTTATGTAATTCTCACATGTTACAGAATATTATTCTTTTTTTAATATTTATTTTTTAGTTGTAGGCAGACAGAATATCTTTATTTTATTTTTACGTGGTGCTGAGGATCGAACCCAGTGCCTCACGCATGCTAGGCAAGCACGCTACCACTGCGCCACAACCCCAGCCCCAGAATATTATTCTTTAAAAAAATATTTTTTTGTCTCTTTAAAAGTGTAAAAGTCATTCTTAGTTATTCATTTTGTCTTGGGTTAGACAAAATCAGGCAACGGTCAATTTGGTCCGCAGGCCATAGTTTGTCAGCCCCTTTCTAGATGGAGGCTACTTCAAAAATCTGATTCCCAGAGGGAGGTAACACAGAGCAATGCCCCCAGTTGACCCACAAAGGATATCCTGTGTGTGAAAAAAAGAAAACTTGTTTTAAGCCACTAAAATTGTTTTTTCAAATTGCACCATAACCCAGTTCAATTTAATACACTAATTCTGTTTTTAAACGTAAGGCAGCAATGAATAACTAGAAGACAAAGGTCAATGGAAAGAAAAGGAAGCTGAGAAAAGACCAAGAGGAGTTTAAACTGAAAGTTAAGGAGCTCATTAAAATTCTGACAGTTCCTCCTTTTAATCTGAACTGCTTCTCTTTAATTTCTGAGCATCTGCCTATTTACACATTTAATAATGTTTCTTCTCTTTCAGGGGGGTTAGAATGTTGATAGTTTCAAATAATAATAACAAAAAAAAAAGAAAGTCACAGCAGGGTTTTAAAGTAGATCTGTAAACTGCGTCAGAAAGTCAGGAAGGCCAAAATAAGGAGCTCTGTTAAAAGACATTCCATCAACAAAAATCTCTCTCCTCTCTCTGCCATGGCAACTCCAAAATAGTAAAGAATATGTAATACGCAGCTATCCTTATTTGAACCAGGATGCTGCGAATTGTGCAGCCAGCAAATGTCTATTTTGGTGGCAAGAAGGGGAAGATTCTGAAAAGAGATTGTTCTGATTCTGTAGCATTTTATGAGCTTTTCCAATTGTTAGTGGCAGAATTCCAGAGATACTCTCCAATGGCTTATAACTGTGCAGTCACCTTGTGCATCTTTGTAATTGTTGGGGCCCTAATTCAAACCTAGTTTGTGTGTGTTAAATAATCTTTTTCACTGGACGTGCCAGAGCAGGAAAGAGAAGAGATGTTTGTTGTGATAAAAGTTGCACTTGTCAGAGCCTCTTGCCCTAGAAATGTTGGTGGGGAAACAGTCCTTATTTGATCATTTTTGGGGTGAGGGAAATAAAATAAGTTGTGTGCAGAATCTCTGACTCCCTCAGGGCAGCTGAGTGGGAGAAAGAGGCTCTTTGGAAAACTTACAGTTTATTCTTACAAAACAATGTAGCCTCTAAGAAGTTGAAAACATTTGAAGAAAGTACAGAAATGAAAAGCATTATTGTGTGAAGTTCAAACTCTGGGGGGTGGGGGTTGCTCTATCAGAGGCTCAGACTTTATTTTTTGCCTTGGAAATCCTCTGGTGCTACAATATGATTTGTTTAAAATATGGCACTTAAATATTTAAATATATCAGGCCCTATGTGTTTGATTTCTTTGTTTAACTGATGCATAGTTTCCCAACTATGTAGTGACTGGTGTAAAGTGTAAAGCTGTTCTATATTTATGTGGTTCAGCTTTCCAGAATATTTAGATACCAGCCTTAACTATGTACAGTATTATTCCTTTCTAGCAGTATTGACAATGCCCAACTTTATTGATATTTTATCTCTATAGTCCACTTTTCTGACATGTGTTTAACAAGAAGAAAAGTAAATTAAATTTATAAACTAGTGTATCCAAAATGGAGGGACTTCAGAAAATTCCAAAGTAAAATTTCTGTTTACTATGTGAAAAGTCAGATGCCTGATAAACCTTTTAATTATTTATATTTTAAACAATTATGCCTTTAGTATGTGAATTATTTGTGCAATGTCAGTATGTAATCTGATGGAGTTACAGTCAATTAATAGTAAGAAACAGAGCAGGGCGGTAAGAATTAAAATAATAATAGTTTAGCTGATTTCATGTCAGAAGGAATAAAAATCAGTTTTGGAAGAGGGGAAGAAAGAAAGGAAGAAAGAAAGAAAGAAAGAAAGAAAGGAAGGAAGGAAGGAAGGAAGGAAGGAAGAAAGGAAAGAAAGAAAGAAAGAAAGAAAAATGTTATTCTCCTGTGAATGGTTTTACATAGAAATGAAGCTGTCATCAAACAAAAGTTTGGTTATACTGGTGCCCTGTGGTACCAATACATTGTTCTGAAGTGGAGAGAAGTGAATGTGTATGCCACAGTCTGGTCATGACCTTCCTGAACATGTGGAACCTCTCCCTGGGGCAGATCTTCACTGGAGTGAGGTCAGCAACAAGAATTTGACCTTGAGGAAATCAAGAATTGAAAAGCAATTACAGAATCTGAAAAGGTACAGTTTCTACCAATGGGCCCTTCTTAATCTCTAGGGAGATTGCATATGTTTTAGAGAAATTATTCCAATCCCAGGAATTGAAGCCCAGGGCAAAAGTGAATGACAGAATAGGAAAACAACGTGAGAGACAAAAGAGAGCTAAGCAGAGTTGATTTTATAAAGCACATACTGGATTCTGTCATGCCCAATATTCAAAGTAAACATGATTTTCAATGAGACAGATGTTTCAAAGATATAAATTATGTTATGGTTCTGTTTTTAGGAAGAATATAAAAATAGAATCTTCCAGTTCAGATAATAGGATATTATGTTTCTGTGTATTCTATAGGAGGGAGACCATTAATCCAAAAGGTTCTATACAGCTTCCTAAAATACTTTATTAACTCTGGAAGAATCCCTGTTTCTTAAAGGACTGAGTTTTATTTTTTATTGCTGCCTGTCTAAATTTAGAGAGACAAGTATGAAATGTGTCCTGCCCCCTAAATCAGATGTTCAAGTTTTAACCCTCAGTACATCAGAATGAGACTGTATTTGAAGATAAGAACTTTAAAGAGGTGATTAATAAAAATGGGGCTTCTAGGGGTGGTTGCAATCCAATCAGACTGCTGTCCTTATAAGAAGAAAAAATTTGAGAACAAAAAGAGACACTAGGGATGTGTGTACAGAGGGAAAAAGGCCATGTGTGGATATAGCAAGAAGGCCAAGGAGAGAGATCTCAAGAGAGACCAAACCTGCAGGCTCCTCTATTTTGCATTTATGGCCTCCAGAACTGTGAGAAAATAAATCTGTTGTTTAGGCTACCCAGATATTTTGCTGTAGCAGACACATTGAAATTTTTCCTTGACCCAAAAGTAGGAGTTCACAGTCGGGAAGAGAATGAAAGAGAATGAAGAGATCACAGGGGAAACAGATCAACTAATTTTTTTTTTTTTTGGTAGTGCTGAGATTGAACCTCAGGCCTTGTGCATGTAAGGCAAGCACTCTACCAACTAAGCTATATCCCCAGTCTATAGATCAACTTTTAGACAGGCCTTTTGCTTTGTTTCACTTGACTACAAATCCCAGTTTGATCTTCACTGAAATGTGAGAACGAAGAGATTGGGAAACCAGATTTTACACCATCAGTGAAGAGAAAGAATTCATTGCTTTCACACAATTCCAAGAGAAACAAATCAATACTTTAAATTTAAATATCTGAGTCTTTCTGATAACCTGGTATCTAGAGATGACTACATATTTTATACCAGTTTTAACATTAAGATGTGTTATGTGGGGAAAAAATAGGAAAAATGAACTTTTACTTAATTGGAAAATATTAAAATTTGCACATGGGACTGTAGCCATTATTTTCACTTTGAAGATATAGGAAGGAAGCTATATGAAGATTAGGAAATTTTCTGTGGTTCCATAGGTCAAAACCTTTGACAAGGTGAAGATTTTTAAAATTTTTTTTAAGATTTGTTTTTGTGGAATTGTGGCAGGAGAAAGCCTGAGTAAGGCAGTGTTCTGGAAAAAGTTATTAAATTCACTATACATAAAATGAAATCAGAGTATGTGGCATGCATGGAGAAGGTATGGAGGAATTAGGATGGTCTTGTTCAAAGTTGTGGGGGTAGGCTGGATAACAAAAAGCCAGAGGATTATTTAAAGTTGGAATTATGGTCAAACACACACAAAATCTATACTTCTAAACTACACAGCAGAAGTCTAGGGGTCAGTGGGGTGGTCCTATAATAAGACAAGTTTTCATGCCAGCCAGGCAGTTAAATCCAGGAGTTGAGTGGAAAGGACAATGTCCCAACGTAATCACAGCTCATAAAGGCATAAAGTGAAAAGCTGAGTTACAGCAGGGCAGCAATATCAGTTCAAAAACATGTGTTAAGAGACTTGATGTTTATAATGATCTTGTAACTGAAGCTAATATCCACTTGTGCATTTGCTACATGAAATGATTATCTCAGCTAGTTCATGGTTTCGCAGTCCCTTTCCCCAAACTTGTGGCCAATTTCAAATACCATTTATGTTATACCCATGTAGTGGTGTAGAGGGCATCTGAGGATTTATATCATGGCTGGGTTGTTTTAACCAATTCATCCAGAAATATACAAAGATGGACATTATCTCTCCTATTACCAATCCTGGCAGGTTTCTGCCAAACTGTCTCTTGGTCTTGAGAGAAGTGTTTTTTGGTTTCTAGTCCTCTCACTATATACTGTAGGATCTCTATGAGGTGTTTTACTCTTTTTTTTTGCCTACATATTCTCTGCAACCAATATTACTCCACAGGTCCTGCACTTTACAGAGCCCTAGAAGCTCTTGGCTCTTGAGTATTATCCGAGACAGGGGACTACAACTCTCTCATTCTCTATTTCTCCTACCCTAAACCCTGGATTTATTTTTATTTTTATTTTTGGTACCAGGGATTGAACTCAGGGGTACTCGACCACTGAGCCATATCCCCAGCCCTATTTTGTGTTTTATGTAGAGACAGGGTCTCACTGAGTTGCTTAGTGCCTCACTGTTGCTGAGGTTGGCTTTGAACTCTCAATTCTCCTGTCTCAGCCTCCCAAAGTGCTGGGATTACAGGTGTGCACCACAGTGCCTGGCTCCAAACCCTGGATTTAGTTTGGGTGATGTTAGGGCACAGGACTCCTGTAGAGTTCCAGGGTCCAAATCTTTCTTGCATCCTGTCAGTCTCTTCAATTCACCTAGCCATTATCATTCTAAGTCTGATTTCCAAGGAGAGCTATAAACACTGACTCTGACTGATAGTACAAGCTCACAAAGATATTACTCTATCCCTGGTTCTGAGTTCTCCCACTCTAGCTTTATTAAGGTATATTTGTCAGATAAAAATTATATATATTTAAGGTATACAACATGATATTGTAAAACAATTATCACAATCAAGATAATTTACACATTCTTCATCTCAGTTATTATTATTTTGAGAACATTTAAGATCTACTTAGTAAATTTCAAGTACACAATACATTAACTATGATCACCATGCTGTACAGTAGATGTCCCAAACTTCTTATAACTTAAAGTTTGCTCCATTTGACTAACATCTTTCTTTTCCCTCACTCCAACCCCCTGCTAGTGACCCATCTTCTCTCTGTTTCTATGAGTTTGACTTTTCAATTAGATTCTACATATAAGTGAAGTCAAACAGTATTTGTCTATGTTTGGTTTATTTCACTTAGCATAATGTCCATAATGACTTCCAGATTTATCCATGTGGCCATAAATGGCATCATTTTCTTCTTTTAAAAAGTTGAGTACCATTGCATTTATTATATGTGTTTGTGTGTTTTGTCTATTTGTTAGTCCATTAGGTTGCTTCCATATCTTGACTATGAATAATGCTGTAGTGAACATGGAAGTACAGATAACAGTTGATATACTGACTTCATTTCCCTTGTATTTATATTCAGTATATGATTGCTTGATCATATAGTAATTTTATTTTTAATTTTTTGAGGAAACTTCATACTGTTTTCCATAATGACTGAATCAATTTATAGTCTTATGAATAATGGGAATTACTTCCCAAGGGTCTTAACTCTTAATAATATTATCTTAAAGGTTAGAATTTTTACATGAATCTTTAAGATCATAACACATATTTAATTTATTGAAGACTTTAAAATCATGAATGGAAGTTGAATTTTGTCAAATGCTTTTTATGTATCTATTGAGAAAGTGGTATGATTTTTATTATTTATTCTGTTAACAAGACATGTCACATTTATTGATTTGTATGTTTTGAACTATCCCTGAATTCCAGAGGTAAATTTCATTTGATGATGGTATATGATCCTTTTAATGTGTTGTTGGATTTAATTTTCAAGTATTTGGCTCAAGATTTTTGCATCTGTGTTCATAAGAAATATTGGCCTTTAATTTTCTTTCTTTTTTAAAAAACTTTTTAGCGTGTCTGGCTTTAGTATTGGGCTAATGCTAGTATTGTAAAATGAGTTTGGAAATATTCCCTTTTGTTTGATATTTTGAAAGGGTTTGAATATGATTAATATTAGTTTTTAAAAATATTTGGTAAGATTCAACAGTAAAACCATCAGATTGTGGACTTTTCCTTGATGGGAGACTTTATTTATTTTGGGTAACGGGGATTGAACTCAGGGGCACCCAACCATTAAGCCACATTCCTCAGCCCTATTTTGTATTTTATGTAGAGATGGGGTCTCACTGAGTTGCTTAGCACCTCGCTTTTGCTGAGGATGGCTTTGAACTCTCCATCCTCCTGCCTTGGCCTCCCGAGCTGCTGGGATTATAGGTGTGTGCCACCATGCCCCGCTTATGGGAAACTTTTTATTACTGACTCAATTTCTTTGCTCATTATTGATCTGTTTATATTTTTTATTTCTTCATGATGTAGTCTTGGTAGATATTTGTCTAGGAACTTATACATTTCTTCTAGGTTATTCAGTTTATTGGCATAGTTTTTCATAGTAGTCTCATGATCTGTTGTATTTCTGTGGCATGAATTGTAAGGTCTCCTCTTTCATTTCTGGTTTTATTTATTTCATGCTTCTTTCTCCTTTTTCTTTTTTTGATGCTGGGGATTGAACCCAGAGTTGTTTGACCACTGAGTTACATTACCATCTCTTTTTAAGAATGTTTTTATCTTTAAGACAGAGTCTCACTAAGTTGCTAGTGTCTCACTAAATTGCTGAGGCTGGCCTTCAACTGCAGTCCTCCTGCCTCAGCCTCTCAAGCTGCTGGGATTATAGGCATGCACGACCACGACTGACTTTTTTTTTTAACCTAGCTAAAGGTTTGTTTATCTTTTCAAAAATTGAGTTGTTAGTTTTGTTACTTTTTCTATTGTTTTTCCAATATCTATTTTATTTACTTCTGCTCTCAACTTTGTACTTTACTTCTGCTAACTTTGGGTTTAGTTCTTTTTCTTGCACTTTGAAGTGTAAAAGCAGATTATTATTTAAGGTCTTTCTTTTTTCTTAATGTGGGACTTTCTTACACAAACTTCTCTCTTAAAACTGCTTTGCTGCACTTCATAGATTTTGGTATGTTGTGCTTTTAGTTTCATTGGTCTCAAAGTATTTTTTGATTTCTTTTTTGGCTTGTTAGTTGTTCAGTATTATGTTAACTTCCATATATATGTGAATATTCCAGTGTCCTTCTGCTTTATATTTCTAATTTCATACTGTTGTATTTAGAAAGGACACTTAACATAACTTGAATCTTCTTAAATTTGTTAAGACTTGTCTTGTGGCCTAACATATAATCTATTCTAGCATGAGAATGTTCAGGTCCACTTGCAAAGGCATGTGTTCTGATGCTGTTGGGTGGAATGTTCAGTGTGCCCATTAGGTCTATTTGGTCTAAAGGGTAAAATTTCCTTATTACTTTTAATGTTTCCTTATTACTTTTCTGTTTGAGTGATCTATCCATTATTAAAAGTGGGGTATTAAAGTCCTCTACTATTATTGTATGCCATCTATTTCTCCCTTTAGAGTTATTAATATTGCTTTATATGATTTGGATGCTTTGATATTGGTTACTTATGTCTGTAGTTGTTGAATTGTCCATTAATGAATTGATCCTTTTATTTTATTTTATTTTTTTAGTTTTTGATTTAACATCTGTCTGGTATGAGTATAGCTACCCTGTTCTCCTTTGGTTTTCATTTGCATAGTATATCTTTTTCCATTCCTTCCCTTTCAATTTATGTGGGTCCTCAAAGTCTTGTAGACATTATATAGTTTTTTAAAAATCCATTCAGTCACTCTGTTATTTGGATAAATAATTCATTTACATTTAAAGTAATTATTGGTATATAAAGACTATTGACATTTTGTTAATTATCTTATGGCTATTTTGTAGTTGTTTTTAGCCTTTCTTCCTCTCTTGTTGTCTTCCTTTGTGATTTGAATATTTTTTTTCATAGTGGTATGTTTGATTCATTTTTCCTTATCTTTTGTGTATGTCCTATAGGTGTTTGGATTGTGGTTACAATGAGGCTTACATAAAATATCTTATAGCTATCATAGTCAATTTTAAACTGATTAACAACTTAACTTTGCATATAAAACTACACTTTTATTCCCTCCTCCCCTTTTTTTTGGTACGGGGATTGAACTCAGGGGCACTTGACTATTGAGCCATATCTCCAGCCCTATTTTGTGTTTTTATTTAAAGGTAAGGTCTCACCGAGTTACTTAGCAGCCTTGCTGTTTCTAAGGCTGGCTTTGAATTCATAATTCTCCTGTCTCAGTCTCCCAAACTGCTGGTATTACAGGCGTGCGCCACAGCGCCCAGCTCCCTCCTCTTTTTTTAATGTCATAGTTCATGTTTTTATGTTTTGTGTCCCCTGTCAAATTGTTATAGCTATTTTTTTTAATACTTTTGCATTTTAATCATTATACTAGCCTCAAAGGTGATTTATGTCCCACCATTACAGTATTAAACGATTCCAAGTTTGACTAGACCCTTACCATTACCAGCACATTTTATGCTTTGATATGTTTTTTTGTTGTTTTGTTTTTGGTTTTGGTTTGAACTCAGAGACACTTAACCACTGAGCCACATCTCCAGCCCTTTTTATGTTTTACTTAGGGACAGGGTCTCACTGAGTTGCTTAGGGCCTCACTAAGTTGCTGAGGATGGTTTTGAACTTGCAATCCTCCTGCTTCAGCCTCATGAGCCACTGAGATCACAGGTGTTTGCCACCATGCCTAGTTTCTTAAGTTTTAATGTTATTAATCTCTGTCCTTTTATTTCAACTTGATGAACTCCCTTTAGTATTTCTTGTAAGACAGTTGTAGTGGTGATGAACTCTGTCAGGTTTTGTTTTTTTGAGAGAATCTTTTTCTCCATTTCTACAGGACATGGCAGGTAAAGTATTTTTTGCTTGATAACTTTTTCTTTCAGCACTTTAAACAAATCATCTGACTCTCTTCTGATCTGCAAAGTTTATGCTGAGAAATCTACCAACAGTCTTACGGGTATTTTCTTGTACATGGTAGTTTATTTTTCTCTTGCTGCTATCAAAATTTTGTTTGATTTTTGATAGTTTGATTATAACGTGTCTCAGTGAAGTCCTTTTGGGGTTGATTTTATCTGAGGACTTTTGAGCTTCATGTACTGGATGTCCATCTCTCTCCCTTCTCTTCTGATTTATTAATTATAACTGATCTGTATTTGAGTTCAGAGTTTTTCTACTGCTTGATGAAATCTGCTGCTGGCACTCTTTTGTTGCCTATTTCATTTTTATTATTCAACTACAGATTTCTGTCTGGTTATTTTTCATGACTTCTATCTCTTTGTTGAGATTCTTATTTTGTTCATGAATTGTTTTCCTGATATTGTTGAGTTGTCTACCTGTGTTTTCTTGCACCTCGCTGAACTTCTTATTTTGAATCCTTTTCCAGGTGATTTTTAGATCTCTATTTCTTTGGTATTGGTTATTGGAGCTTTATTAGTTTCTTTTGGTGGTGTCATGTTGGTTTGATTTCTCATGATCCATGTAATTTTGCACTGATGTCTGCACATTTGAAGGAGCAACCATTTCTTCCTATCTTTCCAGATTTGTTTCAGTATATAAAGACCTTTTCCCACATGGTCCTTGGGATGCTAGGACTGCCTCTGGGATTGTAGTTGATTGGGGTTGGATCCAGGTTCTAACACTGTTCCTGAGTCTGCAGTTGGATCTGTGGTTGGCAGATCTATTATCAGGCCAAATCCCAAATATGGTCTCTACTTCTGAGACCATACCTGGGCAGGGATGGAGCAGCTTACAAAGCCATGTTTGGTTTTCAGTTTAGTCTGTAGATGGTGGGCTTGTTACCAGGTGAATGGATGTGTGTGTCTCCCACTAGCTTCCTGGGTGGATATTTGGGTGGGTGGAACTTTCTCTGGGGCTATTGTAGAGTGATTTTAAAGTCAGATCACTGGCTGCTTCTCGATCTACAGTTCAGACCAAAGTTAGTAGGCCTGTCATCAGGAGCGTAGATGCACATTATTTTGTCCCTATGTAGGAAGAAGTGGTATGGGATGAGTGGTAGGATGGAGCTGGAGACAGGGCATAGGACCACTTTAAGACTGTAGCTGGGTCTACAATTGGCAGGCTTGTTATTAGGAGCATGGGTGAGCATAGCTTCTCCTTTATACTTTGGCATATGATGCCATTGGCAGGACCACAGCTAAGTAGGATTGGAGCTGAATTCTGTAGAGAAATGGGGCTATTGGTGGATATGGATTAGAGACTGTGGTTAGCAGGCCTACCTTGGATGTAAGCTTGCTTTCTCAAAACAGCTCTCCTTGGTTCGGGGCTCTACTAGAATTTTGCAGTCTTCTACATGTATACCAAAGGTCCCACAAAGGCACTGAAGTCCAAATTACTGTTGTAGTGGGAGCACGTGAGCAAGGGACCTCATATTCTGTTAACTTGCTGATGTTCTTCCTTACCTCTTTACTTAGCTGCTTTTGCCATTCTAAATCCCAGCTCTTAGAAACTAAAAAGCCCAACATCTAACAGTTTTTCCCTTAAACTGCCTATATTGTTCATATACTGTTGCCTAAATGGAGAATGGGTTATGTAAACAGGAATATGGAACAATGAAAGCAAACTAAGCCAAACCAAACAACAACAAAACCAACCAACCAACCAAAAAACTCCCCACCCCCACCAAAACAAAGACAGAACAAAAGAAACCCAACCAACCAACCCAACAAAACAACAAAATCAGTGATTACAACAAAAGAAGAATGCACAGAATTGAAACTTTAAGCCTTCAAGCTAAGAGTTAAGTTGCCAAAGCAAAGAAGGTGACCCCAAAACTAGGCAGGTTGTAATACATCTATATATTTATCCTTTAAAATCCATAAGCCTGGAAGGTTTAAGTAGGCTTGAATTGAAATTAGATATACTCTTCAGTGGCAATAAAAGATCTGAAGCAGGTTTAAATAATTTTAAAAGCTCATTAAATGTGATAGAAGGCAATAATTTCTTCCTGATGATTTATTTTCAGGCCCTGTGGTCAGGGCAAATTCTGAGTGGTTAAAGGTAGGGAATGATAGAAGTTCTGGCTATCAATTGAATCTACAAATGTCAAGTGGGGTCTTCTGGGTCCAGATGTGATATTAATAACATCCAGATGATATTCATTCTTTTAAAATCAGAACTTTATAATGGTAATGTCTGAATAACAATGACTAAGACCGCACTGAAGAATAGATTTTGTAAAGTTTACATGGACTAAGAGTGGTACGGTTCAGTGATTATGAACATGTACCCTGAAGTTCTATAACTTGAGCTAGAAACTTGGCTTTATCACTTACTAAGTCTTTCACCTTGAGGAAATTCTTTGCTTTCTTGAATTTCTATTTCTTTATCTGCAAAAAAGGAATAATAATAGTAGTCACCCAATAGGGGTATTGTTAGGATTCAAAGTTTGAATTAATGAATTTACTTAAAATACCTTCTACATTTTCTCAATAAAATTAAACTATAATAGTAAAATTATATCATCCTTATCATGTAATATATTATGTATTTACAGCATTAATTTCTGACTCTACCAGACTGCTGGTAAAATCATTAAGGAGGTGTCATTAAGTGAAATGATACTTCATGTATTCCTTGTTCTTGTTTTTTTGTTTCTCTTATTCTTTCCTAAAGTTATCTCCCTGTAATTTACTGACTCTCCTCTATATTCCATGTAAATTCATCTTCCATTCTTGATCATGTTGGAATGATTGCTTTGCATTACCAGGAAAATACCCACCTCCTTCCCACTCACAGAGGATTATCTATCAGTCTTTCCATCAGCACTTGCTTAAATTTCATTCTTTCAATTGTTGTTAACACCAATTTTATTTCTGCAGCTCTCTTCCTACTTAGGATTGTCAGCATCTGTACAATTACTGAAACTATAGAGATTCAACCTCATTCATGAGCAGTATGTATTGAACTCCTCATGTGTGCCAAGTACTGTGTCAGGTGCTATAGCATAGGGTATTTGTTCACATGAAACTTCCAGAGAATAGATTCTGTAAAATGCCCATTATAAGTGCTCCCTTCCCTGGGGATGACTGAGGTGCATATCTCCTTGCTGAGCCTCCTTATTCTACATGTTCTTTTATTTTTTCTTTTCTTTTTGGTGCCAGGGACTCGACCACTGAGCCACATCCCCAGCCGCATCCCCAGTATTTTATTTAGGGACAGGATCTCACTGAATTGCTTAATGCCTTGCTATTGCTGAGGCTGGCTTTGAACTTCTACATGTTCTTTTTTTATTTTTTTTTAAATTTAATTATTTTATTTAAATGCATTTCAAGTCATAGTACATATATAGAACTCAATTTTTCCACTTCTCTGGTTGCAAACCAGATAGAGTCACACCATTTTTGTCTTCATACATGCACCAAGGGTAGTGATGACAATCTCAATCAACCATCATTACTATACCCATTCCTCTTTCCTTTCTCCCATCTCCCCCTACTGCATCCATAGTTCCTCCATTTCTCCTATGTTCCCCATTCCCA
>CM053403.1:35468259-35495869 GCA_028644305.1 Xerus rutilus | reverse complement strand
TTGAAAGTTTTTATTTCATCATCAAATCTAAAACTTAATTTTGCTGGATATAAGATTCTTGGTTGGCATCCACTGTCTTTTAGTGCTTGGTATATGCTTTGCCATGATCTTCTTGCTCTCAGGGTCTGGGTTGAGAAGTCTGCAGTGATCCTAATTGGCTTCCCCCTATATGTAATCTGATTCCTTTCTCTTGTAGCTTTTAAGATTCTCCCCTTGATCTGAATGTTAGGCATTTTTATTATGATGTGCCTTGATGTAGGTCTGTTGTGATTTTGAACATTTGGTGTCCTGTACGCCTCTTGAATTTGATTATCCAATTCATTCTTCATATTTGGAAAGTTTTCTGATATTATTTCATTGACTAGATTGTTCATTCCTTTGGTTAGGGATTCTATGCCTTTCTCTATCCCCAAAATTCTTAAGTTTGGTCTTTTAATGTGATCCCATACATCTTGGATATTTTGTTCATGGTTTCTTACTGTCTTCACTGTGTGGTCAACTCTATTCTCAAGGTTAAATATTTTATCTTCATTGTCTGAGGTTCTGTCTTCCAAGCGGTCTAATCTGTTGGTGATGCTTTCTATTGAGTTTTTGATTAGGTTTATTGTTTCATTTCAAGGATTTCTGTTTGGTTCCTTTTCAGAATCTCTATCTCCTTGTTGAAGTGACCTTTTACTTCCTGTATTTGCCTATGTATCTCTTTATCGAAGTGATCTTTTACTTCCTGTATTTGCCTGTGTATCTCTTTATCAAAATGATCTTTTGCTGACTGGGCTTGCTCTCTTATATCGTTCTTTAAGTCACAGAACATTTTAATTATGTACATCCTGAATTCATGTTCTGTCATTTCTTCTGCTCTACTAACCATGGATTCTAATATGGAAGAATCTTGGTTTGTTTGAGTCACTTTCTTCCCTTGTTTTTTCGTGATGTTTGTGTATCTTTCCTTCTAGCTCTGTTGATCCAAATTGTTACAGTTTTTACTCCTATATATGTATAGTTTCCCTGCAGGGTTTCAATACCTCTCATTTAAAGGGGAAACCAGTATTGGTTGATTACAATACAAGCAATATATAGTTTCAAACCAAGTAGCTCCTAACAGCCCCCAAATACATTTATAGTTTAGTCACAATATACACCAATTATGAGTTCTTTTACAATCTATTATGTAACCAATAAGTTTGCACAAGGGTCTATAGTTCCTATTGGTGGGCCAGGGACACTGGAGGGTGGGGTGTAGGATAAAATATTGAGGTGGTAGGAAGTGAGGATGTGGTTATTAGATCTTAGAAAGCATGAAAAAGGAATCCAAGAGAAGTTGGCTATTGCTAGAAAGAGTGACAGAGAGTTGGGGAAGACCGGTAAGGAGGGAGAAAAGAAGGGTACAGTGAGGAGAGATGATAGCAAGAAAAATACAACATATGCAAGCAAGTGGGAGATACAAGACTATCTAGTACCACTCTAGTATTCAGTTCAGAAATCCCAATCTATTATATCCCACTGTATAACAAACATTTGGTTTCACAAGTGTTGGGGATTAGAGGGTAGGAAAAGAGTGAGAGAGAAAAGAGGGAAGGAAAGAGAAAGAAAGGAAAGAGCAGAGAAATAAAACAAAAAGATTAAACAATAGAAATATTAGGAGAAAAAGATAAAGGATAAAATAAAAAGTAAAAATAGAAGAAAATAAAAAACAATAAAAAAAATCAATGTGAATAAACACGTATGGTTCCTTTCACCTCCAGTAGGTGGCGTTGTTCATTGCTTGCTGTACTTCTCTGCTGGTGTCCTGGGTGTGGGTTTCACAAGAGAGTGAAACTCTGGGCCGCTGGTGAAGACGCTGATTCACAGCTGCGTTGCTGCCAAAGTTTGTACCAAGTTGCTGTCCCAATGCCCCCCCAGACTGGGCTCCCCAGAGGCTCAAGGTAGCAGTCCCTAGTCTGTTGGCTGGACACCTGTGGAGGTTTCTTTGGGTAGATCTGGGCCCTCTGAAGCTCCTGTTGGTCCTCAGGAACTCTGAGGCGGAACTGGGGCGGGCCCAGGCCGCCCTTGGGCTGAGCTGTCTCTGCTGGCGTTCTGGAGCGTCTCCTACCCTGAATTTGTGCTCCACAGTGGCTAGCGGCTGGGGCCGTGGGTCCATGAGAGCCATTGCTGTGGGCCCTGTGTGGTTGGGTGGGCGCTGGAGCCAGGTATCTCGAGTAGAAGTTGTGCTCGCCCGAGGTAAGCCCTGGGCTGGGTCTCCGAGCCGCCGGCATCTGCTCACCGCCGCCGCTGCGGAAGTCACGCTGTGGCAATGGCTGCTGTCTGGTGGCCCTTCGTACACGTGCAAGTGAAATTTCCTGTGGGGGTAGCTGTAGGGTGATGCCTAAAAGCTGGCTGGGAGATGGTATTACCACATTTTCAATCTTTGGTTTTGGCGAGACTGACCACTGTGTCCATCTAAGCCGCCATCTTGCCCCGCCTCTCTTTACATGTTCTTTATAGGCTAATGAGGGAAAGATTTTTATACTCTGCCTTGGCATCAAGGTAAAAGCAAAGAGATGTCCATTGTCTTTCCTGGTGCACAGAATTTATTCATTCCATGATTCTTGTTGCTGTGTTGCAACAATGCCTCTTGGGATCTAGTAGCACTGAAGCCTGCTCACTTTCATCATGGTTTTTTCCCATTCTTTATAAGGACCTGTTTTGGGCAGTTTTTCATCACAGTATCCAAAATGCATGAACAACTTAAAGGAGGAAATACTTGTTTTGGCTCATGGTTTTATAGGTTTCAGTTCATGGTTAGAAGGCTGCGTTGCTTTGGGCCTGAGATGAGGCAGAACATCATGGTGGAAAAGTGTGGTAGAAGAAAGCTGCTTAGCTGATCACAGGCAGAAAAGAGGGAGGGCAAGAAAGAGAGAAGAGGAGGGGAGAGGGAGAGGACAAAAGATATCTTTCCAGGGCACACTCCCAGTGACCCACTTCCTTCAACAGCTCCTACCTCCTACAGTTTCTGTCACTTCCCAATAGTCCATTCCCATTATTAATCTATCAGCCAGGCATGGTGCACTCATGTAATCTTAGAGATTTGGGAAGTTGAGGTGGGGGATCATGAGTTTGAGGCCAAGTTTAGCACTTAGTGAGATTCTATCTCAAAATAAAAAGGGCCAGGAATGTAGCTCAGTGGTAGAGACCCCTGGGATCAATCCTGAGTACTGAAAAAAATTTATTAATCTATCAAATGGATTAATCTACTGATGAGATCAGGGCCCTCATGATCCAATCATTTCCTAAAAGTCCCACCTATAAACATTTCTGCACTGGGGACCAGACCTTCAACACATGAACCTTGAAGTTCATATCCAAACACTTCCTGTCCAAACATAAAAATATTCAAATGCAAAATTTAGTTTCTGTAAGTCTGTATATATTGTATTTAAAAATGAATTATATTGAAATATATAGACGTGGTATAGTGGAAAGATTATTTGGGAGCCAGCTAAATTGAGGTTTCAACCCTGACTCAAGCTTGTTACTGTGTGCCTTTGGGTTGTATTATTCTATGTGGTTCTTGGACTCCTATTTCCTTATGTATAAAAAAGATCAATCACCCTTAGTTTGAATGGATTTTATAAGAAAAGAATTAATGACTGTAAAGTTTATGGTGCTGTGTCTCAAATTTGGCACTAGAAATGGAAGTTTATATTGCATTGGGCAACTGATTCTATTATTTGTGTTCTGATGCTGTGAGGGTCTATTCGCATTGATTGTGTGGTATACTATTTCTGGGCATGATTCAGAGATTAAGAGAAAATATCAGATGGCCTTGTCCTTTAGGTTAGGGAAAACGAAAGAAGAAAAGAAAAAAAAATAGGAAGATGATAAGAGAGTAAAGAAATAACAGGGACTTTTCGTTGTAATACATAAAATCCCAGTCATTGTAACTTGAACCAAGAGAAGAGGAGTATAAGATTCTGAATTATCTTGAAGGACTCAGGAAATTGCATCTGTTGGAAAATGCATCTGTGCTGTATGAAAAAAAATGTAAAATTGTCAATAATTAATGAAAATTTGTTCTCTATTATGTTCTTGGTCTTGATTTTTGCTTTTGCTTGTCACATGGCCTCATGACTCTGCTTGTTTCTGAATATGATTATCTTAGCTTCTGACATAACCATATCTTTTTGGCTCTTGCTGTACTTGGTTCTGGGACCATGCAGGTTCTCAAGGAAGAGGATATGATGGGACTCGCATGCCAGTCAGATGTCTACCTCTGTTCTAATCAGCTCTCAGTCAGGGAGGAATGAAATTTTGTGATGTAAACAACTGGGACTGGAGAGAAAAGAAAGAGGCAGCTTTTGGAGAGGAGGGCATGCGCTGGGTAGGCACCTAAAATGTGTTGATGACATGCAATCTGACAAATGCCCAGGATAGTTTTAATTCAGAGCATGGTTGCTGAGGAACAGTTTGGCAAAACAGATTATGGCAAAAGTTTAGCGTGTGTGTGTGTGTGTGTGTGTGTGTGTGTGTGTGAGAGAGAGAGAGAGAGAGAGAGAGAGAGAGACAGAGAGAGAGAGAGAGAGAGAGAGAGAGAGAGAAGAGAAGGAGTACAGAATTCCCATTATAGAATCTAGGCCTAAACAGGAAGGAAACTAATCTTCTACATACCAAAAATGTATCTAAGAACAGTAGCTTGTAATAGGACCAAAGGGTAGAATTTATTTGGACTTTCCAGAAAATTAGACACTGGAAGAGGATAGAACCTAAAAGAAAAGCCTTCTGATTTAAGGATGTGTACAACAAGGGCTCTTAGAAACAATGTTTTAATGTAGCTTTAACTTTCTCAGTGTACTTGGAGAGCCCTCTTGTACCCTGTAAGAGGCTCAGTCATGCCAGTCCTCCAACCCTTTATGTGAGAGCACCTGAGAATACACGATAAAAACAAGAGAAGGTGGGCTGGGGTTGTGGCTCAGCGATTGAGCGCTTGCCTCGCAAGTGTGGGGCACTGGGTTCGATCCTCAGCACCACATAAAATAAATAAAGGTATTGTGTTCATCTACAACTAAAAAAATATTTTAAAAAAACAAGAGAAAGTGATAGAAATAAATAAATGAGAGAGAGGGTAGGGGGAAGGATTTACTGACACATTAAACTTAGACTGAGCTAAGAACTGGGAAACTACTTCACATACATTAACTTTCTTAAAAGCTCACACAGAAGTCCCATCCAGGGTGGTAAGTTAGCTGCATCTGTGGATTGTGTATTTGTGTTGGGAGAAAGAGTTCCTATTAGAGAAGAGTCAAAAGAGAAAGGTCTAGGTCCAGGGATTTCTTTTTATTTTTTTCCCCTGTGAAAAATTTTAAAAAAATTCTTGGTTGGGTGGTAACATAGAGTGCATTGAATTTCTAACAATAAGTGAGTTGAGTTGCAAAATCGAATACATGCTTTAAATCAAAAATTTAAAAACAGACACAAGAAAGTGTTAGCAGTTATTATTTCTGGGGAAGTAGAACTGAAGGAATTTGAGGAAGGGGTAGAAGAATATTTATACTTTTTTGTAGTATTTGACCTTAAAAATAATGAAAAATATATTAACTTTCAGGAAAAAATATCATTTGTGTTAAAAATCCACACAAATACATTAATAGTGTTACCTAATATTTCCAGCTTGGTTGAGGCATTAGGTTTGGTATAAGTATTCTTTATATGTATATCTGAAGTTCACCATACTGTAACAGAAATATTTTAACTTTTTTGAGCAAAATATTTCTCTAAGGTACTTGCTGCTATTTTGCCATCTTAGAAAATGTATTACTTCGGAATATGATGATCACAAGGTAGAAAAGCTCAGAGGAAAGGCTGCAAAGCTGAGTATCTTGAATTTTATATGAATTTCTGTTTTAAAATAAAAACACAGTCTTAGACTGTAACAGTTATTCTTTTTAGAGCTCATCATGTGCGTCCAGTATTCTGGAATGAGAATACAGAAAACAATGACAAAAAAATCTATTGAGTAGTAGTGATCTCATCAAAGCTAATTGTTCTTAAGTATTTTAATATTAAATGAGAAAAAAGATAGTTTTATTATTAAAATCATAGCACTGTTTTAAAAAATGTCTGAAAACCAAATCAAACCTAACCCGTTGCCTAGCAACTATAAGAAACAAACACTTTGTTTCCTAAGCTGACATTAAAACACTACCAAAGGTTCCTAAAAATACCTGCCTGGAGTTCAGTTCTCTGTTAATCTTTTTATTCTCAAGCAAGCTTCTCCCCTCTCTTAGAACATGTGACATTTAAAGTTGTAAGATCCACTTTAGTAAGTGTATCACTAACTCACCAGCTTTACTTACTAAATCTTTGAGTGTATCTGTTACTTATTTTCAATATCAGTACTCTAACAATTCACATGCCTATAAATACAGCTCACAGCAAAACTTTTGGCTTAGAATGTAATTGTGAGGGAGATGGTGCACAGCTGAAAAATTTTGGTGCTGCAGACAATGTGCTGAAGAAAAAGCCGTTGAAGTTGTCCTTTACAAGTGAATTCCTACTGATGGGGGCCCTCATCCTGGGAAACATAGTTGGTGCCAAGGTGGAGGAGTCTGTTTATAGCTGCATCCCTCATGCTAGGTCTTCAGAGCAAGATTATAAAAAGTTGTATCTTCTAGATTGGAGCTTGCCTAAATAATTATTTTGCCTAAATAAGAAGTCTAGAAATCACCTGAACAGAGATGGCTATGTAACTCCCTAAGGGAGAGTTAGTTTCCTCCTGCTAGAAGAAATATCAGTAACTCTGTTTATTGAAAAAACATTTTAGAAGACACTATTACAACAAGAATAATGGAAATAAATCAGGTGGACATGGGTAGAAAAATACTCTTTATTTAAATTCAGAGAAACAATAATGATGTTAGCAAATATAATTGTGTATCAGGTGCTGTGTACTGGGTAAATGCCTTATATTTAACACTCATAATTATGTTTGAAAT
Organism: Xerus rutilus; assembly: GCA_028644305.1. Taxonomy (NCBI): domain Eukaryota; kingdom Metazoa; phylum Chordata; class Mammalia; order Rodentia; family Sciuridae; genus Xerus; species Xerus rutilus. Next base: position 35,488,901 of record CM053403.1, on the reverse strand, counting down.
CAATAGCTAATTCTACTCATTTTAAATATGAAGATTTATTAGAAAGTTTAGGCATCTTGCTCAAGATCACACATATAAAGTGGCAGAACCAGTTTCAATCTTGAGCTTGTTCTGGTGCCAAAGGCTTTGTTTTTGACCATGAGCATACACTGAAGTGGTCATTTATTGTTGAGTATTAGGTAGTTGATCTATATTAATGGTTTTTTATTTTATTTTTATTTTTTTGGTACCAGGGATTGAACTCAGAGGTACTCAACCACTGAGCCACATCCCAGCCCTATTTTTTTTTTTTTTAACGTAGAAACCAGGTTTCACTGAGTTGCTTAGTGCCTCGTGGTTGCTGAGGCTGGCTTTAAACTTTTGATTCTCCTGTCTCAGCCTCCCAAAGTGCTGGGATTACAGGCATGTGCCACTGCGCCAGGCTATATCAATGGTTTTTAATTCTATTTGGAAGTTTAATATTGTCAGATAATAAAGAGATCACAAATTTCTTGGAAAGTAGGCCATTTATTTTTGTTGAATGCAATTGTTTTTTAAAAAAAGTCATAATCAATAACTCATAAAAAACAAGTTCATCTTATTTATACATGTGGGCTTTGTACCAACTCACCTTAATTTGTGTCTTTCAGTATATAATACATTGGCTTGTCAAGACCTAGATGTGATAGCTACACAGAAGTACCATAAGTCATAGTAACCACTAGTGCATCTATAGTGGTTTGCAGGTGTTGGACTTTGATTTGAATAATTTACATATATTAGCTTATTTAATCTTCACGATAACCCTATGAATTAGGTACTGGTGTCCCTATTTCATTTTATTTTATTTTATTTTTGGGGGGTTCTGAGGATTGAACTCAGGGGCACTCAACCACTGAGCCACATCCTCAGCCCTATTTTTTGTATTTTATTTACAGACAGGGTCTCACTGAGTTGCTTAGCACCTCACTGTTGCGGAGGCTGGCTTTGAACTCGTGATCCTCTTGTCTCAGCCTACCGAGCCACTGGGATTACAGGTGTGTGCCACCGCGCCCAACTTGGTATCCCTATCTTATAGATGAGGAATCTGAGGCTGAAGGACATTAAGGAACTGGCCATGGCAATATGATTTGTCAATAGTAAATAGTAGAACTGGGATTTGTGCACAGGTAATCTGGCTCCAGAGACTTACTATCTATAGCTTGCAACTTCCCCAGGGGCCAAAGGAGAACTGAATAGTGCCAGGATTACTTGGAAGTATCAAATTGCATTCCCTTTCCCTTTCTCTTTGTCTAATATCACAACTTTTCCTGTGCCTCCTCTTAATCCCTTCACTCTCTTCCAAGAAGAAATGTGCCCAGAGTCACTATCTTAGTGAGTTTGGGTTGCTATAATAAATTACTATAGACAGAGTGAATTATAAACAATGAATTATAGTTTTGGAGGCTGGAAGCCCTAGATCAGGTGCTAGTAGGGTTGAACTCCAGGGAGAATTTTTTTTGGGGAGTTGCAGACTGTTGACTTCTTATTGTAACCTCAAATGGAAGAAATAGGCTGAGAGAGCCCACTGGGGCTCCTTTTAAAAGGGCACTAATCTCATTCATGGTGGCTCCACTCTTACAACCTTTCTCCCAGAGGCCTCCTCTTCTTATACACAAGCAGAGGGAGTTAGGAGTTCAAATGAATTTGGTATGGTGAGAATTAAAGTCAATGTCAGTTAGATAGGCCATGACAGTAAGCATAAACCTGACATAAGCACACTCTCCTGGAAACTGGGTTTTAGGGTCACCATATATATGCTGTGGATATGTTTTGTCTTTTTCCTTGATGTTTGAAGTTGTATAAAGTAAGCAGTTTTGTCAGTCTATATTGAAGGATGTTAAGCTATGTTTAAGTTTGCAATGGAAAAAATGTGGTAATGCATCTTATATTTTCATATTCTACATCTGTGCAAGTAAATCTGTAGGATAATCTTAGAATATATGCTAAATTAAAGAGTATGCATTTAGCTTTGATAGCCATTACTAAATCACACTCCAAAGAGTGTAATTTTTACCGATACCAATTCTTGTCAACATGAATGAGAGTGCATATTGCCTACTTGCCAACAGAGTTTGCAATAAAACTTTCTGATCTTTGCCTATTTGGTGGGTAAAAAATGGTATTTCCATGTGGAACTTATTGCTTTTCTCTCATTTGATTTCCTTTTTTATGAATTGTATATTCATACTCTTTCCTATTTTATTTTTTTGGATAGATGACTTTGCTATTTAGATTTGTTTGAGCCTTTAATGTACTCTCTTCATGATACTTGTTGAATATATATTTTAGAAATCTGTCACTTGTCTCTGCACTTTGCTCATGATAGTATTTGCTATGCAAATTTTTACTTTCTTATAGTTGTATTTACTTGTTCTATTATGGTTTTAGGTATTAAGTCACATGTAGGAAGTCTTTTGTACTCTAAGATTACATTTTCTAAAAACCCATCACAATTCTTCTATAAATTTAATATTTAATTTCTTACATTTTATAATATGTCCATCTGAAATTTATTTGGTGTAAAGGTGCTACAGGTAGAATAAACTTGTTTTCTAGGTAACTACTCAGTTGCCCAACACCATTTATAAATCTATCTTTCCCTCACAATTTGTAATGTCACTCTATTATATATTAAATTCTAATGGGTATTTTGGTCTAATTCTGGGCATTCCGTAGGGAAATCATACAGAAAATAGTTCTGACGATGTCTGATTTGTTTTAATTATTTTAGCTTTATAATATATTTTAAATACTCAATAAGTCTAGTACCTCCACTTTATGTATCTTTCTCAGGATTGTTCTGTTTTTGCCATTTATTTTATATAGGAACTTTGGCATCAGCTTGCTCAGTTGCTTGTAATCATTTTAATAAGATCATGCTAATTGTATAAGTAGTTGAGAAAATTGGTGTTCTTATATCACTGTGTGCTTCTGTACATGAATATGGCTTTCCTTTCCACCTGTTCACGTTGTTATCATCATCTTTTTTTTTGTATGTGTACTTTAAAGTTTTTTCATATAAATTTTGCAAATTTTGTGCTTATTTCTTGGAAATTCATCTCTGAATGCTATTGTACATGGAATTTTCTAAACCTCAAATAATACATAAATAAGTTTCTTTCCCCTAAAAACCTAATATTATTCCACATGCTCTTCTATGGAGTTGAATATTCAGATACACCAAAGTAGACAAAGACCCATTATGAAAATAATTGTACATATGTTACTTTGGGTACATCTTTAAGTTATCACAGGGCTTTTCCTCCATTGCACTTAGAATGTGAATTGTCTCCAATTTATTAGGAAGAATAGTTTTTCAAGCTGGGCGCGGTGGCGCAAGCCTGTAATCCCAGCACTTAGGGAGGCTGAGACAGGAGAATCGCGAGTTCAAAGCCAGCCTCAGCAATGGCGAGACACTAAGCAACTCAGTGAGACCCTGTCTCTACATAAAACACAAAATAGGGCTGGAGATGTGGCTCAGTGGTTGAGTGCCCCTGAGTTCAATCCCTAGTACCAAAAAAAAAAAAAAAAAAAAAAAAAAAAAGAATAGTTTTTCAGCCAGCCAGTAAAGTTGGGAGAATTCCAACTTAAATTTACTTCATTTCTTTTTGTTTCTATCTCCCTTTCCTGAAAAATACCAAGGTATATCACTGATATCACCATTTCAATTTTTTTTTTTAGAAAATATAGGGGAAAGATAACTGAAAAATGCCCTGTTCCAACTCATTTGTCCCCTCTGTCCCAGAGGAATGTTTGGGAAATCATTTCTTTCTATGATAGAATCTTGTTCGGTCTTAGACCATGTTTATCCAACTGATGCAAGAGAAGACATCTTCCTTTTGGTAATAAATGTGTTTTACTTCTCATGGTTCCATAGTCATTATAGTGAAATAGAAACAGTGCTTTGTATTTAGTCCACACTAATCCCTTCTTTCCCATAATTGTTCTGCTTACTAATATTTTGCCATTCTCTCCAGAGAACCCTGCTGGGCTCACATGGTTAAGATTTTTTTCTTCTTGCCTTTCTTGGTGGCTGTACCAACATTGGTACCAGAAAGAGAGGTGTTGACACATAGCCGACGTGCACGAGGCTGTCAGCTGGCAGGAGATTATTGCTCTCACATTGCTTTTTTCTGCCTCTGGCTGAGGCTGGCCTTATTTGATTTCTGCTCCAAATGAAGTTTTTAGAATATTGGAGGAAAAATCTCTTTAGTTAGAGAAAACAAGCAAAATAAGAAAACAAAAAAAGAATTTTTACCCTCACCCATCCAAAATTTTTGTTATGATTTTGTTCCTGAAGATAATTTTAGAAAACCATTTCTGTATCATGAGAACACAAATTTGCCCCTGGTTCTTGACAGCCCAAAGTGTTCAAGACAAGGACTTCTCTAAACAAGTGGCTTAATATGAAGATGATTTTTGAATGTTTGGAAATTCCAAGCTGGATGTGTAGAGAGGAAAGTGTCACTATGTTAGGAGGTGAATGTTTCTGCTTGAACTGAATGCATACCAATGTCTTGCAAAGGAAATATTAACTGTACAATAGTTGAGGATGTAATTAGGATGTAGTTTTCTAGCCAAATAGTGCCATAAGGCAGCCTTCAAAGTCAGACAGACCTGGTTAGTATTCTGGCTTCACAACATCTAAGGATTATGAGCTTGGTTATATCCTTTAATCTCTGTAGCCCTTAGTTTCTCAATCATTAACTTGCATACACTAGCATGTGTGTGAGAATTCTAAGTTTATTGAATTAGCTAAGAAATACAAAACACCTAACCAAATGCTTTAAAAATAGTATAGACTATTTTAAGTTTTAAAATGGTTATGGTAAGGGTGTAACAATAACATTTAAAAAACCTGAGTGTACTACCATCACAGTCAGAACTATAGACATACACCTGTAGTCTCAGCTAATTGGGAGGCTGAGGCAGGACTATTGCTTGAGCCTAGAAGTTTGAGGCCAGCCTGGGCAACATAGCAACACTCCCATGAATAAAAATCAAATAAAAAACCCCAAGAATCAATGGATAATGTTATTAGCTATATTGAATTGTTAGCAACATGAGGATAAAACAATGTGAGGACCATTTTCTTGGAGTAAAAGCTTTGGGCCAGCTGTGAGTCAAAGAAGAAAAATATTAAACAATGACTGTATTAACCAGATTTTTGCCACTGTGACCAAAATTCCTGACATAAACAACTTAGAGGAGGAAAGATTTATTTTGGTTCATGGTTTCAGAGGTTTTAATCCATGGTTAACTGGCTCTAAGGCAGAAACGTCATGGTGGAAGGGCATGGTGGAGAAAAGTTGCTGAGCTCAGGGCAGCCAGGAGAGAGAAAGGGGGAGGTGGAATGGGGGGAAGAGGGCACAAGAAATACCTTTCTTTCATTGAATGCTCCCAATAACCTACTTGCTCTAACTAGATCCCACCCCCCAATAGTCTTCTCAACCATTCAAATTATTAGTCCATTAAATGAATGAATCCACTCATAAGGTCAGGACCCTCATGATCCAAGCACTTCCCCAAAGTCCACTAATGAACATTGCTGCACTGGGGACTGAGCCTTCAACACATGAGACTTTGGGAACATTCCAGATCTAAACCATAACAATAACAGTATCCTTAAAACTTGTGCTATAAACTAGAATTTTTCATATCCATAGTGTGGCCATGAAGGTTGACTGGATTTTTTTCAACAGGAATTTACTAAGCATATGAAAATACCCAGAAAATATCTGAGTTGAGTACCATTCCCAAAGGAGATTATTGTCTCATTGAATTTCTCATCAAAGGAATTCAGGATATTCATAAACAAAACAACAAACCTCAGCTTTTTAGTGAATTATGTACATAATTTTATAATGTATTTTTCCATGTAAAAGGTGCCAAGCAAATAGAAAGGGTTCTGTTCAGGTATCGGGGAGATCTATCACTCTGTCTTCTCTGCCTACTTCTGGAGGAAATAAACCTCTTCTCTACGTATAATCACATGGCTGTAGGAGGAACTATCAATCTTGGTTCCCTAACTTGTTTCTTATACACTCCTCAAATTTGCCCCCTTCCAGGGATGGACAAGTGACCTTGGTTATAGTAGCATATCATTTTATTGCTCTCAGAGATTAATCATAAAGTAAGGAATGATTCAAGTCAGACTAAATGGCATGAGGTTTGGTTCCAGTTGTTGACATTGAGTTTTGCTTTGGATTCCTGTCAATTTCTAGTAGTCTTAAGGTAAGTAATTCCATCTTCAAGTACCTTGCTTACCTCATTTGCTTATTTTGGTCACCAGGATAATGACTGCAGGTCCTGTTTGACTCAGAGTCAGACCTCTGTCTGTAATAATCTAAAAAAATTAATTCTCTTACATAAGACTCAAGAATTAGTTGAAAAGAACCAAAATAAGTCTACAAATTGAATTTACATAACTGACTACATAATCTCTCTATTTTATAGTTAGTAGAGTAGTCCTAGTATTTATAACTTGGGATAAATAACTTCATTTTGCTACTTCTTTACATAGCTCTAAAATGGGTATAAGCATAGTGTATACCTTACCTAAAAGGCAGTAAAGGGTCATGGTTAAGAACATAGTCTCTGTGTGAAAGACTTCTTACAGTCAAATCCTACCTCTATCATTTATTTGCTTATGATTTGTTGTGTTCTTCACAAGTTACTTAATCTTTAGATGCCTTAATTTCCTCATTTATAAAGTGGTGATATTGCAGCCTGTACATTTGTGTTCCCCCCAAAAATTCATATGTGGAAACTATAACCCTTAGTTTGATGTTATCAGGAGGTGAAGCTTTTAGGAGGTAATTAGGTTTAGGAAAGGTCTTGAGAGTGGAGCCCTAGTGATGAGATTAGTGTGTATGTGGTAGTCAGCTCGTTGTCTCTGTGACCAAAATACCTGATAAGAACAATTTAGAGGAGGAAAGATTATTTTGGCTCATGTTTTCAGAGATTTAGTCCATAGCAATAGGCTCCAAGGCAGAAACACGGTAGAAGGGCATGGCAGAGGAAAGTTGCTCAGCTCATGAAGCCAGAAGGATTGAGAGAGAGAGGGGGGAGGGGGAGAGCACACACACAAAGGGGCCAGGGATGGATATTGTCCCCAAGGCATACCACCAATGACCTACTTCCTCCAGTCATGACCCATCTGCCTATCATTTTCACCATCTCCCAGTAAGTCCATTTAAATGGTTAATCAATCAAATGCATCAATCCACTGATGAGATCAGAGCCCCCATAATCCAATCTTTTAGCCTTTGAACATTGCTACATTGCCTGACACATGAATTTCTGGGGGCATTAAAGATCCAAACTAACAGTGTCCTTATAAGATGAGATAGAGATGAAAGCTTGCTGCCAAGGGAAGATACAAGAGAACATGGCTGTGTGCAGACCAGGAACCTCATTAGACACTAGGTTTTAATGCTGGACTTTTCAGCTTCCAGAACTGGGAGCAATAAACATTTGATGTTAAACCACTCAGTCTATAGTATTCTGCTGTAGCAACCTCACTAATCAAGTTATAATACTATCTACCTTGTTAGGTCAGTTTAGTGAGTTAATGTATTTAAAACTTTTCATTTAGTAAGTAATATATATGTTAATAATTATTACAAATATTATTGAATTTTAACAGGGATTAAATAGAGTACTTTCTCTATGTCTTCTTTGTAGGAACACCTAATTACAGCTCTACATTGCAATTGGCATACCACTTAGAGTGACTTCTATTAAGTTCTGCTATAATTGTCCTCAAATATCTTCAGTGGATACCTGTTACCTTAGGTAGTAGTCCTACTTAAACCATCTCTAGTTTAATCATTTTAATGTATTCCCCAAGACTGTCTCACATGATCACTTCACTTAGTTAAAAGACCTTATTATCATTCATTATCTGTCAATAACTGTGAAGAGTCAGATTTTACTTCACTTACTAGCTACGAAATTAGCTTGCTACAGTTTTATGGGTGCTACTAGAAGACCTCAAATTCCTGGGTCATTACTCACAGTACAGGGTCACCTTTGCTCCTCAGTCTCCTGGTGAGTAATACACAGGGGCCCAGGTAGATGCTCGGCATGCAGTAGTAGGTGTATGTGATAGCTCAGAAATCTTAAGCTCAGTGGAGCTGATATTCTTTACTAATAAATCAAAACTCAGTAAGTGGCAGTTTCATAAAGTTTAGTTGCAATGTAGAATCTGAAATGATATTTTTTACTATGATGCACTGAAAATCTGTGGTTCTATCTTATATCTTGAATAAAAATTTCCCATGCATGATTTTGTGATATCATGTACTTGTCATTTGGAAAATATCAGTTCCTTAAGTTATGGAGAGCTTCCAAATGTTATGTATTTGTTGTTGTATATTTCAATACATAATACAAAAAAAATCACGTTTGTTAATGTCATCACATATCTTAAAAGAATTTATTTTTTATTTTTATTTTTTTTTAGTATTGGTATGTGACCTGACTCACAGTGTGAGGACGAAGATTTTTTAAAGTATCTTAATTAGGACAAATATTATTATTTTTTAACACTCTGAAAAAAGTGGCTAGTTCAACTTACAATGTAAACACCCACACAGTTGCTTTTTGTTGAGGTAAGCATTATTTCAACATGTCAGAAAAGCTATCTATATACTTCACTTATACTTTAAATATTCTTAAAGAATATTCCAATATTCTTACAGAATACTTAAATGTTCTGTAAGACTATTTAACAGGTACGTAAAAGTCAAGATTTTGAAAAATTAATACAATTACTGCTTCATCAAAGTGTTGTGAAATTGGCTATTAAAATAGATTTTTAAAATTAAAATTTATTCTCGAACTAATTATGAAAACAAAGTCATATATATTTACAGGCACCCTGTGATATTTTTATGTGTATACATTTTTAAGCATTTATCATTTCCAATGGTGAAAAGATTCAAAATCCTTTCTTATTGAAATATACTGTACATTATTAGTATTTGTAGTAATTCCATTGTGCAACAGAACATCAGAAATTATTCCTCCTTTCTAACTGTAACTTAGTACTCATTGATCAACTTTATCCTATCCTTCCTTTCCCCTTTCTCTCCCCAGCTTGTGGTAATCACCCTTCTGCTCTCAACTTCCACACCTGAGATCATGCAGTACTTGTCTAGCTGTGCCTGGCTTACTTTACTTAACATAACAATCTCCATTTCCATCTGTGTTGTCACAAATGACAGGATTTCAATCTTTTTAAATGGCCGAACAGTATTCCATTGTGTATATGTGCTACATTTTATTTTCTTCATCGATTCATCAGTTGCTTAACATGTATGTTGTTTCCATTTCTTAGATATTTTTAATAGTGCTAGCATAAGTATGGGAGTGTAGATATCTTTTTATCATACTGATTTAATTTCTTTTGGATGTATATCAGCCAGATCATATGATAATTCCATATCAGATGTTTTGAGAAACCTCTATGCTGTTTTCCACAATGGCTGCACTTACAGTTCCACCAAGGGTGTGCAAGGAAACCCCTTTCTCCACATCCTTGCCAGCAATGGTTATCTTTTGGGTTTTTATAAATTTAGATTCTTTATATATTTTGTTAGTGAGTTTTTGGAATCTTTATATATTCTGGTTACTAATCCTTTGTCAGAAGTATAGTTTGTAAATTTTTTTTTACATTCAGTATAATGTCTCTTCACTCTGGTGATTGTTTCCTTTGTTGTGCAAAAGGTTTTTAGTTTGAAACATTTCCCTTATATTTTCTTCTAGTATTTTCATAGCTTTGGGTCTTACATTTAAATGTTCAATCCATTTTGAGTTGATTTTGTAATTGATGAGAGGTAGGAGTCTAGTTTCATTCTTCTGCATGTAGATATCCAATTTTCCCAGAACCATTTATTGAAAAGTCTGTCCTTTCTTCAATAGGTGTTCTTAGCATCTTTCTTAAAATAAGCTGTCTGTGATTGTGTGGGTTTACTTTGAGACCCTTTACTCTGTTCCATTTTCTATGTGTCTCTATTTATGGCAATATCATGCTGTTTTGATTACTATAGCTTTGTAGTATATTTTGAAGTGAGATAGTATAATGGCTCCTCTTTTTTTTTTTTTTTCAAGATTGCTTTGAGTATTAAATTTGTTTTTGTTATTGTTGTTCCATACAAATTTTAGGATTGTTTTTTCTAGTTCTGTGATGAATGAATGTTATAGTTTGGATCTGGAATGTCCTCTAGAGGCTTATGGGGCCCCTAGCTGATGGCACTGTTGGGAGGTGGTAGATACATTAGGAGGTGGGGCCCAGTCAGAGGAAGTAGGTTATAGGGATGTATACATTTGAAAGGCTTATTTTGGCTCCTTTCTGTGTCTCTCTCTCTTTGCTTCCTGGCCACCTGGAGAAGAACAACTTCGTCCTACCACATCTGCTATAATGTTCTGCCCTACAATAAGCCCACAGTGATGGGACTAAATGATTATAAAATGAAAACTCTGAAATCATGAGCCAAAATACATCTTCTTTCGTTAAAGTTTTTTTCCCCCCTCAGGTGTTTCATCACAGTGACTGAAATCTGACTAACACTAGGTCTTTAATATTTTGATAGGAATTGTGTTGAATCTGTATATTGCTTTTGGTAGTATGGACAATCTAACAATATTGAGTTTTTCAGTAAGTGAACAAGAAAAATCTCTTTCCACTTTTTTTCCTCTTCAATATCTTTCATCATTGCTTTATAGTTTTCATCGTAGAGATTTTTCACTTTTTTAGTTAAATTTATTCCTATGTATTTATTTTAATATATTTTTAAATGATTGCTTTCTTGATTTCTGTTTCAGACAATTCACTATTGGGCTACAGCAATGCTACACATTTTTATATGTTGATTTTATATGCTGCTACTCTGCTGAATTCACTTGTTAGTTGTAGGAGGGTTTTTGTTTGTTTGTTTTTAGTGGAGTCTTTGCAATTTTCTATATATAAAATTCTGTCGTCTGCAAACAGTGGCAACATGACTCACTCTTTTCCTATTTCAATGCCCTTTCTTTCTTTCTCTTACCTGATTACTCTGACTAGGACTTCTAGTACTATGTTGAATAAAAGTGGTGAGGGGCTGGGGTTATGGCGCAGTGGTAGCGTGCTCGCCTAGCACGCGTGAGGCACTGGGTTCGATCCTCAGCACCACATAAAAATAAAATAAAGATATTCTGTCCACCTACAACTAAAAAATAAATATTTTTAAAAAAAGTGGTGAAAGTGAGCATCCTTATCTTGTTCCAGATATTAATGAGAAAGCTTTCAGATTTTCCCATTCCATGTGATGTTAGCTGTGGACTTATTACACAGGGATTTTATTATGTTGAAGTATGTTTCTTCTATACCTAATTTGTTCACCATTTTTATCACAAAGCTATGTTAAATATTTATCAAATACCATCAAATATCTTTTCTTCATCTATTGAGATGATCATATGACTTTTCTCTTTCATTCAGTTGTGGTATACCACATTTATTGATTTGTGTATGTAAAAGTATCTTTATATCCCTCAAATTGGCATTTCAACATTTAAAATGGGAGTGTATGGTGGTGAAGAATACAACATAATACTAATGTAGTTTGCTATCCTACACTATTTATGCTGTCGCCAGCAGTTTTACAACTATTGTTTTTTGAAGCATTAGTGCAAATGTAAGCACAGTTAAAAAAGCAAATAGTATCTTAGCATTATTATGAAAATAATTTTTACCTGGGTCAGAATAGTGCTTGGGATATGGCAGTCTATATATCTATTCATGGCCCTGGAGGGATGTTAGAAATCTATGTTCTTGGATCACATGTTGAGAGCTGCTGGGACAGGGAGAACTGTTAGGAGGCAAGATGAAACTGAGGAGGACCTGAACATACATTCTAAAGCATGAAAGAAAAGAAATTTGAGAAATGAGGTACCATCTTAATTTATTTAGAATTCTGGAAAAAATATCATAAACTAGGTAGCTTGTAAACAATAGTATTTAGTTCTCTCAGTTCTGGAGGCTGGGAAGTCCAAGATCAAGGTGCTGGTCACATCAGTGTCTGATAAAGTTCTGTTTCTTGGCTCATGAATGGTGCCTTCTAGCTGTGTCCTCACATAGTATAAGGGGCAAGGCAGGTCTCTGAGTCTCATTTGAAAAGATACAAATCCCATTAAGGAGAGCTGGCCTAATCACCTCCCAAAGACCTTACCTCCTTGTACTATCATCACCTTGAGGGTTTAGGATTTCAACAAAAGAACTTTGATGGGGTATCAAAATTCAAACCATAGCAAGCACACTAATTTTATATTGTATTTGGGAAGATCAGATACAGATGTCTGGTAGTCATTACATAATATGAAACTAAATATAAGAAAGTTTTAATTTAATGATCTGGAGGAGACATTCACACTTAGGTGATATGTTGAAGACATGAGAGTATGCACAGCATAGTTATTTAGTTCATTGTCTGCCTTGGTTCAAACTCTAGTTCTGCTACTTTCTTAACCAGTTTGTAACTTGGTGTCTTCATCTGGAAAATGGAAAAAATAGTAGTATTTACCTCAAATAGTTGTTTTGAGGATTACATGAGCTAATATTTGTAAAATGGTTAGAATAGTGCTTGGGATTTGGAAATCTATATTTACCCATCTATACCTATAAAATTTTAGTGTAAGTTAAATAGAAAAACGGAAGCAAATGAGATTTCTCTGTGAAATTATTGGAACAGAAGAGGGTGGAGAATGGGAGGCAATCAATATTTAGGAGAAAAGCAAAAGAAAGGGAGCCAGTGAAGGAGGAAGAGTGGTGAGGGAGGCACGAGAAAATTCTGGAGAGAGGTGTCCTGGAAGCCCATAAGGAGTTTGCAACAAGGTGGACTTCAGACAGTAATGTCAATATTGAGATGGCAGGAGTTATATCTGCTTTGTACTCTGCTGAATTTGCTGAACTTAGCCTAGTGCCTGATGTGTAGCAGGTGTCTAGTGAATATTTGGTGAATGAAAACGCAACAGAGAAGTTGAAAATATAAGGATCTGAAAATATTAATTTGTTTAGCAAAAAGAAAAAAAAGAAAGAAAAAAGACAAAAAGTTAGGTGGGGATTTATATCCCTATATAGTGCCATATTAAACATCAGAATCTGATGCAAAGATATTCTTAATTTACCATTTCACCCTTAGAGTTATTGCCTCTTATTACCATGGTTTCATTACAATTTAATGAAGTTGGTCTGAATTCTTGTTTTTTAAATAATTGCATTCTGCCTATGATCACAGGAATATTTTTAGTCTTTTTTGTTTTTCTTTTTCTTTTTTCCTGTACTGGGAATTGAACTCAGGGCGCTCACACCTGCTAGGTAAGTACTCTATCATTGAGCCACATTTTAGCCCATAGTCTTTTTTCTTTTCTTTTTCTTTTTTTAAAATTTCTTTTTTAGTTGTAGGTGGATATAATGTCTTTATTTTATTTATTTATTTTTATGTGGTGCTGAGGATAGAACCCAGTGCCTCACACATGCTAGGCAAGCATTCTACCACTGAGCCACAAACCCAGCACCCCCACCCAGTCTTTTTCTTAATGCCAAAATTAGTCATTAGATAGAAGACTTGGTCATTAACCAGGCTGCTGAATGACTCAAGATTCTGTCATTTGATTTCATATTGAAAATATGAAAGTTCTCCTGAGAAACAGCACTACAGCAGTGGTTTTGCTTTTCAGTTTTACTGTACATTAAAAATATTCAGACCTAAAGTACTGATCTCTAGGCTGGTGGTATGGCTCTTTCCTAGCATGCACAAGGCCCTGAGTTTGATCCCCAGCACTGCAAAAAAGGAAAAGAAAAACAAAGCAAAAAAAAAAAAAAAAACAACAACAATAAAATCAAAAACCCTGATTTATTTTCATTTGGGCCCATGGCAGCACATTGCTCTTCATTGAGAATGGTCTGATTATGAAAATCTCCACTTGAGTAGGTGACTACATCTGAATACTATAGCACCTTATTTTATGGGCTTTGTGGATTAATGGGTTTCATTATTTTGGTCTCAGATTAAATTCCTCCAATTACTACATCATTTTTGCCATTTCTTTGCTCAGAATCTTTCAATAGAGTGCATATTCAAGAATATGACCAATTTCCTTCTGAATTTCCCCTATAAACACCATCCTATGGTCCTACTATTTTACTTCTTGTAACACTTCATTTTCCCCATGTGTACTTTATCTTAGATTTATTTCTAGGTATCAGATAGTATTGGAATATTTTTTATGTTATATTATTCAGTGGCTTATTACTGGTACTTAGGAATATGACACTAATTTTTGTTTACAACTTTCTTATTCATAAATTTGCACTTCTAATATTCTAATGGCCGAATATAGAGGCTATTAAAATTTCTTTATAGAGAATCATACTTTCCATAGGTAATGACAGATCTCTTCCTTTCCAATTATTATACCAAAAATTTTACTGGCTATATTTACTAAACATATATTAAAATGTTCAATAGAAGTAGTAGTAGCTTGCATCTTTGTCTTTTTCCTGACATTGAAGGAAATGCTTATGCTTATACTTCTCAAATTTCATCATTCAGCTACTTGGTTAATATATACATGTGAGTCAGCATTCTAAATGATTAAAAGCTAGGACTAGACAAATCTTCCAGGGTTTAAATACCAGCTCTGTCACTTACTGAGTACTCCATTAGCCAAATAAACTCTGCCTTGGTTTCCTCATGAGTGCTATAGGAGATGGCAACATCTACACCATAGTAGTTTCTAAAGATTCAATAAGCTCAGTGCTTGTAAATGGCTTAAAGCTATCTGGTATATGGCAAACATCATGTATGTGTTTCTTATGTAAATATATTGAGATGATCACTTCAAATTCCTTCTTCAATAAATTAATCAACATTGCTATATTGAATAGCCTTTAAATGCATAAAGTAAGCCTAATATGATTATGAGTTTAAAAAGTACACAGTTCTTGGGTATATAATAATGTGCTGGAGGGTCTAGCCAGGATCATCAAGCAAGAAAAAGATACAAAAGTCATGATGATTAGAAAAAAGAGGTAAAATTATACACACAGATAGTATTATATTATATATGGAAATCATAAGGACTCCACAAAAATATTAGAGTTAAGCAAAATCAGCAAGTTTGCAGAGTACAAGATCAATATAAAAATCTTGTACTGTATTTCTGTACACTAGCAATAATCAAAAAGGAAGTTAACGAAACAGTTCAATACAATAATGTCAGATCAAAATAAGTAAAATATGGCTGGTTGTGGTGGTACATGCCTATAATCCCAGAACTCAGAAGGCTGAGTTAGGATCACAAGTTCCAAGTCAGCCTCAGCAACTTAGTAAGACTGTGTCTCAAATAAAAAACCGAAAAGGACTGAGGATGTAGCTCAGTGGTAGAGTACCTCTGGGTTCAATCCCCAGTACCAAAAAATGAATAATAAATAAATAAATAAAAATAAAATAAAATATTTAGGACTGATGTGAACAAAGGAAGTGTTAAGGCTATCAACATATCTTATGATTCCCTTTATCTTACATGTTCAGAATAGGCAAAACCATAGAGAGTAAATTATTGGGTTTGGGAATAGTGGTCAGAATGACTCGTAACCGACTGAAGATTACTTATTTGGATGATAAAAATACTCTAGAAGTTGGATTAGCTGAATAACAGCAACTATATTAAAAATTCCTCAACTGTATACTTTAAAAGGGTGAGTTTTAGTTTTAGCTGTAACCCCAGCTACTCAGGAGGCTGAAGCAGGAGGATTGCAAGTTTGAGGCCAGCCTCAGCAACTTAGCAATACCCTGTTTCAAAAAGAAAAAAAAAATGAAAAGCTGAGGTGTGGCTCAGTGGTAAAGCACTTCAGGTTCAATTCCCAGCACTCCACACAAACAAACAAACAAAAGGCAAAGTTTGTGAGATGTGAATAGTATGTCCCTCAATATGTGTTAAAAAGGTTTAATTTAACTTTCTCGTATGTTAAGATATTTGCATATGTATATCAATGGGACTGCTCTTTAATTTTCTATTTGTATACTATTTTTTTTCAGTTTTGGTAGTAGAACTCAAATAACCTGACTTTTCTCTGATTTTTATCTATCAACTATACTTATTCCTGTCCAGGTCTAATTCCACTTTTTCACTAATTCCTGCTCCCTCTTGCCTACTTAAGGCTAGAACATAAGCAAATTCTCCTTCCCTTTTCTAACCATTTCCTCCTTTCTAATTAACAATTACAATGAGTATTCAAAAGTGATGCAATATCTCTTTTCATGAAAGCACCTTCTCTTGACTCCCCATTTTTTTCCAGTGATTGCCACATTTCTTTGCTCCTCATGATTGCAAAACTTATTGAAAACATTCACTTATAATCAACAGCTCACTCTTCCCCTCCATTCCCTCTTAAATCCACCTTAATCAGGTTTTGTCCTCATTGACCTGTGAAAGCCACCAGTTAGCTCCATAGTATTAGATTCTAATGATCTGTTCTCTCAAAAGAAGTACAAGTGGTCAACAGTTACATGGAAGTATGTTCAACATCTAAGCCATCAGGGAAATGCAAATCAAAACTACACCGAGATTCCATCTCATTCTGGTTAGAATGGCAATCATCAAGAATACAAACAATGGTAACTACTGTCAAGGATGTGGATAAAAGAACTCTTGCTCACTGTTGGTGGGGATGTAAATTGTATAACTGCTACAGAAATCAGTATCGATGTTCCTTAAAAAGCTAAAAATAGAACTGCCATATGATCCATCTATACCACTCCTTGGGGTTCATCCAATAGAATTTTAAATGCATTTCAGTGTATTATAGTGATACATGCATAACCACATTTATTGCAGCATAATTCTCAATAGATGTTATGGCATTAGCCTACGTGTCCGTAAACAGATGAATGGATAAAGAAAGTGAATACAGCGGGGCGTGGTGGCATACTCCTGAAATCCCAGTGGCTCCGGAGGAGGCAGGAGAATGACGGGTTCAAAGCCAGCCTAAGCAAAAGTGAGGCACTAAGCAATTCAATGAGACCCTGTCTCTACATAAAACACAAAATAGAACTGGGGATGTGGCTCAGTGGTCGAGTGCCCCTGAGTTCAATCTCCAGTTACCCTCTCCCCTCAAAAGAAAAAGAAAAAAAAGAAAATGTTTATCTATATATCTATACACACACACACACACACACACACACACACACACACACAATGGAGTTTTATTCAGTCATAAATAAGAATGAAATTATGTCATTTGCAGGAAAATAGATGGAAATAGCATAATGTTAAGCAAAATAAGTGAGATTCTCAAAGTCAAGGTTTGTGGTTTTTTTGTTTTTTTTGTGTTTGGTACCGGAGATTGAACTCAGGGGCACTCAACCACTGAGCCACATCCCCAGCCCTATTTTGTGTTTTATGTAGAGACAGGGTCTCACTGATTTGTTTAGTGCCTTGCCCTTTCTGAGGCTGGCTTTGAACTCGTGATCCTCCTCTCTCAGCCTCCCAAAGTGCTGGGATTACAGGCGTCCACCACCACGCCTGGATAGTTTTGTATTATTTCTCTCATATATGGAGGCTAGCGGGGGAAACAGAAAAAAAAGGATGTCATGAAAACAGAAGGGAGAACATTAGGTTAGAGGAAGGGGTTAAGAGGTAGGGAGGAAGGTAGATAGGCTATTGTGGAGTGAAATTGATCAAATGTTTTTATGTATATATGAATATGCCATAATGAAACCCACCATTCTGTATAAATAATACACACCAATAAAAAAAAGATATAAGTAATCCATGCAGGATGTGGAAGATATTACAGAAACATTATGAAAAGTTATGTTTAAAAGGGAATCCTCATCACTTAAAGATAAAATTTGAGATATTTATGCATGAAATAATGTGATGTCTGGGACTGAATTTAAACTAATATAGTAGGAAAGGTGATAAACTGAGAGGGGACATGGGTGTAAGTGAAATGGAATTGGCCAAGTTAGCAATTAAAAAAAATCTAGTGATCAGTTCTCTGTTATCATCTCACTTAAAGTAATCAGAAACACCAAAAGTAATTAGAAACACCAATAACTTTCTTAAATTATTTTCTTCAATTTTATTTTGGAGTGCTACTTTCTTGGTTCTTGCATTTTACTTATTGGTTCATCTTCTCAGTCTTTTTTTGCTGGTTCCTCCTTGTATTAGTTTTCTGTTGCTGTGTAAGAAATCACTACAAATCGAGCAGCTTGAAACAACATGTATGATTATCTTATGGTTCCCATGGGCCAGGAGACAGGGCATGGCTTAACTGGATCTTTAGATCAAGGTCACAAGAGATTGACTGCAAAAAAGAGCTGGTTGGAACGCATTCTCATCTGGAGGCTCACCTGGAGAGGATTCTGCTTCCAAGCTCATTTTCTCATGGATGTATGACTGCAGGTTCATGTTTTTTGCTGGCTGTTGACCATGTTTTGGTCCTAAAGACCACACAGTTTCTTTTCATGTGGTCTTTTCCAGCAAGGCCGCTTTCTTCCTTTCTTTCAAGACCATAAGGAGAATGTCTGATCTTACAGAGAATTTAGTGTCCCTCTTCTCTCATTATAGGACCTTTTGCTTGATTTAATCAGGTTCATCAAGATACACTTCCCTTTTGATTTACTCAAAACAAATAGACTAAAACTTTCATACATATGGAACCTTCTTGCTTCTTAGAGTAGAAGCAAGTCATAGGTCCTGTCCACACTGGGGGTGGAGATTACTCAGGGCATGAACACCAAGGGGGTAGAAATCCTTTTACACTTCTGCCTACCATGCTCCTCATCTATTCAAACATTAACACTGGATTTCTCCAGAGCTCAGTTCTTGGTCTCTCTCTCTCTTTTAATCTATTATGCTGAATATTTTTATTTTCCATTTGCCTATCTATATTGGTTTCTTTCCATCTCTTCCCTGATTTGAGGAGATTTGAGCACACTATATCAGCAGGTTCCCCTGCCCCGACTTCCTGTTGGAGGTTGGAGGGATAGCAAGGCTGGTATTAATGGTATTGATTCCTCTCATCCCAATGCTGCTGGGTTGCCTTCATGGACTGAAGGTTGCAGGTCTTGTCAGGGAGACATGTCAATTTGACCACTTCCTCTGTGATTCCAGTAGCTTCTCCTCCTGTTGACCTGTTAATGCTGCCCATTGTTGGGCAGTACATTACTCCTTATTCTTCACTCTCAATTCTGCCACACTATTTAAATAGACCCTTTGTTGAATTCCTCTCACATTACATCAGTGGAGTGTTCTACTTGGACTGATCCATAAATCTCCATGCTCTCTCCCTTTCTAATCTCATCTAGTCTCATGGATTTAAATGCCCTTATTTCACTGATCACTCTTACATTTTTATCCAGAGCCTGGACTTCTTCCTTGCAACCTGTTAAAAATTTCCAGTTGCATATCTTTTCTATATGCCACAAACTTAATGTGTCCCAAACCTTCAACTCTGATCCTCAAGAAACTTCCAGCTCAAATCTTACCTCTCCATGCACCCTCCCATCTTGGTAATGACTTTCATCTATAAAGGCCCAAATGACCACTTTTCGCTTCCCTCATCCTCTCACACTCTCTGTTTGATCCAATAATTCTTTTATTTCTGTCTTCAACATATATTCAGATTCTAATGACTTCTCACCTCTACTGCAACCACCCTGGTCTAAGTCCTTATCATCAACAGTGTGGGTTATCTAAATAAGCTTTCAATTTGTCTTCTTGTTCCTTTTCCAAATCCTTGCCCTTCAGTCTTTTCACCAAGCCTGCCATAGTGAAAGTTAGTGGAAGTTTCAATATATGAGCTACATCCTGATTCTCCTCTTCTCAGAACCCCTCCATCCCCCATTTAGTCTCTCATCTCACTGAAGGAAAAGCCAAAGACTTTTAAAAAATTGATCCAAATAGAAGGCGGGAAGCCCGGCACAATGGCACATGCTTGTAATCCCAGCACTTTGGGAGGCTGAGATAGGAGGATTGCAAGTTCAAAGCCAGCCTCAGCAACGGTGAGGTGTTAAGCAACTCAGTGAGTCCCTGTCTCTACATAAAACACAAAATAGGGCTGGGGATGTGGCTCAGTGGTCAAGTACCCGTGAGTTCAATCCCCAGTACAAAAAAAAAAAAAAAAAAAATAGAAGGAGGGAGTATAACAGTGCCTGCCAAAGACTGGGGAAATTGTGGGAAGGGAGCATGAGTGGAAGGTTGAGTTGTTGATCAAAAAATGCAAAATTAGTTAGAAGAAATAAATTCAAGAAGTCTAATTATATAGCATTATGATTGTAACTAATGGTATGTTGTATTCTCAAAAAATGGCTGAATGGGACTGGGGTTGTGGCTCAGTGATAGAGAGCTTACCTAGCATGTGAGAGGCACTGGGTTTGATTCTCAGCGCCACATTAAAAAATAAATAAATAAATAAAGGTATTGTGTCCATCTACAACTAAAAAAAAAAAATGGCTGAGTGCACATCAAGTGTTCTCATGACAAAAATGTTAACTCTATGAGGTAATGCATTTGTTAATTAGATGTATTTAACTATTCCACAGTATATATGTACTTCAAAACATTGT
>CM053403.1:35394588-35467759 GCA_028644305.1 Xerus rutilus | reverse complement strand
ATTGCTGGTGGAACTGCCAATTGGTGCAACCAATCTGGAAAGCAGTATGGAGATTCCTTAGAAAACTTGATATGGAACCACCATTTGAGCCTGGTATCCCACTCCTCAGTCTATACCCAGAAAACTTAAAAACAGCGTACTACAGTGCTGCAGCCACTTCAATGTTTATAGCAGCTCAATTCACAATAGCTAAACTGTGGAACCAACCTAGATGCCCTTTGATAGATGACTGGATAAAGAAACTGTGGTATATATACACAATGGAATATTACTCAGCAATAAGAGAGTAAAATGATGGCATTTGCAGGTAAATGGATGGAGTTGGAGAATATCATGCTAAGTGAAGTAAGCCAATCTCAGAAAACCAAATGCCGAATGTACTCATTGATAAGTGGATGCTGATCCATAATGTGGGGAAAGACATGGGAACAATGGTGGAACTCTGTTCACAGGGGTGTAAGTGGTGAGGGGGCATGGGGACAGTAAAGGTGTTGGAATATGATGGTCATCATAGCCCTAACTTTATGTATGACTGCATATATGTTGTGATTCTATACAACTTACAACTAGAGAATTGATATGTTATCCTCTATCTATGTACAACGAATCAAATTGCACTGTTATTATGTGAGCCTAAATAGAACAAATAAATAAATTAAATATGAATAAATAAATAATAAATAAATAAATAGAATAAAGGTAGATTTAAAAAAAACTTTAAATTTTTCAATATTAGATATATTCTGTTGCTATGGTTTGAATATGAGATGTCTCTCAAAAGCTCATGTGTAAAATAATGAAAGAACTGTCAGACATGGAATGATTAGATTATGAAATTTGTAATGTAATGTAATGTAGGATGTGGCTGGAGGAGGTTGGTCACTGGGGGTATGCCTTTGCAGTTTATATTTTGTCGTTGGTGAGCTGAGTTTTCTCTGCTTCCTTGCTAGCACGTCCTCAGCTGTTTCTCTCTGCGGTGCCTTTCTGCCCTTATGTTCTGTCTCACCTTTGGCCCAAGCTATGGAGTTAAGCATCTATGGACTGAATCTCTGAAACCATGAGCCAAAATAGACTTTTCCTTTTCTATCTTGTTCTTGTTGAGTCTTTTGATCACAATGACAAAAAAGCTGACTAAAACAGTGTTAAGGTTTGCTAGTGCTATTTTTAGCTGAGAAAATCAAACCATTAATTTTTGCACAACTATATGTTCTTTAATTACACTCAAAATTTATATATTTTTAAATCTAAAGAATGTTTAATTTTAAGAAGGATAAATTTAAAAAATGATGTAATGGTATGGTCACCATCAGTTGTTTTTATTTCTATTCTCTTCCAGAAGCTCAGTAAAAGCCAATTTTGCTTAAACAACTATAATTCCTATAGCTAAATTCTACTTGAAAATTTTCTGTTTTCAGTAGATCTGTAAAGAAAGAGAAGCCAGGCATTCTTCCTGTTTGCTTTACTTATTAGTTTCCAGCAAGTCAAAAAGTCACAAATTTGTATGCACATGAAAAAAATTCATGGATAATATTCCAGTTAATTTATGTTGATTTATCATATGTATGTTTTAAAATTAGATTAGAGTATCAAGAAGAAAAAATTAGAGTAAAGCAAATTGAAGTTTTATTATTTTCTTTGGGATGAATTAAACACTATACTTTAAATATCCTCAAACCTAACTAAAAACTTATAATGCACTGGTTTTTAGTGAGAGAGTTGCTAACATTCATATATTTATTATGTGCACTGTTGTAAGCACTCTCTGTATTTTAACTCATTCAATACTCACCACAAGACTTTGGGGGTATTAAGATGAGAAAATCAAAGCACAGAAAGGCTGAGTAACTTTTCCATGGTCACATAGCTAATAAGTGGTTAATTTCTAATAGAAATATTAGAAAATATTGAGAACCTGTTCATTCCAGGCCATTTGGGGGAACCTATTCCAAACACTTGGGGTGCAGAAATAAATGAGACAGAATAAAAAGTATTGAGGACTTGCAATTTTAGATACTTTTTTTTTTTTTTTTTTTACTGGGAGGGTGACTTGGGTAAAGAAGAAACTAGTGAAAAAGAATGTTCTCTGCTATGTGAAATAAAGGGAAATTTCCAGGTATGGAGACTTTTAGAGGAAGAGTGGTGATAAATAAGCTTGTGTTGATCGTTAAACAGAAAATATTGACATCAGTCATAGTGTTGGAACTCATTTTCTCTTTGCCTCTCCAGATCCCTGTTCGCTACTCTCTGCTCTTCTCTGTGTCACAAGAGCTTGAGAGTATGTGCTACTTCTAGAGCTAATTTGTCCTTTTCTTCTAGTTTAGCTTGGCCAGTGGGATTCCCAGCAGGAGCTGAAAGGAGGAAGGAGAGTGAGTTCAGGTGTTTTACCTTGGTGGTGGTGAGGGGGTCTTCCATTGGGCTGTGTATTTTCTTTGGCCAAAAGTTGTGACTCCTATCAGGTGGCTCCTTCCACAGGACTCTTCTCTTTGTGTGTATGGTAACCCCTCCTTCCTATAACCTTCAGGCTTAGGATGGTAAAGACGTCCTCTTATTCCTGGCCTCTAGGTTTTGCAGTATCCCTTTTGATTTCTCAGACCTCATCCACTCCTTTGGAAAGTCTCCTCATTAAACTCCGCAGATTGTCTAAATTGAGCACCTTCCCAGTTCCTCCTGGGATCCCCACTGACACAGTGATATCCTTGCTGCACAGCTCTATCCTTCTGCATTCTAATAGTTTTGAGTTTGCTTATCATCATGAATTCCTCGAAACCAATGAACCAGTGTAAAAGTGTGTGTTTATTAGGTATCTTATACACTCAATACACTTTTCCTCTGTTTTGTCCCAGTTTTTAAATTTATTTATAATTGACTCTATAATTTTTTTACTTAAACCTTTCTTACTCGCTAAGTGGTTTGGGCAACATCTGAGGATACCATGGGTGAACATTGTTAAAGCAAGAAGTGATCATTGCAAAAATAAGCAGCATTTTACTTGCAGGTAACAGTCTTAGGAAATGCTAGGAAATTGGAGATGATTTATTCCTGGAAAGTAAGACTAATGGAAGTTTTAAAGGAAAGATCAAATGTATTCTCCTCCCTTAAATACTTTTAAGAAATTTGAGAAAGTTATTTTCAGTATTAAAATGACTACAGGGGAATCATAGATCATAAATGATATATAAATTGTAGAGGTGGTATAATTCAGAGGCTAAGCCTATGGGCCCAGGGGGCAGAATACCAGATTTGAATCCCTGGCTGGCCATTTAATTGCTGGATGACCTTGGGCAGGTGTTTTTATCCTTACGTATCCCAGTTTCTGTACCTAAACGATGAAATTATCTTACTTCAAAGGCTAGTTGTAATGAATAACAAGTTAACACATAAAAAACAAGTAGAGTAGTATTTGACATGTAATAAGCAGTAGGAAAAATAGATTAGAAAACACATTTTAAAGCTCAATACAAATGAATTAATGAAAGCCTACACAACTACAGAAACTAGAATGCTTTATAATAGCATCTCAAAAAATTTTCTAGGGACAGCCATTTTTTATAAAATTTTTTTTTGTAGACGGATCTTTATTTATTTTATTTATTTATATGCGGTGCTGAGAATCGAACCCAGTGCCTCCTGCATGTTAGGCAAGTGCTCTACCACTGAGCCACAACCCCAGCCCAGGACAGCCCATGTTGACAATTTATTTTATTATTTTTATGTTTTAAAAAATAATGTTGGGGCTAGGGTTATGGCTCAGTGGTAGAGTGCTCAACTAACATGCAGGAGGCACTGGATTTGATCCTTAGCACCACATAAAAAAATAAAGATATTGTGTCCACCTACAACTAAAAAATAAATATAAAAAAATGTTACTGGGCTGGGATTGTGGCTCAGTGGTAGAGCGCTTGCCTCACACGTGTGAGGCACTGGGTTTGATTCTCAGCACCACATAAATATAAATAAATAATAAATAAACAAAATATATTGTGTCCATGTCAAATATTTTAAAAAAAATTTTACTGTATTTTTATACCTTCAATTCATTCATTAGTTAATTAATTAATTTTTATGTGGCTCTGAGGATCAAAACCAGTGCCTCACACATGCTAAGCAAGTACTGTACCACTGAGCTACAAACCCAGCCCCAATAATTTATTTTTATTATGACATAAGTATATACAAAAACTAAGGTAGGTTCACACTTCTAATGATTGTGGTTTTCATATGACAGTAAAACATATAAACAGGGGCTGGCGTTGTGGCTTGGTGGTAGAGTGCTTGCCTAGCACATGTGAGGCACTGGGTTTGATCTTCAGCACCACATTAAAATAAAATAAAATAAAATAAAATAAAATAAAAGGTATTGTGTCCATCTACTATTAAAATATATTTAAAAAACTTATACAAATGTGTACAAGTATAAAACCAATAAAATATAAATTAATTTAACATGATAGATGATGTTTTGTTGAAATTGTCACTTGTGATGTGAATGCTCATGACATAGGATTTTTTGAGTATGATGTACTTATAATACATTTCATGATGACTCCCTTTTACCAACTGTTTTAAAAATTTGGACTATAAGGAAGACTTTATACAAACTGCCACGATGTCATTTCATCTTCACGTGGCACAGATTCATCATTTCGGTATTCAGTCAATCAATCCCTTCCTTTATCATGAAACAGTGACAAAGCAGTAGTTTTTGTTTATAATATAATCAAATACAGGCATAATTCAAACTTGAGTGGCAATAAATCAGATGTAAGATCAAATGATCCACAATCTTTTTACTAATTGCATTATTTTAACATCAAAGGAACACATGACATTTAAGAAAATCCACAGTGAATTCTCAGTTCTCAGAAAAAAAAAGAAAAATCCAAGGACCAATTGGAGTAACAAAGATTTGTAGAATTTTCTCTTCAGAAACTATGGCTGTCTGTTAAACTAATTTTTATTAAAATTTTAATGAAAGCATGTGTGAAAAAGTCATGAAGCTATGATAGGGCAGGTAAAGACTATGAAGAAAAAAGAAGTATGTGCAAAATGGATTTCCAGGAAAGAATGTTGTTAAATATGGATACCTTGTAGCTAATGTGATTTTCTAATTATCTGAGAAATTCATTAGCCCTGATATAATATTGCAGTAGTTTAAAAATGAGATGATAGACAAATCAGGATAATATAAACATCATACTTCTTTTTGTTTGTTTATTTGTTTGTTTGGTACCGGGCATTGAAACTTGGGGTGCTCTACCACTGAGCTATATGCCTAGTCCTTTCTTAATTTTTTATTTTTTTGAGGTAGGGTCTCACTAAGTTGCTTAGAGCCTTGCTAAACTGCTGGGGCTGGCCTCAAATTTATAATTTCCTATGCCTCAGCCTCTAAAGTAGCGAGGATTACAGGCATGCTCCATGGCACCTGGCATAAAAACCATAACGCTTAAGAATTAAAAAGAAAACTTACTGAGGTTCTGATGTACAGTATTAAATTTTGACCCATACTATTGCATTTCAATAGTAAACCAAGTATAAACTCAAATTTGCTAAGTAAAATAAATGTTTAGTACTCTTTCTCAAACATTTAGCAAAGTATTCAAGTCTTGATTTTTCATTAGGATCTCCAAAGACTTTGTTCACAGTGAGAAAGCTGAAGACATAAAAATGTGATCAGAAAATTGGGCTCTTAACTGATTTTTAAAGTTTATTGCTAGATGGATACTTCCATTAAGAGAAATATTCCTAATAACTTCCAATAAAAAAAATTCAAGGTACAAGGAAACAAAGCAGTAGTGACTTTAATGCCAATGTTATCATCAACTGCACTATTTTAGCAGTTAACACTTATTCAATTGGTAGCAAATGATAGGTACTATGCTAACTGCCCTATCTGGATTTTCTCATTTAATTCTCACAGTAACCTGTGATTGAGTACTATTATTATTCCTAATTTGCAGGTAAGTAATTAGAGTAACTTACTCCAGTCATAAGATCGGTGATTGACAGAGCTGAAATTTGAACATAGAACATCTGATTACTGAGCTTGTTTTTGTGACTTTAAGCTGAGGAAAGAATTCACTGGTTGAGCCAATAAGGACAAATAAAACAAGTTTTCTCTGTTCCATTAATAATCTCCTTCTCAATATAGACTTATTGCACGGTTAGTAGCTTAAATAACGAATAAGGCCTGCATATATAATTGTTTAGATCAAACTGCTGAAAACATCATTGTTGATGAAGTCTAGAGAATTACATTAATTTTTCCTGTGTACTGAATTTACAATAATTAGGATTACTAATTCTTTTTTGGGGTGGTACTGGGGATTTTTTTTTTTTTTAACTCAGGGGCACTTGACCACTGAGCCACATCCCCAGCCCTATTTCGCATTTTATTTCGAGACAGGGTCTCACTGAGTTGCTTAGTGCCTTGCTTTGGCTGAGGCTGGCTTTGAACTTGTGATCCTCCAGCTTCAGCCTTCTGAACCACTGGGATTACAGGCATGCACAACTGCACCTGGCAGGAATACTAATTCTTAATTAAAGAACCACCCCATAAATTTGGCAAATCAAAGTTACACAGAGAATTAAAATAAATCAATTATTCTCTAATAAATCTATTCTAGTATTTTGTTAAAATTTTACACTTAAAAAAATTAACTTTGGCATGAACTATCAGCTGTGTGGTGAATTCTTCCTTTGCCTCAAGTTGCTCCCTGATTAAAACATTAACCAGCAGCACTGCAAGGTTGGTGCCAAAAGCAAACATGGTATGCATATATTTCACAAAGTCCAGCAGAAAAGAATTCTCAACAAGACCAACCAAACAACTAAATAAGGTGCCATTGAAAGCATTGAATATAATATATCAAAGTAATTTTGAAGTGTCTCGAATTCAGGGATAGAAATAAACAATTGAAACATCGTGTCCATTGTCTGTTGGTGAGTATGTATTTTTAAACAAATGGAATGAAAGGAAAAATATTGAACCCAAACACTGTATGTTCTTAGTTTGGTTTTAAATTTTAATTTAATTTGATTTTTTAACCTTTGGGAGATGTATTAACTCTTGAAGCTCATGAGATACAAAGGAGGGCAAGATGTGAATTTTATATTAAAGACAAATATTTTTTGTTTAAAAATGTAAATTTTGATCCTTGTAAAAATATTCTAGCAGAAACACATTTTTATCGACATATAATAATTGTCTATATTTATGGAGTGTAGTGTGATAATTTGATACATACACACAACATGTAATGACCAAATGAGAATAATAAGGATTCACATCTCCTTATACATTTATCATTTCTTTGTGTTGGAAACCTTCAAACTCCTCTCTTCTGTTTCTTTACACAATATAAAATAAACTACAGTGGACTATAATAACTGTTCTGTGCTGTGTAGAATACTAGAATTTATTACTCCAGTGTAAATTATTTACCTCTACCTCCTTTTGACTTCTAGTGCCCAGTATTTTACTCTTGATTTCTATGAAATAAACTTTTTTAGTGCCCAGATATGACTGAGAACATGCAGTCACCAAAGTGATAAGGAACGTGCTAGTAAGAGGTACATCCATTTCATTGAAAAGCCCTCTGGTGGCTCTCCTAAGTCAGGAGATGATGAAGATAAGAAATTCTATTATAGAATTGTTATATTGCTAGGACTTGGCATGAAATAATACTAACCTGATAGAAATCAGGTAGTATCACTTAACTGACAGCTGCTAGAAGATATGTTACCATAATGAGCAACAAGTTTTTGGGAATGGCAACAATGAGATCCAGACCTTTGAAAGAGCTATGGAGATTATTAAGAGAACAGAGTATCTTTATGAGCAAGATAGGTTGACATTTAACAAGGGTTTTTCCCAGTGTATACAATAAAGGATGGATAATAAGCAAGCAGAGGGCAATTGCTCCAATAAAATATCAGTTGCTAAACTTGACTCAATTTCCATACATGTAACCCCTTGGGTGAGAGTGAGTCTAGGTCCTCCACGGGAATAGACTCTATATGTTATAGAAAGTGTATTTGGTAGAGATTCCTCCAATTTATCCCTAAAGAAACCTATGGTCATTTTTGGGGGGTAACTCTACACTGGGAAGAGGATGATATTAAAAACATTTAGAGAGTTGCTTGATTGTTAAATACAGTCTGTGTCAATATGGATATCCGTGGAGCTCCAGAATTTTCCAGGGCACCCTATTAGAGTAGGGTACATAGGAGCAGGTAATAAATGAAATTGTGGCCCAGATTCAGCTCACTTACTCAGTTTTATCCACAAACCTACTCACTAGGCATTCTCCTAGTACTTAAATGTAGAATGGGACACATATACTTGAAAATGGGCAGAAACCACACATTTGTTCCCTAATCTATGAGATAAGCATTACCATCATGAGGAAGGCTACCTGACAACCTATCAATCTCACCGTGGCCAAATAGTAAACAAAAACCAATATTGCATAATTAAGGGAGATGGTAGCAAAGAGCAAGGCCATTCTGTAGGACCTAAAGGATGAAAAGATCATGGTCCCCATTGTGTTTTTATTTAATTCATGGATTTGAGTCCTAAATAAGCAGTGGGCCCTGAAAGATGACTGTGGATTACTTCATACCCAACGGAGAAGTAGCCCCAATTATGCCAGATGTGGTAGCTCAGGTGGAGCAGATTACCACAAATTCAGGTGCATAATAACTAGCCATAGATCTGGTAAATATGTTGTATACCATCCCTTGAAAAAATATTGGCAAGTCATAACCACTCTCTAGTTCACTCAAAAGTAAATTGGGGAGAGTGATAGTGCCAACTTTAGAGTTATCATGAATATGAATTAATGTGTGAAAAGTACTTAAAAACAGTTTTTTCGCCCCATGGAGGAAATGGTCAACACACCATAACATTGTCTCTCTATAAAAATACTGTA
The DNA here is from genome assembly GCA_028644305.1 of Xerus rutilus. Taxonomy (NCBI): domain Eukaryota; kingdom Metazoa; phylum Chordata; class Mammalia; order Rodentia; family Sciuridae; genus Xerus; species Xerus rutilus. The sequence goes on along the minus strand of CM053403.1, from coordinate 35,458,829 downwards.
TATATTATCTATATATGATGCTATTTATTCTTGTGGGAGTGAGAAACAAAACATGAGTAAATGATTACATTGAATTATTTGTTTCCTTGCTTATACTATAATCCTTCCTTTAGAATATAAGCCCCTCAAGCCAGGTGTAGTGGCTGGTGGCAAATGCCTGTGATTCCAGTAGCTCAGGAGGCTGAGGCAGGAGGATCACAAATTCAGTCAGCCTCAGCAACTTTTTGAGGCCCTAAGCAATTTTGTGAGACCCTGTCTCAAAACAAAATTTTAAAAAACAGAGTGGGAATGTGACTCAGTGGTTAAGTGCCCCAGGGTTCAATCCCCAATACTCCCTCACACCAAAAAAAAAAAAAGAAAAAGAAAATAAGCCCCTTGAGCATAGGAACTCTAACCCAGCACCTAGATTGTGGCCAACACACAGTTTTGCAGGCTTTTGGAGAATCCGTGCCATTGGATGAAAAGCTCAATGTCTTTACCTGTAAAAGGAAGATAACAATACCATTGATTTTATAAAACATGAGGATTAAATATTTTGAGCCTAAGCAGGTCCTGGCTTGGAGTATTTAATGTTTTAGTTATTAAAACTTGTCTTCTAAAGGAAATTTAAGAAACTTTCTTATTTTAAGAGGGCCCATTCTTGAAATTGGTAAGAGCAGCACTGAAATCCAGTTCTATCCTTTAAGAGTGATGATTTTAGAAAGTGACTTAAATTTTTTCTATCAGTGTTTTTTATAGGTTGGTTTTAATGATTAAAATGCAATTATGTATATAAAGCATTAAACACAGTTATGAAAATCATAAGCGCTCAATACATAATAGAGTGAGAAACATGATTATCAGTTTATAATCATTAAGCACGATTAAAAACTTGCATAGTTGATGTCACTTTTCAAAAACGGCCACTTAATGAAACATGTGACAAGAATGAAAATAGCAAAATCACCTCAAGTTTTCAGCAAGTTTTATGGGAGTCTTTGTGCCACACAATATTATGTATTAAAAAACGGTGAGTTTCCTGATTAAAAGGAGTTTGCTGTTTAATTTGAGAGGTGAGTCACACACAAATGGGAGAATTTTGTAAAGCTCTCAGTACCCTGACTGTCACATTGTGAGAACTCAATCACTGAGAACAGCTATCGTCATTACTTATTACTAATAAAAACATACACGACAAAGTATACCACTAACAGTTAGTCTAGGGCATGTGTAATAAGGGGGTTATGAGGAGATAAAGATAAGTTTAAGAGGAGAACAATATGTTTAAATTACAGTTGATTCCTGTTACAGTTGTTCTGGTTCTATGAAAATGCCACAGCACTGAATTAAGGAATGCTGAAGTCGATTGCTCTAGCAATAAAACCCTCACATTGGAGGAAATATAGGTCAGTTCCTGTGAGCCTCTGGTTGAAACATGTTTGTCAACTGAGCAATGTATAACCTGTTCTGTATGTGTGTTTCTCTTTAAAGACATCTTATTTAACGTAAATTGTTGAGTCACTAACATTAAACTCATGGCCAACAGCACTATAACTCATGTCTGAATGATGCTTATACAACACAAATATTTTCTCTGTAAAGCACATCACAAACTTGTGTTTTGGATCACTGGAGAGCACTTGGGGCCCTCTGAAACAGCAAAATCACCAGCAAGCATACAAAAATGCAAAACACATCGTAGTGAATAGAAAAAGGCACTTGTTTACAATATGAAAGCTAAAAAAAGTCAGTGTTGCCATGTTCTACCTCAGCTGAGGACATACTATTCTGTATATTTCTGTGCATGAGTTCAAAAGCATAATGAATATTAATGTGGGGGTTATATATAAATTTTAACCAGTAGGTGAATTTGCACATACCAGATCCATGCATTCTGAGAACTGACTATATGTCGTAAACCTGGAACCTTCATAGAAGATGTGACTTTTGAGCATGGCCTTGAGGCATGAGCAATAAGTGGATATGGGATGATATGTGGGAGACATGTCAGCCCCAATGGGTTTTAGTTTTATCATACTTGTACTATCCTGACCACAGATCCGTTGCTTTCTTTAGTATGTCATGGTGTCTCCCAAGCGGAGTCTCTGAACTTCACAATTTAGTGCTTATTTAAAAAGCCATCTCATAATCAGACACTGGTGGCACCTAACTTATAATGGATTGTTAATCTTTTCTCCATATCTAAGGTAAACATCTTTTGTCTGTGATTGAAAACAAGCTGGAAATTTCATGCTTGGAGATAGATATCAAAATATTTGAGTCCAACTTGCAACTATATCTACAAATCCAAACAGGTTCTTGTTATTATTTTGTTATCATATATCTACATTAGGTAGAGATAGAGAATTGAGGGGATGCTGGGCATGGTCAGGCACATCTGTAATCCCAGCCACTTGTGAGGCTGGGGCAAAAGGAACATTTGAAGTTAGCCTGGTCAACTAGGTGAGACCCTGTCTCAAAAAAAAAAAAAAAAAAGAGTCTTTCAGACTTCCTCCAAATTACTTTGTGTTGTTTTTTATTGTCTTTGCTAAGCAGAAAGAAGTGATTTCCCTCAATCCATAATTTGAACATTACTTCTCAAAAGTGATAAAAAATAGCATGTAGGTATTAGTCAAAGATTTGTTTTTTCAAGATTTGGCAGAAAACCAAACTAAAACTTCCATGTGCTCCAATAAACCCAGTGTTTCTCATAGGTTGCTATTTCTGATTCCTGTTGTCATGGAAATGGACTTTACATCAACAGAAAGGGGACGAGGTACTGAGTGATTTTTATCCAGTGTTTGATATTTTAAGTGATTCACCACTGCTCTTTTCCTTTTCTGTAGAAAGTATAGAAGAATATTTTTCTCGTAGGGCTTTTCTTGTAGGACTTTCGGATAAAGGAGCTCTAGAAACCCAACCCTTAAGGGATAAAGCAATAATAGCCAGTACCTCCCTGATAAGAAAGATGGGGGTTGGTGGTAGGGGCAGAAGCTTCGATGTCATAAGAGAGCAAACCTAGCAGTTGTGGTCATGGGCTTCTCTCTTCAAAATGGTTTAATGAAAATGGGAGTTTTATGAAGCACTTAAAATATATCCTATAATATCAGATTGGAAGTTGAAAACATTAAAAAATTATTAAAATTAAATATTTTAAGAATGACATTTATTTTACCTATAGGATAATACTTCCTTTGATAAATCCAAGAACCCTTGGATGCTCACTCAGATCGGTGAGTGAAGGGTCAGTGGCTTTGCTCCAATCATTGGCGGATGGCCCAGTCTCTGTGGCCATTGCTGCTATTGCTTCTACATTAATGGGAATAATTCATTAATCAAAAGTGAGCTCTGGAAAAGTCAGTTGCAAACACGGTTCTATCCAACTTTCTTTTTGTCTTGGGTAAGCTCACCTGAGTCCCCATGCCCTGGCAGGCAGGGATCACTTCCACCTATAACTGACAGATTGACAGTTCATCCAAGAACTCAGAACATTTAGTTGCCCGTTGGTAGCAAGTATTGTTCCTTTAAAACTGTAGTTTAATTGAGCCCTTAAGGAAGCCAAAACCACTGACAGGTGGATAACTCAACTTACCAAAGAGCAGTGTTTTGTTTTGTTTTTTTGATTTGTTTGTTCTATTTGGGTATACATGATGGCGAGGTGCATTTTGGTTCATTGTGCAGAGATGGAGCACGATTTTTCGTTTTTCTGGTTGTGCGTGATGTAGGGTTGCATTATGCGTGTGGTCGTGCATGAAGCTGGGGCTGTGGTGCCCATCTCATTCCACCATCTTTGCTGTCCCCATGCTCCCTCCCCCTCTCCCCTTTGACCAAAGTTCCTCCATTCTTCCCGTGTCCTCTCCAAATGCCGAATGTTCTCTCTGATAAAGAGCAGTGTTTAAGATAGTGATAATGCATTTTCATTCTGGTTAAGTCTTTACAAACAGGCATTCAATACATGATGAGAATCCAATATCTGAATAAGCAGAAAATTCTAACTCCCAGCCTGTCACCAAGAAAAAACAGAATATTTACCCTGTCATTGAAAATATATTTTAACAACAGCTTAAAGAATTTTTGTTAATGAACAATCCTTGGATGGAGAACCAATGAAAATTGCCCTATTGAAGATATTAGTATATTTCTCAGCTTTGTAAATTTGTTTGGGAGATATAAAATTTCATGATCAAAACATCTGCTTGGCAAATGCCTAGTGAGTAAATCACAAGTGCATATGCTTAATTCAGTTTTGTTTTAGTATTTTGTTTTTAGTACTAAAACTTCAAGAAATATAATCATTGAATTGCTTCCCTGGACATCAGTGTTTGAACAGGAAATAAATAAAGTGTAGCTTGAAAGCACTGTAATGAAAAAAAAAAACAACCAAAACTGGTTTATACTAAGCTTATTAATGGTGAGTAGAGGTGCATATAAATCCAAACAGCTGATTTCAACTTTTTAAAAATCACATTGTTTTTCAAACTGCTAGAAAGTATTTGACTGAATTCTTTGTTAACCTGTGTTCAGTTGTTATAGGAAGTTAGTAACAAGCTCAGTATTTTACAGAAATTAACCTCTTTTCCTTTTCCTCTAAAAGCTAAGCTGGTCTCAGAGTGTGAGACATTACAACTGGAGAATGTTTATGCAAAGGAAGAATGATTCAGACTGGCTGTAATCATTGTTCTATGATGAATAAATCCTTTCCTACTTTTGTTTTTCCAGTTCCTCTACTTTCACTTTTTCCCTCCATGTAGTTCCCATTTCAAATGGAGAAAATGCTAGTACATGAACAAAAAATATTTTCAGTTATCAAGGTTTTAAGAATATACAGTACATACATTTTAACTGCCCTCTCTAGCATGGAAGTTTTTTTGCTTTTTGTTTTGGCTTTCAGGACTTCTTTTTTTTTCTTCTTCTCTAATCTATATTCTAGTAGCATGGGATTTGTTGTTAGCAGTGACCAAGAACTTAAATGAAAACTTGATGAAAATTTGTAATTCTAGCATCCTGGTGAATGTAAAAGGTAAAATGGAAATTTCCAGTTTTAAAAAGTGAATTTCTCTTGCTGGATTCAAATATTTGCTTTAAAAGCACTTAAGAAGTTCCTGCAGAATCTCTTGCTCTCTCTTGAACAAGTATGGCTTGCTCCTCCTACAGGGGAAGGTTAATGTTACCATAAGAGTTTGAATAAAATGGTGTGGTACAAGTCAGCACAGGCCACATGCCTCTAAGTTCTTTTTGTGGTGGCAAGTGGGTGGAATACATATCCAGTTTTTTAAACACAAAGAATTCTAAGTACTCTGGATATCTGAGTGTAAGAATCAAGGTAGCCACATATCTCCTCCTCCTAGAACTTTTCCTCTCTTTTCCACCCCTCCCTAACAGCCTCCCTTCTCATGTGCGGGCTCCTGAATGCTTGCCAAAAGTAGAAGGCTGAGTGGAGCCTGTTTGTTCTCTCCCTTTTCAGTCTATGTTCTCTTACAACCGCATCATAGTTCAATTAACGTGAAGTAAGAAAGTGATTACATTATAGTCTCGTAAATGGCATATTCGTCAGGAGCTTTGTGGAGGGGAGTATAACACAGAAGTTTTAAAATCTTTGTAGTGCCTGGTCCTGTGCTCATGTTCTGACTTCTAATTATTACAGAAGGTATGAAAACATTTTTTTTAAGTTCTCATTTAATAGACAAAGAAAAAGAAATGGAGTTTCATACTGGGAAAACAACTTCTTCAAGGGCACAAAATTTATTGTAAGGGAAATTTGAGATGAAATCCATATTTATCTGAGCCCTACGCAGCTGTAGAATTAATATTATCATTGTAATAACACAGAAAAATCCTTGGGGAAGGACTCACAAATTAAGCTGTTCCATTTTACAGCTTTTATTCTGGTGAAAGGATGTTGGTCTCCAAGGATTAATTGAAATCAAGTAGTGTTAATTTGTTGTTGTTTTTTTCTTTCTTTTGCTTCTGGGAATTGAATCCAGGGGTGCTTTACCATTGAGCTACATCCCAGCCTTTTTAATTTTTTTCATTTTGAATGAAAAAAATGAATTATTAGGGCCTAAGTTGCTGAGGCTGGCCTATAATTTGAGATCCTTCTGCCTCAGTTTCTCCAGTTGCTTGGATGATAGGTGTGCTGAACACCTGGCCAATGTGCCTAATTCTGAAACACAACCTATATTCTCCTATTAACAATTTTTCTAATCCAGTTTCTATTTATTTCTTCCTTTTTTTTCAGACTCCTATTAATTCTAGACCTAGAAATTCACTAGTTGATAAATCTATTCCAATCACTCCCAGACTCCTCAAACTCAGAATAAGTAGGTTGCTGAATATAGTGCTCTAGGAACTCTTCCATTTACTAGTTGTGTGAATGAGCAACTTATCTAGTTCCCTGTATTGGTGGGCTGGGAAATGTGTAGAATCTATCTCAGACTTTGTGAAACTAATATATGGATATGGGTACCTCTAACTATCATTTGTACCTAGAACAGCAGCAGGAACAGAGGGACTGCTGTGTAATTGCTTTATTGTCACTCAAATGGCCTATCTCCCTTTAGCTCCTCAAAACTGCACCTTTTCACATGTTCCTTGTGTGAACTGCACCAGCATCATGCAGTTACTAGTGGTCCAGAGGACTGGGGATCAGCTTTTCCTCCTCCTCTCCTATGTCCAGTTTGTTATTAAATCTTACTGATTTATCTTTAAATAGATCTATAACCCATCTATTTCTCCATTATCAACTAATAGGAAATATAATCTTTTTTACTTTGACTACTTGAACAGTCTTGGTTTTGGTCTCTTCTCTTCAATTCTTCCCCATGCCCAACTGCATCCATTCTCCTCACTGTAATCAGCACGGTTTGAAAAATGTTAAGTCTGAGTGTGCTGCATCTCAGCTTTTGCAGTTTCTTATTTTTTTTCTTAAGGAAAATACCAAAACCTACTAAGTGACTTCCTCAGCAGTCATCTCTTACCATTCCTTGCTCTCTGATCTCTAGTTACAAAGACGTGTTTTTGTTTCCTGTGGGTTTCACACTCTTAGCTGGAGGGTCTTCTCCTTTGCTGTTTCCTATGCCAGAATTTTCTGCCTTCTCTTCCCATAGTTGATTCCTATTAATTCTTGAATGCTCAGCTTAAATGCCATTTCCTTGACTGCATGACTAATTCAGGTCCATCTGTTACTTATTCAAGTCACTCTGTGGTTTTTTTTCTCCATAGGATTCATTTCAAATGTAATCAAATAAGTAACCAGCTATCTTGTGTGTGAGAATGTAAGCTCATGAAAGTTACCTTGTAATTTCTGTGTACCTACCACACAGCCGAGTGACTCCCACATATTTGGCATTCATTAAATGTTTATTGAATGACTTTCTCCATTTAGGAATTTAGTAATAGCTGAATAGTATAAGAAGTACTGTTAGTATTTTTAAAATGTTCACACCTTTGCAAACATTCATCCAACTGTTTGAAAGAAAAACAGACCTATAATTATGTTAGCTGGTTTCAAGATAATGGTATATTCTAGACAACATAACTGATAACTGTTGTCTTACTTCTGAAGATCCATCAGTATTATTTCAAATGTGACTGGCCTTCTGTGACTTAGGTTTTAAATTTTAATTTAGTTAGTGTGGGAAATAAACAGATATTTTCCCTATTGACTTATTCTAATCATCTACTGAAGCTGAGCTGTAGAGGTGAGAATTCCCAGTGTTCGTTTTTATTTTGATATGAAAATGATTTAAGCACTAGTAGGTATGAAGCTTGTGCTAGGTTCTGTGAGGGATACAGAGATATACATGGCAAAGAACCAATTCTGAAAGCAGCTTACAGGCTAGTAGAGAAAAGGGGAGAAGTGTTGATATCCAAATGCAATAGATATGTGGTGGGATAGGATCAACCAAGGAACATCCCCTCTCCACTGCTCTTCCTCCATCCCAGCTGTGGGTCTTTGAAAAGTCCAGCCTCAAGATCTTTACTTCCCAAACTCTTGCTGCTCATTAGAATCGCCTAGGGACTTTAAAAAATGGATTCTTGAACTCTACCCCAGACTAAGTGAGAGATGTTGAGAGAGGCATGTTCTGTGCCATGTGTGGCATCAAGCACATCCCTACTTGAGGAAGGGAGGAAGGACCCAACTTACTCAGCTAGCAAGCACCTAAGATGCATTTAGTATGGAGAAGAAACAGTGCTTGGTTCCTCATGGCCTTCCTGTTCCTTCTAGAATGGACACTTTGGGATCTATGAGAGCAGGGCTGAGGGGTTGGATAGATGAGTGTTACACAAAAGCTTTTGTAGTATTGCATATCATCAATCTTTTTAAGAATATTGATGAATTCATAATTTTTAAGTCATAAACTAAAACATGTTAGAAAATAAAAAAGTGAAATTAGGAAAATATGCTGAGAAAAAAAATTGACTGAATTAGCAATTTCTTTTGAATAAAATTTATTTGAAACTATTCTAAGAACATATGCAATAGAAGCAAGTGTGAGTTTAAGACATCTGTGGAGAGGAAGTCACATTAAAATAAATTTAATGATCATTCAACCATAAAATGCTAGAGATAAAAGTGATCCTAAGGTTCATCTTCATTTTAAAGTTAAGGCCCAGAGAAGTTAGGTTACTTGTGAGGTCATACAGCTAGTTGTTTTGGGAAAGTTTATGATATACTAGCTAAATTTCTAAAGGAAATGAAAATAGTGCTATCAGTTCAGAAGATGCCATTTCAAGATAACCCACAGGTTTTACCTTTGAACTATATATTATCATTGCTCTTGGACAGTATCCAAATTATTCTAATTAAGCTCTTTTCCATTTGGAGAACAAAACTTATTTATCTTTTTAGCCCAGCCTGTACAAATGTTTGAACATATATTTTCATGACTCTTGATTTTAATATAAAAGATGACATTTAAAATCTCATTTTCCTTTGTATTTTTCAAATCTTGTCTCTCCTGTCATGTTCCCTTTATCTACCCAGACCTTATGATTCTGGCATGGCTGCTTTTAAAGAACCATTATTGAAGGTGCTTTATGGAAAAGTTTACAAAGCACTGGAACTTTGCTATCAATACCCAACAGTATACCCACTTGAAATTATGGAAAGCTTGGTTCCAAAAGATACTGGGAAAAAAAGCATTAATCATTTGCAGATAAAAACATTTCCATCAAAACACGAGCAGATTACTTTTTTGGATCTGTTCAGAGTTAAATGTAAGACCAAATATCCTATGATAACATTAAAAATGAAAGGGAATCATTCCAAGATCCACAGAATGAATGAATTGGAATCATAACTTGTGTGATGTATTGACTAAAACACTTGTTGACTACAAAGTCATGGTGCTTCATTCAAATGCTGTACTCAGATACTACCATTCGGTGTATGTGTGTGGCCACATTTATGCATGAGATGATGAAGGAAGATTCTTCAGCTCTTGGCAGCTTCATGTTCTTATGAATTCATCTCTTCTGACTGCCTTCATTTAGGATAGGCTAGCCTTTGCATTACCAGAAACCACTTCATGCTGATGGGGTAGCAAATTTGTCTTCACAGATTATGTCTGGGGTCCCATAGTACTGGACTAGCAATCTGGTTTAGGTTTATTTCTCAGTGGATTGGCAATTGACTTTGTATTTACTTTATCTTTCCAGAGTCTGAGTGTTCATCTTCCTTATTTCCCTCTTTCCTCTTCTTTTCTCAATATAATTTTTATAACTCCTTCTCTTGCCTTCTTTTACATTTCCTAAACTAATGTTCACACTTAGATTTTTAGGCAACTGGCATATGTTGAAGTCTTTTGAAGACATCTTGTGAAATACACACACACAATCTTACACCTCAAGCTTCACTACTACTCATTATGTATGATGATTGAGATTGAATTATTCCATATTTTAAAACTCTTTTGTCTATATTTAATTATTGTGCAGAAGATAATACAACAGTGGGCATACATTTTTTAATTTATTGTGCTTATCCTTCTACTTTTATCAACTCAGCAGCAAAATATATGGCAACACTTCCGAGCACTACAAAAAACTTAACATGTTTTTGAAGCATTTTCTTTTATGTTTTGGTTAATTTGCAAAAAATCTTGTTGAATTATCAATCTGATGAATTTACCAATGGTTTCAATTTACCAAAAATTTGTCTTCTAATTGTTTATAAGTCTTATAGCAACTTATATTGGGTAGAATGGCCTATCATCTCCTTTTTTTGGGATGGGATTGCCCAAGTATGTGGAGTCAGCCGGCAGCTTATCTGTGAAATGACTTGTGTTAATGGCCATAGTATTTTCCTATTGCTGTCATAGCAAATTATCTGAAACTTAGTGAAATGTTATTCAAATGGTTAAAAAAAAGCCCCCAAAACAAGGGCTTGGTAAATTGCTAATATTGGGAAGCTGGCAAATCAACTTAGTTTTTAATTTAGTCGTTTAGCTAATTGATTTTCAGTGAACTGACCTTGGAACATTTGATTTTTGGCATATTGACTTCTTTTCCTTTCAAATACATTATATAATTTGAATTTTACAGTAATTCTGATTAATTATTCTGCAGTAGTTCTGAATAACTCTTTGTGGTGGTTAAGTGGCACATATCTCATTTTCTTAGCACAAATAATTTTCAATACTATGAATCATATAAGAAGGCACACATATTGCCATTTTGTTCCAAATTGGCAATATGAAATTTGACCACTTGGTTAAAGTGTCATTCGGTAGATTTTTCTATACTAAATACTTTTCTGTCTCTGTAATCCATAGCAACCTACGTGGGAGGTACTTTGAAAACGTGTGAATATCCTCTATCTCAAACTTTCACCCACTGGTCGTTGCATCCACTCAATGCTTGAATCAATTTTTACATTGATGGTTACACAAAGGAGGTTTTCTAATATTAACATTCCTTCTACATGTATTAGCTGAACTCTTCTATAAAGCTTCTCTCCCTCGTACCGCATTTTAGCTTCATTTTGGACACATGGATTCTTTCTGTTTTAAAATATAATTTATTACTATCATTATTCTTTGTGATACTCAAATTAGCCCAAATTTGGCATTAGGACAGCTCTCGAGTCTTTTTATCTTATCTCCATCAGTCTCTGCACTCCTCTCTGTTTTATGACACAGCAACATGCTCCAGGCTCATCTTGTACTCCCTCTGACCCAGATTTGGAATCATTAATTTCTTTAAGGAGACTGGCTGTGGAATGGTATTTAGAAACAAAAATCTAAAACTAAATGTTTTCATTGCTACTAGGCTATTGTTGCTTCTAGGCCTTTGCAGAGATCAGAGATAGAAATAGATTTTAAAAATTTACAAAAGGCTTCATATTGATAGCTGTATTTTAACTCAAATTCTCTATTCCATACCTGCACCTTCTTATTCCTTCAATGAGAACTTTGTTTTCTTAAACATTAACGTATTTACTAATTTGCTTTCACATGCAATTTGAAGTTTACAGTATTTTCTTTTGTCTCTGACTTAAGCTTTTAACATGCATTGTGAGAAATTTTATTCATTATGCTCGTTGATTCATAGGATTTTTTTGAAGGATGTTTAGATATGTAGACAGGTTTGGATTGATGAAGACTTCATTATGTTGTGGAGATACAAAGAACTAGACATTGGCTTTTAGCTAGACACTTTTAACTAGACACTTCTTCAATTCATATTCATTATTGGCTACAGTAACACTTGATTGGTCATATCTAATTTCAAAGGAGGAGAGAAGTGCAAATCTACCATATGCTTAGAAGGATAACTGGAACAACACTGATGATCACCACATCAATCTTAATGACCAAAAGTGTTTCTAAAACATGCAACCAATTGATCTGTTATTGTTTTAACTATTCTGTTAGAATAGATCTCCCAGAAAACAAAAACTGAGTTAAAAGCTCACTTGTAACATTTTATTAGGGAATGCAATCCCAGGGAAGCCAGTATGAGTGGAAAGGAGAATGAGACAAAAGAAGGAGCGACAGATGAAGGTATATTCTGAGCTGGCCTGGGTATCATCTGGTACCAAACACAACTGATAACACCATCTAAAAGTGTTTCCTTCTGAGTGGCCATATTAAACTACTGCGTTTGTGAATGGGATGAGTATTCCATCTTGGAAAGGAGAATTTATTCATGAGCTCTCATCTTTCATTGCTCAAAGGATTCCTTGGAAAGTGAACTATGGTTGTGCCTGTGCGCATCCTGAGCACGTGAGGCAGGGTCATATGCCTCAGTAGCAGTAGGGACGCCATAGAATGGAAGATGCAAGGTGATTCACTGGTAGGAGGTCAATGCTGTTGGGTCAGCCTATTGGAGCTCACACAGAACTAATTACCAAAATGAAGGTAAAGGTGTACCAATGGGACAAGGAACTCAGAGACAAATGGACTGAGAATGTCTGGTGTGGCATAAAAGAGGTATCTGACATTACCATATTTATCTCTGAATCTTCATTACCATCTTAAGTACCGTCTAGATAATAGAGGCAATAATAATTACTTGTGGGTGACTTAAAAATATAAAACAGAACTCAACATATGCTCCCTAAAATAAGACTTTTTTCTGTATTTTCATTAATAGCTTTTGAATTATGCAATTAATTTAGGTTCATTCCTACTTCTCACTCTGCAGTCAGTCTAGTCATCTAGAGCTTATTATATCCACAATGGCTGTTGGATCTTTTGCCTTACTTCTTTCCCAGTGCCATTACTTTAACTCAGGCATTGAGTACATTTTGCCTGAAATAGCCACCTGATGTTTCTCCTGCCTCCTGTCTTTCCTTTCCCTTGCCAGAATTATCTTCCTAAAGCATCTGATCATATTTTTTTCTTCTTAAAAACATCAATTGCTTCCAACAGTCTACTAAATTAAATTTAGCCTTCTTTTTCAACTACTCAAAATAATCCACAAATTAATTAAACCTGCTTTTTCTATCTGGTTTTGTTTTATTAGTTTCTGTGTACCTAACTGCAGCCAAATTAGATTCCACAGGTTTCTGTGGCTACATACAGTGCTTTCTTAATTCTGTTTCTTCCTCATATTGTCCCTCAGCCTTAAATGCCCTCTCTGCTCCTGACTTTTTACTCCTAACCTCCCCAAAATGTTCCCCTTCATTCAAAATCCATCTTTGAAACTGTTTTTATTTTATTTTTATCAGGAAGCCTGGGCAATACTGTCAAGCCTGTTGTTTCCATCGCTGCCTATCTCTGGGTATTTTTCACCTCTTATGTTGGATATTTTTTACCTTCCCTTAAAGGGGTGGAGGGTTAGGCAGCTTCTCTATTATCCAAGCCAAAGGAACATCCCGAGTTACTGTCTGGTTTAGAAGCTTGCTTTAAGGCAGGGAAGAAGTGAGATTGGCAGGCTCAGATGATGGAAATCAGAGGGATTATGCTACATAGATAGCTATGTTTTGTATTTCTAAATTGATCGTCCTCAATCACACAGATCTATAGAAAGGCCTTTCTCAACTGCCACTCAGCTGTGATGCGTGATGGAAACAGATGCTGACTGATTTTGTAAAAGCAAATTACAGGATTTGCTGATTTGGACCATCTGGCAGAACTGGGAGGAGGACAGAAAGAATGTGATGGTTTTTTCTATCCTGGATGTCTTAGGAAGGTGACTGGGCCATCGACTCTTGTGGGCCCAAGGCATTTAATTGTGAATGAACTCTAAATTCAATGCACTTACAAAATACAGTAAATAATATCTCAAGCAGTTAATCTCCACCACAGTCATTTGACATAATTATCCTTTAGAGTAACATAAAATATAGTTTAATTGACATCATTTCAAACACTCAGATCATTTGCTTTATTTGGGTGGAGTTATTTTTATTAATAACAGAATTTGGGATAAATGACTTGTACTGCATGTAAGTTAACATTTTGTACTAGTGGGAACATATTTTGGTAGGAAAAAGATGAAGGCTAAAAATAGCCATCTGGAAAAGTCATTTTTATCAGGCAGATCTGACAGAGAGAGGTCCTAAAACTCTTAAGAAGTGTTTAATCTTAGATATGTATTTTTTTTGTCATCTTAAGCAAAGGGAAATGATTGCCCTTTGATACTGATATTGGATATTAAGTAAGGTTTCTGGTTTCAAAATAAATAGAATTTTATCTGTTGAGAAGAGGCCTGGTCATAAGGAAGAAACTGGCTAATTTTGGCCTGTTTCCCTGGAATCACAATTTCCTATCTGATGGGAATTCTAGGAGCATAATTGTTTATACTCTAGAAAAGACAGTGGGAAGAAGAGAGGGAACAGTATAGAGGGAGTGAACTTTTGACCCAGCTGACAACCAGAAAACCCAGAATTTTAGACTTAGGATATTAAGGGATATTGGGGGGTGTATCTTCTTAAGGCAATGAAATATGATTTTGAGTGCTGTGAACACAAATGCTTCTCTCTTGATTCTCTTCACCATTTCACCACAGGGTAAATGCAACAGCTTGCTAGCTGGTCTCCTTGCCACCAGTATCAAGCTGGCCCTAGTGCATTCTGGAGTCAGCTACTACTGTCACAACTGCAATGGCAGAGATTGTTCATTTACCCAGCAACACAGAATCTGGGTGAGCACAAACAAATAAAAACATTTGAAAAAAAGAATGAATGAACACATTTTCCAAAAGCGAATTCAAATAATGTCACCCTCTGCTATAAGCCTCTGTTTTCTTACTCTTGGTTACAGGAAAATATCTAGCGCCCTAAACTGGACCTCTCCTATCCGTTGGTGGTCTCCCCACCCCCACCCCATGCTCTGCCACTGTACTCTGCACTATGTGCTGATTTGTTGACATGATGCTCTCACATCTAAACAGTGAGCTTCATAAAGGTAAAAACTATGTCTTATTTATCTCTGTACATTCAACCCTTATGACCTTTTTTTTGAACACATGGTAGATGCTACACCTTGGATCTGGAATATCCCTCAAAGACCCACACGTTGAAGGACGAATCCTCAGCTTAGTACTATCAGGAGGTAGTGGAACCTTTAAGAAGTGGGGCCTACTAGAAAGAAATTAGATTTCTAGGGGCATGTCCTTGAAGTGATATTGGGATTCCAACCCCTTCTTCTTTCTCTTTGCATTCTGGTAACTATGAGGTGAGCAGCTTTGCTTCACCCCATGTTCCCCACCATTATGTACTGCCTTGCCACAGACCCAGAGCGAGTAGAGCCAAGTGACCATGGATTGAAACTTCTGAAACCTTCAACCAAAATAAACCTTTCCTCTTTTTAAGTTGTGTTATCTCAGGTATTTGTTCTGGCAATAGAAAGCTAATATAGTAAGTATTCATTAATTTTTTCATTTGAAGTTCCATTCAGTGTACCAGATCATGTTCATTCTATTCACATCTTGCAGTTCAATTCAAGGAATATTTATTGAATATCTATTATGTGTTAAACTCCTTAAGATCTTGATTTTGTAGACTTACTATTTCCTTTCACTGATTGTCTTTAGAAAATGAGGTTGATTTTTGTTTTCTTGTTTTCTTTTTTTTATTTTAAAAGTCTGCTTTATAAAGCAATACTTACTTTTGTTTAAAAATCTTGTTAAAACAACTTTTCAGCCTTTCTGTTCTCCCCCCGCCCCCAGCAGCAGAGTTCAAAAGTGCTGATTCTTTTTGAGCTTGCATCTTCTTTTTTTTAATTTTAATTTTTTATTAGTTTATTTAATTGCATTTCAAGTCATAGTATATATATAGAGCTCAGTTTTTCCATTTCTCTGGTTGCAAACCAGCTTGCATCTTTAGCTTGATTATCTCAGCGCCACATTTGGCCAATTATACAATGGGACATTGTGATGATTTAGATATGAGTTGTCCCCGCAAAGGTCCTGTGTTAATGCAGGAATGATCAGAGGTGAAATGATTGGATAGTGAGAGCTGTAACCTGATCAGTCCATCCTAGTTTGAATGCACTAACAGTGTGGTAACTATAGGGAGGTGGATGGTGGCTAGAAGAGGTGGGTCACTGGGGGTGTGCCCTGGAAGGGCTTATCTGTCCTATGGCCCCTTACCCCCTCTCTGCTTCCTGATTTCCATGAATGGAGCAGCTTTCCTTTGTCATGCTCTTCCACCATGATCTTCTGCCTCATTTTGGGCCCAGAACAATGGACTCAGCTTACCATGGACTGAACCTCTGAAATTGTGACCAAAAATAAACCTTTCCTTCTCTAAGTTGACCTTGTCAGGGTATGTTGGTAACAGAGATGCAAACTTGACTAAAATAGGTATTTATGGCAATAAATTTCTAATTTTTTAACAACACCTTCTTTCAGGCAATGCATAAAAGATACGTGCCAAGTTGTATCAAAGCAATTGCAAGATTTAGTGGCATATTGACAATGTGTCATTTATTTAGTGTTTTTAAATATTCTAGTCACTATGCTGAATCCTAGCATTATTTTATTTGTTACCACAATCTTGTGAATGAAAGCATTAAGGATTAAAAAATTGATTACCTCCTCAATGTCACAGAATTACAGGCAGCAACACATGAGAGATTTGAACCCAACTCCTGATTCTTGTGCTCAGATATTATCACTACTCCCAGTGTTTCTCATATTCACATAACGTACAAATTCCTCCCCAAAGATCCACTCTCTCTTCAGGATCTCTCCAAAAATCCCAGTTTGATTTAAGAAACTTAAAGTTTTATTATATGTCTTTCAATATGAATTATTAATGCAAAATAGATGTTTTAATTTATCATAGAATAAAATAAATTGTTAAAAGATTCTATCACCACAAAAACACTAGCCTAAAATATCTCAGATCTTCATGAATTTATCTGTAGACGTGGGTCCTTGGAAACAGCAGAACCAAAGAGTTTCCTGGGGCTAAGGAAAGGGAAGGCTTTATGCCCCCAGTCTCTGTTTTGCCCCTATAGTGGACACTATGGTGCGCACTGCAGATCTAACCTTTGGAACTGAGTCCCACATGCCCCCAGGGAGCAGAAGTATTGGGTGCAGAAAGTTCATCACTGATTCCTTCCCTAGGAAATTATTGGGGTCACACAAGTTTATATTTCACTCTTAGAGACAGCATATTTCCTGTCACTAATTCACTGGGGAGGGGAATGGGGTGGGAGGGAGTACAAAGGCCTAGCTCCTTACTTCCATTCAGCTCAGAGGTTGGGGAACATTCCTGCTTCAGAGAAGCCTGTGGGTTGGGCTGAGGCCCACGTTGCAGCTCATTGCAGTTCAACTCCTCCCTGTCCTGTCTCGCTTTCCTTGTTCCTTTGCAAGAGTTGCTGCTGAGGATACTTCCCAATAAACCACTTGTATGCAAATGTCTTGCTCAGGAACCAACTCGTGACAATCTTTCAAGCCTCCTCAAGGAAGCAGTCCAAATAGAAAGAGAATGATCATTATGTGCAAGCAGCTTTAAGACTAGACTAAACTCTTGATTGTAACCTCGCTGTGAAGTATGATATTAAATATCTGCAACAACTTCTGCATCCTTAGAAACTGTTCTATAAAACTCTCCAATTCCTCCTTAGAGCGGAGAGTCTGTGCAACACAAAGGTGATTCAGACAATTTAGGCAAAAACAAACAAATAAATAAAAAAAACCAGAGAGCAGCTTGAATGATCTTAGTTGGTTTTCTAAATTGGTCAAGTAAATAGGATAATTGACACTAAAACTCTTCACTTTGTATCATGTAGATGATCTAAAATTAAAACACAATATTTTGGGTAAGGGAGCTTAACTGATGTTAGGAGGATGATAGAATAGTATAAAACAGTAATAGGAAGTTCTCTGTGCGTTTACATGGGACTAGTTGGCCAATCCTTACATCTTCTAGTAATTGTAAGCAGGAACAATTTGTGTTGAGTTCCAGTAACTGGAGGTGTGCCCGAATTGCTGAGTAAGAATGCAAGCAATGCACAGAAAGAATATGAAGTGACACATACTTGAAATTTGTGTTTAGTTTCAGAACGTGATTTCATACACATAAGATAGAGATGAATGCAAAATCATGATAAGGCTAAAAAATTCAAGGTAAATAATTCAAGCCTCAAATCCATCAGAGACTCAAACTATCTTGCTTGAATCTTTTTAGGTTGATAACAAAAAACAATGAACAATGGCCAGATCCACTCTTTTCCTTTGAGTTGTGTAGGTAACTAAATATAAAAAAAGTATTTGAGATCCCATTTAGATTAATATGTGTGTGTGTGTGTGTGTGTGTGTATACATATACAGAATGTATATGTATGTATACTATATATATATATATCACAAATATATATCTTTCCACCTTCTGAACTTGGTTCTAGGATAATGTTCTAATTATAAGCAAAAGAAGAACTAAATGTGCTGTCACCCCAACACCAAAGTAATTTTCACTGCTACAGTGTTCCTTTTTTGTGGTCATCATTACATACCAGGATAATCAACGGAAAACAAAAACAATTGTCATTTTCATTTCACTGAGCTATGGCAAAACTAAAATGAGATTACCAGTCAAGGGGGCAGTGAGATACAATACAAGGAACATTTGCATTAATAATTATTTGCATTATTATTGAATGGAATAGAGGAAAACTCTTCTAGCTGGTTAAGATGTGGCAGCCAAGAAAAAAATCCAGATGTAGATTCAGAGGATAATTTCTTTGCACAATCTTTGCTGACTATGTTTATAGAAGTAAATGTCAAGGTAAGCTTGGCAAGGAACAAAAGAGATGAGTCACATTTCTCTAGTCTCATTCCCGAGATGCTATCTTTTACCTTTCCGAGTATGTACAAGTCTGACACTGGGTTTCTGCTCCTTTATGGGAAACAGTGTGCAAACACTCATTTTTCACATATTCTTTGTTTTCATTTCTATGACTTGGAAAGACCAAGTTCCTAAACGCAGAAATCCATGTAATTGTTCTGCAACTCGAGTCCTTGCTTGCACTTTGGACTTTACAAAGCAATTAGTTTTCAACGTGCACTTGGAAGAGAGAGTGTAAGCTCTGAATTAAAAACCCTTTTCTCTGTGTCTTGCTTTCACATTAAGCAAAACCAAGTTCATTTAGAGAGTAGAAAGGTGTGAATAACACTTGTCAGTGCCTTGGTGTTTATGTGTTTTAAGTATGTATTTTTTTTTAATGTTTCTGAGACTGCAAGTATGTAAACAACTATGATGATATAAACTATCAAGCTGACAGGTGGTAACAGAAAGAAATTGTGCTGGTTCCTTTTAGAATACATTGAATTTTAAGGTAAAAAAATGTTGGCTTATAAGACTAGCAAGACACTCTTTTATGGTTTACTTGTTGCTTTCTAGTGGGGATGTGTGGCCTTAATTCAACTTTAACATCCTGAATCACTGGCTCATGTTTTTAATTTTTCTTCACTTTCAAACTTCCCTAAGACACTTTGTATATGGTAACTGCTTCCTCGTTGTCTATTCATTCTTTCTTTCTCTGTGGTATGACTTCAGCCCCACTTCCTTGAAGTTTTCTTCATAGTCACAGGTGACATTTCAGGAAAGATACCTAAAGACATTGACTCACTTTTTTTTTGGCCTCCCCATAGCATTTTCCTCATCCATCATCCTTACTGCCTTGAGACTCTTTCTTTGTTCTTTTAACCACAATAACATTATTTAAAGTAGCATATCTTCTCTATTGGTCTATTTTGGTCAGGCCTGAAAACTTTGAAGTTATTTTTGATTCATTTCCACACATTTCCTCCTAAGTCTTGACTGGTTTTTCTTTGTAATATTCTATCTCCTTTTTTCCTTCTAAATCTTTCTATCATCACCATTTTTCATATTCTATGTTATCCTTGTTGTTAAGTGACCTCTTTGTATCATTTTTCCTCATTCCAATCGTTACAAAATTACTGCCAGATCCCCCCCTCCCCATATACTTTTTTAAATTTTTTTTTTTAGTTGTAGATGTACACTAATATCTTTATTTTATTTATTTATTTTTGTGTAGTACTGAGGATCGAACCCAGTGCCTCACACATGTGAGGCAAGTGCTCTACCACTGAGCTACAATCCCAGCTCTCCTCATATACTTTTTATTGAACAGGTCACTCCATCTTTCTCTTTGCTTGGAAGTGGCTGGATTCAAGTCAGATGGGAATGCATCTGTTCTCACATTCCCTTAAAATTATACAAATATTTCTAGTGAAGATGCCTAGAAAACCCAGTGGCATTTGTCTTGGGTATAGATGCTGAGGTAGGTAGGCTGATTTGGTCTAAAGTTCTGAGCTGGATTTCATGGGTTAGAGGTCAGAACTGTGTATTCAAAGCAACCTGAAGAGCTGGAAGTAGAACGGAACCAATGCAGAAATGAGCTGAAGAATATTAGAGGCTCTAACTCAGAATGGGAAGGCCAGGGTGAGGAAAGATGAGGGTAGATGTTGTGCTTGCGATCAAAGGAAATGGCCAGAAGCACTAGGGTGGGCAAATTTTGGTTGATACACTACTAGAGATGATGCAGGGATGTGAAGGGAGTTGCTAAGCTGAGCTTTACAGTATCTGTGGTGATTTCTGCCTTAGGAGTTAAGTTGGGCTGACAAGGCTTAGACTAAACAGAGAGTTTAAAGGTTTTCTAGGCTGATTTGCCAGAGGGTCATCCTTCCATGAACAGAGAGTTTGAAGGTTTCCTAGGCTGATTTGCCAGAGGGTCATCCTTCCATGAATTCTTTTACATGAATTTGCAGTTTTAAGCATCTAAATCTAATTCTTGCACTCCAGTGCATTCTCACATCTCTGGCACAGTCTCTGATCATGCTATGCTCTTCCTTCCATGCTTATCTGAATTCTACCTTTCCTTTGAAAGTTAATTCATAGGTAACCTGTTATCAATTAGTTGTTTCGAAGTAATGGAAGCGACCATTGGTTAACTCAAGCCTTCCTACAAAGAAGCCGAGGAGTAAGAATTTACCTGAAGGCTCCCAGAATACACAGGAGGCTAAAAGATCAGGTTTGGGATTGTGGAGAACAAGGAAGCTCTAGAAAGGCAAACAGTCTTATGGCAAGAAGAGCTTCATACAAAATCTGTTGTTGCCACTGCTACTGCCATCATGTTGACTTCCAACTCGCCCTTGTCCTTGCATCTGCCTCGGAGTTTCAAGTCTTACCATAGAGCATCCAGTTGGACAGAAGTCCCATGCCCATCCTTTGGTTGGTCCAGTTCGTGGGAGGCATCTCTGTGTCCACATGGAGAATAATATCTCCAACCAAGAGTACATATGTTGGAGGCTTTCCCAAAAGGGAAAGTGCAATGTTGTAAGAAAAAAGGGATGCTAGACAGCTTCAAAATTATAAATTATCACTGTCTACCTCTTTTATGAATCATTCCTATGTACCCTAGCTCAAAGAGACTGCTGCTGCTCCTGAAGGCATTTTTTCCCTTGACCACTCTGTTGATACATGGACACCAACATTTAACACTTTTTCAATGTCTTTTTTCCTTAATAAGAAGGAAAGTCTTTGAAAACAGGAGCCTTATCTCAGTATCCAAGCATTTAAAAACAAAATTTTTACAAGTCTGAACCGAATAGTTTCTTTTTATGATACTATTTACCACCTGTTCCCTTTTCAGTGGATGGTGTCCTATGAGAATCAGTGGCATGTTTCATTTATTATAATGGGGAATGAACCAGATTAGGGAAATTGCCCATTTACCACACAGTTATCATTTGCTAGGTACCATGCAGAATATTATCTCTTGTAATAAGAATGATAATAATTGCTGGGGTTTATTCATTATTGCATTTAATTTTCACAACAACTATTTCAGTAGGACTTATTGTTTTGGCCCTTTTATAGATATGGATATTATTGGTTAGAAAAGTTTAGTAACTTTTCCAAAGCTTCACAGCAGATAAAGGTAGAACTGGAATTCAAACCTAATTCCATCTGATTTCAAAGTCCTTTTTAATATTTTGTATTGCTTGAATGGCAAGAATGGAGTTTTGAAAAATACGTAATTTCGGTAAGTTTTTCCTCTCCTTCATCAAGATTCCTCCAGTTTCTCAATATCACTCAGGAACTTGTCCAAAATGCTAATTCCCTGGCCTCACCACAGATCACTGAATCAGAAACTCTAGAGTTAGGGCCCAGTAAGCTGTCTTTTACAAACTCAATGTACACTAAGGCTTGAGAACAACTAACCTACATGTTTTTCTCATTGTATATATATATATATATATATAGTTTCACATCTACGTAAGTCATGTGGAACTCCTACTGTCTGATTAGTGTAATCTATTAAATGTAACTATTTAGATTTTGTTTATATTTTCTCATATTTTACAACTTTTATTTTTAATTTATTTATAAGGCATATTCTTACAGGCTGCTTTTATTGGATGAGGTTTCACATAAATTTAAAAAAATACAAAAATATATGTGGAACATACTGGTAGGTCTCAAGTTTGTTTTCTCAGTGTCCTGAACATTTTTTTTTTAATCTTCTGGGAGGAAGCCATTTCAGAGCCATGGAATCTTAATGTTGTTTATTAAACAGTTTCTTTTGCAGCAATGGCTGACTGATACAGTCAGGTTTCCACTCCTTTCCTTTCCATTCTCATTGCTACCATCCCATTTCTTTCATTATTCATAGCAGCTATTGTTAGACCATTGAGAAGTCTTCCAACCTTTAGTTTATATTCCTCAGCATCCTTTGTTGTCCTTCTAAAATGCCACCTTCTTTAGGGATCTACTATCATCCTCCCCACTGATGAATTCTCATTTTCCTATGGACTTCTAGAAGATCCACACATTTCATGATATTTGTCAGATTCAGCTATGAATTATGCTTTTAAATGTGTTTTAAAATTCTATTCTTTAGCATGTTCCTTCTCATGAAAGGGATAATTCTGATTTTGGTATACTTTACTCACAGTTTTATTGTTACATCCAAACAAATTTTATAGTAAATATTATGTAATTCAATCCATAGTCCATTAGTCACAAAACTTCCTGTGCCATAGTAGATGTCCATTCCCTGGGCTTCCATATTACTGTGGCTGTCAGAGAAGTGAGGATCTAGGATTGTATTTTCTGGTAACAATTTTCTCTTCTTTTCTACCAAAGAATATAGCTTCTCCACTTGATATCAGCCTTGATGTTGTAACTTTTGTTCTTGTGCTTTTTTCCTGTTTATGCTAATAGCCATGAGAAGCCCAGGACACACAGGCTGTTCCCACTGCTGATTTCTCATCCTCTTATGGCTTTATAAAACGTGTTTTCCTGATAGGTCACTAGCCACTTGCCAAATTCTGAAACACTTTTCCTATGCCTCTGGAATTCACAGATAGATTTCAGCAAAAGCTTGTACGTGTCTTCCAATCTTCTCTGAATGTTCAGTTGACCTTTCTCCAGCTAAAGCATGACCCTTTCATGAAGATATAACTTCCATATCACCTTCAAGTCTATTTTCTCTTAGATTCCTGTTTCCACTTGTACCACAGATGATAGTTATCTCTCAGTCTTTATTACTTTTTTCAACTCATTTTCCCTCACTTTTGCCCCAGCTTTGAATCTCATACCACTAGGCTACACCACCTATTACCTCTCCTTGTTGTAGTCCATTGCAAACTTTCAGATCACTTTAAAATAACATGTATTTCTTACGGGCTTTATTCATGGATGACTGTTAACTCTCTAATACAATTTTAATAGGAAATCTTGGCAATTATAATACTTTTTATTATAATATCTGGGATAATTAATTTATGTGTCAACTTGATTGTACCTTTGTGTGCCTAGATAATTTTAAATTTTATTCTGGGTATTTCTGTAGGGGAATTTTTGCATGAGATTGACATTGAAATTGGCAAACTTCAGTAAAACAGATTGCTTTCCATAATGTGAATGGATCCTATTTAATTAGTTTGAAGTTGAAGGGCTGAATTGAACAAAAATGCTGACCTTCCTCTGAGTAAGAGAATTCTCCTGTTAGTCCTTGACTCTTCCTGGTTCTCCAGCAGTCTTCTGGCCTTTTTGTATTTGAACTGAGCCATGAGCTCTGTAGATTTTGGACTTGCCAGCCTCCATAATCATGTGGACCAATTCTTTATGATGAATCTCTTTGCATTTATATATCTATCTCTTATTTCTTCTGTTTCTCTGGAGAAACGTGACTAATATCTGTCTCATCCTCTCAGTTCTTTGGCATCTTTGTTTTTGTGTGTGTTATCTCTACTCACTTTCTTCCATTCCTTTCCCTTTGTTCTCTCTTAGTTCCACTCGAGCTATGCTTTCACTCCCTTTATTCCCAAAACTACTGTTCTCAAGCGATCCACATGGTGTTAGATTCAGTGCTTTGATTCTCAGTCCTCATTCTAATTATTTAAAATATGTGGAGAGTCCAGGTACTTTTACATTATTATTCTGGTCCCAGCCACTTTCACTTGAATTAGTATATTAGTTTCCCATCAGGTCTCCTTGCAGTCATCACATCCTCAATGCAATTTTTTCACCACGTAGAGAACACTGTGCCACCTTTTGGACTTTAAGAGATGTGACTCGTGTTTTTGACCTCTTGTACTTCTCCACTCCTAGTTTTCCCTCCCTTTTCATTCTACCTTCTTTGCTGGTTTTCAAACATTCTAGGATTGTCTCAGACAAAATATTGCTTCTGTCTCTATCTGGAACATATTTTCTCCAGACAGCCACAAATAGGGCAAAAAGCCATTGTTTTAATGTCCCCTACCAGAGAGGCTCTTTCCAACCAAAGAATTTTCACCTTCACCCTTCCAACTATCTCAACATTCTCTGTACTCCTCCCCGCCCTTTTTTTTCCTAGAATGTTATTTGTTGGCATCTGAGATACTATTTAATTTATTTATGTTGACTTATTTTTTCTGCCTTCCCATTCCAGTACAATGTAAATTCTTCAAGGATAGAAATTTGGATCTATTTTGTTCGCTATTATACTCCCAGTGATTAGACTTTTGCTTTGCACACTATAATGTTAAATACGTATTTGTTGGCTAGATTAACACCTGCAGGTACAGGGAAAAAGTGCATACTTTTTGATCAGCTTCAGAAAAGAGATTTTACTATTCTTCAAAGGCTATTTTCCTTTAGGACAATAAGTCATGGTTGTTTAGAATGCAATCAATAGGAAATATTTAACCTCTCTTTATATTCTATTAAGTCAGTTGTAGCTATCCAAAAGTTCTGTCTGGTATTGAAAGTTGGTGGGTAGTAATTTCTAGGTTAGCAAAGAAAAAAATGTCACTGACTTGATATTTTATTGAAAATTCAATTATTATCTAGTTGTGTGTGCTTCTAGCATAATTCATTGTGAACAACCTTATTTCCTTGTTTACATAACAAAAGACGTTGGTATGGTGTTTCAAAAGGATCACTTTAACCTGCCTAGACAGTACTTTCATGAGCTTGTTGAGAAACAGAATTGACCAAAATCTCTTGCCAAATCAGATGTTTGACCCAAGACAAACCAGGACACTGATGTGGAGGTTTTAACCTTATTCTGCTTAGTGCTCAGGCCTTAATCCTCTTTCAAAACAATAATTAGTGCTGACCAAATTCTGAGAATTTATTTTTAATGCTGATTTTACAGATGAGGAAGCAAACGGGGAAGAAGTTAAATGGCTTATTTAAAGCTGCATCACAAATTAACAGAGAGCTGGGACTCTGTGGGGCACTCTTGTCTCATGTTTCCAGGTTTATTAATGTCATGATTCACTGCCAGGGTAATCACTGGACTCCAGGCCTGAGGAACATAATTGATCTTTTTGGGTGCTTCTGTGGTGACTGGAGACTAGCAATTAAAACGCAGGCTCTGGAATGAGACCAGGTTCATGTTGATAAAAATGGAACTCTAATCTGTATTTCTGTTCTTTGGGAAGAAGTATTTTGTTTTCTTCCAGCCTTCTAGATAGAGGATCTAAAATAGTGGACTCAATGGAGAAATAGAATTCCACATGTCCTGATGTTAGTGCAAAGGCATGTTATGGTTTCTAAGTAAATCACGGTTGGAGGTGGTAAAGTGATTTGATAATACTTTTCTAGACAATCACACATTCAGTTATATAGGTGTGGAGAAGCTTGTTGTGATCCAAATATGTGAGTTTCTTACAGGGAAAGGGAATTCTAAGTCTTGCCTTTGAGTGAGGTCTCCTTTTTGTTAGGAGGGCTTAGAAGTAGAACTGTGCTTGGTAAAAACTGCCAATTAATTGATAAGATTATTTAATTATTTCATATTCTTAGTTTCCTCATCTGTAAAACAATGGTCATAGTAGAACTTTTCTAACAAAGTTGCTCTAAGAATTAGATGGAAAAAGCTAAGTTGAGTGTTTAGCACTGTGATTGGCACATGGCAAGCCCAATATGATATTAGCGTTATCCTTCTTCTTGTCTTTTTCCTCCTCCTCCTTATTATTATTAAATGATGTTACTATTAAGGGACAATGAGAACATTTGTCCTCCAAATGAGGAAGAGTAGGGATGGCAAGTGTTTTTTGTTGTTGTTGTTGTTGTTTTGTTTTTTTTTCATCTCTTATGTTTCAAAGACTGACTATAAAGGCTCTTTTTACCAGAAGGAAGAGAAGATCAGCTACTTTAGTAGTCAAATGATTCGAACACTGAAAACCAATATCCAAAGTAGCATTTTGAATCATTAGAAACCAATGTCAAGAAAATATGAAGTCTTATTTAATATGAAGTCTTATTTTTTTAGATTAAAAAATAGCAAGAGTATAAGAATAGAGTGCTGTTGAACAGAGAATCAACATGTTTTCCTAGAATAGAAATTAGAGTGAAGGCAGAATGGTAAAATTAATATTGATTACTGGCTCCTTATTAACACTAAATTGGTTTTTTCAGTGAATGAATGTATGAACTGGTGGATGGGTATTGGATCCTTGCACAGGTCACTGAACATGTCCACTGTGGCAGATATATAGATTGTCTTACCCATCATCTCTTTCAACATCCTTTCAGTGTGTTCTTTTGTACTGCAGAGACTGGAAAGCTAAAATCCACAT
The DNA here is from genome assembly GCA_028644305.1 of Xerus rutilus. NCBI lineage: Eukaryota > Metazoa > Chordata > Mammalia > Rodentia > Sciuridae > Xerus > Xerus rutilus. The sequence goes on along the minus strand of CM053403.1, from coordinate 35,431,856 downwards.
TTTCCAGACTCCTTTCTAGCAAGAGTGTCAGATGTGATTTATGTTTGTCCAGTTAGATGAATTCACATGGTTCTTCAGTTTGGACCTTGAATTAAGCAATGAAGAGAGGAAGAGCAAGAACAATTTGTTTGGCTGGTGCGGATTGCTGCAGAAGTGGATGCACTGGGGCTGGCCTAGCAGTGGCTACTCTTTCATTAGGGCAGATGAAGTGACTGTCTTGGAAGCTTATTCCTACAGTGGGATCTTGGTCATTGTCTCTGGACATTCTGCCGAATTTTATTAGCTTAGTTCTCCTAATTACTCTGTAAATCTGCAAGCCTTTTAATACATGGAAAGTATAGCAATCCATTTTTGTCTAAAAAAAGCCAATATGGATTCTGTGCTGTGTAACCAAACCTTGACTTAAGCACTGATTCCTCTCAGTTGGAACTTTCAGTTCTAACTTCTCTTCATTCTTCTCTTTTTTAAAAATCTTGCCTTGATTATACGTCACTTCCCTCCTTCAATATTTGCTGATCTGCGACCCCCATCATGTGCCCTTCCCTTTCTTTGTTCTACTAGGTTTTGTGTTTCTTTTATGGTTTTTGCCATATTCTGCCTTGTTTTCAAGTTTGTCTTCTTATTCCATTCAAGTCCAAGTTTTTTGAGGGAGTATGAAATTATAATGTACTGACAGGTCTCTTTGAGTTCCCACAGTGCTTATCATAGTGCCACAGATAGGCGGTGCTCGACAAGTATTTGAGGAATTAAAATGAGATCACTTTAGGAAGGCTGCCTTTAGAAAGGCTTAAGGATTTGCACCTAAAGTTTAAACTATAATGTACCTACTGACAACCACTTCATCTCTATCTTCAATTTAGACCTCTCTCCTGAGCTTCAGACCTAGCCTTTCCACCACTCCCAGGACATTTCCATCTACATGGACCACTCACACCCTGAGCCAAACATTCCTCAAGTTGAATTCATTACTTGTAACTTCAAACCTCCCTTTATTTCCACACTACTATAAGTTGGTGGGAGATACCATGCTCTTCCTATGGCATTTAAGCTAGATTCCTAGGCAGAAATCTCAAATTCTTCTCTTGTTACATCCAATAAATAACCATTTCACATGCACTCAGTTTCTACCCACCTTACCTCTCTCCCTTACTTCATTCCCTTCATTATTTATGTTTTCTGTCTGTACCAGTTCTCAGGTGGATTCTGGCACCAATCTCTTCATCTTACCACTGACTGGTCTTCCTATAACACCTCTTTCACATCTTTTAGTTATTTTTAAGTTTTACCAGTACTTCTCTAGATTGCAACTTTAGGGTCAGTGCAACTGCACATGATGTTCAGAGGCTAGTTTCTGGCTGCATGGATCATTCTGAGTATACCCGAAGTTTTGTTTTGAAGCATTTTTATTTTTATTTGTGCTCAGTTTTATCAGAAGATGTTTTCAGACAGTCTTGCCATCAAGCAAACCAATGCATCAAACATAATTTATTGTTATTATTTCATCATCATCATTATTAACTACTTTATTGTGAAGTGGAGCACATTGTTTAAAAGTTGGAACTCTGGAGTTAAACTAGTTAGTTGAGATCACCCTGGGTCTGCTACTAACTACCTGGTAACTTTGAGCAAGTTGTTTAATCTCTCAGTGCTTCAGTCTCCTCACATGTAAAATGTGGCTAATATTTAAACCTATCTCTTCTTGTTGTAAGTATTAAATAAGTTAGTGTATGTAGAGTGCTTAGAATGGTGCCTAGCTCATAGAAAATTTGCAGTGTTGGTGATTATCATGACTATTCATATCAGGTAATTTGAACTGTTTAATTATTTAAATGATGTGAAATTTTAAGAGAAAAAACTAGTATCACTCAGAATATATATGGATGTAAGTAATTTTAGTAAGTAGGTGATTTGCCTACACTAATGAAAGAAATATATGTAGAATAACTTATTCATCTCGCAAGATTCAAAATCAGTGTTCAAAGATTGGATTAAATGCCAGTGTTTTAGTTGTTTTTTTGTTGCTGTGACCAAGACCTGACAAGAACAATTTTAGAGGAGTTAAAGTTTATTCAGTACTCCTGGTTTCAGAGATCTCAGTCCATAAATAGTGGCTCCATTGCTCTGGGCCTAAGGTGAGTCAAAACATCATGGCGGAAGAGTGTGGTGGAGGAAAACAGCTCAGGACATGGTCATAAGAAGCATAGAGCTCTGCTCACCAGAGACATAATATATACCCTAAAGTTAGGCTCCAGTGACTTACCTCCTCCAGCCAGACCCTACCTGCTTACAGTTACCACCCTGTTAGTCCATTCAAGTGGATTAATGCACTGATTAGGTTAAGGCTTTCGTAACTTGATCATTTCACCTCTATGCTTTCTTACATTATCTCACACATGTGCTTTTGGGGGATACTTCATATACAAAACATAATACCTGGTAATTGTTAGTAAAAAATAGTTTCCTGTATAAGACTCATAAAGAACCAGTGGTTTTCCCATAGCTCTTGTAGATGTTTATTGAAGCTTGGTAATCTTTGTATTTTTGTACCTTTCTTTTTCTTTGTTCTTTTTTTTTCTTTCTTTCTTTTTCTTTCTTTTATTTTTTTATAAGAAGGAGCTGTTAATTATACTTTGTCACATTTTTTGAGTTTTTTTATTATATAAAGTAGGGTGGTACTTCCAGGGAAAACAGACAAAGTATTTTTTATTAGCTATCAAGAGTAACCTATGGAATTATCTTTTTTCTTTCTTTCTTTTTTCTTTTGCTTCTTATCTTTTAAGCTGATTTGTGAAACTTTATGTATGTATTTTTTTTTTTTTTTGGTACTGGGGATTGAACTCAGGGGCACTCAACCACTGAGCCACATCCCCAGCCCTATTTTTGTGTTTTATGTAGAGACAGGGTCTCACTGAGTTGCTTAGCACCTCGCCATTGCTGAGGCTGGCTTTGAACTTGCGATTCTCCTGTCTCAGCCTCCCTAAGTGCTGGGATTACAGGCTTGAGCCACCGTGCCCGGCTTGATTTGTGAAACTTTAATAGCTATAGTGTCTTATCTTTATTTTTCTCCATTAACAGAAAGGTGTCTATAATAGTAAGACTTGTTTTTTTTATCATTAAGATACAGCATCAGAAGTTGACAGTGTTAAGATATAGAAATATAGAGATTGGGTCCTTTTATTTGCGGCGACCTGGAGATGGGAACAGGTGAGAGGTGGAAGGTGGGGAGTGTGCACCTGGTGAGGGGATGGGGGTTGGAGAATAATGATGCTGCATCCAGAGCATTCTGGACTCCTGCTGCTCAGCACTCATACTGTTCAACCCCAGTAGATGCTCAGTACACCTTCCACAAGTAAATAAAGAAGTGTTTTCTCATAATACGCAACTTATTTTATCAAGTCTTGCTGTGCTTTAGATAAAAATCTTCTTAAGGAGTGTCAGCTTCTTTTTAGTTTCTTTCCCAATTTTGTTCCTGGGATTTCTGAGACTCAAAAAAAAAAAAAAAAAAGCCACTATTCAAGAACTTTCATGTCAGTTTAACATATTAGTATACCTTTTTCCCCACATCCTCACCAACACTTATTATTGCTTGTATTCTTGATAATTGCCATTCTGACTGGAGTGAGATGAAATTTTAGAGTAGTTTTGATTTGCATTTCTCTAATTGCTAGAGATGATAAATATTTTTTCATATTTTTGTTGATTGATTGTATTTCTTCTTCTGTAAAGTGTCTGTTCAGTTCTTTAACCCATTTATTGATTGGGTTATTTGGGTTTTTTTGGTGTTAAGTTTTTTGAGTTCTTTATATATCCTGGCGATTAGTGCTCTATTTGAGGTGTGTGTGGTAAAGATTTTTTCCTATTCTTTAGGCTCTCTCATCATGTTATTGATTGTTTGCTTTGCTGAGAGGAAGCTTTTTAGTTTGAATCCGTCTCATTTATTGATTCTTGATTTTACTTCTTGTGCTTTAGGGGTCTTGTTAAGGAGGCTGGGTCCTAAGCCAACATGATGAAGATCTGGGCCTATGTGAGTGAGGATGGGAATCCAGCAGAAAGAACAAATCAGAGAAGACATAGAAATATAGCAGCTATGGCAGAGGAAGGGACTCCCTATTGTACATTAGATGGGAACTTGACTCACTCCTATTTAAGTATCAAAATTGAATCTGGAGAACTTTTATCTACTCAAGGAACTGGTAATTTTCATGGGAAGGCATATGCATGACAGTTGGGAAAGATGAGTTAGAATTAATCAGCAGAGTGTGTTCCATCTTGGGAAAATAATTTGATGACAAAGGCTAAGGTGACCAAACTGGGTACAGACCTGCTGTGAATTCACATAAGGCTACTTATTGTTGTTTTTTCACATGTAATGTGAATTTTTATGTATTTTGCTGCAGAAATGTTAATGTAAGTGACAATAGACACCACTATAGGGGTGTTAAATAATATAAGGCATATGTACCCTATTAACTTTCTGAAGTCCAAAATATTTAGAATTCTAAATTACAGCCAGTCTCTTGAGTTTCCAATAAGGGACACTGCATCTGAATTTTGATTGAAGGTATAAGGTGTGGGAGTGAATGGAAAAGACTTTTCTAGAACCCTTCAAATCCCAGCCTAGAAGCCAGTGCTTGACCTGCCTGTGCTTAAAAGTGATCCCTGAAGGACTGATAGACACACATGCTCTTCCATTCTTCCCTTTACCCTTTCCCTTCTCCTACTCTTTATTGATTGACTTCATCTCTTGAAATCCTGTAGGGTTGTATACAGTTCCATACATTCAATTCTTATATTGCTGAGTCTTCAGGGAAAATTTAAACTAAGGAGCGGTCTTAATGAGAAGCTTACTTGAGAGTTTTTGGAGCAGAAGAGGAGGTTTAAGTCAGGCCCATCTCATTTGATGGAGTGTGCTAGTTGTTCTCAAGGCATGAAGAAGGAAGATTGTGGGCAATAAATATGTGTGCAAGGGTCCACATCAGTTGCTATTTTATTTATAGCATAATGACTTTGATCTTATTGGAAAGGTAAGCTGCTTGTGTAGTATCCCATTCAGGTGTTCTCTTTTTGTATCTAGAAGTTTTTTCATGTGAAAAGAAAAATGGTACTTGAAGAACAGATAACTTATACTCAGAAAAATAACTTACTTGGCCAGAGATAGAAATGTTGAATTTTTGTATGTATTTTAAAGCATTCGAAATTCTCTGCCACTTTGTATCTTTCTTAATATAGTGTTGGATCAAATGAACAAAAAATAAATGTCAATAATTATAGAAAGGAGTTTTATTTTTTCTCAAATATAGTCCTGTATGACCAAAGGTCATTGTTCCCTGTAATCTCTCCAGAATATATATATATTTTTTCTGTTTACCTTAGTGAGCCAAACTTCTTTCATAAATTGTATCTGTCCTCTATGTGATACTCATTTTAAAATGCTTCTCTTTCTATGTAGCTATGACAGAATAATGTGTTCCTTGCTGGACAGAATGCCGAGTAATTTCTTATCCAATAAAAATGAGAAAATGAAGCTGTTCAAAAGAAACTTCCAAATTGTCTTGCAAATGAAACTCCAGAGAGATACCCCAGCAGCCTGGGAGATCAAAGAGCAATGTTCAGGACTCATCTGTCTCCTTTCATCTTTGATCCGGGCAGTGGATGATGTGCCAGTTGTTGGATTTTTGCCGTTTCTAAGACAGCAAACAAATATTACAATTTCTGGAGAAAGACAGACACACAGCCTTGTAGCAGACAAAAGGAAATTCAGAAGTAGATCTTAGGTTCACCGACAATGTTGTGATTGGTTCTCAGTAAGAGGCCATATGAAGCAGTCATTGTTCATCTTCATTGAGTCACTGATCATGACTGAAGAGTAAGGACCCTTTTGTCAGAAAGATGCATGCACAAATAATTTTATACACTCCAAGGAACTGTGCAGATTCTCTGAAGCTTGTGTCTATACCCTATATCTAGAAAAAGGACAGAAAACAAATAGAAATAAACACTTTTTAAACTTTATTTTGAATTGTTTTTAGGTATTATTTTAATGCATTTATTATATATTAATTTTTTAAGTTCAAAAAGCTGTTTATGTAAAATTATGCTTGTTTTGTATTTTAAAGAAATTATAGAGGAAGAATACAAAATCATGTTTAATTATTTAATTCTGATATTGTTCATGGCTAGAATAACAGGGAGCAAAAAATCATGACAAAATTAATTTCAAAATCTTTGTGAGAGATGGTAGGCTAAACCAAACTATCTTGAGGTTTTTCTCAATATCTGTTTATCTGGATACATTAGAAACAGAACTCTAAGAAAAAAAAAATCAATGGGATTAGGGCCTGCTTATTGGTGTTTAAATTAGTATTGGTGTTCTGGAGCATGGAATTATACCTTTAGATATTTGCTAACTCCTTTAGATGGATTCTTTTCCTGTTGTAAATGCTCCAGAGCCAAAGGAAAGATATTGACAAGAACATGGGGAAGCAGTCAACTAGTCCCTAATGTCACTGTGAACATAAATGGCTCTACAACTTAGGAGATAGTTAAAAATTACCATTTCCCCAAAGAACATCATGACTTCTATGCTATGTAAAACCCAATAATAATAGGTACATATTTACTTGTTTAGGACTTTTCAGTTCACTTTACATGTATTAGCCTGGTTAATTTTCTGAACCACATATAGTAATGATTATTATCCTTTTCTGGCAAGGAAATTAAGGTCAGGCAGATCAAATAACTGTGCCCTTTTCACACACTCAAGTTATGATAGATCTGGGTCATCAATCCAAGTTTCTGATTTCCTTCCTTTGTAATCAAGAACAGCATCTTCTCTATCACAGTCACCTGGTATTATCAGTGAGAATTTGTGAAATTAGACTGCCTTCTCCTAAGGCGGAAATGAAGTGTCACCTGAGCATGTCTGGCTCTTGGTCAGAGAGGAGCACTGATAGATGGACGTGGTGAAGAGTAGTGGTTCATGGACATTGGAGTTTGGTACCCAAGAACATAGGAAACCAGATTTCTTTATTTCTCAGTTCCATTGGTGCCAAGTAGAAAGTAGCATTTTGATGAGGTGAAAGAGGTCTTTAGAAATAACGGGAAAACAAGCAGAGGCCAATCAGCTTTGTACTTCATTCCCTGCTAAGGAAGATACTAAGACGAGTTTCCCTCCCAAATTCCAACTTGGAGCTGAAAGGTCAGAGGTACTAGAACAAATAGTGACAAAGGCACAGTATGTTCTAAACCTAATGACAAAGTAGATGCAAATAAATAACTGGAACTCAGGGGCACTTGTCCAAGAGTACTGGAGGAACTCGAGTAAAACAGTCTGTGGGTCTCAGGCAATTTATAGTCACAGATGACCTTTGAGCATTCCTAAAATCTGAGGACAGGTAACAAACCCAGTTCCTTGCAAACCTAAATTTTGTCTTCATTTTTTAAAAACTTAAAAACTTATTTTTTAGAGCAGTTTTAGGTTCATAGAAAAATTGAGAGAAAGGTACAGAAATTTCCCATATATTCACTGTCTTAGTCCTATCAAGCTTCTAAAAAAAAAGTGCCATAGTCTGTTTGGCTTATAAACAAGAGAATTTCATTTCTGACAGTTTTGAAGCTGAGATTCCCGATCAGCAAACTGGAAGGTTTGGTGTCTGGTGAGGGCCCAATTTTCTGTTTATAGGCACCTTCTTCTCACTGTATCCTCACATGGCAGGAGAGGACGGGAGTTCCGGGGTATCTTTTATATGGACACTAATCCCATTAATGAAGGTATGACACTAATGAAATAATTACCTCCCAAAGGCCCTACTACCATTATCACATTGGGGAATTAGGATTTTAATGCAAGAATCTGGGACGACACCTTCAGTCTGTAGCCTCCCGACCTCTACACTTGCATAACTTCTCCCATTATCGGTATCCTTCACCAGAATAGTATATATGTTACCATTGAGAACCCTATATTGACATATCATAATCACCTGAAGTCCATAGTTTACATTACCAGTTCACTTTGAGTTGTAACGTTCTATTGCTTGTACAAATGTATCATAACATGTATTCACCATTATAATATACAGAATACTTTGCTCTAAAAAATCCTCTGTGCTTTGCCTATTCATCCCTCTCCCAACCTTCCAACTCTGGCAAAGATGGATCTTTTTTATTATCTCCAGAGCTCTGCCCTTTCCAAGATGTTGCATGGTTGGAATCATCCAATATATGGACTTTTTAGTTAGACTTCCTTTGCTTAGTAATATACATTCAAGTTTCCTTCATGATTCTTCATGACTTGATAGATAATTTCTTTTTTTGTTGTTGTTTTTTTGGTACCAGGGATTGAACTGAGGGGTACTCGACCACTGAGCCACATCCCCAGCCCTATTTTGTGTTTTATGTAGATACAGGGTCTCACTGAGTTGTTTAGCACTTTGCCATTGCTGAGGCTGGGTTTGAACTCATGATCCTCTTGTCTCTCAGATAATTCCTTTTTAATGCTGTTAAAGTAAATTAAAATAGAGACTGAGCAAGAATCCCTGAGTAGACAAGACAGTTAGGCCTTACAAGTGATTTAGCGTTGCTTGATTTACAAACATAAGTGAAACTTTATGTGGACTGTTTCTTATAAATGCCTGTATTAAAGAAAAATGAAACTTGAGTTCAACCAATCTGAAGCTATCAATGAATTTATTATTATATCCCTAGGGACTTGGAGCAGAGTAGACCAAAGAAGACAGCTATACATGAGTAATAAGTCAAATATTTCTTTGCTTTACTTCCATGTTTGCCCTATAAAAGCCTCCCCCTTGCATTTCTGGTTCCAGAACTGCCTGATTCATGAATCATTGTTTGCTCAAATAAACTTTTAAACAATTTTATTGTACCTCAGTTTACCTTTTAATAATCTTGAATAATTTTCCATTGTCTGGGATAATAGTATTTATCAATCCATGTACCTGCTTAAGACCATCTTGATTGCTTCCAAGTTTGGGCAATTATTACTAAAGTTGCTATAAACATCCATATATAGGTTTTTGCGTAGCAGAAGCTTTCAACTCCTAAATACCTAAGAGTGTGATTGCTGGATCATATGGTAACTGTGTTTTTAATTTTGTTATAAACTGCAAGACTGTTTTGCAAATGACTTTACCACTTTGCATTCCCTTTAGTAATGAGTGAGAATTCTTGTTGATCTACATTCTTGTCACCCCTTGGTGTTGTCAGCATCCTGGATTTGGGTTATTCTAATATGGCATCACACTATTGCTTTAATTTGCTTTTCTCCTGATGATTTTGTATGCTTATTTGCCATATCTATATATTTTATGGTGAGGTGACTGTTAAATGTTTTGGTACATTTTAAAAATGAGATTGTTTTTTATTATTGAGAATTAAGAGTTCATTGTATATTTTTAATAAGAGTCCTTTATCAGATATTTCTTTTGCAAATATTTCCTTCTAGTCTAGGGGTTTATCTTTTCATTATCTGGACACTGCTTTTTACAAAGCAGAATATTTTAATTTTAAGGAAGCCCACCTTATTGTTTCTTTCTTTCATGGATCATGACTTTTATGTTGAAAAAAATTATTACCATACCCTAGTCATCTATATTTTCTCCTATGCTGTCTTCTGAGGGTTCTTACAGTTAGGCAGTTTACATTTAGGTCTATAATCCATCTGCATTAGTTTCTGTGAAGGTGTGTGACTAGATTTTTTCATGTGGGTGTACTGTTGTTCCAGTACCATTTGTTGAAAAGATTATCCTTTGTCAAAGATAAGTTGATTAAGTAAGTATATGAGACAGTTTCTAGAACCTCTTTCTGTTCTATGATCTGTCTATTCTTTCATCAATATCACATTGTCTTGATTTTTGTAGCTTTATAGAAAATATAAAGTTGGTTATGTCAGTCCTCCAATTTTTTCTTCTCTTTTACTATTGTGTTGGTTGTTCTGGGTCTTTTGCCTCTTCATATAAACTTTATAATCAATTTGTTGAAATCTACAAAATAACTTGCTGGAATTTTGAGTGAGATTGCACTGAATCTATCGGCCAAGTGGAGGTGAACGATATCTTGACAGCTTCTGTTGGACAGACTCATCTTGCTTCCTGCTTCTATTAGTTGTTCTAACCCCTGGGCTCCCACAATCTCATCTTCCCCTTTTGTCTCTATATCCTATAGGAAACATAGGCTTCCTAATATTGCTGTTCTCTTGTTTAGCTCACTTTTCCCTGTTTGGCTCTCTCAGTTCATCTTGTTACTTATATGGCCAATTCTCTGAATTAATTTTTCTATTGTAAACTTGTGAAGTGGTTTCTGTTTTCCTAGTAGGTTCCTTACTGATACCTGTATAGAAAATATTTTTCAGATTATCTGCCAATAATAATTTATTCTTACCTGATGAGTATAGACAAATATAAGTGAAGCAGAACTTATTAAATATTTTAAGTATGAGAAAAATACCACAGGTTTACAAAGTCTTCTTCATAATTCCAAAGTCTACAAAGTTCTCAAAATTGAGTTTTTAAACAATAAATTTGTGACAATCTCATTTGATTGCAAATTCTGGCTTGGAATGATATGAAACTACCGAAACTACCTATATATTTATATATGCATCACTTAGTATGTTTTCATTCATAGGTTTTATGCATAAAATGTATTTGTTCTCAGGAGACTAACCAGACTCCATTGGAGGTTAGGGCAGGGGATTGTGTGGCTATATCATATTTCAGTAGAAGAAGTTATCATTGTAAGGGTCCTTGTAGACTTGGTAGAATGGCACATGTATGTAGCAAGGGCATTCTGAGTAAAAAGAAAGTTGTGAAGAAAAGGGTGGGAAAGTAGGGAAATAAGATACATGTGGAAAAGAGTAAATAAGAATAGGAAGAATAAAGAAGGAAGGATAGTGTGACATAAATAATAAAAACTATCAAATACTGAATATTATTTTTAAGAAATGGAGAACTTTCAAATAGTTTTGAAAATAACCTAAATGACATTGTAATAAAGAAACATTGAACTCCATGGCTGGTTTAAGGAGGAAAATTTTGAATACAGAATACATATAATAGACTGCTTTAATAGAGTTGAATGAAGCTTTAATGAAGTTGAAATGAGGTAAAGGCATGCCAAACAAAGTACAAGTATATAATCTATAGGATACGATGATTGACTGGATATGGGGGGAAGAAAAGAGTATCTTGGATGATTAAGTTCCTGCCTAGGTAACTGAAAGAATAGTGCTTCAATGATCAGACATATGCAAGGCAGAGGGAGGAGCAAGCCTGGGGGAAGATGGCGTGTTTGAGTTAGGACATACCAAGAGACTCAAATACAAAAGCTATCTGGAACTGATGGGATGTTTATGAAGATGGCAAATAAATATCTGGTTTCCTAAGGTCATTTATGGATTTGTGAGAAAAGTGATTGTTCTTTATTTGAAATTAGCATATAGAAATCTAGCTTCAGAGCTGATAGATTTGCTTTGGCAAAGCTCTTCAAAACAGAGGTCTTGCCAATGCTAAAATTTAAATGAATTCCTGTAACTAAGAACAGAAATTCCTGTTTTCATATTAACAATTCACTTCCATAGCACATATGCCACAGTTCCAGAATTATAAGCTGAATGGATACACAATTATGAAAAGAAATTCCAAGGTGATTTTATGGTTTTGACTTTATTACAAGATTTGAATTCCCATTCTATGTGGCCATGAAATTCTTATTCCTCAAAACTAGTTTATTAAATAGATATTATTCCCTTCCTTTGTGCAATGTCAGTCACAAAATCACAGACATATTTTTTATCATTGTTTCAAGTACCAGTGAAACTGCACCATCATAGAAACAGATGCACTTCTCTAATTATAGAGACAGTGTTTTGCTTATAGACAAACATGACTTTAAAATTTACAACTAGTGCCTTTTTATCAAGTGGGTATCTTTGTGGCTAGAATGAGATTAGTTATGGGAAGTGTACAAAAGTACACCTATGTTAGTTTGCTAGGGCTGCTGTAACAATATCACAAACTGATGGCTTATCCAATAGAGATTTATTATCTCTGTTCTGGAGTCTCAAAGTCTGAAAGCAAGGTGTGAGCTACATTGGTGGCAAGAGGGTAGGGTCTGTTTTACAGCTCTCCCGGCTGTAAATGGCTATCTTCTCCCTGTGTCTCCTCACATTGTCTTTCCTCTGTGCATGTTGGTCTGTGTTTAAATTTCCTCTTTTATAAGGGAACCAGTCATAATGCATCAGTGTCTACCCTTATGGTCTCACTTTGACTTATTACTTCTGTAAAGACTCTATTTTTCAAATAAGGTTGCATTCTGAGGTACTTAGGGGTAGGAATCCAGCATTGGGTGGACAGCTCAAGCCATAATAGCACATCATCATAAAGTGTGCTCCTATGACTCATGAATCCCTGAGCCCAACTATGGGCCCCCCTATGATATGCAGAAAGGCTACTGAGTGTCTTGATAACCAGATAGAACTAGCTATAAGGACATGTGATGGAACTCCTAACTGATGATAGGCTGGCATAGACAATTCTTTCAAGGAGGAAAATTCATGACCTGACCAAAAAAAAAAAAGAAAAGCCTGGCAATATTGTAATTGTCTAATTGTCTACCTATGAGTAAAGGCAATAACTTAGTTATAAAAAAAATTTCAAGAGAGGTGCTTCTATTTTACTTGCTTTTCATAATTAACATTTATTTACTTAATGGTAAGTTTCTGATAATGGGGCTTTGTCCTATACCCAATATATGGTAAGTTATTTAAATGAATGAGCTAATGAGCATATAGTTTATGAGATTCTATTATATACCATTGTATTATCATTTGGGGGAAAGGATAAGGAAGAGGAAACAATAATGGAATGACAGAATCCTCTCTAAATGAAATAATATGATACTAGAACCCAGAGACTTTAGTGACCAGTGCAAGAGAAATTCAGTTCCTTCTTTTACAAAGCAGAATTGGGGTTCAAAGAGATCAACATTTCTGTCAGAGCTCATAGGGTAAGTTAGTATCAGACTAAAGAATAATGTAGTAGAAGAGCAAGCTTTTTGCATTTTGAATTTTTGTTGTTGCAGTCTTTCAAAGAGCAATCATTTAGATCTGCAGATCAGCTGAATGTTGGCTGCTCTTAGCTGGGTTGGACTGGGTGGTCCTGTGGAAATCATCTGGGCTCACTCATGTGTTTGAAAGTCAGTTAATCTAGACTGGGCTTGGCTAGGGTGATTTGGCTTTGTTCTGTTTCTTTTATTCTCCTCTTGGGATCAGGGGCCAAATTGAGTATGTTTTCATGGCAGTGATGGAGGAGCAAGCCCATTTGTTGCAAGCATTTTCTAAGCTTTTGGTTGTGTTAATGGTTAACATTTCATTGGTGAAGCCAAAGGGCTGAGCCCAGGGTAAGGAGGATATAAGCCCTCTCATCAAAGGGAAGAGTTGTAAAGCCACATGGTAAAAGCTATGGATATGTAATGGGGCTTGTGAAAAATTAGGGCTATTAATCTACCATGAATGATGAAAATTGGGAACCAGAATATAGAAGGGAGAGTTTGTTATTTTTGCCCTAAAAATGTAGCTTTACTGTGTAGCTACTGTGTAGCTTTTGAAAATCAGCTGACTTCAGTTTCATCTGTAATCAGATATTAACAATACCTGTATTGCTGAATAATTGTAGACAATGAAGAGGTGCCATTTATAAAACATTTATCTTGTAGTGTAGCTTGAATTTGTGTTAGATCCCTTTACTTTTCTTCTTCAGGGTACTATTTCATGGTGAACATAACTAAAACACAAGATGACAATTACAAATGCACAATGATGTTGTGCAGTAAATAAATGCATGAATGTACAGGAGTAGAAAAATAAGGGAAAATTTCTTGGCATGAAGAAGATATTCAATGAAAATTAATGAAAAGAATGGAGAGTATATTTTATTGGTAGAGGAGGACTGCCTGATGGCCACTGCCAATCTTCAGATCTACAGGAACCAAATTCTCTTCTTCCCAGCCGCTGGCCCCTGCTGGGTACAGCATGTTGATTGAACTTAAATAAAATAAAATGTGAAAGTGATGTTGAAATTAATACATTTAGAAAATTATCTCAGGATAGTGTTTCCCCCTCTGTGGGAGATTCAAGAAAAGGGCTTGATGAAAGATATTTCTTCTTTTATGTCTACCTGATACCTTTACTTCTTGGATTCTTTAGAGACTTGTTAAAACTAGAAAGAAGACCCAAGGAAGTTGAGATTAGATGTGCTTTGCTTCATTCCTGTCTTCTGATCTTTTCTCACAGTTTATTCTAACCCTTGCTAAGCATGTGTATACCCTTATGTTCTTCATTCATTAAGCACTTATCAAGGTCCAATTATGTACAAAGCATTATATCTTATGTGAGGAGAGGAGATGGGATAGTGGTGGTGGGATGTATATACAGATACATGACAAAGGGTTTCTGCCATCAGGAAACCTGATATTCTGCATTCGCTCTCCAACACTCCAAATTTCTATTCTTCTCCCTGCACTGTCCACCCTGCTCTGTGCCCCAGGCTCCCCTCTATGCACAGGTTCAACTGAGTTTGGTTGCCTTCTGGCTTCCATTTCAGTTCAATCTACATGCTGTACTAGCAGGGGCCAGAGGCTGGGAAGAAGGGAATTTGGTTTCTGCTCTGTAGATCTGAAGATTGGCAGTGGCCATCAGGCGCTGACAGACCTTTCTTAGATCTACAGCTACAGCTTATCCTGAATTCTGGTAATTGTTTCCTTTCTTCCCTTTCAGGCCTAGAGGTAGCCATCCCTTCCTATTGAGGTACTCCCCCAATCCTTGTTGGTTTCCCTTCATTCCATTATCTACTTCCGTAGATGGTCCCTTCACTAAGCCTTCCTCGATTGCTCCTGACTATGCCATCTGTGTTCTGTCAGGTCTTGACTGTACACCTTCCTCCTGCAAAGCCAACATGTGAATCCAGAGACAAATGGTGCTTTCTTTCCAAATACAAGATGTGCTGGGTTAGTGATACCCTCTTTCTATTTATATATATTTTATACATTTTTTTTTGGTTTGGAAAATGCTTTTTATCCATGCTGTTTGTTTTCCCTGAGATGCTAAAGATGGCATGTACTATATAGTACAGCAGCTTTTCAGTCCTTCTTTCCTTCATCCCTTCCTTTCTTCCAACCCCTCCTTTCTCCCTCCCTCCTTTCCTTTCTTTCTTTTTTCTTAATTTCTATGTGCAAGAAAAGCAGCATCTGAGATTTAAGAAAATTGGACAAAACTATAGAAATGGTGTTTTAGGGAAAGAGATTATCACCAAAGGCAGATAATTTGATGGTAATTTTGTATTAAAAACATTTAAGGTGCTGGTATTTCCATTAATGCCTTGCCCTTCCTCAGGCTTTATGCTTTAACCAGGGACTTTGTTCTCTGTAAATGCGCACACTGTTGCCTAGTCTTATACTTCCAGTTCCCTGATATCTCAAGAATTTCTTTCTATCCCTACTATAATTTCTTTTTAAAATTTTCATTTAGTGGTACATTTGAAATAGAAAATAGTTCACAAAACTGCATGTGTGATGGCCTAATTTTCTATTTCCTTGATAGAAAGACTCAGCTTAGTTCATGAACCCTGTTTACAATTTTGGTAGAAGCTCAATGTTAATTAAGGGCTAATTTGGTTGGCATATATTGCCTGGTAGAGTTGAGACTTCAGATGGAAGAGCAAGACAAGAGCCTCATCTGTAGTCGAAGCTCTGCTTACTGTGTTTCCAGTCTCATTGTTTGATGGTCAGTCTGTTTACATGAAGCCATGCTGAACCACTTGCTCTTCCCCAAACAGGGTACTTGATGATTTTCTTGACTCTATTTTTGGACATGTAGTTCTTTCTGCTGGGTAAACCATACTATTCTCTATTTCTCTTCACCTTCACTACAAATAAATTAATAAATGTCTACTCTACTTGATCTCCTTTTAAAAACATTTAATAAATACCTAGATTCCAAAATCTCCATGGAAGTCTAGTCATTCTCATTTCAAAGATAGGAAAACCGAGGCTTAGAGATTACCCAGCATCATGATATTGGGGAACAAGAAAGTTGTGAAGACAGAATTAAAATTCTTGTTTCAGATTCCAAATTTGTGTCTTACTGTGTTTGTCATCTTTTTGTTACTAAGACGAAGTACTTGAGAGAATTAACTTATAAAGAAAAAAAGACTTGTTTGGGCTCACAGTTTTAGAAGTTCCAGTCCAAGATAGGAGACCATTGCTTTGGCCTTCTGATGAGGCAGCACATCATGGCAGGAGAATGGGGCAGAATAAACTTCTCACCTTATTGGCTAGGAAATAAGAAAGAAAGAGGGGCTGGAGTTGTAGCTCAGTGGTAGAGCACTTGCCTAGCCTGTGTGAGGCACTGGGTTTGATTCTCAGCACCATATATGAATAAGTAAAATAAAGATCCCTCAACAACTAAAAAAATATTAAAAAAAAAAAAGAAAGAAAGAGGAAGAAATGGGATCCCATAATCTCCTTAAGGGCATATCCCCACTGACCAAGAAACCTTCTGCTAGGCCTCATCTTCAAAAGATGCCACCACCTCCCTATAGGGCACCCTGGGGACCAAATCTTCAACACATGAACCTTTGGGGAAGCAAACTATAGTAATCACTTTGTGTAACCTATATGTTCATTCAACAAGTATCTGTGGAACTTGTAGTATGTATTAATCACTGGGATTCAGAAGTGACTTAAAAGTTTTCACAATTTAGAGCAGAAGGCAATAGGTAAAGAGAGAGGTAACACAGATTGAAGAAGAGTTAAATTGTGATAGAATCACAGGGCAGAGAAAAATGGTACACTTTGAGAAATGAGGAGTTTCTTTGGAGAGGGAATATTTAAGTTAGTCTTTAATATAAGCAAGATTTTCTTAAGTGGAATGAATTTCAGGTAGGGATAACTGATACTGTATCTTTTTTTTCATACCTTTATTTTACTTATTTATATTTATGTGGTGCTAAGGATGGAACCCAGTGCCTTACGCATGCTAGGTAAGCGCTCTACCACTGAGCTACAGCCCCAGCCCCTGATACTATATCTTTTTTTTTTTTTGGTACTGAAGATTGAACTCAGGGGCACTCGACCACTGAGCCCCATCCCCAGCCCTATTTTGTGTTCTATGTAGAGACAGGGCCTCATTGAGTTGCTTAGCGCCTCGTCCTTGCTGAGGCTTGCTTTGAACTTGCAATTCTCCTGACTCAGCCTCCCTAAGTGCTGGGATTACAGGCTTGTGCCACCGCGCCTGGCTCCTGATACTATATCTTAATTTATAATACTGGTATTTTGTTTTTTATGAATTTTTTCTCATCGGTTTTGGTTTTTAAAAATATTGCATTAAAATATTTATCTTGATTGCTATGTTTTTTGGCATCCCTTTAAACCTTGTTCCTGAAGTGAATGCCTCTTTATTCTTACCCTATTCTTTTCACTCATAGCAGTCATGGAATTCATTAGAAAAAAAACTTTCCCAGTGATTAGTGACCAATTTAGCCTTGGTAGGGTGAAGGGTGGGAGTTTGTGGGAGTGCTGGGGAAGTGGAGACTGCCCAAAGATGGGGCTACAGCTGGGTTGTGAAAAGACTGTAACAGACTAAAATTTTTGGTTTTGATTTTTTGAAAGAGTACTTGAAAGTATTTTATAAAAATCAAAAGCAATGTAATCTGATTTGATTTTTGGAAGATCTCTTTGTAGAGGAGTGAGTAAATACTTGAAGCAAGGCAATAAATAGTAAGTTTCACTATGTAAGATATGAAATTTTAAGAACCTAAACAGAATCAATAAAGATAGATATTGATTTGAGGTAATATAATCTTATAATTAATTTTTGGAAAGGTTTCTTTTGTTGATTATAGAATTATGATTTTTCTTTAGGAAATACTCATTTGGTCAAGAATTATTTTAAAAAGTTATACTCCATGTATGTATGATATGTCAAAATACTCTACTTGTCATGTATATCTAAAAAGAAAAAAAGAAAAGAAAAATAAAAGAATTATTTTAAACATATCATCATCTGATTTATCTCTTAATACTTTACACGTCTCCAGTTAAGCTATGAAAGGAGGGTAAAGTGTATCTTTACACCTCTCCCACACAATGCCTTATCTGATGAACACTGCTTTCCTTGTTCTCAAAAAATCAGCAGCAGGAAACCTCAGGGTTTATTTTGTTTAGCATCTCACTACCTAGTGTGGAAAGGAAAAAGAAAAAAAGAGTGTGAAAAGCTTGAGCAATTGTAAAGAGACCCTAATTACTCAAAAATTATGTCTCATAATTATTTAAAAACTCTTTTCAACTCTAATAAGCAAAAGACTCCTACAAAATATAAATGTTCAATTCATTCTACTGTAGTTTTTTGACTTAGCTACAGCCTCTAACTCCATGAGAATTTTTAAAAATAATAGCCTAATTTTTATAGGAATAAACATTGATTTGGATAATGAAATAAGCATCCTTGGAAGACAATTTGTCCAAATCCAGGTCAGCCAATGTTATGTCATGTTTCATTATTTAAATTGTGCTAATTTTTTGGGGGGGAAATCTTACTATTCTGGGTAACTAAGATATGAAATTGATAAAGGTCAAGTGCTGAAGACATTTAATATTCCTAATCAGTTTGCATAATATTATCAACAAGAGTCCTAGTTATGAAAGTATGAAGTTAAAAAGAATAGAGCAAAGTTTGTAGTAAGTTTGTTCTGTAAAAACATGAGTTACTGTGGAAGGTATTAACTAACTTTATTTGGGCAGGGACTCCTGGATCACTTAGAGGATAATTTTTTAATAGATTTTCCTAGTGTTTTCTTAATAGAGCATCTTTCTCATAAACCTCAATGCCAAGTGTATTATCTGGGAATTTGTTATTTCTGTTTTCAGTGGACACAAGAAGAGGAGTTGAAAGGCCCATGAATAGAAACTTTTCTAAGTAATTAGTATATGAATATGTATCTATAGTAATAATTAGTGTTATCTCATAATCTTTTCCCTTCTTTCTTTCCTTCCCCTTTATTTCCATTCCTTTCTACTGACTTGGCAATTTGTCCATCTTCAAAGTTTCAAATATCTCTAGACTGATGATCCATTCTCCCCACTAAGCTGTTCCATATTTTAGATATCTACAGCTATAGTCTTGCTTGTGTTCTGGTCTTTTCTCTCAGGATAGCTCATTTGCTGTCCAAACAGCATGTTATCTCAAATTGCCCTGTTTCTGCAAATGACATGATTACTGGCTTAGACACTTGTTTTGAAGCCTGTGAATACACTTTGATTCTTTTCTCTAGAACAATGTCTTCTTAATATTTTCATTCTTGCCCTCTCTTTTATTCCTCCAGATCTGTTCTCATAGTCTGGCAGTAGGTCACTTATTACCACATGCCTAGACTACTGCAGTATCTCTTTCCTGGTCTTCCTTCCTCCAGCTCAGCATTCTGTAACTTCCCTGACCCCTCCAATCTCTAGTTTGTCCTGGGAATTTTCTTGAAATATGAGTCAGTATGTTATACTCCTGCTTAAAAATCATTACTTCCCTTTTTTTGGACCATCAGCTCATAGTCCTAACCTATTTTTATTTTATTGCATTTAATTTTTGTTTTTAGAGTTACAAAGTCTAAGACCATTTGAAGCTTGGGCATGCTGCACATCGGTGTAGTTCAGAAGTCCCTGGTGGTGGTTGGTGGGTAACGGAGAAGGTATTCATTGGGTAGGGAACATGTTAACAGAATAAACAGACAGCCAAGCATTATTTTTTTGTAAACATAAAAGCATAAAAGTAATTAGTCTTATTAACCAGTTCCCGAGAAGTATGAAGGCAGTGACTCAAGTTACTCCACAGGACTGAAGCACTACCTACTTACGATCATGTTCTGTTTCTTTTCCCTCTTCAGGAAGGAACATTTCAGGGTTTAAATACAGGCAGGTCATTAATTGGACTGAAATGATTGTTTGATAGCCAAAAAACTTCCTTTGGAGTAGAGCAGTATTGCCACATTATGGGGTTAAATACTGTCAGGTCTCTTCCCAAAGTTAGTTTAGTAGCATCAGAAATCAAGAGTGCTGCTGCTGCCATAGCTCCTAGACAGGTTGGCCATCCTTTGCTACTATATCTAATTCTTAAGTATCCCACAGGTTGTTGAGTGGGACTTCAAGCCTGAGTTAGGACTCCTTGTGCTATTCCTTTTATTTTTTTTTCAAGATATACACAAATTAAAGTTTTGTCTTATTGGGAGCTTTAAGGCTGGACCATGAAGGAGGGCTTCCTTAGGTTTGTTAAATGCCAGTTGGGTCTTGGGTTATTATTTTAGAAAGCAAAGTTTGACATTTGAGCCTCTTTTACTGGTTGATATAGGAAATGAACTATTTCTCTATCCCCTGGGATCCATAATGTATAAAATCTTGTTATGCTAAGGAATCTCCTTAGCTGTTTTAGGTTTTTGGGTAATGGGAAGGAAGAAATAGGTTTAATTCTGTCTTCTCATAACTTTCTAGTCCCCTTAAATAGTGTTAGGCCTAAATATCTTGCAGAGGTTTGGCAAACTTGTCTTGGATTGTGAGACTTTCTTGCCAGGAAATTAAGGATTGAGTGCCATCCTGTGAGGTTACCTTGGTTGAGACACACAGGAGGATGTCATCTACATGTTGTATGACCTTAACTTGTGAATGACTAAATTGAAATAAATCTTGGGCCAATACTTGGCCAAATAGAAGGGAACTGACTCTTAACCCTCAAGGCAGAACATACCAGGTTAATTGGGTGGATATGTTGGAAGGGTCCTCAAAACCAAACAGGTGTTAAGAATCTGGGTGCAGGGGTATGCAAAAAAAAAAAAAAAAGCATCTTATAAGTCTGAAACTGTGAACCAGCTAGAGGCTTCAGGAATCTGGGATAGCAAGGTGTAAGGATTGGGAACCATGGGATGGATGAAAATCACTGACTCATTTATCAATCTGAGATCCTATACTGTCACATGGACTATTATAGGGTCTTAAGAGGCTCTGTAACTTTAAGTTATCTATTATATCTTGTAATCTTTTTTGAGTCTCTGGTCTCAGGGAATATTATTTTTGGTGGGGAAATGAGGGTAGATCTTTGAGGTGGATCTGGACATACTCTTATTGCTCATCCTACTTTTCCCTCTGTAGCCCAGACTTCTGTTTCTATTAGTGGCAGACAAAGTATCTGTTGGTGTCACAAGGACTGTGGTGCCTAGGTGGGTTAAGATACCCCTTCCTATAAGGTGAGTGGGACTTTCAGACATTATCAAAAAGTCATGTGAGAAGAGGAGATTGTCCCAAGAGCATTTGGGAGGTTGGGAGAGTATCTAATCATGAGCTTTCCTGATATCCCTTATGGTCATACTGTGAGAGGAAGGGAGGCTTGGATTTGAGAGGAGAACAGAAAATATGGCTCCAATGTCAAGGAAAAAATTGATTTCTCTTCCCTCAGTGGTCAAAATTATCCAGGATCTTGTATGGAAATGACAATCTGACTAGTTGTAGCCAAAGAAGGATACCCTAGAATCCTTCAGTCCTGTGATGGGACAATTTGAAGTAAAGGGTTTGTCCCTGGGGGCCTTTGTCTCCTGTCCCAAATCAAAGCCCTTCTCCTAGCAGTTAATAAAGCCCTTGCCTTACCTTATATTTAATCAATCATATGGATAAATTTTGGTAATGTGAGTCATTGGTGTTTTCGTAGGCTGACTCTGAAGGGGTGGGTAGTACAAATCCTGAAGATCAGGAAGGGAGAAAGGGAATAGACAGGGTTGCCTCCTACATTGGCTTGCTTTCCTTTTCCTAACTTTAATTTTTCTGCCTCTCTAAGTCTTTTAAAAATTTATCATCTGACTCTATTCAGGTCAACATCTTATCAGCATCTACCCTATACGACTCATATGCTCTCTGTCTTGTATCTTCCAACTGTATTAATTGTGGGAGATATCACATTTAATCACCTTTTCTAAATTTGTATTTTACCACACATTATATTATTTGATATATATAGCCACTAAATTCGAATGTTCCTTAAAGATGTAGATTAGTTTCTTTTTAAATGTATGTGGTGCCCTCTTATCATCAGTTACTAAGGTCTTGGATATCTAATGTACCCTCAAGAAATGCTGACAATGAGTACAATTAAGACATGGGTAGGAGAACAAAAGAAAATAGAATATCTGGAAAAGTTTTCAAAATGAGGAAATTTAACCAGTATTTGCCAATCTGTTGAGATAAAGAATGCAGAATAATGGCTTATCAAAAATACAACTTTGGCTGCAAATGCATAGAACACATGAAAGAATTGCAGTATAATTTTAAAAAATGTTGGTAGGTCTCTTTTCTATTCCTCAAATAATCCTCAGTGGAAATAAAAACAAGTATCTGAGCCACCCATGTAGAATTAAATAATGTAGTGCTTAATTTAATATCTACTTACAAAAATAATGTCTTTAAATAACACCTGTCATCCATGGGTTAGATACAAATTTCTTATTCTAAGGTAAGAAGCTCTCAGAGGATTACACTTGGAAAATAGTAATAGTACAATGAGTCAGAAAATTATAGGATATAAAACAAAATCTTCTTTTTTAGGGAAATGTGCTGAATTTATTTCTAAAGGTGGACTGGTGTTGATTCAAGAGGGTTTAGTGAAGATGCCTGCACCATTCCCTGTTCTATGAGAAGCCTCTCATGCTAAGACTAGAGATTATAGAGCTGAAAGAAATAAGAATGATTCACATTTTTTATGCAGGGGGACTGTGCTCCTTCATTTAAGAAAGCAAATTCTTCTTTTCATATTCCCACATGTTCTACCTCTAAGCTTTCCCTATATAGAGCTCGTTTTGTAACCGGTGTCAGAATGAGTGGCTTGGCAGCATGTGACTTCAGGTGTGGTCCCTATTGGGACCAGTGTCATGGTGACTTGCACCTTGCCTGGTTCAATCAGGAGTAGCCCTTTTGTATTCTAAGATGAAAACTGAAGTTGCAATGTGACCACTAAGTAGATGTCTGTTTTAACAATACCTGAATAGGGTTCATTAAAGTGTCATTCTGGAAGAATTGAGGTTGATTTGAGGATATAAAACAAGGCTATCAATGATTTAAAGATTGGTTTTTAAAACAACAAATGTAGGCTTATAAGTTACTAATTACAACATTGCCAATCCCTAGCCACTTTTGTTAAGATGAAATAAATATTTTTAGCTCCAGGTAGCTAGTAAAGAAGTAGGAGACCAGTTTTATAGTCTGCCATAATTGTTGCCCAAGGTTGAATGGCTAGTGTTGATCTTTTAATAGAAATACATAATTCAAAGATGTCTAGTTGTGGAAGTTCTCAGACTTCAGTGCATGGATCAAAGCCCTGTTACATATATACAAGATCTTCTGCCAAACTGGTATTATTTTTAAAATATTTTCATTGAGTTAATTAACATAAGTTAAACTTCATATATTTAAAGTGCACAATTTGATAAATTTTCATATATAACATAAACATATCAAGCCATTGCCATAAATAAATAAGGAATATTTTCCATCATACTCAAATATTTTCTTGTGTCTCTGTCATTTTTCTACCTTACCTTTGCAAAAAGGTCCTTCCCACTCCCTAGGCAACTATTGATCTACTTTATGTCACTGTAGATTAGTTTGCATTTTCTAGGATTTTATAAAAATGAAATATACAGTGTATTCCCTTTTTGTCTGACTTCCGTCACATAGCATATTTTTTTCTGAGATTTATCTATATTCTTGCATGCATCAATTCCTTTTCCTTTTATTGCTTAGAACTATTCTGTTATATGGACATATTACAATTTGTTTATCCAGCTTCTATTGATGGACATTTGGGTTGTTTTCAGTTTCTGGATATTATAGATAAAGTTGTTATAAGCATTCATATATAATATTTTTGTTGTTTATAAATGATTTCATTTCTCTTGGGCAAAAACTTGGCAGTGGAATTTTTAGTCCAAATGGTAGCATGCATTTAACTTAGGAAATTTTTCAAACTTTTCCAAATTGGCTGTATCATTTTACATTTTCATCAGCAGTGTATGAGAATCCCATTTGTTTTTCATCATTGCCAACAATTGATATGAACAGTCATTTTTATTTTAATCCACATCTCCCTAATGACTAATAATATTCATCATCTTTTCATGTGCTTTTTTTGTCATCCATATACCTTCTTTTATTTTTTCCACTTTAAATATTGGATTTTTTGCCTTATCACTGAGTTGTAAACATTGTTTATATATTCTAAATCAAAGTCCTCTTCCCCAAATCATGTTTTTCTAATGTTTTCTTCCAAAGTTTTATGAAGAGTATATTATATAACAAAATACCCAAAGCTGGGCAATTTTGTAAAGAAAAAGGTTTATACAGCTTACAGTTTTGGAAGTTGAAAATCCAAGATTAGATAGTACCATTTTTTCAGCCCCTAGTGAGGGCCTAATGACAGATGGCATCATAACATAAGTGCATATGAGAATAAGTCGTCACATCAAAAACCAAAATGTCAGAGGGAACTTGGGGCCCCACACTCTTCTGAGGGCATGTCCTTAATTGACCAAAGGATCTACCCACCTTTTATATGTTCCACATCATTTCTTAATATTGCTACCCCAGTGTCCAACACATGAACAATTGGGGAACAAACTCAAATCAAACCAAAGCAAAGAATAAGTTCTTAAATTTGATGTAATAAAATGTAATGATGTTAGAGTGCATGTCATCTGTGTTATATTTACGAATTATTTGCAAAAACCAAAGGCACAAGTATTTTTCTCTTAAGTTTCTTCTAGAAATGTGAGCTCTTAATTTAAGATATTTGATCTTTTTCAAGTTCATTTTTACATATGTTGTGAAGGTTGAGGTACATTTCTTAATGACATGGTATCCAATTGTTCTAACACTGTTTGTTGAGATTATCCTTTCTCGTAGTGGATTGCTTTGGCACCTTTATTGAAAACTGATCATATACATATGAGTCTATTCTGGATTCTTCACTTAATTTTATTGATCTCATTTACTGTCTTTATCTCAATACCATACTACATTAATTATCATAACTTTACAATAAATGTTGAAATCAGAAGAGAACATCTTCCAACTTCATTGTTCATTATTAAGGTAGGATCTTTACTGATCCTATGTTCTTTGAATTTTTACAGAAAAAATCAGTTGGGATTTTGTTTGGGATTGCACTTAGTTTGTAGATCAAATTTGGGATATCATTTATATCTAAACAATTGAATCTTCTGATCCACTGAAATATGTATGCATATATATTTTTATTTAGGATATATATATAAAGGATATATATATATATATATATATATAAAGGATATATATATATAAAGGATATATATTTAGGATATATATATATATATATATATATATATATATATAAAGGTTGGAAATTTTTTGGAAACAATATTTTGAAATTTTTAGTGTACAAGCATTGCACATATTGTATTTGTCCTTTTGATGTTACTTTAAAGATTTGTGCAGATGAATCAGAGCAACATTTACTCTAGGGCTAATTTTGCTATGCTACTCAGGTAATACCCTTCTGGATACTCTAGCTAATGCCTTATGAATTAAAAGGTTTTTTTATTTTGTCTTATGAGAACATAAATTATTTTTAGCACTATGTGAGTTTTAAAGAAGTAGTAGGAGGTTCCAAGTTTTTGTGTGTGTGTGTATGTGTGTGTGCATTTTCTGAAATTGAGTGAATAGCTATGTCATCCACTAAAATGGGTGATAGAGAAGGAAACAGGATGGTGGTTGGAGAGGTGTATTAGGAAAAGATGAGTTCAGTTCAGTTTTAGACGTGTAGTGTTTGTGGACTTATCTTTAGGCAATGAGATATGTTGGTCTGGGGCTTAAGAAAAGAGAGTGGAGTGAAGTTATAGACTTTGAAATCACCAACATTTGCATAGTTTGTAAAAGACACAGGAATGTGTAAGTTACCATGTGCTATACAGCATCAAGATTAATTCTAGACACCATGCTGCCAAGTAAGTTAGGATAGGCCCAGGGATCAGTGAGGTTAGGGCTGCAGGGTGAAGATCTTCAGCTGGTTGTTGCAGGGATCAGAGTAGATAAAGACTAATACATAGGGTGTTTTTTCCATAGGAATATTTCTCAAACTGTGATTCTAGGACAAGTGGCACCAATGGCACCAGGATTCCCTGAGCATATTTCATTAATAGTTTATATTCCTGACCATGAGAGCTATTATGTCACAATCTCTGAGCATACGGCTAGGGAATCTACCTTTTATCCAGTGGCTCTGGAGGCTGAGGCAGGAGGATCACAAGTTCAAAGCCAGTCTCAACAACTTAGTGAGGTCCTGAGCAGCTCAGTGAGACCCCGTCTCTAAATAAAATATATAAAAAGGGCTGGAGATGTGACTGTGTGGTTAAGTGCCCCTGGGTTCAATCCCCTGTACCAAAAAATAAACAAACAATCCCCCCAAACAAACAAAAATAAAAACAAACAAAAAAATCCCAAACAACAAAAAACTACCTTTTAAAGAAACTGTGTGAGTGACTACTATATAGGTCCCCTTTTCCCAACAGTTACTGCATTTGTGAACACTTTGCTTCGGAAAGTAAAACTGTAGTTCACATTAAACTAGGAATGAAAAATATGTAGCATATTGTCTTCTATTCCCTTGGCCCATACTGCTGGCTGACCCCTTACTGCTGAACTCAGTCAGGACCTTAAAATACCCAAAGCTCTGATCCAGGTGGGCATGATGACGCATACTTTTAATTCTATCTAATTCTAGCAACTTGGGAGGTGGAGGCAGGAGGATCACAAGTTCAAGGCCTGCCTAAGCAACTTAGGGAGACCCTGTATCCAAAAAAAATAAAAAAGCTGGGGATGTGGATCAGTGCTTAAGCATGCCTGGGTTTAATCACCAACACCAAAACCAAAACAAAACCAAACCCTCTGTTCCAGGCAGATTCTGATAAGCAATGTGTTACTAGGGTAGACAAAATATATTTGCCATTCCAGGTTTAAATTCTGGCTTCATAAGAAGGCAAGGCCCTTTAATATGAATTCATTATTCTTCCTTTGTTGTTCTCTTTTAGGGGTAGACTAATAGATATCTCAATATTTTTCATTCTGGCTAACATAAAGGAGTTGATAGAATAAAAGGTATTGCATATTCTTTTCCATAATGGGAAGGCTTGAGAGACCTTGGGTTTCCTTGGCTCCATAACAAATTAATAGAAAATAAAAGTTAGTTTTCTAAAGTGGGGAGGTAGAATTTATTTTTTTTTTATTTTTTAAAATATTTTTTAGTTTTAGATGGACACAATGTCTTTATTTTTTTATTGCTTTGTATGTGGTACTGAGGATCGAACCCAGGGCCTCACGCATGCGAGGCAAGCGCTCTACCGCTGAGCCACAATCCCGGCCCCGGGAGGTAGAATTTATAGGAAGGGAAAGGTCCTCAAAGCTTTGGAGAAGGGAAAAATGGCCTTATTTAGGGGGAGGGTATTTAGCATTCCTGAAATTGAGGTAATCTGAGTGTTAATTGAGGTAATCTCTAGCGCACAGTGCCAGATCTCCCTAATTTTGGTTAAAGGCTTCCATATGCTCAGTTCTCAGGTGTGAAACTTTATCTTGGTTCCTTTCTTTGGTATCTACTTCATTAAGACATCTTTCCTTATTTGGAGTATGTCTCCTATCAGGTCCCACGATTCCATTCTTACTGCCATCCCTCTACTTGAGATCTTCACTTCTTGGAGAGTCTTTGTATTATTTTCCTGTATGTTTTCCCCTCTGCCCTTTGATCTCTCCCTGTTTCAATTCCTATCAGATATATCTCCCCCAACAAGAGTTTTACTCATATTACTCCCACAAAAACTTTGAGTGGCTTCCCATGCATTTCAAATAAAGGACAAATGCCTAACAGTTAAGGAACCATCTCATCCCATTCTTATTTCCAGACTTAATCTTTCACCATTCCCAGATGTGTGGCAGTGTTCTAACTGCTGCTACCCAATGTTCTATTCTTTCCTGATTCTTGCATGTTTGGAGCTGTCTTTTTCATCTCTATATCCTGTGCAACAGGGTACGTGCCTTGCTTATGTTCATTGAAGAGTTCAATGAAAAACAGTTTCGATTTTTGTGAATTCAAATCCCATGGAGTGCTGCCCTCTTTTGGTTACAGTAGCCAGAATCCAAACCACCAAATAGGGAGTGATGCTGAATGACTCATCTTTTCCTTTTGATTAGAATCCTCATGGAAACAAACAAGGCAGGGTGAAATAATTCCGTTCTCTTTTCTCATTTTATCTAACTTCAAAGACTGTTCATTTAGGGAGACAGAAAGAAGATAAAATTCTGTATAGAAAACTTCGAACTGTACTGATTCAAATCATATAGTATATATAAACTCAGCTGGGGTAAAACCAATAGTTACTTTGAACACATTCCGGAGCTCCAACACTCTTTAGGTCTCAACCATAGGCTTTTTATAGAAAAGATTGGGGATGAGAAAAGAATGACATTCTCTACAGGCCCTCTCAGAGTAAGAATAACTTCCTGGCTTAGGGACTACTGAAGCAAGAGGCAAGGTCATTTTTCATACTGATACTAGGCATTTGGCTAAATAAGAAAAACAGGGACTGGCCTAGAAGGTAAGGTACACTTTTGTAGATCTTGCAGGGTCTCCAATTTATGCCTCTGCCTGACACATACCTGAAGATTCAGCAGAAGTAGAGAGGAAGGATGACTTGGAGCCCAGGAAGAATGATCCTCACGTTTTTAAGAAGGATGACAGGATGAGAAATGCACAAAAAAAAGGTCCTCAGTGAATTAGTTCTCTCATATGATACAAGTGTCCTAGGGTTGTTAATTTTAGAACTCTATGACCATGTCTTTGTAATGAATCACATTGAACCTGATTAGGTACAGAGACAATGAATAGTAAATAGGAATGCACTATAAATAACAGGAAAGCTCAATTAAGACAGGCCTTGAGCTTTATCTCAAATGTCAATAAAATCCAACTTCCTTGGATCTGAAAGGGAAAGGCATTCCAAAACTGAAACTCAGCGGGTGACAGGATGCTCCACACCTCTCAGAGGAGGAAGGAAAGGTTTGTGGGCTGGTGCCTGATGTAATCTTGGCACCATCTTTGATTAGGAGCTAATGTTAGCAGAAAGATCAGGTGTCAGTCATGAGCAGAGTTCTTTACTGTCTTGAGAAGGTCACCGGATTGCTGCCCCTTCTTTTTTGAAGCCTGATCTGGGGTCCACAAACAGCCACAATGAGTTTGGATCACTGCCACATGCTCTAAATTGGGCTGATGAGGCTGGGTCCATGCCAGGAGTTGCACAGGATGCAGCTTGAAATATTCAGTTGGGGAGAGGGCTGTTTTTTGATTTTTGATTTTTTTCTTTTTTTCCATTTTCAATAATGCTTTTAGAAGGGATATGAACTTCAAAGAGTGAATTAAGGGCAATTTGTCATGCACTTGGATAAAACAGATCCATAAAACTCTGAAACTTTCTTGCATTGTGTTGGGTTCTATGGGTTACTTTGCCTTATTGGGAGGCTGCTGTTCTTTTTAAAAGAGGTTGGCCTTCTCTTTAACATTAGGAAATATAAAATTTGTGCAAAGGTGCATAGAAACAAAGGGAATCAAACTTGCAAGTGAGGATATGTACGCATGTATGAATACAGTTTCTTTTATTTGTGTGTGAATTTGTAAGCAGCACCTCACTAGAGCTGAACTTTTGCTATATAAATAAAACCATCTGGTGTATCCAAAGAATTTCAGTCTCTAGAGAACAGGATCATAAACAATCAATCTTCCACAGACCTTTCAGTATTTTAGTTTGAGTAAAGCTTTCCCACAGCACAGCTTTAATTGTTTTATCTGTTTTTAATTTTCTAAAGATTTTATAATTTGGTCTCTCTAATTCAATGTCTTTGAGTGATTACATAAGGAAAAAGTCTATCCCTCCATTTTTGGCATTGTCAGAGAAGAAAAATGCATCTTTTCATTTTTGAATCAACAGGTATTTTGATCAATAGGTCATAAATAGATATTCAGACAGATTAACAGAATATTTGGAAGAAGGAAGTGTATTCAATTTTTTTCTGATGGGAAAATGACACATGGAGTGACAAGTTCAAGGACTTATGTCCCACAACTATTAACTGCTGAACATGACCCAGATTTTGTGAATCCCAGTTGAATAATCTTTTTACTCAACACTGTCTTTAGCTTAATGTTTATTTTCTTTTAAGCATGGATAGCAAGCATGCCTCTGAATAAAAGAAAGAGAATCCAGTCTTGGACCAATTGATCAAACAAGACCCAGTAGCTGGGAAGTTGGTTAAGTCTCCTAAGAAAGAATTTGGATTTCTTTTCTTTTTTTTTCTTTCTTTACTCCTGCTCAATTTAGCAAGATTTATTCAGTATTAATCTGATTTTTAGAAGAAGTAAATTTCTAGGAGGGTTCTGGTACTAGAATATATTTGAAAAACAAAAATGGATTGATTGCAAAACTCATATCATTAAATATTGACCAGAGAGTATCTAGCCGCAAGGTGCACTGGAATTGTTTGGGAAGCTTAGAAACAGAATACTAATGCCTGAGTCCCATATGTGGAATCTCATTGGTCTGGATGGGGCTCTCTTCAGGATGATTCTAAGTGTGCAGGCTGGATTTGAGAATCATTATTTGTTGCACCTGTACTACATTATTCAGAGGGACAGGAGGTTTACAGATTTGTATCTTTCTCTTGGGGTTGTCTTCTTTGCTCAGCAATAATTTGAAGTGAAACTAAGACATGATAGCTGAAAGGAAAGAAGCTCTGGAGGTTTGATAAAAATAGCTGGCTACAATGGAAAGACTCCTAGAGAGCTGATTTCTACTTCTTTCTAAGGCTTGACTAGACCTCCAGTGTAGCTTGGATAACTGGAATTTGGGGAAACAGGTTTCAGAGTTGCTTAATGCTGGCTCCTTCTAGAGCTGGCCACAGAATCTTGGGCACCTTTTTTTTTTTTTTTTTATAACTGGCTGAAATATTACAGACTTTGCTTTTTTTTTTTTTTTTTTTTTCATTTGGGTATACAGCAATGCTGTTGTTTTTATGATTTATTTTGGATTGTAATGGCATCTATAGCAATTATCTTCATTGAAATTACATTTGGATGTGACTTATTAGGCTATTTTATTCATGCACTGATATTTGCTGAGTCATTTGTTTGGGAAGAGTATGTGCCCTGAATCTTAATGGACACGTAAAAGAGCCTCTTCAGTTCAGTAAAATGCAGACATCAACTAGTACAATTTAAAAATACTTTAAAGCTTAGAAGCAATAAAAAGAAATTCAAAGAAGCACAAAAAATAGTTAAAGCTCATTCCCACCTGTGCTTTCGGACATTAAGGTTTTATTAATATCAAACCAATATTTGCAGTTTAGGAAGAATACGTTCATGACTTTATCTTTTGCAAAACTACAGGAAAAGTAAACCCTTAAATCTACAGTGAATTCAAGTTTTGTTTAGTGTTAGTATTCTTAGTGGTTCCTTTTTAAAAATAGTTCTTCCTTTACTTTGTAGTTCATACTTTTCCCAGGCTGGTTCAGGGGATCCTTGGAAAGGCTACAGCTAACGGGGAAGGTGGGGCAAATCTTCCATGAAGTGGACTTTCTGTTACTGGAGGGGAGTGGGCTGGAAGAGACAGGGGCATGGAATCCACAGGCCTTCAGAATGCTTTTTCTTTACCTTTCAGGGTAGATCAAACCCTGGCCAAAAGACATCCTCAAGTTTGTTTTTACATTGTGGCTCTAAAATTATTGGATACTGCCCAGATACTGTTTTGGAATAAGACAGGGAAGAGCTAAGTGAATTTTTAAAAACCACTTAATGTGCTTCTTAATATATTCACGTTTACTCAAAGAACCAAATATGGTTACATTTTATAAAAAGTTCTGTACTGTTTGTTATTTGTCCTTCAGAATAAAAATGTAACATTCAAACAACTGACCTCTTACTGAGATAATGTACTGAAATTTTATTGACAGCTGGTTCTGTGAAGGCTTTGTGTTAGCTAGTTTTATAATGATTATATTGTAATAGAGAGAGAGCTGGGGATCAGCAAGAGTGAGTGAGTTCTGGTCCCAGATTTGTTACTCCCTAGCTCTTAGACTTTGGGTAAATGACCTTAATCTCAGTGCACAAAGAGAGGAAGTTGGAAATGCTGTCCCAGCTTTAAATCCTGTGGTGTATTCAATGTGATTTACATTTTATCCAAGGAATTTTGAGTGAAATATCATTCAGATGTGCTTTTGAGAACTCTATATCAGAAGAAGAATCACAATTTCTTCTCAAGAATACAGTATGTAGCAGTGAAAGAGACATCAGGACTCACCCTGGCCTGCCTGCCTGCCCTATCCTCCCTTCCTCTCTTTTCTTTTCTTTTTCCTTCCTTCCTTCCCTCCCTCCCTCTCTCCCTACCTCTTTCCTTTCCCTCCCTCCCTCCCTCCCTTCCTTCTTTCCTTCCTCCCTCCCTCCCTCCCTCTCTCCCTCCCTTCCTATTTCCCTCTCCCCCTCTCTTTTCTTTTCTTTTCTTTTTTCTTCTCTTCTCCCTCTCTTGCTCTTTCCTTCTATGGGAAAAATTTTCCTTGGTTTGTATAACTCAGAAATTTGAATATATTACTTTGTCACTCTTTGATACCCACAGGACATATGTAAACTTTTTGATGAGACCAGAATGACAAGTGAGACCCCAGAGCAAAACTCTGCTCAGTGATTGCTTCCGTTCTCACAGGCCTTGCTGTTCGGTTGGTTTTCTACTCCAAAAACACTAGTGCAGCCCTGGGAGGGCTCCAGCCTATTTGTTCAGCCAGGCTGGCTGCACCACTCTGCCTGAGATGGCTATAGTCCAAACCAATCAGGGAACCCCCCTCTCCCATTGGAATTCTCTCGCAGCTCTTTTTGCTGGGAGAGAATTCTACATGGCCTTCTTTACTCTCACCACATGACCTTACTTTCTCACAGAATTTGATGGGAAAATTGAGGTGTATGTGCCCCATTTGATTGAATGTGAATTTCCGCTGCTTTTGCTGAAAGTCCTAGATTTTATATAAAAAGTAAGATTCTCCAAGATGCTGTGCAGCATTACCCAACTGCAACTCTGGTTACTGAAAATAAAACTAACATATTTTCTCAACAGGTTGTTCTTTTTGAAGGAAAAGGCTGTGTAATTCTATGTGAAAAAAAATGTGGATTTTTTGTCCAGTTTTTTATTATATTTTAAATCAGGTGAAATAGCTGTCTAAAAAGAAAAGCCTTTGTAAATTAACAAAATAATTAAAAACTAAGATTCTAAAAGAATAATTGTATTTAATTTTTTAAATCATAAACTCTTGGTAAAGCACAGTGAACACATGTACTCAAGTATCTATATATTCCAAGTATCTCATGACCAAAAATATTAATATTTAGATAATAGCTTAGATTGGGAGGTGGAGGGAAGTGTTCTCTTTATTCTCACATAGTATGGGCATATTAAAATATTTTTAAAAACAAATAAGTTGTGTCTTATAAAATTGTTGGTAGAATTATCATAGCAAGAATTGAAGGACTTTAGTAAGCCCCCTAAGACCTAACCAGAGGTCTCTAATAAGCAGCTCCTTAAACTGGAAAAAAAAAATGTCCTCTAGATGGAGCACTAGGCTTTTCTTTGTTAGGACAAATAATTCTTATTTTTGTGAAAGGAACTTTAGAACTTCATTTTAAACAAAAAATCATTAAAGGGTCTTATTCTTAACCATCGCATATGTTGCCAGAGCATCTGCGTTTGGTGAAGAAAATGTTATATTTCAGAAAATGTAACTTATCCTTGCGTATACTCAAGTATTTTTGATCTTTAAGTTCGCCAGGTAAGAACCATTGATTTCTGGAGGCTTGCAGTGGCAGGTGCATGAACTAGAAAGCTGTGGATATTCTCCAAGGACTTGAGTGTAACTGGAGGGGATAAGAGTGGGGGTGGTAGGGCTGAGGAGTGCAAAGGTTAGGAGAGATCCCTTTGTCTAGATGGAAGCACTTTCCAAAGGTGGCCTCCAGTTCTGCCTAGTTGTAATCATGAATGTGAAATATAGGAGGCTCAAAGTCATTTAATAAAGCTTTCTCATGTAAAAGAAGAAACTGAGACCCAGAGAGGTAGTTGTCTTTTTCTTACATGGATGGAGTTAGTGATGGTGCAGGAAAACACTTAAAAACAGTATAGTAAGTCTTTGTTGTTTTAGCTGCCTCTTCTAGAAATCCTGATTTTCTTTTGAGAATTATGTTCCTCCAACTATTTGGAATCTTGGGAAGCTAGTAATGGAAGCCGAGGGGTCCCTAGAAACCTTCTGTATAGCCAAAGGTTAGGCATGTGACCCAGTCAGTCACTCAAGGGACTTCAAGTCTTCAGCAGAGATTTTGTAAGGAAACATGAAGCAGTTGGAATTCCTTTATCTTAGGTGATAACCTAACATCCATTTAACTGAGCATGATTCTTCAACCTTCCTATTAGTTCTGTGGGTTCTCCAGTAACTGGCTGATAATTCCCCTTTTTGCTCAAGTTGGGCAGAGTTAGTTTCTGATACTTGCAAACAAAGAACCTTAAGTAATTCCAGCAGCTACCATCTATGCCAACAAAATGAAGCAAGATCTTGTTACTGAAAATTTAAATTACTCTACAATGTCATCATAAGTCACCAAGAGCAATTTAAGAAGGATTTATATAGGAAAAATAAAAGCACTCTTCTATAAACACCCTCACCAGAAACATAACCAGAGTATTATGTTCTAAATATTTTGAACAATGACAGATTTATAATTGTAGTAAGAATAACCTGATAACACTATCATAATAAATATTGATTGACTAAATGAGATAAAATTTTCTTTATATAACATTATACCAGAGTATGCTAAAATTATATTTCAATACAGCATTTACATTTGGTTTTTCCAAATACAAAAGTCATACTGATTTGTTTTGCTCAATTTCTTCATAAAATCTTAAAAACTGGACAAACTATTGCTTATTTTCCTGTTAGAAGCAAGAGAAAAAGCAAACAACTACAAAACGGCAAAGTAGTACAAGCAACAAGCCCTAGAAATATATGATGTCTGAATCAGATTAAAGTAACAGTGAAATAATAAGACCTTTAACATTATTCCCCTTTTGAATTCCTTTTCAAAAACATTTGGCTTGACTCTGCTATTTAGAAAATATGTTATAAAAACCTCATTTTTCTTTTTAATGTAATTCCTTTAAAGGTATCCAGCAAATGGACACTCACCCACCCCCCTTTTTTGACTCAGAATATACTTGTTAAAAAGGAGCTTGATGTTTATAGAAGTTTCTTTAGGCTATTATAACTTATCTTTGGATAAATGCAGTATTATATGATTTATGAACTGACAAGTCTTATATATTAACAATGAAATCTACTAGAAACAGTCCATTCTTATCTTAATGGCATTTGTGGTTTGTGTCAGCTTGGCAAGGCAAGGGCAGAGCGTACAGCACGTTGACTTTCAAAAGTGAGCCAGCAGAGGGCTTTTGTGCACATGCAACAAGTGACTTGTTAATGGCACATCCTTAGCACCATGGAAGAAAAATTACCATATAAAATATGAGCTCAGGTTCAAGGGAGGTCTGTTTCCTAGACATAAGCTTAAATAAATATAAGAGAAGCTGCTTAGTAGGATGAAGTTTATGTGGTTGAATTCAATTTGATATTTGAATTACCATCCTTTTAAAGATCACAATGTGCATTACTCAGGTAGAAAAGTATGTAAAATCTCACCAGTTTGTGGGGTCCACTCACAATAGATTTTGATATAGACAGTGTCCTATCATGACCCTTTTACAAGGTCATGCTGGTGTGCTGGAGCCAGTGGGCCCCACCCCGTCCCCAGCACCACTGGGGATGGAGCCTAGGAGCACTTTACCACTCAGCTATTTTTTTATTTTAATGTTTTTTGTTTTGAGACAGGGTCTCGCTAAGTTCCTTAAGACCTCACTAAGTTGCTGAGGCTGGCTTCAAACTTGCCATCTTCCTGCCTCCACCTCCCAAATTGGGATTATAGGTGTGAGCCATTGCACCCTACTGGAGCCAGTTTTTACAAGCTCATGAAAGACAGTTATTAAAGTTGTAGCAATTTTATGAGCCACTTGAAATTATATTATAACCCAAAGTTGGCCATGGTGAGAATAGAAATATCATGGAAATATGCAAATGCTACAAATTAGGGTTCTCTCTTTCCTCTAGAATTATTTAAACATTTACCAGCATGTCACTGGACATAACAGAAAGGGGATTTTCTTAAAAATTGTGCCATCCATCACCAGAGATACATTCTATGATTCTTCATGCCTGCCCTATCCAGCCTAGCTGAGAATACAAAAAGTCATCTTTGAAGGTTTGGTTCCAGTTTTTCAAATATTGAGAGTTTCATCTGGTTCTTTCTCTACCAGTGGGTGAGATAGAATCTAGAGGTGGACAGAGAGCCACCCTAGGGTTTGTATAGGATGAGAAGGTGAGTGTGACTTGGTGTGTATGTGAACTTTGAACTGCAGCCTCTCTTCCTTGCCATTTCTTATTTTGTCTTCTGTGATTTTTCAGAGTGTAGTAAATGAAATTTTTCCCAGGGATGCCTAATGCATGTCTCAGTTTTACCTTCTAAAATGCTGTAGCTTTTCAACATTGGTGATGTAATAATATTGTTATTTATAAATGTGTTAGGGATCTCAGCTTTATTAACACTACATTCAGATGCACAATGAACAATTTTGTTTATTAATATTTTTCCTTCACTTGACCTGTGATCTCCATCCATTATTCTATTTGGTTGACTTAGGTACATGTCTTTCAGGATTCCAGTCCTTTTCCTTGTTGGCATCTAGGTATGGAGGCTGGAGGATGGCTTGCTTGTCCTTGCTTGTCTTTAAGAGGCAGAATCTTAGTTCTCTGTGACATTTAATGGAGAAATTCTGGTTTCTGTTGCCAGTGCTGGGTTTCTCCTTTGGGTCATGGTGTCTGCTATAAGCTGGTCTTACCC
Organism: Xerus rutilus; assembly: GCA_028644305.1. Taxonomy (NCBI): domain Eukaryota; kingdom Metazoa; phylum Chordata; class Mammalia; order Rodentia; family Sciuridae; genus Xerus; species Xerus rutilus. Next base: position 35,394,703 of record CM053403.1, on the reverse strand, counting down.
TGGAACTCTGCTGCTGTCTGATAGAAGCCCCTCTAATCCTGCTTTGTTCTTCTGGTTATTTTCTTGGATGATTCAGGGCCCTACGTCAATTTTCACTGGCTTTGTGGAACCTCCT
>CM053403.1:35373690-35394088 GCA_028644305.1 Xerus rutilus | reverse complement strand
GTGGTATTTCCTTTTTCATCACGAATTTTAGTAATTTGGGTTTTCTCCCTCCTCCTTTTTGTTAGAGTGGCTAAGGGTTTGTCAATTTTGTTTATTTTTTCAAAGAATGAGTTTTTTGTTTTGTCAATTTTTTGAATTGTTTCTTTTGTTTCAATTTCATTGATTTCAGCCCTGATTTTAATTATTTTCTGTCTTCTACTACTTTTGGTGTTGGCTTGTTCTTCTTTTTCTAAGGTTTTGAGGTGAAAAGTCAAGTCATTTATTTGTTGACTTTCACTTCTTTTATTTTATTTTTTATTTTTTAAAATTTTTTTAGTTGTCGATTGCCCTTTATTTATTCATTTATTTATATGTGGTGCTGAGGATCGAACCCAGTGCCTCCCACATGCGAGGCAAGCGCTCTACCACTGAACCACAATCCCAGCCCCAACTTTTACTTCTTTTAATAAATGAGCTTAATGCAATAAACTTTCCTCTTAGCACTGCCTTCATGGTGTCCCAGAGATTTTGATATGTTGTATCAGAGTTTCCACTTACCTCTAAGGATTTTTTATCTCTTCCCTGATGTCTTCTGTTATCCTTGCATCATTCAATAACATGTTATTTAATTTCCAGGTGTTGGAGTAGTTTCTATTTTTTAATCTGTTGTTGATTTCTAATCTTATTCCATTGTGGTCAGATAGGATGCAGGTAGTATCTATTTTTTTGTATTTGCTAAGACTGGCTTTGTGACATAACATATGATCTATTTTGGAAAAAGGATCCATGTGCTGCTGAGAAAAAAGTGCATTTACTTGTTGATGGATGGAACACTCTATAGATGTCTGTTAAGCTTAAATTATTGATACTTTTATTGAGTGCTATGGTTTCTTTAGTTTTTGTTTGGAAGATCTATCCAATGGTGAGAGAGCTGTGTTAAAGTCTCCAAGAATTATTGTGTTGTGGTCTATTTAATTTTTGTATTTGAGAAGGATTTGTTTGATATATGTAGAAGCCCCATTGTTTGGGGCATAGATATTTATGATTGTTATGTCTTGTTGATGTATGATTCCCTTAAGAAGTATGAAATGTCCTTCTTTATCCCTTTTCACCATCTTTGGTTTGAAGTCCACTTTATCTAATATGAGGATGGAAACTCCTGCTTGTTTATGGGTTCCATGTGAGTGATACATTTTTTCCCACCCTTTCACTTTCAGTCTGTGGATGTCTTTTCCACAGAAAAGACAAGATGAGCCTCTTGAAGGCAGCATATTATTGGGTCTTTTTAAATCCAGTTGTCAGTCTGTGTCTTTTGATTGGTGAGTTTATGCCATTCACATTCAGGGTTATTATTGAAATATGATTTGTAGTCCCGGTCATTTTGGTTTAGTTTTGGTTTTTACCTTGACTTGGTTTCTCCTTTGATTGCCCCCCTCTTTTTTTTAGTGTAGTTCCTCTCTTTGTATATTTTCATTGTTGGTTGTTATTTCCTCCTCATGGAATATTTTGCCAAGAATGTTGTGTAGTGCAGGCTTTCTTGCTGTAAATTCTTTTAACTTTTGTTTTTCATGGAAGGTTTTTATTTCATCATCAAATCTGAAGCTCAGTTTTGCTGGATATAGTATTCTTGGTTGGCATCCATTTTCTTTCAGAGCTTGGTATATGTTGTTCCATGATCTCCTGGCTTTTAGGGTCTGGGTTGAAAAATCTGCTGAGATACGAATTGGTCTCCCCTTGTGTGTAATCTGGTTCCTCTCTTTTGTGACCTTTAAAATTCTATCCTTATTCTGTATGTTGTGCCTTGGTGTAGATCTGTTGAAATTTTGTACATTTAGTGTTCTGTAAGCCTCTTGTATTTGATTTTCCAATTCATTTTTCATATTTTGGAATTTTTCTGATATTATTTCATTGAAGAGATTGTGCATTCCTTTGGTTTGAAATTCTGCACCTTCTTCTATCCTGCTAAATCTTAGATTTGGTCTTTTGATGCCGTCCCATAATTCTTGTATGTTCTGTTCATGATTTCTTACCATCTTCACTGTATTGTCAAGTTTATTTTCAAGATTGTATATTTTGTCTTCATTATCTGAGGTTCTGTCTTCCAGGTGATCTAATCTGCTGGTGATGCTTTCTATTGAGTTTTTATTTGGTTTATTGTTTCCTTCATTTCACGAATTTCTGATTGTTTTTTTTCACAATCTCTAGTTCTTTCTTAAACTAATCTTTTGCTACTTGTGTTTGCTCTCTTATCTCTTTGTTAGAATGATCAATGGTTGCCCTTATTTGCTCTCCTATTTCTTTGTTGGATTGATTAATTTTTGCCTGTATTTGCTCACTTAAGTTATTCTTTAATTCACAGATCATTTTAATTATGTACATTCTGAATTCTTTCTCTGACATTTCATCAACTCTGCTGTCAATGAATTCTATTACTGTGGTATCAAGGTTTATTTGGGGCACTTTCTTCCCTTGTTTTTTCATGTTAAATGTATCTTCCTTTCTTGCAATGCCAATCTGAGGTATTGCAGCTTTTATCCTATAATCTTGTATCAACACTACAGATTACCTGTGTCTCATCTTGGAGTTTCTTCCAGTCCCCAGCAAGTGTCGCCAGATGTACACTACTGCCACTAAAGTTAGTGGTGGCTGTAGTGGACATCCTCAAGAGGACAGTGGGAATGGCTTTGGCTGGGCTCCCGTGGCAGTCCCTGAGGGCAGTTTTGGGTCCTCTGTTGTGCTCCCACTGGGTCTGAGGAACTCCAAAGCCGGACTGGGGGTGGGCTCAGGCCTCACTTGGGCAGGGTCTCATGCAGGAGTCTCTATGTGGGAACATTACCATGGGTGTGGCTCTCCTGTGGCTGGTGGCTAGCAGTCTCCAGTCTGCCCTCAGCTGGGCTCCCATGGTGGTCCCTGAGAGTGGTTTGGTTTTGGGCCCTCTGTTGCACTCCCGCTGGTTGCAGGAACTCTCAGTCCTTCAGTTTTGTCCCTGAATGTGTAAATGGGGGAGATGAATAATATTGAAAATTCCTTTCTGTCTTAGCAAAGCTTGACTGTCAAATTTATTGTCTTTTTGCACACACCAAAAAAAATCCTATTTTGTATGTTTGAAGCTGAATATCGTATTTCCCTTTTTGTTTTCTGGCTGAAATAATCTGATTTCCAAAGGCAGATGCATGGGAGAAGGTCATACACATGAAATTGCAAAGAGAAAAGCATATTACTGTACTTTGAACATTCTCCTCATACATTTGCTTCTCTCATGCTCTGGCTTGGAAGCTTCTCGAGAGAAGCTTCCTGCTGTTCCAGAACAGTTCTTTCTTGAGCATTCTCCTTTATCTGTGTTTTCAGCATCTCCCTCTCTGTAAGTCTTCCTATCAGCTTTAAAATAACCACCTGCATCCCTCTAAATAAATAAAAGAGCTCTCCATGAACTTCACATCTGCCCAAACCCATATTTTCTTCAATGTTTTCTATCTTAGTAAACGACATCACCATCCACTCCATTAATCACGCCAGAAAGCATCTTTTACATCTTCATTTTCTTCATATCAGTGTTTGATTAACCAGCAAATTCTGTTACTTTAATTTCAAAGTCTCTTCTCAACTCCTCCCACCTTCCATCCTAGACTGAATTGCTATTGTTTTTTATGGACTATTGTGGTTTCCTGTGGCTATTTTCTTCCATTTACCTTTATTCTCCTTGAACACAGGGTGATGTTAAAAATTTAAAAATAAAACATAGAGCATATATGAGTGTGTATATGTGTATATTTATATGTATACATATTTGTATAATATATATATATATATACACACTCATACACAGTCATGTTTATGTTGGTCTTTTGCTTCAAACTCTCCACTAGCTTCTATTCTTATTGGGACAATGTCCAAAATTCTTAGACTAGTCTAAAGTTCTCAGATGATCTCACTTTTCTGTACCCATATCCGAACCTTGTGCCATTCTCTCCCCAGTTTACTCTGTTCCAGCCATGCTGGGTCTTTTATTTCCACAAGCCTACTAAGTTCTTTCCTTCTTAAGGAGTCTACATCAGCTATTTTCCCTGCCTGGTACAATCTGAGTTCTGTGTGGCTAACTACAGTTTTCAGTTTAAAATTAACCTTTTCTGAAAAGAACCTCTGGACCCTCCCCTTTCTTGCAAGTCCCTCTTAAGGCACTTTGAATTTTTCTTTAATAATAGACACCACAAGTGTGGCTAAATAATTTTTATGATGATTTTTAGTGTTGTTTCCCTCACAGGATTGTAATCACAGGATATTCAAGAGGGGACAAGGAAGAGCCTGTCTTATTTCTCTATTTCCTTTGCCTGGAGAAAACAGTGCCCATTAAATTAATTTAATAGATGATTCGGTTTGTTCTATTTCATAACTTTGTATCATTTAACATATTGTTCTACCCATAGTAATAATATTATTATATAGTTATTTATGATTTCTGTGATCTCTTGACCTTTTCTCCCTGCCTACTTCTAAGAATCTCTGTGCTTTCCTCTCTATATGAAAGGAGAATTCTTTGTGTGATATTTGTGTAAAGATGAAAGTAATCTAACTTGAACTAGGAAGTGAGTCAGATATTGGATTCTGAAATGTAGAAGTACATTGTTCTCAGAGAGCTTTTTAAAAAGATGCACACTAGAACTTATAATGAATCTCAGTTGCCTGTAGAATCAAGCCCACACTATTTAGCATGGAATATAAGGCTTTCCATGATCTGGACTTTGTCCCCTTTCTGGCCTATTTTCTGTCGTGTTCTTCCTTTGCTCTCATCCTTTCCTCTAAGCTTTATAAGCATATCTGCAAAGGGAGATGATTATCAACTTCATTATTATCATTACCACTAACAATATTTATTAAGCAACGGTCTGAATCAAACAGTGCATGAGGGCCTGTGGCAACATACACTGATGGATAAGCCAGGATCATAGCTCACCATCACCTGTGCATTTAGTCAGAATGATGGATATCTGCATAAAAGATAAAGAGGAATATAAGTTAGTTGTAAATTAGTAAATGCCAAAGAGTAGTTGAAAGATGAAGAGCAGTTCCGAGATGTAAAAAGTGTCTTATTCACATCTTACTTTAGACCAATGTTTCCACAAATAAATGTGACTGGTGAAATAAGAAAAGGTAGGGAGGAGATATTTAATGTTCTGTCTCTTTCTCTATGAAAACAGGTCTTGTGTTTATCCAAAATGTTGTGTGGTCTTCCTTCTTCATCTTCAAAACTATCATAATTACAACCTGAATTTTGGGAGACAAAGTAACAGGTATTTATAAGTATTGAGAGCCTTCATCCAAGTTTCTTTGAGTCCTTGAACTTGGGAGGACAAATAACTTTGGAGATGACATTTTATAAACTCAAACATATTACCTTGACCTTTGGAGGGCAATGCATAGAATGGTTCACATGGAGAATTTAGCCTGGTCCAGCGGACTGAGGCCATACACTAGGATACTAAACAGGAGAGGCTTTGCTAATTCTACTTCCCCAAGGATCTTATAGCATAGACATACACAATTCAATTAAGAAACAGTTTAAAATGCTGTATTAGGCAATGAGGAAAAGACAAGATGAAAATGTGTCCATGCCTTCAAACTTCCACAGTAGTTTCGACAGATCATACAGAAATAAATGTGTAATACATTGTGATGAGAACAATGACAGTGGTATGAACAGTAACTCACAAAGAAGGCTTCTCTGGATAATGGAGAAAGGCTATACAGAGGCAATCATGTTTATGTTTAATACAGAAGGTTAAGCAAAAAATTTGCTTTGCTTTGGCAGAAAAGCAAAGTGGATGTTAGCTCTTCCTTGTTTCCTGTGCCTTCTCTGTTTTCCCAGAGCAGCAGCTACCTTCTCTTACCCTGCAGCATAACTTATGAAGGAAAATGGAACTGGACGCTTTCTTCAAGCTCACCTGGTGAAATCCAGCCAGCACAGGGCTACAGTATCAACCTAGCTGCTCCATCCATTGAAGCACTGGGCTCATAAACTCTTCTAAATAAGTCAGATTGAGTCTACAATAACATTGCATAGAACCAACAGCCTGAGATATTGGCATACCACGAATTTATTTCTCTTGCCTATGTGAGTCCACTCTTTAAGGCTGTTTCAGGGTAGAGTCCTCTCCATGTGTTTTTTCATTCTCTTTGGACTAGCGGCTACTCGGGGTATGTTTGTTTTCTTGTGACTAGCGCAAGTACAACAAAATAGTTCCAAACTCTCATGTCTATTTGAAGCCTTTGCTGGAGTTATGTCTGCTAACATTAATTTGTCCAGAGAAAGTCACTTGGACAATTCTAACATCAATGGGGAGGGGAAATATACTTCTCTTACTCCAGTGGGAGGCATTGCAAAAGCACACAGAAGAGGGAAGTTATATAATTCTATGTCAGGGAGTCAATGGACTAAGAACTAGAATAATACTCTAATCTATCCAAGAATATTCCTCCCTTCTGCTATCTGCATATTACCATCTGATTCTTAAACTTCTAACTACTCAATGCTGAAAAAGAGTGGTAGATCTCCAGTCTTGTCACAATGTCCCTGTGTTGTTGATGTTTCCATGACTCTTACCAATAAGGCACGATAATCCAAGCTGATTTATAGTTCCTCCTGCTTCTTACTCCTGGTAGAAGAGTGAGTGGGACCCAGCAGAATGTTTGGTGGTATTGAGACCAATTCTCAGTGCCTCATTTCTATTTCCCTTGAGGGTCTCATTCAAAACTTGGATCTCTCCTCTTATCTAATGACTTTCAAGAAGGGTTTTTGGAGCTGGAGTTGTGGCTCAGTGGTAGAGCACTTGCCTAGCATGTGTGAGGCATTGGGTTTGATTCTCAGCACTACATATAAATAAATAAATAAAATAAAGATCCACCAATATCTAAAAACATTTTAAAAAAAGAGAAGGGTTTTCAGTGAAAATGCAAATTATCTTTTTGTATGTATACATTCTGTTCCATCAGATTTTTCTATGTGTGAATAAATGATTTGGGGGATGTTGGAGTGGTAGACTCCCACCTTTCTTACAGCAATCTCCTATGGCATGTGTGAGATAATTCAAGACAGTTTAGAGGTAAAATGATTGGATCATGAGAGTGTTAACCTGATCAGTGCATTAATCCCCTGATAGGGATTAAGAGGGTAGTAACTGTAGGCAGTAGGGTGTAGCTGAAAGAGGTGGGTCTCTGGGGGTGTGTCTTTGAGGTATATATTTTATCATTGAGCAGAGTTTGCTCTGCTTCTTGGTGGCCATGTCCTGATCTACTCTCCTCTGCTACACTCTTCCCCCATGATGTCCTGTCCTACCTCAGGTCCTAAGCAATGGAGTCAACATCTATGGACTAAGACCTCAGAAAGCATGAGCCCAAAGATAAACTTTTCCTCTTCTAATTGTTCTTTTTTAAAAAATAGCTTTATTTATGTATTTTTATGTGGTGCTGAGGATCGAACCCAGTGCCCCACACTTGCGAGGCAAGTGTTCTACCACTGAGCTACAGCTCCAGCCCCCTAATTGTTCTTGTCAGGTCTTTTGATTATAGCAATGAAAAAGCTGACTAAAACATAGGCCCACTAGATCCAAAATTGTGATCTAAATAAACATCTTCTCTTCATAAAGTACCTAGCTCTATATATTTTGTTGTAGCAACAGAAAACGGACTAAGATACACCCCTTATCTTAGTAAGGCCAGAGAAAGGCAACTAGTAGGATATATTTACAGGGAATTGACTCATGTAATTAATTATGGAGACTAAGAAGTCCTAAGATTTGCAGTTGCTAAGCTGGAGATCCAAGAGAGATGATGGTATAGTTTCAGTCTTATTCTGAATCTGAAGTCAGGAGAAAACTTTTGCACCAGACAGCCAGGCAGGGGGAGCACATTTTTTCTTACTTCACCATTTTGTTCTATTCAGGTCTATTCCGATCTTCAGTGGATTGGATAAGGTTTACCTGAATTGGGAAGGACAGTCCACTTTATTTAATCTATTGATTCAAATGTTAATCTTATCCAGAAATATTGAGAATATTGTATAAACAATTATCTGGACACCCTGTAGCCATTTTATGAGATGACTCATGAAATGAATTATCAGAGCCATCCTCTTTTTTCTCTGTTTCTTTGCCTCAGTCATGATCCATTGCATATCAAGGAATAAAATCCTAATCAAGTTAACCCAAGTTAAAAGAAAGTTACTAGATGTAGTCATGGAAACCACTTATCAAGGAATAAAATTCTAATCAAGTTAACCAAGTAAAAACAAAGTTACTGGATAGATGTAGTCATGACCCCCACACCCCTTTTTGGCTTATTTCTAAACAAACACTCCATTCTCCCACTTCTCTCTGCAGAATACCTTTCTTTTCTTATTTAACAGAATGCATATGAATAAAAAATAGCTACCATCTTCTATTCTACCTTACTACAAAGCTCCACGGCCCAAAACCTTATGACAACATGGCTTTTTAGGTCTGTGATTTATATTTCAGTACCCGAAGAAGAGAACTAGGTCAGTTCTAGGACCACCAATGTGTTGTTATACACCTATCCCTGGTTGCTGGAGAGTTTGAATGCATTTGTTTCCTATTGCTACAGACACTAATTACCACAAACTCAGTGGCTTTAAAATAATAGAATTTGGATATCAGAGGTCTGAAATGGGTTCACTCTGCTAACATCAAGACATTGGCAAGACTGCATTCCTTCTGGAAGCTCTAGAGGAGAACCCATTCCTTTGCCTTTTCTGTCTTCTAGAGGCTTCTAGCTTATGTCTGCTTCCTCCATCTTTAAGTTTTACACTCTGACTCTCCTTGTCTCTTCTCACCTGTAAGAATGATTACAAATGGCCACGTGTAGTTTCGAATAATCTCCCTATCTCAAAATACTTAATCACATCTACCAAGCATGTTTTTCTGTGTAAGATAAAGTTCAAAGGTTCTGGGAATGTGGACGGGGATGTCTTTGCCCAGGGGGTGGTAAATGGGGAGCACATTACCTTACCTATCATGATGAGAGTCATAAAGGTATGTTGTCAGTGGAGCACAGGGGTGAGTGGGAAGAGTCTTTTTGCATAAGGAGTGTGAAAGAATAGGAGAATTGAATAGATTGAAGTGTTTAGTAGGGCTACTGAGACTGGCCTTCAACCTCCACTTACTTTTTCTATCTTTTTCTTCTTTTCCCTCCAGAGGAATCTGTTGAAGCCTGCATATTTAGAATTTGCTAACTCTCCTTTTTCCACTTAGTTTGATATTTAATTTTCTCAAAACTGGATTCTCTCTTTATCAAGATACAGATGCCTCATGACTTTAGACTCTACCAGAAAACATGAGATGTAGTGGAGATGGTTTTGGGAATCTGTGCCTCTAATATACTTCCTAGGTAACTCTTGAATACACCAGTTAGAGAACCCCCATTGTATTCTAAGTGAAGCTGATAAATTTATCTTGTTAGAAGACTAAAGAAAACCTTCCAGCTGGGTGCAGTGGCGCAAGCCTGTAATCCCAGCACTTAGGGAGGCTGAGACAGGAGAATCATGAGTTCAAAGCCAGCCTCAGAAGCAAATCAGTGAGACCCTGTCTCTACATAAAACACAAAATAGGGCTGGGGATGTGGCTCAGTGGGTCGAGTGCCCCTGAGTTCAATACTTGCCAAAAAAACCCCAAAAAACCTTCCAAGGGAGCTAGGGTATTTTCAGCTTTTGGGAGATAACAATTTGGTGTGTAATTTAGTAAGACTCTAATTCAGGCGAGGAACAGGTGAAGAGATTATGTTGAGATAAGGGGGAGAATGTTTTTGGGGAGCTGATCAACCTTTATATTTCTCTCAAATCACAAAGAAGGGCTTAGTTTATTCCAAGTTGTATTTTCATATTGATTTGTATTCTTCTAAATATCTCAATAACACTGTATCTCCAACCATAGTTTTTCTATATCAACTCTTGCAATTCAGGGGTAGTGAAAGATGAAAAATGGATGTTTGACACTCCACAGTGGTTATAGTGGCTATGGTGATAAATCAGGCTGTCAGATGTCTGAGTTGGTATCTTGGTGTTGTAGGAAGCATTCAGTCATGACATTGAGGGATCTGACAGGTTTTGTTTTATAATTTAAATAATTTGATCCATGCACAAGATATTTTGATGAGCTTTCTTTATAAATTTATAGTTGTTTTGAATAACTTTTATTTGTAATTAAGTTGTAATCAAGCTGATGAAAGTAAAAAAGCAAATATGTAAAATATCTAGCAAAGAAAGGAACAGTTTTGATGTTGGTTTTGTTTTTAACAACATGGCAGATTGGATTATCTAAAAATTTAAAGGTTATAAAATAGTTGGAAATGCCACATAAAATAGTCAATTATGTAAATAGTTGGAAGAGTTCACAAGTATGTAAAGGATATCATTAGAGACACAAAGGAGAAATTGGACTTGGCCTTCCATCACTTTGAGTTCAGAATTTGAATTTATATTCCATGGTCTAAGAACCCTAAAGCTGAAAAATTAACATGAAATTCCCTTGAACATTAGGCAGAAATAGACCCCAAATCTTTTTTGAAGGGGCACATCCTCAATCCTGGCAGAAAGAATTTCCATAGAAAATGTCCTGCAACACATGAATTTAAAATTCAGAATTACAAAGCCCATAAGACAATACACCCAGAGAGAAGCAAACACATCAAACAGCTGGATTATAAACACTACCACCCTCCTTGAGAAATTGACACATTCTCTCTCCACAGACAGTAAAATTAGTACATTCAGTTGGTGAAAATACAAGCTAGACGTGAAACCATGAGAGATCAGTTTCAATACTTAGTGTATTATATGTCACACTACATAGTACAAATACTAAGTGCTGTGGTAGTTCAGAGAATGAAGAGAACTACAGAATGTTGATATTATAGCTTGTACTTGATGCTAAAATGTTGACAAGAGGAAACTTTAATTGGAGGAATATTACTCTTTTCAAAATATCAATTAGACATTGCAAATCAGTAGCACCATAGAAAGTAGGAAATGAATGTCATTATAAAATGTAACACATTAACTTCTGGGTATGATCATTAAATTGAAATCATGACCATTTATGAAACATAATCATGCCCTTATTTGGAAAAGCTAAGATAAATGCTACTTCTAAATTAAGTTATATGAGACATCCCAGAAATTACCAAGTAACACACACCCTGAAAGCGTAGGTATACTACTACAAACTGTCTTATAATAGGGCAGTTAAATTCAGAGTGGTAAAAATCATCTAAAAGATATAGGGTTCTTTTTGCTGGCTCAGTGATAACAAATTCTGGATACAATCACTGGACTTGAAATGTGTTAAGTATAGTAAAGTAAGGGACGGATAAGTGCATTTCATTAGTAGAATGTGATATTATGGGAGTCAAATGTTATCTAGTTTAGATATGATCTCAATTAATGTAAATGAGTGTTATGTAAGTCACCAAATAAAGTTTCTCAGAGATGATGAACTTCATTAAAATATACCTTTATCACTGACATATATACCATAAGGTCAAAAGTTCACCATTCTTGCTAGTTTTTTAATGTGGTGTGTTGAGGCCAATAGGCTGTCAGGTATCAACTTTCCAAAGATCATATCCCATGTGGGAAAATGTGCAGTGCTCTCGTAGCAGAAAAGGAACTGTTTGTTGTTTATATCATGGTAGTCTCTGCAGACTTTTTGGGAATTTTTTTTTTTTTTGATACTGGGGATTGAACTCAGGGGCACTCAACCACTGAGCACATCCCCAGCCCTATTTTGTGTTTTGCATAGAGACAGGGTCTCACTGAGTTTCTTAGCATCTTGCCGTTGCTGAGGCTGGCTTTGAACTCGTGATTCTCCAGTCTCAGCCTCCCAAAGTCCTGGGATTACAGGCATGTGCCACTTTTGGGGAATTTCACACTAGCTGGTGCTGACTCACATTTTACCAAAGTTCCTTTGTCAAGGTAGAATGAAATATATAAGCTGTCAACTAAAATTTGACAGTAATAATTATGACTACTTCAGTCATTATTTTCTTCTTTTGTGACTCTGGGTCTAATCTCTCATCTAAGCTCTCTGTTCTATTGTAGCTATTCATGGAAGTCTCTTGTGCTTATTTTCATGCAGACTGCCATTTCAGATAAGAAGTTCATAATGTAGTTAGTTCAAAATGAACTTGGGATTTTTTGCTATTGCTTTTTTGCCATTGTCTATTTTTGTTTTCTAACTTCTTTCCTATTACAAGGCTAGATGAATGAGGATAAGAGAGAAGATACACTCAGCCTCTGCCTATGCAAGAATGGCTACCTCAAGGATTCCTCTTATAATTCCTACCATTTTCTTTGCTAGACAAAACTTGCAGTTTCTGAATGCATACTGTTCAAAACAGAAAAATAGCAATAAAAATGTCAGGTGATACAGCCTTAGAATTTTTAACTTTATTTAGTGAAAATAGCAGTATGCTTTTGAACTCAGAGTTTAAAGATACTGCATAAAATTTGAGATAAAAACTCAGAATTACTGTATTTTAATTAATTTCTTAAAGTATTAAAGTTTATATGAGAGATGAAAGACATACTTTTTGCATGGTTTTATATTGCCATCTAACTTTTTCTCACCAAATTCTAGGAATAATTGAAATGACTGTATTATAAACATATTAACTTTATTGAATCATGAAATTTAACTTTGATTTCCATTTGAGATTCTTTTACATGTGTGTTACCTATGTAAATTTTTAAGTTCAAAGAAAAAAGTCAAGCAGTTGCTAGATTGGGAAAATAAATAGGAGTTATAGATCTTTCATATTATAGGTAGACTTATATGCAAAACTAGAAAGCCAAGGAAAACTATTGTAAATTAAGGAGAGGATTCAGTAATGTATATAGATTATAAACATTCTGTGTAAAAACTTGCTATTCTTAGTTTAAAAAATTTCTTAGGAGGACAATTATTGTGTTCTAAGTAGATTTAAACCACATCTTAAGAGGTATTTGCATTGTAAGAATCTAGGATATTTTATAGTTTTTATTGGGATTGAGTAGATTCATAATTTTGAATCAATATCCAAAATGTAGCTATGAATAATTAAGTAACTATGAATAATTAATTAATGTAACTATGAATAATAATTATCTGTTTACAGTTAGGTAATTGTCTAATTAGTTTGGGAATAATAGACTAGAAAATTTTCAATAAATATTATTATTATTATTGTTATCATTATTTTGGTATTGCGGATTTAATTCAGTGGCACTTAATCACTGAGCCACATACCCAGCCCTATATTGTATTTTATTTAGAGACAGGGTCTCACTGAGTTGCTTAGCACCTTGCCCTTGCTGAGGCTGGCTTTGAATTCACAATCCTCCTGTCTCAGCCTCCCAAGCTGCTGGGATTACAGGTGTGTGCCACTGTGTTGGCTCGATAAATATTATTAAATGCATTCTATACTTAAATTATTTAAACATATCTATTAAAAGTTTGAAATGAATGTGTGCATGTGTGTAGACAAGTACATAGCTATTTTCTAATTTTGGTGATACTTGTGTATGTTTTCGTGCTTAACCTTTTTCCCAAATAGACAAACATCATCCACTGGTTCATGGAATTAGCTGTTATTTAGGCAGTGGAAAGGAATTAAGATCATGTAGAGCAAGGGTAAACGATCATTGAATTTGAGACAAGAACAGGAAACTGTTTATATCATGAATATTGAGCCTGGCAAAGTGGGGATATTAAGGATGCTTCACAGAAAAGACTCAGAAGTCATTGCAGAAGTGTCTGGGTACCACAGGATGTTAATAACCGCTTGCTTTTTTATTTCATTAAGTAATTCCTTTGTAGTTAGAAAGTGGTTACTACTGTGCCCAGGTCTGTTAAATGAGTCTGATAATGGTGTGGGTAATGTCTGGGATCTGCTATCATAGTAAATGTGCATCTGATACATAAGCATGGCTTTACACATTCCTAGGCTTTGATCATCTCTGTGGAGTATATCGTGAAATATTAGAGCTCTTCTCTGATGCCAGTCTAGGCAGTGAGTTGCTTCTAGAGCAGAGAGCTCCTACTGCTGGGATAAGAAGTCTTTGTTATCTAATTGGGTATTTGTCATAGAGAATGGGAAAACGGGATGTGAAGGGAAGGTTTTCAGGACCAGGTGAGTAGCTTCATTTTCTTTTTACTTTTTAAAGTCAAGTATTATAATGTTATCTTTAAAAAATTCTACTTTTACTGCAGAATGTTTACTTGAAAGATCTGTGGGTGCATAAAAATGTCAACTTAAGCTATACTATAATGGGATTAGAATTGAAAACATGTGCACATAGTTTTAGTCTAGTTTTTAATTCTTTAAGAAAAATTTATGAGAACAGCTAGACATTCTAGGAAAGATTGATAAGATTTTATTTTACCTTTTTTTGAAGGACACTTTTATGAATAAAAATCTAAAACAGAATGGATCAACATTTAGGAATAATGGCTGTCTCTTACGTCATAAGGAGATATCAACAAGTTTTTTCTTTTTGATGCCACTGTCTTTAGAAATCCTAAAAGGCTGACATAGGCTAAAGAGGCTATGATGTGTGGTGTGGGGTGGGCTGTAACTAATACGGGCTCAGGTGAACAGCTGCCATGCATTGCTAATGAGAAACCCAGCTAAAGGGCTGTTGCACATTCTAAAGCTTCAGAGGCTGTGTGTGGTTATAAAGCCTGAAATTCCTTCTTAAATTACTTTATTACACAGCTACATTTATTAGAATTTGAGCACACTGCAAATAACGTATCCTTCTAAGATGCCATCATAGTAAAGACGAAAAATCTGGTTACATTTCAGGGAGAAAGTCTACACTGAAATGAACATTGTGAGAAAATTCAATTTGATGATACCTTGGGGTACATTCTTGCTTCATATACTGCTATTTTCATTACAAGGTAAGAAACAACATTAAACTTTTACCTTAATTTATCATATTTTAGCCTTTCACAATTGATATAGTTTTTTTCTTATAAGGGGTTTTTAAGTCATTGGAGTGGATATGTACTAAATGACATTCAGGTAATCTTATTGGAAATTCTTAATAATGTAGAAAACAAGGACCTTTTACTTGTAAGTTTTTGTGTCTTTTAGATGACTATTTAAAATCATGCTTCAACAATTGCAATTATACTAGAAGTTTTGATTCCATTTCTTCTAAAAGTTGATTTAAAATAATTGTCTATTTTAGAATAAAGATTAAGTACTTAAACTTTCTTTATACCATCAAGCCCCCAAATGGTAAAAGGAAAATTGTTTGAAGACTGACTTTAACAGTTGAGGTTAAAAATTAATTTCCCATTATTTTTTAAAGCAATTTTGACTATAAATTAATTTTTTGTAAAGTATTTTCATGGGGAAGGCATTTATTTGCATTTAGTTGCTAGTTTTTATCCGTGAGAAAGGCTGTATGTTTTGGAGATTGTAGGGGAAAAGGGAGAAATTATTAAAGTGTAAATGACAGGAGAGATAAAGACACCACCTTTCAATCCTAGAAGTGACTGGAAGCCCGAGAAGATGTCCTAGAATGCTGAGCTGGAGGGGACGTTAGAGATGCACTTGCATAACACCAGCATTCTGTGATGTGTTTGTTATCTTGCTTACGACTGGTAAATATCAAGTGGTAGGACCAGAACTACAACTTGGATCTCTGATTCCAAGTCTCAGTTGTTCTCTCAGTTGCATTATGTCTCTTTGTAAATCCAAGCACATGTAAATCCATGTAAATCCACCTATTCTTTTTGAATTATCACTTATTCCAGTGTCTCATAGACAATTTCCTGGTCAGAATCCTCTAAAAAGTACAAAATAATAGCAAAATTTGATCTGAATTTTAGAATTTAGGTTACAATGATCTGTTAAGCAACAAAAACACTATCCAAGATTCTTGTATGTTTTTCATTCTTATCTCTATATATTTATCTCTGGCAGGATATATTTGTGCATCATCTATCTTGATGGGAACATCAAAGTAAGTATTTCTTGTTTTTTTTTTATTCTCTAAAACATGAAATAATGGGAATGTGCAGCGCTCAGCAGACAACTGTATCTGCCATTGAAAATAAATGAAATATTTTACAAAAAAAGAAATAAAGTTCTATAAGTCATATCCACAATTTAAAAGTGATTAGGCATACATTTCCTTATTTATGAAGCTAAAATATTTCCTTTTCTTTTAATTACAAGAAGAGTTCTTGGTGGTGTTCACTGACTATAGGGACTAAAGAAATTTTCATTTCAAAGATTTGTAAAAATTTCTAAGTTGTTATTATACACATTGATTGAAAATGGGCTGTATTCTTAACATAGGTAAAATGATTTTTAATGATTAAAAGAATAAATTAGTTCTGGCAGTTAAATAATGAAAATCACCTTTTGGACTAAATTAATCTGCTGAATAAAAGACAATTCTATTCTGCATTTGATTTTTAACAAAGTTTTTATCAATAAAAATATAAAATACCATAAAACAAATGTTCACCTTAGTGAACTGACTGATTTTGATAAATCACAATGTGCTATCCCTACTCCCACTAATTTTAATCTGCCCTTTATGACATGGAACAGGAGAGAATTGAGTATTATGCTTGAAAAAAAAAAAAAACAAGTCTACTCTTAGTAAATACTGACTTCACCAGATTTATGTGTAGAAAATATTGTGCTGGTTGGTGCTACAATGTTACACTATTTAATTTCTCTATTTCCAAGTTCCTTCCTAAAATCCAGTTTACATCAGAGACTGGAGAGATCTGGGGACACTCCCGGAGTTTTGTAAAATGAGACAGCACCACCACCCAAATCTAACCCCTTCAGAAAGGGGAGGGGGACCTTTTAAATGTTAAACCAAGAAAGACCTCTTTGATAAAGTGATGGAAATCAGGAGGAAAACACCAGCTCTCTCTTGGGAGAGGCTTGTTCAGGTTGCCTAGGGGCCTCTGATTATACAAGTTCTTTTTGTTTTCTTCTAGAAATGAGTTTAATGAAAATCGACAGAAAAGAGCTCTTTTAGCAGCACAGGTAGGTTATGCCTCAGATGGAGAGGGAGGCAGAGAAATAATCCATTCTGCTTTGGACTCTGCTGTCACTTCAACAATGAGACCTTTGTAGAGGGGAATAAAATGCTAAAAACAACACAGGAAGAGGGAGGAAGAGGCAAAGTAACTTCTTCTGCTTTTTTGTGACCCTCAAATTCATGCTTGGTTCTCATTGACATGTTCAAAGTAAAATACATTTTTTTTCCTCTTCATCTCAGCTATCTACAGATGGGCTTGAAGCATTTATGGAAGATTGAATCCCATCCACTTGCTAGGAAATTTGAATTGGTTTAGAAGTTCAGTACAATATCAGTCAGGACCAAAGCAATAATACAAATACTTTCAAGAAGGAGTGGACAAAGATGGAAATGATACAAGTTTAAAAATGTAGGAGGGCATCAGATACATATCTTGATGTCCTGACAGATGGCTTTTGTATTTTTTGAAGAATCTAAATTACGGGCATCTCTGAAGAGGTAACTGTTTTTTGGAGGACAGGGTAACATTGAATTTGAGGAGCCCTTTTTTACCTGTGCCCTTTTATATCAAAGATATTGGGTAACATAATTACATTATCTTCAAACTATGGCTGGGATGTTCAAATGAATTGGTTTCATAAAATGTTTCTCTGTAAGAGATTTCAAAATAAGAGAATCCTAACAGTAAAGGCATTTTGGGGGGAAGTAATGTGATTTGAGTATTTATTTAGCAAACAGCTTAAGTATTCAAGGAAGACTTTGACAAATGCAAATAATTTCTACTAGCATTTTTTGATGGATGCCTGAATTTGTATATTTTATGGTGTTAAATGAAAAGAATTACTAGATGAATGGATGACAGATTTGATATGCTGTTTTTACAGTTTAGAAAACAAAACTTATTTATTCTTGTCAAGGATAGAGACTTTTCCCCCCAAGAATGGGCAAAGGATTTTATGGGGAATGCAAACACTCCTTTTTCCTGAAAAGAGAGTGTTTTGTGTTCAAAGTATTTATGTATCATGTGAAGTGGTCAAACTGATTTTTCTCTGAGAAAAAGAGTACATGTTTGCCAGAAGATCCTAGGTTAACCATGAAAGGTCATCTACATGACTCAGTAAGAAATATGATTTTGAGAAAAACTTTCTGGTTAATCCAATAGATTGAGGGACTTTCAAAATATACTCCAAAGGTGTCAGTTATATAAAATGCCTTATGGATGGAGCCCTTTTTAGAAGGGCTATTGTGTATTCCAATGTTTTTAGAATATGTATAATTTCCCTGAACACCTTCTTTCTGATACTGAGTTAGGAACATACTTGTCTTTATGTCCACTTTAGGGTGAACAAAGAGCAGGGGGCTTGCACTTCTATTTCCTGTAGCTAGGGAGGGTGCATCAAAATCATGTAATGTCCTTGGACAGTTTTAAAAAGAAGAAATGTTAAAGAAGGTCAGTGAGATCATAATCATGCACTGCACTCTGCCAGATATGAATCTTGTGTGATAAGGCCATTTATGTCCATAGATTCACTCATGTGCTGCAAGAACACAGCACTGATGGGTAGATAACTCTACTCAGAAATACGTTAGCAACAAAGTGACCCAGGGACGGATAGACACAGACTTCTACAAATGCTATAGTGATTTTCTACACGAAGACTATATTTTTCAGTGTTTCTTAATCTCCTGTGGAGATACAATCAGTAAGGCAGAAGAATGGGCTGTCCTCTTTTATCACTTATTCAATTGGTGAATATGTGCACCCATTGCCTGGGGTGTTTTTGTATTTGCATTCCAGTTCAATACCTAATTCCAGACTTAGGTACAGGTTATTTACTTGCAGAATGCACAGGTGAGGGACAGACAAAAGTGAGAAGAAGAAGGAAAACATCGATTATAGGGTGTGTTAATGAGGGGCTTCCTGCTGTAGGCACTTGAGACCTGCTCTTATTGGTATTGAGACTGCCTTACCTGCTCAAGGAAGAACTGTGTAGCATGTGTCCTAGAATTGTTTCTACAAGGGATGGAGAAGCTGGAATATTTATCTGCCAATTCCTGCTTCTCACTGGTCATAAGTGGCCTCTGAGGGACCTTAAATACCCAGGAAAGCACTTTTTGTCCTTTGTCCTGCTTGGACTGTGTTCTCAGGCAGAGAGAGAAGGAATCTAAGGCTTGAAGTTGGAGGCTGTCAGTGTGCACAGGAACCAAGATAGATTCTAAAGTGAATTTGAGGAGCTTCTGGAAGGGGCATCAACAGAGTCTACTATAGTCATGGCTCTAAACACATTTGGGAACTGATATTTTTTTTTTCATTCAGTTGGTGTTTGTTGCTGACATATCAAGAATTGTACTAGAGATATAAACAAGAATAACAGGGCTTATTATCTAGAAACTCCATGTCTAGTGGAAGTATGGCTATAGAGAAGTAATTTCTGTATAATTGGCTCATAGAATGAGCCAATCAAAAGATGCCATCAATTACTTGTCATTATCCATGTGATGTTAAAATAAGAAAGCTTCTAATTATCAATGTAAAATTCCATTTTAAGTTTACACTTATTTTAAAAAAATGCTGAGTATGGTGTCTTAGCACTGGTGAAATGTATTATGATGCTGGGGTAAATAGGATGGATGCTGGGGTAATCAGGAGGCTGATGTGGTAGGTAGTCATTGAAGTGTCTATAATGGAAGTGGAGGCTGGGTGGGGCAAGAAACAAATTATATTCTTTTGCCTTGGCCTAATGTTATCCAATGTATTTGTTTTTGTCCAAGAATAACAATAGATACCATGTTTCTAACTCTCGTTACATACTTGGCACTATTCTTGACACATCACTTACATCATTTCATTTAATCCTCACAATTCTGTGAAGCAGGTGTTATCATTCCTTTTTATATACTAGGAAACTGAGGCTGAACAGGTTTAATAATTTTTTCAAAGGTATAGGCCAGTGGAGACAGAATTGAAATATTTATACACATTTGGTGAGCATCAGAGATGATTGGTTGGTTTCTACTAATGAGATTGGCCTAAGATTATTTTGGAGTGAAGAAGGAAGATGTTGTATTACTTTAAAGGGGGGGGGGGGCGCCACAGGGTCCAGTCTATGAGTTGAGGTCTAGAGAGACGGAGAAAGAAGGGGTCCCCAGGGAAGATGATATGGGGTCTCTCTGGATGGTGGCGATCTGCGGAGTCACTCACTCGGACCCCAGGGTATAGGTAAAAAATCTGCTCTGCTGGAGTGAGATGCAGAAACACCCGGAGCGATAAGCAGAAAACACCGTTTATTCCAGAAACTGTAGAAACTTAAATACACTCTTGGACCAATCAGGTCCAAAGGTCACAAACAAAGGGGT
>CM053403.1:35315618-35373190 GCA_028644305.1 Xerus rutilus | reverse complement strand
CTTTTGATTTTATTTTGTATTTGAGAGATAATTGTTATATCTCCTTATTTTTTACTCGATATTTTTGTGAAGATCTCCATGAGTAGGTCATAATCCTTATTTTGTCATATATATGCAACTAAAATTTTTTTTCCATGTGACTCATTCTTAGACTGCTGTTCAAATGTCTTTTTTCAGTCACATTATCATTAACATCTTTAGCATCCATTTTTTCAATTAGGCTGAGATGAACTATCTTTTGGTTGGCTCAGGAAAGTCATTTTTCATTTACTAGTTTTGTTTAGCTGCTTCAATAGTCAAAGAAACAGTGGATTAAATTAAATGGGATGTTTATGTTTCTCTCATATAAAAGTTCAAGCTGGTTAGTGCTCTTGAGTTGGTATTAGAGCTCTGCTCTACAAATTTCCCTATGAATGTTCAATCTTGTTGCTGTACCATGTTCTTGGCTTATGTGTTATTCTCAATTTCATGGCCAAAACTAGTTGACCACCACCATATATCATTTTAGCCCCCTAGAAATGGAGTAAGGGAATAGAGGGCTGGTATTTTTTTGACCTGGAAGTTTCATGCATACTCCAACTTTTAACCATTTGGGCTAGAATTTAGAAACAAGGCCACTCCTGATATAAGGGAGACTAGCAATGTTGTCTTCTACTTTCTCCAGAACAAATTTAAAAAACAGGATAGAGCAACACCTTGTACTGGTTGAAATTAGCTGACACCTTCAGAGATGTGTTTAAGATGAAGAGGCCAGGTTTGGGGCAGAGCAAGCATGTAATATCAGAAGAAGAGCATCATAATTGAGTGAGTGGACATTGATAGAATGGAGTGAGAAGCTACAGGAGTTAGCCTTTCACATCCCTTATATTTCATTCAGCACTCAACCAGGTTACAGTCTTTCTTCCATTCAATAGTAAATGAATGATTCTTTTTCATTTCCTGTATTAGAGAACTAAGTCACAAGGATCTTGTGCCATAACAGTGAAAATGTGAATTGATAGAACACAAACACAAATTAATTTACAGCTTGGATTCTATTTGTATATTGAATTTAATTCAACATTCACCTTTTAAGCATCTATTCTGAGCTAAGTATTGTGCCCCACTGAGAGAAACAGAATCAATGTAGGCATGATTTCCATCCTGGGAACTTATTCTAGTGAGAGAAACAGATTCCCAGCAATGACAGAGTGCTCTAAATGCAAAGTTCAATGCACATGGAAGACCACTGACTTCACCTGGAGCACCTCTGAGGCTTCTTGGAGATGACATTTGTATTTGAACTTGGAGAACAATGCAATACCAATCCTTGAAACTATGTCCCCATAGTTGTGCTTTCAAAAATGTCAAAACTAGCAAGGAAATGACTTTAATTTTACCATGTCAAAGTCAATTGAAGTAGGGAAAAAACACTATTATTTAGTGCTCATTTCCATTTTTAAAGTTAACATACAGAATGGAAAAATAAACTCATTTCCCCTCAGTAAGTTGGGATAGTAATTTCTTCCTGATCAACTGTAGAGAGTTTTAATGAGGTGCTTACTATATTATAATGTGCCTATCATGGTTCCTAGAGTAATAAGACACTTAATAAATGGTAGGTTTTTTAAATATTAGTCGCACTGGGTTGGAAAACCAATAATCGCTTACTTTGCTAACTTTCAAAACCACTGCTAATTGCAAGAATCATGCACATATATTAAGATAAATCATAAATTTAATGTCTTTCCAGGAGTTCAGCAAATTTTACCTTATGCTGCTTATTAAAAAGATCTTTGTTTGTAGTTTTAGAATTTTCTAGGTTTCTAAAGTTTACATGCTAGAATCTTTTATCCTTCCAAAGCTCAGTTAATTGGACTGGATAAGCTGCATGACTCCAATTACAGTAGCACAGGACAAGAGAAATTTGAGATAGTGGCTTTTGCAATTGAGATACTGAAAATGTTAAGTTCACAAAATGAAACATTCCTAAAGTCATTATCTTTTAAGATATTTAACTATTTAATTTTGAGTTTGGGTTGGGCTGAAAAACAAGCCCACTGATTTGTTATAAACAAAGTGCCTAGTTAATCTGCTTTGGAAATTGGCAGATCCCATAAGAAATTATTGTTTGGAGAGTTCCTAAAGTGATTACAAGAAAATAATTAGAGATTATTTACTCTTGGCAATGTTTTAAAAATACTGATCTTTAGTACAAGAATTCAGAATTTTCTTTTAAATCTTAAGTTAAATGCTATTTATTCAACCTTTCAGAGATGTTTTGGAGTCTTATTGAAAAGACTGCTTAGGAACCATCAAAATCCTTTTAAGTGGCACTGAGTGCTGCAGACTATTGGCATTGGGTTTTGTTTTGTTTTGTTTTGTTTGGCATATGGACAATCAAGAGCATGGTGCTTGCAAACAGTTTTCTTACTGGATGTTGTTTGGGGGATAGAATTTTATCTGTTACTGGGATTTAAATTTTATCTGTTATGATTATTAAATCCTAAAAGGTCTGGAATGCTTTATGTAGAAGTGAAAATTTATATATACGGATTCTGATAGGAATCTTAGAATTAAAACAGAAATGTTTTCCAGTATAGTGGTCCCTTGACTCAAAAGAGAAGTGGTCAAATAACTGAAAGACTTTGATGAAGACAGTATATCTGGGCACACTTAACTGGAATCCCATGTTGGTGTGTTTTTTTACATTAGTCTTAGTCTCAACTAAGACAGGCATACTGACATCTTTTAATATTGGAAGGTTTGCTAGGCACTCATCATTTTTAAGAGTCAGTAGCTCTCAGGCAGGGTTCTCAATATGTCCTTTGTGATTCTGCTTCTGTCTGTTCACTTTCCAGAACTGATGATGATGAAACCTATTGTCGGGCAGCCACAGAGTATGCCAGAGCCTGTTCTCACGCTGGATACCCTATTCAAGACTGGAGAGACGACTTTCCAGCTTGCAGTATGTTCTTTATTTTTCAAACCTTGTACCTTTCCTATTAATTTTGGTCTTGACCTAGAAATCAAAACTTATCACAACTAATGAATTGCAAAAATTTTTTAATTGAAGCAATTGTATTTGTAAATTTGCATATTTTTTGAAGCACTGATTTTTTGGAAGAGAGGTGTATAAGATTGACTTAAAGCTCTCCTGTTTGCCCATTTTAGCTGATAAATGTGACGATAGCTTTGTGCATCGGGATTGCATTAGTTGTTGCCCACCTACCTGCACGTTTGAGAAGCAGTGTCTTGGCAGCAATCTTCATTGTCTTGATGGATGTTACTGCCCTGATGGTAAGTGCCTAGTGAGGAAACTGCGTTTTTACCCATGGAAACTAGAACTCAGTGATCTGAGGATCATGTTTTGGTTTTTTGTCCTCTCCCAGGACATCAGGTCTATTGCAATTTTCTACTCTTGCAGGATTTGTTAGTTGAAGTAACTGAGAAGAATGGATGCTTTGCTTGAATAAAAGGCTTATTACTTTATATTTCCCAGGAAACTTGGAATTTATAGTTCTAAGTTTCCCATGGCAAATATTTTATTCTCTTAATGTTTAATGATATTTAATAATTTATATATTTTCATTTTTAAAACATGAAAGTTTGAGAAAAAGCCTTCAGATTTTTCCATTATAAGATTTAAGTCTTAATGTAGTTTCAATATTTGAAATGAAAAGTAACTTAGAAGAGAGAGAGAGATGAGATTTAAAATTAAGGACAATTTTTTTGTACTGATAGACATTTAGGAAGAATACTAAGGAATGCTCAAACCCTTTTAGTTTTACAGATTAAAAAAAAAGAATCCAAAGATGTTAAGTGATTTCCCCATGTCATGTACTTAATATGAAAATTACATGGAAATGGATCTGTTGACTTCAATTCATTGTTCTGTTGGTGTCAGTATGGTGAACCAGTGCCAGTCCTGAGTTGTTTGTTACCTGTCCATGACAAGATAAGGAGGTTGCAGCATTATAAACCCATATACAGAAATAGAAATCAATGCTTTCTCTTATAATGTCCTACTAAGAAAATGGCCAGCTTAATGAAATGCTGCACATAGTAACATGGTTGATTTAAGTTCTGGTTCAACCTCCTTGTTAACAAATGCAGTACAAAAACAGGTGGACTGTTGAGTAGCACTGCCTGGCTCTATTATCTCTATTACGATCATGCAAATCTGTCTCATCTTGGAATGAACAGATACTAACCCAAGAATAGACTTTTTCCCTCCTTCTCTTTTTTCTTCCCTCAAATGCAAGGAAACACTGAATAGTTGTCTTACTCTTTTTGGTAAACCTGGAGTTTATGATGAAGAGTCATGGGATAAAAAAAGTTGAAACCCATTGAAATAGACCCTATGAAATGAAATAATGGCTAGAGCAATATCACTGCATAATTAAGACAATATGGGATCTAGTTTGCTAGGGAGGGGATCAACTTTAGGGGAAAAGATAAATCTCTTAGAAATAGGTGAGAAGACAGGGTTTATGTGTGCAAAATCTGGAGGGAAGGTGATGGTGATGGGAGTCCATGGAAGAACTTTCCCCATCCCATAGTCTTTAATTTGCTTGGTGAAATAGGGAAAACCCCTCCCTTTTTTTTTTTTCAGAGTAAGAAGCTAGGTTATACGTTGTAGATTTGAGAAGACAAAAGAATGAACAAGATAGAAAGAAAGAAAGAAAGAAGAAGAAAAAAAGAAAGAGAGAGACAGAGAGAAGGGAGAAAGGGGGGGGAGAGAGAGAGAGAGAAAGAGAAAGAAACTCTTATAAGGTAAATATTGCCTGAGAGCCAAGTTGCTATTATTGTTGAAACTGAAGGAATCTGAATTTCTAGCAGTTAGTATAAGCAGGTATTTGACAAAATTAATTGAATTATAATATTCAAAGAATAAAATCTTTATTATTTCTTTTGAGAATGTGATACATATTTTTCTTAAATAGGCCTTGTAATGGACAATGGGACTTGCATCTCCTTGGAAAATTGCCCGTGTAGTTTTCATGGATTAGCTTATGCAGTTGGTTCAAAAATTGAACAAGAGTGTACTGAATGGTATGTGATCAATGTACAGCCAATTATTTCTGGGTATCTGGCTAATTAACAACTTTATCACAACAGATGTTTAAAAGGCTATACTTATTGCTTATTTTGTTCCAAAAATTCTGAGATACAATTTGCATTTTATTTAAAGTACATGGGGGTGTCAACATTTTCATTTATAATGTGATTTTTACAATCTTCCTTGACAATTCCATAAAATATTATGGCCATATGATAAGTCTTTTTCATTTTCTTATTACTTATAATAATTAATTTGCATATACTTTTGCTCTTAGAACTTGATGCTGTTCCTGGACTTCTCTATTGGGTGTTTTAAAAAGTGACTCTCTATATTGCCAATTTTGAGCTATGGTTAGAAAGATTTAGAATTCCTCAATAAATTAGCTAAGACTATGGGTAAACATTAAATCCTTCTAGGATAGTCCTAAAAAGAAACAAGTCTACCTGTTATTGGGATTGTTAGTGTATATAAGAGAAATGTAATCAGATACCTAACTGTGCTCTTAGATGCTGATGCCTTCAGACTATGCGTCTGTCCTCTACAACTGCTTTCTTTGTGAAAGTGGAAAGTAGTGTTTATCTTACATAGAAGATGTCTTTTCTCTTGTTACAATGCTTGGTGACAGTAAAAATAAATACACAATAGATAATAATTTAGATGCTAACCAGCTCAAAGTTACTAGTTAATTAGACTTTTGTAGAGATGTTTTTCAAGTCTGATCATTCTGAACCTATAAACATATTTTGGTATATTAATTAATACGTTAATACAAACACTAATACAGTTTCTCTATACCAGTGGACTAATATTATTATAATTTTATTTAGTGTATGTGTTGGTGGAGTTTGGAACTGCACTGAGCATGACTGTCCAGGTAATCTTTTAAAGTGTTTTTGAAGAAAATCTTTCAATTTTTTCTAAACTGAGGAGGAAGATAGCAGTGATTGTTAAAACATCTCTTTATATATATATCTCATATATAACAGGAGATACAATAACCTACCAATGCAGGTACTCAGAGGATAAATTGAAAATTGAATAAGTGATAGCTTTGAGCAGGCAAATGTGTTAAAATTTATTAAAATAGTGTAAATATTAGAAAACTTATAAAGTATGTGGAAGAACTATCATTTAATAAATTTCAAAATTAAAATGGATATTAAATAGAATAATTTCATTTGGCATAGTAAGTTTGTCAAACCAATAAATTTTAAACACTTTAGATATTCTTTCTTTACTTTTTTTTTTATAACTTAATTTTATTTGTTTATATATATATTTTTAATGTGACACTGAGGATCGAGCCCAGTGCCTCACGTGTTAGGCAAGCCCTCTAGCACTGAGCTACAAATCAAGCCCCTACATGTTCTTTTTAATGCATTATTATTGATTATTTACCTTAAGTTGGCCTCCTGTTTTTTAAGAACTAACATAATTTCTTCATCCTTCTCCTCCCCCTCCTCCTCTTCCTCCTCTTCTCCTTCTTCTTCTTCTTCTTCTTTTTTTTTTTTTTGGTAGTTCAATGCTCTGTTGTGGGTGATTCTCATTTTACAACTTTTGATGGTCGACATTATTCTTTTATTGGCATGTGCCAGTACATCCTTGTGAAAGGAACTGGAAAAGATAAATTCACAATTACTTTACAGAAGGCCCCCTGTGAGCAGGTAAGAACATCTCAAAATGACCAGAGGAATATTCATTTCTCAAACTTAAACTTCATATCTCAATTAAGAATAGTAACATGAATGAATATGGTTATTGTCTTCACAACTAAGATGACAGTGATTATTGAGATATGCAAAAGAAAGAAAGAAATGCTATTAATCATGACATTTCTTTGTTTATATGTGCATTCTGATTTCAGATATGCTACAATGTGAAAACAAATATATCTTGGACTAGATAAATAATGCATATTTAATTGCAATTTCTTTATTTAAAAATTTATTTGCTTTTTCTTTCTTTAAGTGGTATTTGTATTTTGAAAATTGCATGCATGACTGCACAATGGGCCTAGATTTTTGTTTACTCCAAAACTATGTTATAGGGATTATTTTTTGATAGGATTTAATAGGTTTCATATTATTCTAAACAGATGTAGTGATTTTCTTAATATATTGAGATACATATTTTTGATATTTTCTTGAAATAATAAACATCAATACTTTGTAAATAAAGAAATCACAATCTTTTATTCATATCTCAAACAGGTGGTCAAAAACTTGCTAAAACTTTTTAAATTTCCAGTTTTATTCCAATATAAGATAGTTATTTCCAACAAAAATTCTGAACTACTTTATTTGATTTTTTTCCAATTTGATTCTTTCCTTTGTAATTTACCAGAGTCTGAATTAGCTTTCTAAATGGAATTTTAAATCTTTTGGTTATGTTCTTTATTGAAATTTGTATGTCAAATATACCAGTTATATGAGTTTGGAAGGTATTTTATCTAGGCACTATGGAACACAATTGGTACTTTAAAACATTTTTATTTAATATTTTATGTAAAATATATGTATGTTTTTGGCATGTTTAACATCCCATTGATATATTTTATTGGGAATGGGACTGTATGACATGGATTATAAAGCAGTCATGTTATTATATTACTTATGCTCAAGATTCTGTGTACCAGAATATATTTACAGGCATTCTCTCCTTTCTTTCTTTTCTCTCTCTTCCTTTGTCCCATCTACCATGTCTTTTTCTATGCCTGTGTCTCCCTCTCTTTCCTTTCACTGATAATTTGATTTTTATGCAGAACCTTGGCTTGGTCTGCCTGCAGTCTATAACTCTAATTCTGGAAGATGATTTTAACAAACAAGTGACCCTCAGCAGGGGAGGACAGATCCTCACCAGTCCTAACCAAGGCTTCAATCTGAAAGGTAGGGAGCAGTGCTAATGCTGCACTTTCTGTACATTAGGAACAGCAATGAATACAATCTACATGGTGTCTTTTTCCAGAGGCTGGCTACCTCTGGAAAATAAGTAATATAATATAATTTTTTTGGTGCCTTTTTGTCACCAGGTCCTCAGAACGAGCAAAGACCACCATGTTTATGGGACCTAATGTTTAATAAGGGATTTAGGATTCGGAAGGGAGGATAGAGAGGCAAATGGATACTTATAGCAACATGTGATAAACTCAATGGTTTGTATGGGGACTTTGGAGGTTTAAATGAGGTTCAGCCTATGCAGCCCTGAGGCGGAGGAAACATGGAGTAAAGGTCAGGAAAGTTTTCTGAAGGAGGCAACATCTCACTGAGAATTTAACACTTGGGGTGAAGATAGGGAAAGTGGTCCATGCAAAGCTGGTAGGTGTATATTTGGATGATTTGTGTAGGGGAAACTTTAACTGGTTTGACATTGTTATAGCATGGAGAGGGTAAATGGAAAATGTCCAGAGATGAGGTTAAGAAAGTAGATGGGGATGACATTGGAGAAGCCTTATTTATTGGGCCTCATACATGGTGGTTTCCTGGGACAGGCTATGTATATGTCTGGACTGCAGCATAGTTGTTAATAATTCTCTTTTAATATCAGAGTGAAACTCTCAGAAATGTTCCAATTTGTGTCACAAATTGCTACACAGGTAGCTAAGGAAATTGAACTTCAGATGGAGTCAAATATGAAATTGTCATTATTTGACAATGTTGTGCACAAAGATGACAATCTCATATGGTTCAACCAAAGAAACAATGAGTTTTAAGTAGCTTTCATGGTTTCTTTGGTAGACTACAATGACAACTACGTGTAAGTGACCTTGCAGATCACTAGACTAGAGACACTGACAATGCTAGGCTGTTATAAAGTGGGGCATGCAAGGAATTAAGGAGGAATGGATATAAGGTGGTGACAGTAGAGATGGAAAGAAGAAGATGTACTGACAGAGTATTTGGAAAGCAAGTGGTCTGAACTTAGTTGTGGATTGGACTGAGGTTGGTTGGGAATGGCAATGAGGGGAATGGAGTGATCAAAGAATGAGTCTCAGAATTCTGCCTTATTTGATCAGATGGATGGCAAGGTGGTAAGGATACGGGAGCAATGAAGAGCAACTCTTCTGGTGGCAAAAGCCACTGGATTTACCAAAGACCCAGAAAAGTGGGAGAAAGGAAGGGAAACGGAAAGAAAGCAGCATAAGGTGGCAAATGTTGGCCTCCAGGGCTCAGGCAGGAACTTCCAACCTGCCTTCCCCACTTCTCAGTCCATTAGAAGAAGAATCATACTTTAACATTTCTGAACACTGCCTATATGTCTTTTTTGTTTTTTGTTTTGGTATCAGGGATTGAACTCAGGGGTACTAAACCACTGAGCCACATCCTCAGCTCTACTTTGTGTTTTATGTAGAGACAGGATCTCACTGAGTTGCTTAGTGCCTCGCCGTTGAGGTTGGCTTTGAACTCATAATTCTCCTATCTCAGCCTTCCAAAGTGCTGGGATTACAGGTGTGCACCACCACACTTGGCTGCCTATATGTCTTAAAACTGATTTATATGTGTTCTTTTCCTTCCATAGGAATTGTTGAAATTCAAACTCTGTCATCATTATTTATTCTTCTGAAAACCACATTTGGCTTAAAGATCCTGTTTGCTATAGATGGGGAAAGAATTTATATTCAACTCACTAGTGCATGGAAGAGAAGAACATTAGGTCTGTGTGGCACATTTAATGGGAACATAAGGGATGATTTTCTGTAAGTATGATTTATGAAGAGCCAACTGAGTTTAATGACTGGCAATTCAGAGGATATAAATTCATTAAAAATGTTTACTTAACTAAAAGGAGCTTAATGGTCACTGTTTGATAAATTTACACAGATCATCAAATTTAAATTGTATAGCAATCCCCTGATTAGTGTCTGTTTCATAGATAAGAAAAGGAACCAAGGTCCTAAAGCGGCACATAAATCTTCAAGGTCATTTAGGTCATATACTAGAACCAGGCTTTGAATTTTGGCAGTGTGACTTAGCTTGTGGGCTAACTGCTAACTATTGTTCTCTCCTCTACCTGTCAAATACTTAATAGTATTTTATTTTTGAAAACTTACAGCCTTTTAGAAAATCTTAATGTAATTTCGTATTGGTGGCAGTAAGTTATACTTAAAAATTATGGATGTCATTTGGTAGTAATGATAGCTTTAAAGCACAAGTTGATATCTAAATTAATTGTATTTTGTGTTCCATTGGAAGAAAAGCAATAAAATAGGTCTGTACTCTTCCTCTCATATTAGCACTTACGTACCTACCTGTGAAAACAAGCGGTGCATAATTTAGTGTAGATGTTTCGAGCAACTGTTATTTTGCTAAAAGTATAGTGAGAGCAATTTAAGCAGGATGACATGGTTTACATCCTCAAGGCACTGTTGTTGCAAGTTGAGAGGGGATCAAAACTTTTAAGAAATATTTGGAATCTGGAAATGTCAAAGTACGTGGTTGTTAGGGACTGAGGATGGGAGAGGCTGGGTGGGAGATTTAGTCCAAGGAAATAGTTTCAGTTAGAAAGGATGAATAGAGATTTATTATATAACATGGTGTCTGGGGTTCATATGTCATATACTTGAAAACTGCTGAGAGAGTAGACATCTTATGTTCTCACACAAAGATTATAAGAACATGGTGAGGTGGTAAGTAAGTTCATTGGCTTGGTTTAACTATTTCACAGTGGATATGTATATACCATCAAAACATTACTTTGTACACCCTAAATATATACGGTTTTTATGTGCCAACCAGACCTTAATAAAAACATTTTTAAGAACTGTTTAGTGCTAGGCAAGGTATTCACCAATAAATACATAAAAATTCTGAGATAATTCGAAAAAAATTAAGTGTTGAGCTTTGTGGTCATAGCTAAAAGCACAGCAGGAATTTAGAGAAGGTCATTGTGGCAGGGCAGCGAAGGTTCATTTCTCAGGGGAACTGTTTCCCAAATACCACGCTTTTTTTTTTTTAAAAGCACTGTTACGCATACTCTTTTTTTCTCCCCCTCTTAATCTCATGAGCTCTTGCTTATTGTTCAACCTAATTCAGACATTTCTTGCTTCTAAAAGCTAGTTTATATCCCATCAGACAAAATTAATTCTAACTTTATTATCTATGAAAATCCATTGTTTGTCTGTTGGGTTTCTACATAAAACTGCAAGGCCTATGAGACTAAGGACCATATCCTTGGTTCTTGTATACATAGGAATCTTGTATTTCGTGGACAGACAAATTGAACTGAGCAGAACTTTTAATGAGGCATCAATAAAAAAATCTGGAATGGGTTGGGAGAAGTGTCATTTAAAATTAAAAAAAAAATTGTTAAAAGGAATTCTTTTTTATCTTATCTCTTGTGTGATTAATTTGTAGATAATTTTTTGTTTTATTTATTTGTAGGTCAGAATATTGATAGCTTTATTCTTCTTGCAAAACAGAAACTACATCAAGAGACTTGGTTAAGATGTTTAGAAAAGATATTAAGCCTGCTTTCTTTGCTTTGTTTGTCAGAATGGGTTAGTAGTGAGTGTTTAACAGATGGCAGATCTGTCTGCCACTTTCTAAGGCACCAGTCTCCTCCATGCATAAACATTCAGGCGCGATAAGAGTGCAGGATAATATTTCAGAGTCAGAGATAACTTTCGAACACTGTTTAGCTTTCCAACTCAAGTAGTTAAAATTCTTTGCTTCACAAAGGTTAATGTGAATCTGCAAACATAGTTTATTGGAAACTATTATTTGAAAATTTATTATACATGCCTTGTTTTAGTAAGTCAAGTATGTTAAGCTGAAAGGCTATTTTTTAAAAATGAAATATAATAAGTAAATAAGTCTATATTTTGGCTCCTGATTCCTTTTTGTATTTATTGTTATAAGCAAACTAAGTGAAATAAAGCAGGGCTCTGGATCAGTTCTTCCTGGGAACCCTGACTATGTGCATCACCCCAAACTTTTATTGTCCCTGGGAGGGAAGAAAAGGGAATGAGAGGGGAAAAAACAAAAAACAAAAAACAAGAAGAAAGAGCTAGTGTAGGTCATGCAATATTTTTGAGTCTTGATATCTTTATTTGAACAAATGAGATTTTGAACCAGATGTTTGTTCTAATTCTTTGCAGTTCCAGAGTGGTTTGACTTTGAGGAATAGGAAAGGAAGGAAAGGGTGGGACCCAGGGATGAGCATTGTGGAATGACTTGTGTAGCTCCCTTTTTCTTTCCTGTCTCAGTCACTGTGGTGAGGAAACTCAATGGAGTTGAGGGTGACTGAGCTAAATGGTTACCAAAGTAGTTACCAAAGGACAATGTCAAGAACTGAGGTAAAGCCTACCTTGCTAATTTTTGTAGCAACTAATGCAGTCAGGGCTTTGTGGTGTGGTCAAATGCTTCCAAAAAGAGACTGATTTACCTTAATTCCATGTAAGTGGTTTTGACAGTGTCTGGTACAGTGTCCAGTAGGGACTGTCACTTAATAAATGTTGGTTGTTGAATTAAATAAATCTTGATGGCTGCTGGAGGTGGAATTGCATATTGGCTCCTAAATATTGATGTGATTTCAAAATCTGATTTCAGAAAGCTAGATGTTTTCTGAGCAAACGTGGATGAAGGGTGTCTTTTATACCATTTTCTTTCAATGTTCATTTGGTTTGTTTGCTTACTTCATGATGGAACCTCAGTATTTCAGGTTTCAAAATGGAAATTGATATGTTGAACCAAAAGTATAGCTTATTTATTCTTTGAGACATTAATCTTTAGCTTGAAAAGAATCATGTGAACTATCCACAGCTTTGTCTCCATATGCATTCATCCTAAACTACACACATTAAAACTTTGATTTTGTGAGTGATGTTTGATTAACTCAGTGAGAACTAGGTTTGAATCTTGGCTTTGCCACTAATTAGCTTAATGAAATTTAATATTTCTCTGACTTTTTGCTTTGCTTTCTTGGTGAAAGTAGAGATAGATTGAGATGAAGATTAAATAAAATCATGTATGTCCACAAGTTGGCACAATGTCTCAATAGCAGGAAGCTATTATCACTATATTTTTGAAAACTGGCAGAAAATTTCAAGCTCTAAGAATTTTTTGTACATTAAGAAAAATAGTATTCTATTATTTAAATATTTGAAAATTCTGAACTAATAAAATGAATGAGAGAGACTAATATGAACTTTTTGTTTGCTTTGTAGTTCTCCCTCAGGCATGATAGAAGGAACCCCGCAACTTCATGCAAATGCATGGAGAGTTTCCTCCACCTGTTTTGCACCTGTTCATGTTCCAATGGTAGACCCCTGTAACATTAATCAACAAAACAGTAAGTCTTCCTTTCTGCATGTAAACTTAGGAAGAATGTTCTAGGTGTTGCTGTAATTTTGTAAAATTGTATAGTGATTTCAAATTCTGATTTTCTTTATTATGACAAATCATTGCCATTCTTTGTATATTTTTGTTTAAAATTATGACTTTATATGTAATTGAGGCTATCAAAAAGAATAGACAATGACTTTTATTTTCTCCTTTGCACCCACAAATTTATTTATTTTAGGTGTTTGAAGTACTCCTTTCTTTCCAATTGTTGGTTAGCATTTTGGAGTTTCAGAATCTTTGAATGCTGAAGAAAAGTCTCTGGAAATACTCTAATAATGATGTGGTAGTTTTGGGATGTTTAAGTTCAGTTCTATAGTGTGATAACAGTGATTCTCCTGTTTATGACAATGCCATCAGGAGATCTTACTGACAGCCCATTACCATTTCTACTCATAGCATATGTTGTATCTCCATAAGCAGGAAACCAGTCATCCAAACATGGTCTGGTACTATTAGGTGGATACCAGTTTGAGAGGATTTTGTTCCAGAATTCCAATTTGTAATGATAATGCGACTGACATGCAGAAATTTTTTGGTGTGTACACACACACACACACACACACACACACACACATTTTAACTAAAGCTACAGCAAACCATGTTAAAAGGCCAATTCATTTCTCAGTGAAAAGAGATTGTTTTTGTAAAATTACTTTGTGAATAAAAATGTGCATGCTTAAATACATATTCTTATAATTTTAACCTTGTTCCTTTAATTGTTTGGCTGATTTAGCATTTTTACATAGTTAATTTTATACATTATTGATATTGGTTGTGCATCCATGCACAATTTCCAGATTTTATACTGGTTGTATGGGAAGATTCTGTTGATTGTCATAATTTTTATTAATAACTTATCATTTTGGTGTATTGAAAAAAACACAATATAATCTTGTTGTCAATACTTTTTCTAAAACAAGAAATTGAGATAGCTTTCAAAGTTGAAGAAGTTTGTTAACCTAATTCATTTTCATATCTAAAGATGGTTAGACTAGAGGTTTTGGCCTCTGTGACTTACTACTTTTTATCTCATGCCTATTTAACCACATTTTCCTCAATCCTATACTCAATATTTCACTAATCTACTCCTCCTTAAAATAATCTTATTTGGTTTGTTTCTTCCTTATTAGATTTCTTCCTTGATACTGCAACAATTTTATTTTTTTAATAACATGTACAAGTTTAAATAGAACTCAACTGATAAATTCAGTTTTCCTCTTGTTTCTTCTCTAGTTATATCTTTTGTTATATGTCATTTTGCTGTGCTTTCCCTCACTTTCCCCCCATATTCTATGTCTTCTGTAATGTATACTTTAGGCATTGTCTTCCTTTTACCATGAACTGTGATTTTTTGAAAAAATTTTTGAATGAGTAAATTCAAGAAGATCCCAAAAGAAAGAAAAATAAATAGACAAAAATCAACAACTCTGCTCTGTATTCTGATGGATATTCTTTTCACAAAGATGTTCTTGAATTATCCTTTACTTAATGTCAGTAGAAATATCTTTTGGTCAGCAAATCCTTAAGGCACACAATAATGGCCTCATTGATGTATGATTTTATTTTTTCAGGATCCTTTGGATTAGGAATATGTGTATCAACAATATACTACCAAGTCTAAATGCTTTATTTTCAGATATATGTGCATACCCAGAGAAAAAATGTAAAAATGTAGGCAATTACCGTGTTTCCTTACTAATAATTACGATTCTTAAATTTCTCAACCAAATAAGTTCAGTATAATTCCTTAGTAGTGAAAAAACTGATGTCCAGCAGCTTATCTGGTCTCTCAAACACAATAACAATGCAAAGATTGATCAGCTGTATCTGAAGGAAACCATGGCAACGTAGGAGCACTACATTAAGGAACCACAGACCCAGTCTTTTTCAGCAAGATAGGATTTAGATTATTTTGTAAAACTTGTTTTGTCAATCCAATAAAGGATTATATCTGGCCAGTTCTTCTCAAGGGAAAATCAATAGATTTCAAGATCTGATTATACAGATCTGCCTCAAAAATGATATAATGGCAGTTATAGCTCAGTGACCTTTAATATATGATCTAATCCCTAATTTCTATTCATTATTTTTATTCTTGCATTCATAGATTACTTTATTAAGCATGATTAAACTCTTAATATCTGATAGGCATTGCACACTGTGCATTGTGTTGACATTGAGTTCAATGATTATTTGGCATCTGCCACATTATCATTTACCTTAGAGATTCCAGTGGACTGAAATGATTCTCCATCCTTCATAGATAATTGTATTTTCTATAATGTTATCCTTACAGCCATAATCTGGAACCACTTTTACTATGTGTAGATGTCTGGAGATAAGCCTCCCAATATCCCTGAGTTCTTCTTAGCAGGTTTCCTCAGATGATCCTCAGGCAATGGGTGATTGAGACTCCTGCTTCTATAAACCCTTTTGTTGCTCCTGTCATTCAAGTACAAAAACATTTTTTGTTGTTGTATTTTTGGCTAAAAGACTATTAAATCTGTACTAAGTGCCGTTATCAGTATTACCACAATCATAAACAGACAAACAAAAGACTGTAGAAGCTGGGTATGTTGGCTCTCATTTAAAGTGATATGCAATAGAGAACATTTCAGTACTGTAGGAAATCAAGGATGCTTGAATAGTTTTGGAACTTGGTAATTTCAAGGGGTAAGATCTGAAGTAGCACATGAGATGCTAATAGGAGTCTTTGCCTGTTAGTCGGATATGCAGCACACTGTGATGTCATCCACCAGGAGCTCTTTGCTTCTTGCCACATCTACGTTAGTCCTGGGCTATACTATCAGCTATGCCGCCATGATGCATGCAAGTGTGGGAGCGCCTGCCTGTGCAATGCTCTTGCCCACTATGCCTACCTCTGCGGTCAGCGTGGAGTACCCATCGACTTTAGAGCTCAGATCTCATTCTGTGGTGAGTTTGATGGCACTGATAAAACCTATCAAATAACACATGAGAGATTTTTGTTTTTATCATTACTGCTTTTATTTTTTAAAGACTCAACATTGTGTGTAAGTTACTTGAAATATTCTTACAGTGTACAAACATGAAAAACAAATGAAATATTTTGTTTTCTAAAACTGGAGAAATATTTTGTTTCTTATGTTGGATAAGATGAATAACTTTTTTTTTTTTGTACCGAGGATTGAACTCAGGGGCACTTGACCACTGAGCCCCATCCTCAGTCCCATTTTTGGTGTTTTATTTAGAGACAGGGTCTCACTGAGTTGCTTAGCACCTCACCATTGCTGAGGCTGGCTTTGAACTCGTGATTGTCCTGTCTCACCCTCCCAAAGCACTGGGATTTCAGGTGTGTGCCACTGTGCCCAGCAAGACCAATACCTTTTGACTGTTTTTGCTGTAAGCAAAATTAGAGTGTAATCATGTTTGACATGTGTATTGGAAATAATTAGAACATTTTGAAAAAATTCTTATGATGGAAATATATAAATATTGAAAAGTATGGAAAAGCATCATGTGATATCTATAATTAGAAAGGATGGATTACTTTTGTGTCTAGTAATTGTTTTTTAATTGATAAATCTTTATCAGGTCCCCAATTAAATCTTTGTGACTCAGGTTTTGGGTGAACCACTCTGTGTACCTATCTACACTCACAGTAGTTTTACAAAGCTTTTTTCTGTTACTCCAAGGTTCTCACTGGGCAGTACTGGTGGTAATTGTTCAGCTTTGGCTTTCCAAGAAAAAAATAATATAAATATAAAAATGATATAAATTCACATATCAAGTATGTACAGAATATGTCTGGCTGGCATTATGATTTTGTACAGGTAGCTTTATTTTATCATATCTGTCACAGATACTTTCCTAGCTTCTTCTTGTACTATATTAGCAGATTTCATCTATTTCAGGCATTAGCAAGCCACAACCCTTGGGCCTCTATGCTTTTGTGGATGAAATTCATTGGCGAACAGTTGCGCTCCTTTGTTTACATGTGGTCTTTGCTACTTTTGTGCTTCAAGCACAAAAAGTTGAGTAGTTGTGGCAGAATCTGTGGTCTGCAAATCTGAAAATCCTTACTATTTGGTCCTTTGCAGAAGAAATTTTCTGACTCCTGCTTTGGTCCTTCCTTCCAGCTGAGAGTGCTGCTTTTTGAGCATCTAAGTTAAGAGTCTCCAAATTTCTCACTTTGTAAAGGACCAACTTTTTTTTTTCCCCTTCTGTTCCCAAGGTCCAAGACTAGTAGGATCAATATTCCCCTCCAGCATTCACAGATCTGTATTTTCTTTCCCCCTTCACCTCTGACATCTGGGATATCTTCCCAATATATATTTACAATAATTGCATTTATGTTTTATCCAGCACTTTTAGTGCTTGCACAAGTGCATTTTTAGATTATCTTAGTTTTTCTACCATAATCAATCCTTTTGGTTTAAAGAGAAGTTGGAAGGATTTTGGGAAAAATACAAACATGATTAAGAAGGGGAAAAAAACACAAAACTGTGAGTGGGCATCAATAAAGTCAAAGTTTGTCTTTGTAGAAGCCTGTAAGTTTTCCTAGGTTTAAAGAATACTCTAAAGATGATGGTGACAGTATAGCAGTACAGAGATTCCAATTGGAAAGAACAGAAGTTTATTCAGATACACGAAAATCTTACATATTAAAAATTAATATGTTGCTTCTTGGCTTTTGGGCTAAGATCACGTATAGTATATATTTTTATCAGTTTAATTTCTGATATGTCCTGTGAGGACAATATATTAAATGTATTTTTGGAGCAGGAAGATGGAATAGGAGCTTGCTCTGTCCACTCCATGCATCGACCTGGTATCATAGTACCTCCAGGAATGGTGTACCTCATCCCACACACAAAAAATTAATATTAAAATTACAAATGCTATGCAGCATCACACTTAAAAAATATTCCAAAGTAGAAATTTTTTTTTTCTTTGTGGTGCTGAGGATTGAACCCAGGGCCTTGAACATGCAAGGCAAGCACTCTACCAACTGAGCTATATCCCCAACCCTCAAAATAGAAATTTTATTCTTCTGTTATACTTTTACTAAGGCCAGGAATTGTTTACTGTTGTAGGATTTAATTATGTACTGTTGTAGGATTCTGGAATGTTCTATGCTTATCAATGTAAAATAACTTTGTTTTATGATTTGTGTCTACCATGGAAATTTAAATAAATGTACCCTGTTTCTGTGCCCTGTGGAAATCTTTCTTGAGTGACTGTCCCTTATCTTTAGCTGTGGTGTGCCAGAAGGGCATGTTGTATCATCACTGTTCCTCATTTTGCCGCCGTTCCTGCACCTCTCTCTCCTCCCCGGAGCAGTGCAATGATGAGTGCGCTGAAGGCTGTAACTGTCCTGAAGGCAAATTTTATGAAGACACCCTTAACTTTTGTGTGCCCATGTAAGTCATGGAGATGGGTTGATACTATCCAGTTTTTTATGTTTTTCTTCTGATAAGTCAAATGGGCTTTCTTGCTTATTTCTTTAATAATTCTTAATGCCTTTCCCTACCCTCTTTATGCTTTTATATTAACAAATAGCTACAGAAGGAGCTAAGGAATCTGATAGTTAATCCTGAAGTTTATTCCTACTTGCTTTTCAATGACAGGGCTTATGTTTTACTGTCGTGTAGCACATTTTAGTAGCAGGATTGTAATGTCTGTCAGCGCTCAGAAGTTTCTCAGTTCTCACATGAGGTAAAGACTTTGGTCTTATACACAGTGCTAAATGATTTATTAGTTGTGTTTCTCTGAAGTGCATTCAATGACTTTTCTTGTGACTGAACTAAGACAGTTTGTGATTTGTAGTTTGAAAAACAAAATCTGAAGCTACACAAGACGATATCTGAATAATTTCTGCCATTTGTGAATAATGACAACTTGAGCATGTGCCTAACAGTGACCTATTAAGAACACAGAGTGTATTTTTAGTGACTTTTTGACAGAATTGATATCCCATTTTATTTACTTAACCTTGTTTTTTCGTGGTAGATATCACTGCCGGTGTCATTATAGGGGCAGTGTTTATCAGCCAGGGGAGCTCATCCCAACACCCTCAGGCTTATGGTAAGTTTCAATGAATATATTAAATACATGCATATATGACATTCAGATTAGGAATATGGAATGCCTGAATTTTGTACTCATCACTGCACAATAGAGTTCTGAACTTGTCACACAGTGAAACAAAAGCCTTTTAATTAGTTTTGGTTCTTTGACTGAAATTACAGGTAAGATGAGTACTCAAATACTGTATATTACTGAGGGTTTTAGTTTCATGGTTTATCTACCATGAAAAGCAATTCCAAAATAGATTCAAATGATGTCACATGCAGGAGTAAGTGCACCTCTTCTCCAGGGACAGCAAACCTATACAATAACACTGGAATAAGTGCTACCCGGTTTTAACTGGCCTGTTACATTCCAGTTGTAGCCTGCCGATTAAAAATGCAAGCATGTCTGTGCAGCTGTACACATTTATCTTTATCCAACTGCTAACCTCCTCTTTCAGTTACATTATAGGTGCCTACAGATAATAATAGAATGTAGATAATGGTCATAACAACCATGGTCTCTAGCCATTTCTGTGCACCTTCTGTTGTCCTGGCACCATTCTATGTGTTCTATTTTATTATTAAACACTTATTCTTCTGACCCTAAGAGATAGATACTGTTGCTTTATGCCAATTTATATGTGAGGAAAATGAGGCATGAGTGGCTAAGTGACTTGATAGCAAAGCTGTGATTTAATCCCATGCATTCTGGCTTTGCTGAGCTTGCTGTACTATAACAGCACTGTAACTTACTTGGCATCTACAGCATAATATCATTTACACTCAACTTACCTTATCGTTGTCTTCATCTCCTCCTCCTGCCCCGACTTAAGCTCTTGGATCTTTCCCTAGAATGTTGCACTACTATCCACATAGTTTCCCAAGCTAAAATTAGAGAGTCATCTTTGACTCCTTTCTCCTAATCAACATACCTAGCTAACAAATCCCCCACAATTTTGGATTTTTCCTAATTTCACTCTGTGTGTAATTGATATCCATTCCTTTCTTCCTAGTCTATGATAGCAATGTCTTTCATCCTCTTTTCTCTAGACCTTTCTAAATGATCTTAGTTTGTTTTGTGTTGCTATAACAAAATATCCAAGGCTGAGCACTTCTGAAGAAAAGAGGTCTATTTAATTCACAGTTTGGAGGCCCAAGAGCCTGGCACCATGGTGAGGGCCTCATTGAAGATGGCATCACAGGATGTTGTGTGTGTGTGTGTGTGTGTGTGTATGTGTTTGTGCGTGCGTGTGTGTGTGAAAGAGAGAGAGAGAGAGAGAGAGAGAGAGAGAGAGAGAGAGAGAGAGAGAGAATGTTCCATGATGAAATAGGAAGCAAGGAAGCAAGTCAAGGATGTTTTCTTATAATGACTACTCTTGTGGTAAATAATTCAGTCTTGCTGATAAAAGCATCAATCCTTTCTTAGGATCGTGCTCCTATGATGGAGTCTCTTTAGACCCTACGTTGCAATACCACCACATCCTTTGGGGTTCAGGTCTCAATGTGAGTTTTGGGGGGCACAAACCACATTCAAGCCACAGCACTCCTGGTCTTCTTGCCTCTAGTCTTGTTCCACTTTCATTTTGCCAAGATGTTGTCTCTTTTTTGAATTTAGTATAATTGAATTTATTTATGTAAATTTAACAAGAATAAAGTCTATCCCTCCTTAGTGTAAAAAAATTCAATTAGTATAGTGATCTAATTTGCATTTCTTTTTAAAAACCTATGTCCCAGAAGATGTATGGTAAGAAGACCTGGATGTATGATCTGAGGCCTATCTCAGTTCCTCTGTGTCATTCAAAGTGTGATAAAATCATACCCTGAGTGTCATTGTACTGTTAAACAATGCATAGGCATATTTTTCATGTGATGTGGTCCCTTAATATATCAGTCAGTTTCTTCATCTGGGGTCAAATATAGAATACGGGATCTGCTCAAAGTTAAAGGAAAAACCATGTTAGAGTAGTTGCAAACTGGTGTGTTGTTCCCTGTCATGCTGTCTTCTGAAGGGATTTTCAAGGTCAGTTTGCCTGATATTATTTCTGCCTTATGCCCTGACTTTAGATCCTGGGTTGAAAGAATGGTGTGACTCTCCTCTGTCTTCAGTGCTGCTGTCAGGATGATTTTCCTAAAATTCCAATCAACCATATGGCTTAACTCAAGATAGCATCTCAGTAGGACCTGGCATCTGCCTCCTTTACCACGCTCATCTCATGACACTTAGTCACAGAGAACACTGTGTTTTGCTCCCTTGTGTTTTGTGTTTCCACTTAGTGTTAGAGCCTTCCTCCCTGGTCCATATCATATCTGCCATCCATTCTTCATATTTGTTCAAGCTTTGCTATCTTTGACCACCCTGATGTCAGTTGCCAACAGATTTTAAAATGTCTTGTTTTGTTTTTTCTATCTCTTAAACCTATTTCTGTGTTGCTGATGTCACACTGCATAAATCATTGTCTGTTTTCCTCTCCTAGCAGGATATAAGCACTTGGGTCAAGATGATTAATCTGGGTCTTTGTCCCTATGCCTCTCAAAATGCCCCATACATAACGCAGTTGGATAAAAATATGCTTTACTGAAATAGCTGTCGAGTTGGATCTGAGGCGATAATTTTATTTGTAAAAAATGTTATGGGAAAAAATGTAACATTTGTATATGTATCCAATTCTTTCACATTAAATTAGTGTTGAAATACAGGAAGACAGAAAAAAAAAAACAACACCAAACCCCAGAGGTTTTGATTCAGAAATTAACTATTTCTTTTCTTCTAGCCAGTGTTCAAATGGGACTGTGCAATGTGATGAATCAGCAACGCCCTCCACTGGTGAGTTCCAGATCAGCGTTCTCCTCAAGGAGAATGTGCGCTGGTGCTGCCCCTGGTCTTCTGGCAGAAATCCTCAGTCCACCACAGCCCTCCTTGCCCATGTTTCCCAATGCAGCCTTGCAATGTTTCCCAACATGATGCTCCAGTGCTCCCCAACTTTTTCACATTAATAATTAGATTATTTCTAGAACAGTTTGGGGTGAGCGTATAT
This sequence comes from Xerus rutilus, assembly GCA_028644305.1. NCBI lineage: Eukaryota > Metazoa > Chordata > Mammalia > Rodentia > Sciuridae > Xerus > Xerus rutilus. Next base: position 35,350,719 of record CM053403.1, on the reverse strand, counting down.
TGCTGCCTAGGGCAAAACTGACCAGCTCAGAGATGCTGCCTGCCTGATACCTTCAGGTGCCCCAAAGGCTTTAGGGATAGTGTCTAGACATTTGTGACCTATTGGTGAATCAGAAATTGAGAAATTCTACTCTAGAACAGGACTACTCAAATTTTAAAGTGCATAAAACCAGTAGAATCTTATTAAAATGTAGATTGTCATACCGTAGGTCAGGGGCAATACCTAAGATTCTGCATTTCTATCAATGGCCAAGGCGATGTCAATGCTGCATGTTCCTGGACTACATTATGAGTAGCAAGGATCTGGGACTGGTAGCAATTAATTAAAAATGGCATATAAAAAGACATCTATTGTCATATCTCATTAGATATAATTTTACTCTTGAATATCTTTCATAAAGACCTTATGTTTTAGGGGATCCTATATATTTGTTTTCATCATATAAAGAAAGAGCCCCAAATTCTTAGCAACTACGAAGAAATTCTGCACAAATAATGATACTTGTTTTCATTTATTTTATTGGACAGGCAGAGGTAGGCTGATAAAATTAATAGTGAGCTATTGCTTTGTTATTTATTTGAATGGCCAGTTACATATTATTATAAATTTTCTTTGAATTATATGCACTAGATTTATTTTCTGAGGATTCAGGTCAACATATGGCTTCTTTACAAGTTATGCTCATGGATCACACTTATATTCAGTAGGGCATTCCTGCTCTGCCCCATTTGCTTCAGGTAATGTATAGTTAAAAAGGGAACTGCTGGTAGCCAGCTTTCTTATCCTTAAGTTTCCTTAAGATTTGATCCTTTTGGTCCACATAAGGGGCCTCATTGATCCCTGAGAACTCAAAAGCTTTCTGGACAAATAGGCAGCCCTAGTTGGGCCTTTACTATGCTCACTTCCCTATGTCTACAACATAGAATTGATGAAAATAATAACTTATAGTGAAGAAAGATCTAGAAGTATACTGTATTTCTTGTAGCTTTGTAATAGTTTAAATATCTATTGTTTTTTCAGCCTTCAAAAATTTTAAATATACATTTGAATTAATCAAAATAGCCTGTTTTGTGATTTCAGAAAATTATAAAGAAATTAGTCACTGACTTATGGAAGGCAGCTGTGGATTTTAAACTCAAAATAGGTTTTGGATTAAAGAGAACCTGCCTAGGAAATATTTGTAAGCTCATCAATGAATGAATGAATAAGAGCATCAAAACTCGTGGAATAGTCTATGGTGACATTTGTTTGACAAATGACAAATCCATAGGATTATTTGTGGAGCAAATATAAAGTTAAGGGCATTTTATCTGCACTTTATCTCCGTAGTTCACACCTGTCCAGAAGGAAAGGAATATTTTGACTGCAGGTTTCCTGACCCTGAATTACCAGCTGGTGGTGTAAATTGTGAGACTACATGTGCAAACCTGGCCATGAACTTCACCTGTGCCCCATCTTCACCCTGTATAAGTGGCTGTGTTTGTGCTCCAGGGTAAGATTTCTTTTCTTGATAACACAGACCATTCAGGATTTGACAGCATGAGATCTCTTAAAAACATTATTTACAGAAATAGCCAAAATTATTGTTTCCATCAGTGGTTCACTTTGAGTTGGTAGCCAGAAGACTGTTGTAATTATTTTGCTAGGTTCATGTAACATTGTGCAATATTATTGAAGTAATACACTGAATTGAGGAGAGAACTTATTTCAGAATGAAATTGGAGTTTCTCCCCTGGTTCACCTGGGATTTTTCAAAAGGGACACAACTAGTCTTTCCTCATTTGAAACACTCAAGTATATATCTTCTGTACATTCTGTTGCTGCAGTAACTTGTTGATATTAAGTTGTAATAGTGATGCCAACTGCTTTATCATGTAGATATTAGAGAAAACAGTGCACTCAGGCTAACCAGGGGAATGGTTAAAGAGATTAATTGTTTAAGAGTAGGAGCTCTGGCTTCAGACATACCGAGCTCAAATCTCAGCTCTACCATAGTTAGCTGAGGGATTTTTTTGCAAATTCCTTTCGAAACTCAATTAGGCATTGTGAGATGTGGTGAGTGTGGAGGGGGGTTGCTCAATAAATATGAGTCACTATTTTATGGCTGTACTTCTACTCTTTATAAATTTCATTCAGCTGCAGAAAAGCTGGTACACATGAAAGATGAACAGAACCTGGAGACTAATAGCTTCTTTGCAGGCACACATATAATCTGTCCTCCCTGACCCTCATTTTCTGGTAATGAATAGAGGAGCTGCACAGAGGGAGGGCCATCTCAGGCAAACAGGTCACCCTTTCTTCCTCGATGGACATGTTCACACAAAGATATTCCAGGGATCAGCTCATATAAACCATGTGCAAAAAAGAGAGAGGTCTTGTGGTTTGGTTCCCAGGAGAATCACCTTTGTCTAAATGGCCCCCATCTGGAATAGTTTGAAGAGCCAAGTAACTTGGAACTGGTATTAATCTCTTTACAAAGGAAGGGCATGGGAGGCAGAGAAAAGAAGTTCTCAAAAGAACAAGTGCCCACCCATGGGAAAACAAAGAAATCAGGCCATAGAGCAGATGAGCAAGGAGGACATTGAGTAAAAAGGACAAGGAAAGTGAAACCTTTATATGGTAAACAAATTAAACCTGCAATATTGCTGGATTTATTCGATTTAATTATGACTCTTAGAGATTCAAGGCTGATTAAAACCACACTATAATTTTGTTTTGTAAAGTGCACCTTATGCTATTATTTTAATATCATCTATTTACTGTTACCTCTATTTATTTACTGGCCAAATCTCATTATGAACACGGAAGTTCTCTTCTACCTTCTGTGATTGTATTTTAAAAATATAGCTGGAATTGACTTAGAGGCCTCTGATTGGTTTGGAAATAATTTTATTAACAGGACCTTGAATTATGAAATCGTTTATGGCAATATGACTTGCTTTGTCTTCCATGTGACCTTATCTGGCTCATTTTGGGACAATAGCCTAGTATCACTTTTTTCATGGGGCCTAGTAGTGCCAGAAGTTCATTCTCTATAAAAGGACCTTATAACTCTAGTTCAGAAATTGCTGTGGACTGAAGAAATGGAAAGTAGTATAGTAGAGTCAGATAACAGCTTCAAATATTGGTCCTCCTCATTAGCTAAAGAACCTCAGGGCAAGTTACTTTCTCACTTGGAGTACCAAGTACCTCTTTTAAAAATGGGTGTCATGATATTTATTTCACGGATGGTTGATCATGCACAGCATACCATGTGTATGTGGTAGGAGCTGTGTAATTGTTTATCACACACACCACTACATGAACTTACTTAAAGTAGTTAATTTACAGTGATTTGTGCTCCCCTCTTCCTTCTTGCAGTTTTTGATTAGTTATGAAAAAACTCACTAGCATACATAATCATTTTTAAAACCACTACTTTGGGTAGGTATGAAGGTTCATTTAGGTGAGATAATTGATATTTATAAAACACCCAATGTTTGGGACATAGTGTTAAGCTATGGGGATAGGGAGGAGGTACTAAAATTCATAAATAAGATACTAACAGTAGCTAACGATAGGGCATTGTCACTGGAGTAAAATGAGTTTGTAAGTGATATATTTAAAATGCTTTGAATAGTGTCTGGGTCATAGTAGTCAAGAATATTAGCTTTTTCTTATTGATGTCCTCGTTATCACTATAAGACTTTTAATCAGTGCTTAGTTCATTGTGATGTACCCTCCAATAAAGCTTTTTTTTTTTTTTATAAATTGTTAAGAAGGGAGAGCATGTATGGAGATTGGGGATATAAAAGATTGCACCAAGAAGATTGCACTAAACTGAAACTTAAATGAGGAGAAGGGCTTTCTGAAAAGAAGGAAAATGCAAAGCTCAGATGGAGTGACAAAAAGTTTGGGAGAGTTGAGATGAAAGATTGTAAAATCTAGGGCATTGTTGGTTTGAAAGAATTTTATACACGTAAGCTTATACATAATCATTTGTATGCATAAGTTTCTTTATTCATTTTTACTCAACAGTTGAGTATACTCTATATGCTAGGCATTTAGAACCAACCTTCAACAGGATATTCCTGGTCCTCCTAAAATCTATAGACAGCATATACAAATAAGGAAGCATAGTCCTAAGTAAGAAGAACTATGAGAAGGACAGCTGAGCACTAAAGAAACATAAGTGATTATTTCTATTTGAGAGAAAGGGCAGGAATTCAGGATCCTGAATGTCTATGTTAATTTTTTTTCCTCATGGTGCTGGGTATCAAACAGAGCCTGTGCACACTAGACAAGTACTCTACCACTGAGCTATATCCCCAGTTTTATGTTAATTTTTATGGCATTGAATTATTATACTTTAAAGCAAACTGAGAAAAATTATATATTTTTCTATTTTAGTAGCTATTTATTTTTATTATTTTATTATAATTATTTTATAAATTAATTCATAGACATTACATAATAAATTATTTTTAAATTTATGATTTTATTACTATATTATATACTTAAATTATATTTATAATATATCTCTATCATATTTATTACTTATGTTAATATTTATTAGTTATTTTCAAGTATGAAAGATTTTAGACATTTTTAATAGTATTGAAAAATATTTGTATTGAGAGTATTGAAATAAATGATACATGTAATATATATTTAAACTTTATATCAAAATACTTTAACACACTAAAATCAATTATTCTGGCAGAGTAATTTTATATTAATATTTATATTATATATTAAAAGAAATTTGCATTTTAATTTTTATATTTATAGATATATTTAGGTACTTTTTCATAAAAGAGTGACCTTTTAAGAGGAAGATAATACCTCAAAAGAAACTAACATTCAAAAATAATGTTAACAAAAAAGAACATGAAATATTTGATTTGATAGATTTTTACTTAAAAGCACACTTAAGCACAATTCTCATGATTTTAACTCTAAGCACTCAGAAAGAAGCTTTTGCTTGCTCTATATCCTGTAATAGAAAATGTTATCAATTTCATAATTTACTATTTCATCAAAAAGTTGTTAGATCCCCACAGATTCTTTTAAGTAGCAAATATTGAAGATGGGGTCCCTTACTTTCTCTTTAAACAGTTTTATTTCAGAATAACTTGCTTTATTACAAATTTAGGCCTCTGTTTCTTTTTTACTGTACTATGTGAATAACAAAAAGGTAAAAATATCACATGTAGTCAATTTGCCTGGCATTTTACTTAATACTGTGACATATATTTAAAAAGTGGGGAGATAGACTAGATTCAACGCCCAATTCATCAGATAGAATATACCTTAGACAGCTATAGTAAATATAAAAGACAGTGTTGAATATGTCGTGATTAGTGATTTTTTAAAAACTGGAATTAATAGATTATACTGATTATCTTCCTTCTTCATTTGGAAGGATGGCAGAGCACAAGGGAAAGTGCTATGTTCCTGAAAGCTGTCCTTGCATCTGGAAAGACTGGGAGTATCTCTCAGGAGAAGTGATTGCTACACCTTGTTACACCTGGTAATGAGATCCATTTATTTCACAAAATCTTTCCTAAGCAATTCTATTAATTTCAATTACATTGTTGAATTTACTTGATGTACAAATCAATCCTGAAGAAGTAATATTTCAAAGACATTTGGGAGTTTGCTAGAGAGCTACTATCTACAGGGGTACCACACTATTGTTTTTATGCATATTTGTTCAACCTAGAGGAAAAGTGAGAAATATGACAATTTGAAAATTTAATAGGAAAAAAATATCTTGAGCGTGTAAGAAAATGCTAAATGTTCTAAAGAGATCATATTTAATGGTAGCTTTTCTGTTTGGAAATAAATGAAAATAATACCATAAAAGAAAACTTGAAATATAATTTCCTTAAAATAGAGACAGATTTTAAACTCATGGCAAGTATTCAGTTGACTTAAATACAGGAGATGACATTTTGCTCTTTTTGTCCGATATCAGACCTATGTTCAAAGACCTATGTTCAGTTTTCATTTCATTATTTTCCATGTGACCCAGTCATAACTTCTAGGCTTGATTTTCCTGTCTGACAATATATTTAAATGAGGAGATAAACATATGCCTAAGTTGTCAATGTAGTAGGTGTTACCAGAATGCGTTGCCAGTATTTCTATAGTTATTGGCTCAGTGAATGCTTTTGCCCACACACCTTCCTATTTTCATGCCACTTGAAAAACACCAATTAGAGCCAAGTTTTTTGGTAAGGTAATGTGTGTTATTTTTTAATAGTGTTTGTCGACGAGGAATGTTCAATTGCACATACTATCCTTGCCCAGCTGTGTGTACAATCTATGGGGACCGACATTATCATTCTTTTGATGGACTGGAATATGACTACATCAGTGATTGCCAGGTTTTTTTGATAAAGGCAAGTCACAGTTATTCATTTTTACTTGAACTTGCATAAAGATAATGTAAAAAACAACAGACAAACTTGACTCAAAGAGAGACCAGTGGTTGAGATTCAGAGATGTAACTTGTGGATTTGGAATGCATCAGCCTGTAGGTATGGCTAAGATTGTAGGGATGGATGAGAGCACCAGGAGAAAAGGGTAGATAACTAAGAAAACAAGCTGATCTGTGACATATTAAATTCATATATCATTAATAAAACTTATGAAAGTCACAATTTTAAGCAAATTTCCTTAACTCATTCTTAAAGTTTTATTATTTGTAGGTGGTAGGCTAGTTCTTTAGCTTTCTGTGCCTGTTTCCTCACGTATAAAATGAGGCTAATTTTATGTATCTACAAAAGTAATTCTGAGGATTAAATGACATAAACGTGTAAAATGCTTAGATAGTGCTTGATATATAATAATTATCCATAAATATCAACCAGTCTTCTTATTAGCTTTATTTGATGAATATAAATATAATACATTAAACCATACACTGGATTATGTATTTTTTATGATTATAACAAGAGAGATTATTATTAATTTTAGAAATATTACTTTGAAGATATATTTTGATAAATTTCATTCTTTAGATATCTCATAAAATCCTTAAAGTTTCTCACACATGTAATACATTGGGATTACCTGTATACCTAAATTTTATTTAGACATAATTGATGCCAGAATTAAATTTCTAAATGAAAAATGGAAGCTTTAAAAAGAAGCCACACAAGAATAAAAAAATGACATCTTTTTCTCCAGTAACATGCAATTAATGCGTTTTAGGGCGGGGGTATGGTTTTAATGTTATTAGAGGTATGTGTGTATGATTCTTCATCAAGAAAGTAGACTATTACTTCCATTTTGTATTTGTTCTATTAAATAAAAAAAGAACAGTAAAATCTATACTTTCTAAACTTAAGTAAAGCTTTTGCATATATTTTATGCTATTGAATTTTCCTGTTGGTACTTATCTTCACCTTCTTTAGGAATAATTTTAAGTTTCTTTTAGAAAAAAATCTGTGAGGATGAATTCGGTAGTCATATAGAGAGAATGGCAAGTACTTTCCTGTGGGTTTTGTGTTTGTATATATGTGTATTGTTTTATTTTTGAAGCATGAGGAAGGCACAGTAATGAATATGCATTTTATTCTCTTTGTTCTCCAAATAAGCCACATTTTAGCAAGCAGTTCTATGTTAGATCGTCTCATCCTCCACAGTTCAGATCATAAACTTAAAAGCTTGAAAAGGTACTTAACAAGCCGGCGCAGTGGTGCACGTCTGTAATCCCAGCACTTTGGGAGGAGACAGGAGAATCAGGAGTTCAAAGCCAGCCTCAGCAATGGCTAGGCACTAAGCAACTCAGTGAGACCCTGTCTCTACATAAAACACAAAATAGGGCTGGATATGTGGCTCAGTGTTCGAGTGCCCCTGAGTTCAATCCCCAGTACCAAAAAAAAAAAAAAAAAAAAGAAAAGGTACTTAACAATTTAGAGATTTGCATGCATACACCGATTACTTCATTCTCAAAATGTTTCAAATTGATTTTGTATCTAATTCTCATTTTCCTTGATATGTAGTTGCCTCTGCCACTCCTTTAGGTTATTTCTGCTTTTGACTTTCTGGATGTGTGCTCTTTGAGTCTTCTAATATCTCCTTTAGTTTCCTCTGTGACTTTTGTTGCCATTTCTTCTTGTATAAGCCCCCAACTCTGTATGTCTGAGTTGGCTCCCTCAGGGTAAAGACCAAGTCTTTTTTTTTTTTTTTTTTTTTAAAGTATTTATTTATTTTTTTAGTTGTAGGTAGACAGAATATCTTTATTTTATTTTTACGTGGTGCTGAGGATCGAACCCAGTGCCTCACGCATGCTAGGCGAGCACGCTACCACTGCGCCATAACCCCAGCCCCAAGACCAAGTCTTTAGTGACCATTATTTCACAAGGAAGGAACACCCCACTGGGGACAGACTTGTGGGTAGTGAATGTTGACTGAACTGGATGTGTATCCTTGGCTCTCTACTGTTTCCTCCTAATGTCTGATGTGTTCATCCACTCCTACAGTCTTAGCCATACATGTAGGCTGATGCATTCCAAGTCAGTAAGTCACAGCTCTGACCCTCAATCACTAGGCCATCTTTCTGATTCAGGTATGTCCCTACAATAATACATTATTTTATTCTATATATATTTCTACTACTCATCCTGTCACCATGTCATTGCTTACTAAGAACCTTAGTGACTTCCAGTGAGCTGCCTCATAAAGTCAAGATTCCTTTGCAAGGCTTTGAGAGGTCTCTGTGAGCCCCATCTCTTTTCTGTGTCTTTTCTCAGGGGATTCTCTGTATATGAATTCTTCTTCTCCCTCAAAGAGATGTTTCCAGCTCACAATCCAGTGCTATTCTTACTGTTAATAATAAATTATAATTATACCAGCAAATTTTTATTATATAGCCATGGGAAATTTTGCTAACATTAATAAAACCAGAGTCAGGCCCCAACATGTTTCAGGACAAATTAACCAAAACATACTTGATAAGTCAAAAAACACCTCATTTGGTCATGAAACACGATTATTGCATACCAAAGACAAATTAGTGACTAACCAATGCAACTTAATTTTCACAGTCTTTAAATGTGATTATGGCAAATCAAATTTCACAGTGCTCGAATTATTTTCTGCCTTAATTTTTCTTTGGTGGCATTTTGGTTTTGCTTCCTCCAAATGCCAAGAGCTGCTGAGACAGAGCCTTCCTTCCTCTGGCAGAATCAGTTTTTCCTTTGAGAAGGCAGGATGGCTGCCAGCACCTTTCATTAACTCTGCCTTAGTGTCAGGAGTCACCACTGTGAATGGTGGATTTAATTCTTTCTTTCTCTTCAGCCAGCTCTCTTTCCTTTGTGTGTGTGTGTGTGTGTGTGTGTGTGTGTGTGTGTGTGGTATGTGTGTGTGTGTGTTTGTTGATGACAAATTCCAGGCTTTATCTTTATCTTTGTTGCTTGCAACACCTTTTCATCTGGTGAAACTGGTCTTTTGTGTCTCTGGGTTTAGTAATCAAATTCATAAATATTTCCCTTTTATGTCCTAGTTAGACTTTTAATCAATTAATACTTCATTTTATTTTAAAAGCATATTGTTATTTGACTTCACATTTGAAGAGATGTCTTCAAATGGTGACTGTGCAGAAAACCTTTCAAGTAGGTTCTCTTCTTATCTCTGGATTGTATGTTTTCAAATGTAACCAAGGTCAGGAACAGAGCACTTACCCAAACCTCAAATACGCATGTTCTCTGATGTTTTGTTATTGCGGAAGCTGTTTGCTTTTGAATATAAATAACACATAGTATAGAGCAAATAATTTTTTAATGCCTTGAAACAAGTTTAGGAAAAAGCTCACAACTATATTTCTTGAGGTAAGACATGGTTTAAGAGGGAAAAAAATAAAGATGAGAGAACCCTCCACCAAGCCCCTTAAACCTTAGCATCTTGAGCTATGCTATGAACTCAAAGAAAGAGGCACTGGGTGTCTTCAGTAGAAATGGGCAGCAATTATTTATTCCAGCTTCCAGATTTCAGAACCAAATGCTTCTTCGATGAAGTCTATGATAAGCCCTCTACACAGGTAGGATTTTGTGCCACTTGTTTTAGATGAGGTTTTTCAACATTCTCTTGAAGTGATATTTCAAATATTTACTGCTCTCCTGAAGCCTCTAAAAGCTCCTAATTTCATCACTCTCAAATTTGTATACAATGAGTAGTGTTTACACAGTATTTCTTCAGTGCTTGTTATGAGCTGGGCTGAGAAGTGGAGGTGCGGTGATTAGTGAAAATAGATGTGGCCTTGCATCATTTGAACCTCACGTTAGTGGGGGAGAGTTGTTTCTCATGTAATCATAAAATTCATGTAAAATCATTATTGTAAAAGTCAATACTTACCTAAATGCAAAATCCAATTACGTTGGATTTTAAAATGTTCTTCTTCTTTTTGTCTTGGAAACTCTCTTTCCTTGCCTTCTTTGATTTAATTTTGCTGATTCTAGTCCTTTGTCTCTAGTCTTCTCTGGTATCTCCTTTCTCCTTTCTTAAAACAATGGGTCTCACAGGTTCCATCTTTCCACATCTGTGTTCTCCACAAGCTCTCAGTTGCTGGTGAATCTTGTAAGACCTTGAAGAAGCCAGACACAGTGGTGCACACCTATAATCCCAGCAGCTGGGGAGGCTGAGGCAGGAGGATGGCCAAGTTCAAAGTCAGCCTCAGCAATTTAGTGAGGCCCCTAAGCAACTTAGTGAGATCCTGTCTCAAAATAAAAAATAAAAAAGGGCTAGGGATGTGGCTCAGTGGGTTAAGTGCCCCTGAGTTCAATCCCTAGTACCCAACAAACAAAAAAACCTTGAAGTTTTAGACCTTGTTTTATTTACTTATTTGTCCTTGTACTACTGTATCAGCAGAAGCTTCTTTTGGGGTACTTATCCTTAAAGGGGGTTGGGTTATGACAGGTGCAGAGATGGATGTGGAATACGATAATATACCACCTTAAGAGGTGCTGAGAGCTCAAGTTTTGAAATTATAGGAATATTCTCTATTAAAGCTTTCAGAAAAAAGAGAACAAAGAGTTTTGAGGAACCCATGTAACACATTGATATTGACCTTTTTCTTTTGCTTTGTAATCATTACTTACTACGTTGCTTAGCAACTCTGTGGCATTATTTCCAAACCTAACATTAACTTGAAATAAATTAGAAATGGAAATTTTAAAAACATGACTCTTAAGTATTTCTATGCTTTCAAATTTCTGTCAGTAGAACATGCTCTTGTAAGGCAGACCATATAATAAAGATTATTTCTTGACGTTCATGATTTAATATAAAGAATGAAGCTAACATTGAGAAACTTTAATTAAAAGCAATAGAAAAGTAATGACAATGGAAAGCCTTTCAGCCAGTTTTTCTTATTCTTTGATTTACATAACTCTTCTCAAGAGGAAGAGCAAAACAAAACCCTGAATTATATATTTTTCTTCTTTGAAAATCATTCATAAAAGCATTAAGTACGTGGCATTTTTTTAGTAGTACAATGCCATAATCATCTTAATGACCCTTATTATTTTGCTTTTCAAAATTTAGGCAAATGCTTTGCAAAGGAATTATCAAAGAAGATGCAAATGCTCTCAGCACCTATCAAAGAAACATGGGCCACATAAAGACACATTAATTACTCTGTCAGCACCGTTCATTGAAAACCTTTTCTCTAGGCACTATGCTGAAGTGATACTAATAAGTCAGGACAGATTTTGCCATACTAAAAAATATATTGCTTTAGTGTTCATTTTGCTAGTGATGTGAACAATCAAGTGTGGAGAATTTACATGAATTTCCAAAACTTTGATGATGTTTTGTTACCATGAAGTTAGACACTGACTTACCTGTCTCACAATGAAGCCTCAGGAAATGTGGGTGGGCCTTTGAAACTTGGACATTGGGTCCAAAGGGAAATGTCACAATCCTTCCTTTCCTTTTGATGAAATTCTTCCCTTCCGTGAGTTAGTGAAATGGCTCCTACAAGGCAGTGGTTTTTAACTTTCAGGGGTATCAGGACTGCTTTGAAAATTGAACAAAAACCATAGACTTTCTCCTGAGAAAACTAAATATATGAGGTGATGAATATGTTAATTAGCTGGACTTAATTATTCTGTATTATATACATGTATCATTTCATCACATTTTACTCCACAAGTATATATAATTATAATCTGCCAATTTAAAAATTTAAAAATACAGATACTTACAATTTTTCTAATGAATTTCTGGGGTATGCCAAACCCAAGAAGCATATTCATGAAGGTGGGCTTTAGAAACCCTGGCCTAAGGAAAGGGATCTAAACAGAGCTTGGATTTAGAGTGTGTAAGGCTAAGTGATGTCCTTTGAAACTTATAATTCCCTAGAAAGGTAGCCTAAAGCTTACTTTTCAATCATTGCTAGACCTTTCCTAATTTCTTCACTAGAAATATAAAAGCAAGACAAAACAGATTAGGGATTTAAATTCTGCCTTTTTACTTATTTAGTTAAGAGACATTGAACAATTAATTAATCCTTTTTAACCTCAGTTTCTCATCTATAAAATCAAGATAATATCAAATTCAAAAATTATCATAAAAATTAAATAAGGTGTTATGTATAACAAAGCAAACTCTCAAATAATATGCTTTATTTTATTTACTGATTCCATAGTTTTGTATCTACTTTGATTCTAATTTGTAGGCAATAATTATTCAGCCTAAAAACTCTCTAAAACAAAGCTTTCTGCTTTATTTTACATACTGTCTAAAATGAAAATATTTAAGATTTTCCTAACTGCCTCATTGTCTTATTGGCTATTTCAATGACAACGGTTGATAAATTTGAGCTATAGTAATTATATGGAAAGTAAGCTTTGCTCGAACAAAATTTTAACAGAGGTCTTAGGGGTAAGTATTTAAAATTGAGCTTCTTTTCCATAAATTTTTTCACATTATTAGATGCAAATAATTTTTATTTTTATTGTAGAAGTAAATGGCTTTTCAGTTAAAATACAATATATTATAAATCTTGTTCTTCTTTAATATAGTTTATAAAAATAACTGAAGTTATATATTGTGTGCATTTATATTAATAAAATGTTTTTGACATTTCAGAGCACGGATGATTCAGATATATCTGTCATTGCCCAGAACAAGAAATGCTTTGACAATGATATTGTTTGTTCTAAAAGTGTTTTGATTTCAGTTGGGGACACTGAAATTTACTTGAATGATACTCCTTACAAACAGGTTAGTGAACTATTTCTTTCAAGATCATTTTAACTTGCCCTGAAGATACTGAAAATAGAACAGAAACAATTTAGGGTACTTCGTTCTCTAAGTGTTTATATGATCCAGACTTTTTTTGGTCATTTTTTTTTTGTGGCTTCATAATTCACACACAGCTTGTCTTTTCTGTTTATACTCTAATACTTCCTTTTCTGATTCTTTCCTGTTTTTTCTTTCCCCTGACCACTCCTCTGGTCCTAGCCATCAACACCTATTACCTGGATTCCTTCAAGAGCCTCCAAACTGGATTCCTGGTGTCCAGTTTTAGTTCCTCCTCCCTAATCCAGCCTCACAAAGTGCATCCCAAGTGTTTTTTCTAAAACGGAAATTTTACTGCCACTCTAACGCTTTGAAACTTTCGGATGTCTTTCCACTGCCCTTACATCGTCTTGTCAGTCTGGCTGTTGCCCACATTTCCTGCCTCACCTTTTGTCTCTTTCTACTTCATGCCCACATTCTAAAAATCAGAGCTCTTCATCAATTCTTCACGTGCTCTAGGTTCTTTGACACATTTCTGGTCTTTTGTGAAATGCCATTGCTTCCACCTGGATCTATCTTTCCAATTATCTTACTCTCATGCAATATGTCTTAGTTCCTGCAGGGAGCTCCTCCTCACCCTTGTTAGATTATGCATCACAGTTAATGAAACTTTTTGTTTTCCCAGTTGTCCTATGGGGGTACTGGTATCATAGTCTCTATCATTTACTCTTATACCCTTGGAGCCTGCCTGGATTAAAAGAAAGTTTCATTTATTCACTCACTTGTTCATTCACTCATTCTTTCATAATGTCTACTATATTTCCAAACCTGTGCTAAGTAATGAGGCTACAACAATAAGAAGATACTCGCTGTGCTTGCCCGTAAGAAACTTACACTCAGGTGAGGGATACATTCAAATAAATAAGAGTGTGAAGTATGATATGCTAGGGCTAAAGTCTATAAATGTCAATAGAGGAAATCTGGGAGGAACATCAATGCTTTTGGATTTTTATGGTAATTATTAGGGGCATATACTTTGTAGTCAGTCAGTACTGACTTAGCACCCCTGTCTATCACATGTGAGCTATGTCATTCTTGTTAAGTTCACTTAATTTCTCCAAGTTGCCCTTTCTCATCCATAAATTGGGATGATTATAGAATCTATTTCTTAATTTCATATGAGAGTTGAAATGAAAATATGAAGTAATGGATTTCAAGAAATGGATCTTCACTTCTTCATTCTTCTTACTTTTGAATACTCAGGAAGCATGCTCTGGATGAAATGATTTGAATGAAATACTAAGGGATGAGTAGGTATTAGGTAGACAGAGAGAGGGATGAGAATGCCAATACAGAGGAGCAGAGTTGGAAGATGAAATAATATGTTTGCATAATTGCAAGTGATTTTGCTTGATGGAACATAGCATGTGGGATAATGGATGAAGGATGTGGCAACAGGATCCAGGAAGAAGTGTTCCAGTCAGCCACAGTACTGGAGGCATAGCAGCAAGGATTGGGTGCAAACTCTGGAAGCTCTTGAATGACATAAGATATTTGAACTTCATTTTATAGGTGAGAAATGGTCCTGACAAAAGGCATTTTAAAAGGTGACCTCTTCTCTGAGGTTTCAGAACACTTTAAGTTTAATGACATCTTTGTCATGAAAGTCATCTGGAACACTTGTTATAAATGCTGGTTTTCTGTGTCCTTTCTCAGTATTGGGATGGCTTAGGTTGAAAATGAAATTGTATTTTAAATGGTACCCCAAGTACTTTTACATACTTAAGTTTGAGAACCATTACCCTAAAAAATAGCTTACATCTCAGGCAGAAATGTTGAGATCAACTAGGCAGCAGTTAAACTTTGGGGAAAACAGTTTATGTAGTCATGTTGACATCTTCTTGAAGTAATTATAGCGGTCTGGCATAGCCATCAGCTGGATATTCATTTATAGGTGAAAGTTCTGTCTATGAGCAAGAATGTTTTTTAAAAACAGAAGAAAATAGTAAATGCTCTTATAGAGACAGTTTAACACATTTTTGAAGTGTTAATTACAGATCTGTTAACTTTCAACTTCCAATTTTCACCTGTATGCAGGTGTTGATGCATTTCCCTTATATAGGTTCTGAAGAATGAGGTAAGATTAAGAAAAGTCATAAAAATAGTTTGACCCTAATAAATCTCCTGCTAATATTTTTTCTTGAACATCAAAAGTGAAAATGAGTACCATTTATTTTATAGACTGCTCATTCAGGGAAAAGAAAAAACCCTCTTTTTAAAAATATAAATGCACAATTTTAATTTAATCAAATATACAGGATGTAAATATCATATTAATTTAGTCTAGCTGTACTTTAAATGTTTTAATTATTTAGGTTTCTATTTTATCTTTCTAACATCGCTGGAGTTTGTTTATATTGCTTTAATTCTCATCTGAAGTGGTCTCTATTTTAGACAATTCATAATACCTCATTCTTCTAAAAAGAAGCTTTATCTATCAATCTGAAAAGTAAAAAGTTCAGCAACCACTTTTGACCTAAAAGAATTTTTCTTAAAATAAATTGTTCTACCTAATGAAATGAAGAATTTCACCACTAAAGGCGAGTAGAAAAGATATACTTTTGTATCAGGATAACTGATTTAAAACCAACCTGTAGGGGAAAGACAATAAAGTCAAAGATAAATAGGATAATATAAAGGTACTGAAAGGTGTAGTGAAAACAATAAAAACAGCTTTTATGGCAAAGAGTGACTTGGAGGCAGAGCAGGTTACACAAAGTATTGGTCCTAGTGCAAAATGAAAATGTGAGGCCCCTTGCTCAACACAGAAAATAGTTTCTTTGTTTCATGGTTTCGTTCACCTATCACAGTTTTTTTCTATTTGTTATTTAATGCTGTGCTCAGTGGGGTGTGGGGGACTCACAGGCTGAGTGCAGACCTTTGCAGTGCTGAGGGCCTTGCCCCATCTCTCCTACTTGGTGGGTGGCTGCTTGTGTCCAACATCAACTTGCTCTGGCTCAGTGCTGTGGGAGGAGTTCAGTAGAGAAACAGGCAACTGAGAACCATTTCCAGGAGGTGGGGGGACATCAGTACTTGGAAGGCAGGTGAGAGAGGCTCCAATGCACTAGTGCATGCTCACTGACCTATTGAACTTAACTTATGAAATATAAATTCAAGGGTAGAATTATTAGAATTTCAAGATGGCAACTACAGAGCATTCAACCTCAAGTGTGGTAACTATTCTGAGCATGGGTATCACCATTACACTGTCCAAATGTCCACCAATCCAGCCCATTTGGGGAGTGAGAGTTTTACTTTAGCAATTAAGGGAGGCCTCCCCCGAGGAGAAAGGTCACAGTTGTTGGGAAAGAGGTGATCATGCCAAGGTCGGGAAGAAGAGGTTCTAGCCAGAGAAATATTAGGTACATAGTACCTGAGATTGTCCAAGTTTGTGCAAATTGAAAGTGCAGACAGTTCAGCATGGCCGGAGTCTAGTCACTGAAGAGCGGAACCTGGGAATGGAAGGATGTGAAGCTAAGTGGAACCAGTTAAAATTGTGCATGGTTATATCCAATGTATGTGCTCTATACAATACAGTGATTCTCTATTGTATATGTGTGCTATACAATACAGTGATTCATGCCTATTATAAGTGCAAACTTTCAGGAGACTGAAAACTCCTTAGGTATTTGACTTTGAATTATTTTGTTTAATTTGCCCTTTGAAATATTTATTGAAAATAATTGCAATATAGTATTCTCAGACTATGCTTTTGTTATTACTTTGGGAAGAAAAATGAACAAAAGATTTCATATCTCCTTCCCATCTTTCTACTTCTGAATAAATTAGTTTTACTTACATTGACATAAATATGCATTTTGAAGTTATTGTATGAATTGATTTCAAGGTCATAGTCAATGTAATAATATTTAAGATATAGCTGCTGTTTGTAAAAATAGCCCATATTTTTTATTCAATGCTAGACGTACTCTAATTTCCCAATGCATTTTATCTATAATTTCTCCCCGCTTTTATCCTGTTTAGTACGTGATTTCTCTTCTTTTCTTTTAATATGTAAACATGGTCTGACACTACTACCCTGTTAAAAAGACTTCATTGACTACATTTTGCACCCGTGATAGTTACTCTGTTATGGGTAACTTGGTTGCAAAGACTGTGCTCATCATGCAATTCATACTCTAGCCCTTTGTGCTCTTAGTCCTGGACAAACCTTGGATGTTTTTGCCACTCAGCTTTTATGTAAGCCATTGCTTCTGTTTGGAATGATTTCTTCTCTATTCTCCTTCCTGGCCCTCTATTCTTTCCTGTGCATGGCTTTTTACAGATCAGTTCATATCCCAACTCCTGCAAAAAGCCTTTCTGAGTCCTTTTGATGATAATTTGACTTTTTGTACCCTCCTCTCTCCCTGCCAACACATACCACATATGTATGGGATGTGTGTGTGTGTGTGTGTGTGTGTATAGAGAAAAAAAAATATATATATATATTTGGCTTTTGAAATATTTATTTAATTTTCCATATATACTTAAAGCCAAATATATATATATATGTGTATATATATATAAAATATGGCTTTTAAATAAATATATATATGGCTTTTGTTCTTCAACTATCAAATTCCGTTATAGAGAAATTTTCACTGGATTGTGAATCAGAGTCTCCTACCAACTTTAATAATTCTGTTTTTCAAAACATGCTTGAGAAAGTCAGTAGGCGATATTCATGCTGTCCTTACCTACTCACATATGTGAGCAAGATCAAATTTCTCTTCTTCGCAGGCAAGGCCATATGGTTTTAGTTCTCAGTCATTTACTCATTACTAATGTAGGGTTTCTGACTCAGCAGGGTCATCACTTAATGTCCTCTGTGGCCATTTCCCATAGCTGAAAATACCTTTTATTTTGCCCATTTATCCATGTTGAGCCATCTACTAGTTTGTGTCATATTATCACTCATATATTTCCTATTTTATGCATTTTTTTGTCTTAGAGAATCAGAAGAGACGTGACCTAGCAACACTACTAGTACATAGCTAGTTACTGGCAGATATTAACTTAATTAACTTGATACAGTTTGATCAGAGAATATGAAACTCACTGTTTTTTTCTCCTGTCTCTCTCCCTCCCTCATCATCTCCTCTTCCTTTCTTTGAAAGAAGCGATCAGGTTTTTTTCTGGAAAGTAAACCTACATATCAGCTCTGGAAGGCTGGGCACTACACAGTGGTGTACTTCCCAGAGAAAGACATCACTATTCTTTGGGATAAGAAGACAACTATCCACATCAAAGCTGGGCCACAGTGGAAGGTCAGTCAATCAAAATCTTTAAGAAAGATACAGGAAATGAAATTACATTTACTTTTTGATGTTTGAAAATAAAACGATTGATGTTTTCCTTTAAGAATTAGGTTGTATTTTCAAAATTACTAATCGTCCTCCTGTGAAGAAGAACTTAACCAACTACAGGGCAGTGCTTGTGTATGGTTATTTTTGACTTTACCTTACAGTATCTGTTTTCCAAGATTACTTAGGTCAGCCATTTTCTTCCCCTTCCTGTCAGTTTGGTTGTGATTTGTTTGTAATACAATTAGATTCATTTGTTACAATCTGTTTTATATGTTGTACTCCACATTCTGAATATTTTCATAAACTTACATACAGTAAAATTATAATAAAATATTGCAGAATTATCCTATGGTTCTATGGGTTTTGACCAATGCATGGAGTCTGGATCCACCATCACAGTTCTACATCTTGTCAACCCTTACCCCAACCTGCAAAGGCCTGGGAAAATAGTTTTATTTTTCATTGCTATAGTTTTTCTCTGTAAATATAGTTTTTTCTGTACATGTAAATAGAATTGTTTAACAGGTAGCTTTTAGAGTTTGGCTTCTTTGACTTGACAAAAATATATTTAAGATTCATCTGTATTGTGTGAATTAATAGTTTGTTCCTTTATAGTGCTGAGTAGTATTTTGTTGTGTGAATGTACCACAGTTCATTTATACATTCATGGTTAAAGAGCCAATCTGATTGCTTATGATTTTTTGTGATATATATTTTTATATAGTTTTACATGTCATTGTAAACTATTTTTATCAAACATTGTTAAATTTTAATTTAAAATATTAAAATTTGACTATATAATTTAAATTCATACTTTAAAGATGTTTTTAAGCATTGATATATCTATAAACATTCAGTTAATCTGGAAATTGAAATTGAGATGCATGAATGTAATCTGTGTCAAGTTAGAAAAAAGTTAGGATAGCAATATCATACTCTCATAAAAATATAAGAAAGATACATCTTTTTTTTTTTCCCAAAAGTTGCATTTTAATACATGTTATCCAACATAACAGAAAAAAACAAATTTTCAGAAGCTGTACACACTATTCACTGAAAACATTTGTTGAGGCAAATAGAAAAAAAATTGTTACAATCATAATTTTTCTAACTTTGCACAAAATTAAGAAAGATACATCTTAAAAAGATTTAATATGCTGTAAATTTGATAAGATTTTATATTAAAGCCATAGTCTTTCTATTTGAAGGGGGATAAAGCCCCAAGACCTGTTCTTAGGATTGCTCAAATACTACATATCTTTCATTAATGTCTAGTGGCTGCCATCCTCCTTCAACTCACTTCTCTGCATTCTTCATTATGTATTTCCCCTTCCCTGCTTTTTGGAGACAAGTTATTTGTCTTCCTCCATCTTACTGCTGCCTCAGCTTCTGGATGACTTTTGGATAGAGGTGGTTTCTGAGAATAGAGGCTCCATGGTAGTAAGTGGCCCTTGAGAAGGTGACACTAGGGTTGTCATTTGCTTTGCTGGAGATAAGAGCAGCCTGCTGCAACATTAATGAAGGACTGTGTTCCATTCTTCAGTCCTGAACCAAGAATTCAACAAGTTTAAATTCAAGGTTTAGAGGAAGAGTTTCATTCTTTTTGAAAGATCATCCATGTCCTTCTCCTTTCCCTAAAAGTAAATTTTTTTTTATAGTATTTTGAGAAAATCCAGTGGATATTATTGGTATGAACAGTCCACATGGGTTTTAAAATACTTTTTTTAGTTGTTGATGGATCTTTATTTATTTTATTTATTTATATGCAGTGCTGAGAATCGAACCCAGTGCCTCATGCATGCTAGGCAAGCACTCTATCACTGAGCCACAACCCCAGCCCTCCACATGAGTTTTAAAATACCACAACTCATGAAAATTTAAGTTGTCTTCATTGTTTTAACATTTATACTGTTACCAAATCTTAAACATATCAATCAGTGGCCCTTTCATCATTAAAGATTTATATTTATATATAAATTATACACACACACACACAAACACATCTTCTTAGACATATATGTACAAGTGTGTATATATAATGTAATGTATGATTATAGTCTAAAAATTATTTGTTATTAGTAGTATCAATGTTAAGATCCTGGCATGTATATATAGATGAGATTAGGAGGCTGATAAAATATTTTTGAGAATTTAAAATAATTACAAATATAACTAAATAGAGATGAAAATTCATTTTCTTCAAAACACTTATTTTTAAATGATTTATATGGAAGTCTTATGTATATATTTTCAATGTTTCATGTTTTAGAGAATAAGAATCTTCAAATGTTAAAATCAATATATATTTCATAATAATTTTCTTTTATTTTAGAACAAACTATCAGGATTGTGTGGAAACTTTGACAAATGTACTTCAAATGATATGACCACATCTAATAACTTGGAAGTGCGAAATGCTCAGGTATTTGGAGATAGTTGGGCATTAGGACAGGTGAGTTGAATGTATATATATTTTAGAACCAAACAAAAATTTTTAGAACTTTTTACTAGAACATTTTATTCTCAGAAGAAAATTTATTTAGATTATTTTTAACATAATTTTATAGTAATTTGTAGTTAATGAACTTTCATATTTATCTTCTAATATAGTTCTTATGACAAACTTATAATGCAAAAGCTATTGTCTTCATAGATGAGGACGTTAGAGCAACAGTGTAGCCTGAGTATCTGCTCATCTAACTGCAGCTTCGTGCTCATGGATCAGCCTTTTCCCATCTCTCCCTCTACCCTAAGCTCATTCACTAAGTTTTGTTTAGCACAGTGTTTTCCATTATATACAGACACAGTATAAATAAAACTCAGCTCCCCTTAAGCAATTCAGAGTCTAGTTAGTAGGTAAATTAGAAAAGTTAACAATAAAAGTATACTAAGACAGATGCTTTGATAGATGTGCATACAAAGTAGAAGTCAGATGGCCCATGGCAGGGTCCTGGAGAAGGTGCCCCAAAGATGAATTCTTTAAAATTTATGGAAGCTGGAGAAGTGAAGTTTATGAGAAAGAAGATAACAGGAAATGGAAGAAGCAGGCGCCTGCAAGGTTGGAGAGTATGGTATATAAAATTAATTTCAAGAAGCTCAATGTAGTTATAGTTGAAATAGAGAATGATTACATTGCAAAGTACAGATCTGCAAGAAAAAAGGGGCAGGAGCCTCTATAT
The DNA here is from genome assembly GCA_028644305.1 of Xerus rutilus. Taxonomy (NCBI): domain Eukaryota; kingdom Metazoa; phylum Chordata; class Mammalia; order Rodentia; family Sciuridae; genus Xerus; species Xerus rutilus. The sequence goes on along the minus strand of CM053403.1, from coordinate 35,328,941 downwards.
TCCATCTAGAAACATTGTCAGTCAAGACTGAGAAACTACAAGTTCAAGAACACTGAAGACAAGAACCATCAGCCTCTGGTGAAAGACTGCATTAGGAAGGATGGATTTAGAGGGTTCAAGCAACTCTCCTACCTTGTGGCTTTGGAAACTTCAGATACTGTTCTTCCTCTCTGAAGAAGGGCAAAGAAGATGTGGGGGCTGGCAGGACAATGATGTAGAGATAAGTGCAGTTTAGTATGTGTTCTGAGAGAAGAGACTAGGAGTTACTTAGGTGGAAATGTCAGGTTTTGAAATTCAGGAATGAGATCTGGGATGGAAACAGAGATTTGGTAGTTACTAGTTGTTAAAGTCAGGATGAGTATAGAATGAGAAAAATAGAGTTTTGAGGATTAAACTTTGCTAAGAGAGGAAGGAAAAGAAGGTTAGAGAATAGTAGCCAATGTAGTATAGTAGCAGAAAATTATGCTACTAAAACCAAATGAAAAGAAGCATTTAAGAAGGACAGAGTATTAAACAGAATCAAAGGTAGCAAAAGTCAAGCAGGATGCAGACTGAAAAAGTTGCCTTTATACTTAGTAATGAAGAGGTCATTGATGATCTTCCTCAAGGCAGTTTCAGGCAGGTAGATAGAGGAGACAGAGGCTACATTGCTGAGTGTATGGGAGGTGAGCCTGCAGAAACTTGAGTTCCTCAGAACATGGTCAATGACAAAAAAGAAAGAGGTAAAAGTTAAAGAGGTCCATGCTTGTAGAATTTTGTCATGTAAATGCTGCATTTAAGAAAACTGAAAATGATCTCACTCTTTCTAATAACCCTATTGTTTAATATTCTTCTGTTTAGTTATTTTCAAAAATAATAAATATTATCAACAAATAGTATATATGGATGAGGGCAGGTGCTGTAGGTAAAGCCTGTCTGAAAGGATGGAATATATTAGCTGCCCATTGTCATGGACAGAGTCAAGTACGTTGCTTTGGTTTCAGCTTGAGAATCACTCCTTGAAAAACCTTTCTTTCTTCCTTAAAATGTTTCAACAGTGTGAAGATCCAAGTGAAACCACAAAACCCTGTGAGGCACATCAAAACAAATTTCCTTATGCCAAGAAAGAATGCTCCATTTTGTACAGCGATGTTTTTGCTCCCTGTCGCAATGTGGTAAGTGAATACTTGACTAAATTCTCAAGTACCACTGTGTCTCTAGTATTTGAAATGAATGGGACAGTTAAGTTAGCCATTCATCAGCTTTTCAGGTGTACTTCCTAACCTATCTTTTAGTATGTTTTTCTGCAGAAGTAATGCTAAATGTTGATTTGCCATCTCTCTCACTACAGCTCATTTAACAGTGTACATTTATACATAATATCTATTATAATCCATTCTAGTTCATTAGTGTTTTTATACACCATTTTCTGATCAAGGGCAATAATCTTTATCTGTCTGCAGAAAACAATGCCAAATGGCCATTTTTCTCCTCAACCTAATGTAGAGTTTAGTAGGGTTACTAATGACATATTTAAAATGATTTTAGAAGCACCTTCCAAGATGGAATATAATTTCTTCAGAAATTTAAATTTATAAACTTCTTCCCTGCATAATAATTTCAAGTCCCATTAGAAGTTTTTTTAAAAGTTTCATATATTTGGAAAGATAAGCAACATTCCTGCTGCATACCCACATATGCTAGCTGTCTTGAGGAAGGCACTCATGTGATTTTTAAGTTGTGAGCTAAGTTGGCTGCTTTTTTTTTCTCAGAACATCATTTTTACTTGAAAGAACAAATGATAGACAAATTTGATCATTCAGACAAAAGTATTTGGCAGATTTTTTTCTTGAATATGAGAGAAATGAGTCTGTGGCTGCAAGGGAAATATCTGATGGTATTTGTTGTCCTTGATAATATTTGAACTTCGAGGTGAATAATAGAATTTTGTAAAACTTGGATGCACCACGGAGAGATTATTAGATTTTTGTCAGCTACTTAACAATTACCATACAAATAAAACAATTAAGTAAATAGCAGAAATTTTAAAGAAATTGCTATTGCCATTCATGGACACTAGAATATTCCCTAAGAGGAAGATTAAAAGAAAAAAAAATCATGTAAAGTACAATTGAGCATGCTCTTCTTTTAAAGCTAGGAGAATATGCCAATAATGAAACAATAGACTTCCAAAAACTAATAATATAACATCTTAATATGTTATATTGTAGATGGTGTAATTATACTTGTTATTCTTATCACTTGTTTTCTAGTTCTTTAATATGACATTTGCCTAATAATTTTCTCCTTTTGGCAATATGGAAGTTTGAGATAATGAGAGCTCTAGGTGGCAGTGTTAAGCTTACAATGCCAATCTTAAAAATGTACCAGTTTTCTTTTAGAAGTTTGAGCTTTAATCATAGCACTTATTGAAATTATATCATATTTTACTTCATTTTCAGATTGATGTTACTTCTTTTGCCAAAAATTGCCATGAAGACACGTGCAACTGTAATCTCGGTGGGGACTGTGAATGTTTATGCACTAATGTAGCAGCCTATGCTTACAAGTGCTGTCAGGAAGGGGTGTCTGTCTCCTGGAGATCCTCCACGGTGTGCTGTGAGTACCCTACTTGGAACATGGTCAGTGGAAAAGTTTAATAACATCTATCTTAGTCGTTTTATCACAGAACACATTCCATGGATCTCACGGAAATGGAATTAATTTTAGATGACCTGTATTAGGCTTCTCTAGAGGAACAGAATCAACACGAAAGGGACTTATTAGGTTGGCTTATGTGACCAGAAACTAGATAGTCGGCAAGGGCCATCAGCAGGTTGGAGAGCTGGAAGAACCAGTAGCTGTGCAGTCCAAGAGACTAAAGCACCAGAAAAGAGGATCAACAAAGCTACCCTAGTAGAGACTGAAGGCTTCCGAACAATCGCTGTTAGAGTCTGATTTGGAAGAGTGAAGAACTGAAAGTCTGACACCCTCAGGCAATTGCAGCAGCAATCAAGAACCTGTTCAAGAAGAGTGGAGTTTGCATCTGCTGCTGCTTCCTTGTTCTTCCAACTTCCAAGCCATCATCCTATTGGATGGTGCTGCCCATGCATAGGGAGGGTCTCCATTTCAGTTGGCTATCCTACATGCCAGTCATTCCTAGACAAATCTGCATACCCATATATGCTAGCTGTCTTGAGGAAGGCACTCATGACACACCCAGAAGCCTTTTAAGCCTTGGCATCTCTTAATCTAATCAAACTGAACAGTTTAAATTAACCATTATATGACCCAACTTTTATATTCCTTTAACAATCACAAAATTATCATAAAAGGAAAAATTTGAGATAATTTTTCTGTTGTGTTCGACTGCTGTACCTGCAATATTTGAAGTACGAATCATACCATTCTCAGATAAATTGTTTATGATTTATGATTTCAGTTCCCTATGCCTGTGAAATGACACTATTCTGATCATAAGAAACATATTTTACACCAAATGCGTTTTTTAATATTTTATTTTTGTATTAATGCATTAGAATTATACATAATATTGTGGTTCATTTGGACATAATTATATAAGCATGGAATAAGTTTTTTAAAACTCAACTTTAATTTGCTTTCAGATTTGACTCTTTAAATATTTTATTTACCTGTGTAGGCTGTTAGCTATCTGACTAGATTATCATTTGAACAGCTGTAGTTGAAGTTTCTATATTGGCAGGTGTATTTGCCTACCTTTAAAATAATCTAATGAACTTTAGTTAATTATGACACATCACCTTAAGGAACCCCCTTCACTCAGAGGAAATTCCTAAATAATGATGTCATTCTATGATCTTTCCTTTGGCTACTGATAAACAAATGGCCATATATGCACTTATTCAGGTTAAGTGGTCAGTTTCTTATACTTTAACATTTATTCTTCTTTTCCTTTTAGCACTTGATTGTGAATATTACAATGAAGGTATGTGACATTTTAAAAAAGAATATCACTTTTTTTCTATTAGATATATTTTTAGATTAAAACTTTTTGAAGAGTGAACTCAGTATAAATAGTTAATAATTTGGTATATAACCTTATAAGACTTTAAATTTCAAAATTTATCTAAATTTCTGAGTATTTGTGTTAAAAGTTATTTCTTGAAAAATAATGAAACAATATGTAGCTTAAGATCTCAGCACCCAGAGATTCTCAACAAATAGTTTTTAGATGATATAAATAAATGAGTAGAGTTGATTCTTTTCTTAGGTAAAAAGAATAAAAGACATACACCAAATATGTACCTTTAACTATTATGTATAAATATAAACATTATTAAAAAATCTTCAAATTTTATTTTATTTTTTGTACCAGGGATTGAACTCAGGGGTACTCGACCACTGAGCTACATCCCCAGCCCTATTTTGTGTTTTTTTATTTAGAGACAGAGTCTCACTGAGTCACTTAGTGCCTCGCCATTGGGAAGGCTGGCTTTGAACTTGCGATTCTCCTGTCTCAGCTTCCCAAAGTGTTGGGATTACAGGCATGCACCAACACTCTCAACTCTTCATATTTCATTTTTAATTGGCAATAATTATGTGTATATACATATTTACAGTATACAGTATAGCGTTTTGATACATGAATATATTGTGGAATGATAAAATCAGTCCAATATATTCATCTCTTCAATATTTATCATTTCTTTGTGGTGAGAACATTTTAAATCCTTTCTTTATCTATGTTTTTTTTTTTAAACCAGCAGTTCCTGTCATTTGTGACAACATGGGTGAATCTAGAGGATATTAGGCTAAGTGAAATAAGCCAGCCAGAGAGGGAAATATCATATGATCTCAATCATATGGGATTTATTATTATTTAAAATAGTCAAACTCAGAACTAGAAAGCAAAGTGGTGATTATCAGAGCTGTGCGGTGGTGGGTGAATGAGGAAGGCAGAGATATTGGTCCAGACTGTGGAGTTTCAGTTAGATAGGAAGGATAAATTCTGGTGATCAAAAGCATAGCATAGGACAAAGACTGTAACTTTGTTTTTTATTATGTTGTAGAAATCAAAGGAACAAAATATAAATGTGATGATAACATAGAGAATTTATTTTGCCACCACTGTAGGCAAACATAATTATTTACTTACCCCAGAATGGAAACTTTTTGATAGAATGATAATGAAAATCTAGCCTTACTAAGTATCCTAATTAATGATGAGAATCTGAGAGGGTGTGCTGCCTAATGCTAAGACATAGATGTAAGAAGAGACAGAATTATATCCTCAGTGAAAATGCCAGAATATAGCAGAGTTATCAAACTGCTTCTTATCAAACCTATTTAATTTAATAGCCACCAAAATTTAATGCAGACAAGTGAGATGATCTAGGGATGGTGCATTTTGTTAGATGGACAAACTCTGGACTCATGATGGATGGATGGGTAAGTTACAGCGGTAGTTATAGAGAAGATGGACAAAGCAACCAATCTGGGGCACTTTGAGTGGCTTTTGAGCCAGGCAGAGATCTATCAGCTCTAGGTGTCTAATGAATGCTGGATACCTTTGGAGAAATAGAGATGGTTAGTTAAAAATAAAAAGGGAATTTTAGTGTTTGGTTATTTTATTACATCTATAGAAGTTATAAAGATGAGGCAAATCCAACATTAAAAAAAAAAAAGAACTGTGGTAGTTAAAGAAAATCTTACCAAAAATATTTTTTGTTCAAGATTTTAAACAGGTGCAGACACAAAAACATACAAACATTCCATATTAGTCCTTTGGATTCCATGATTAAAATGCAACTGATTGCCTATTAATGATAGCAATAGTAAAAATATTCTTAGGTTTTGCTATCTTTAAAAAATTTTTTTTTTAGTTGTAGGTAGACACAATACCTTTGTTTGTTTATCATTATGTGGTGCTGAGGATAGAGCCCAGTGCTTCAACATGTGCTAGGCAAGCACTTTACCACTGAATCACAACCCCAGCCCCAGCTTTTGCTGACTTAACTACTCTTCCTATATCATATAATTTAAACTTCCAAATATGTTGTTATTTTATTACCAGCACTTTACAGAAGAGGAAATTGAGGCAAAAGAGATTAAATAGCTAACAATGTGATTAGCTGGAACTTATAAACAATCTGACTTCAGAGCCAATGAGCTTGATCTCTACCTGGTCTAGTATTGTAGGAACGATCATCATACACTTTTATCTCATGTTCTACATAATGTAACCACACACTGACTTGAGAACATGCTCCAATAACTTCCTCACTGAAACATTTTTATCTCACACAACTCTGCTGTGAACATCTCCATCTGTGCCTCTGTACTTTCTGGCATTTCTTTTGCAGACCATTGGACACACAGTCAGAATCTTCTTTGCATACTGAATCACTGTCGCTTACTACTTGGTACATTTTGCCTTCTGTCAAGTCAGCTGCACTTCTAGTGATGATTCTGTTTTCTAATGTGTTGGAGAATTCTTTAAACCAGTTCTTCTAGTTCCATTTTAAACACCATATTGATCATATGAGAAGGTGAACATTGGGCATTTGTTTGGAATACTGGTTGGCTTAGCACAGTGCCAGGGGCTCTGTGATCAAAGTAAGAAAATGCAATCAATGTGTCACGAGGAGTAAGAGTTTGTAAAAGCAATTCAGTAGAGAGAGATGATTAAAGGAGATTATAGAATTGTGGAGGCTCTTGATAATAATCATAAGAAGAAAGTGGTTTTAAATGACTATTCTTGGTTTGTTTTATTCCAAACAATGTCACAGCTATTGTAAACTTATCTAGTTTTCTTAGGACTTTTTTTTTTTTTTTTTACTGAAATCTCTTTCTTTACTTACCACACGTTACCTACTATTATACAGTAGATAGTTATGTATTTAAGGGAAATACATAAAAAATTATGATTCTGTGGAAGAAAAATTTTTAAATACTAGGAAAATTCAGAGGTTACAGATAAGATTACTTCAATAATCCTTAGCACAAAGATTCTACATAATATCTTCATGTTCATTACTATGAGATTTAGTTAAAATGTAAAGGTTTGTTATTGCTATCTTTGTAAATGAACAAGGACTTTGAGATCCTGCTAAAATTGTTATGTAACTTTTTAAAGCTTAGAGTGATTTTATTAGATAGAATATGCTTATTGCTGTGTTTAAAGAATCACTGTAGGAAATTATTACTTTTTAGTAGATAATGAAATTTTATTTCTCCCTGCAGAAAAATAATGATAAGGTCAATGACTTTTGTTTCTGAATGGTGGTGAAAATGCATGAAAATATTTCAGAAGCACAGTGCCAATGAATGGGGAGTCAATTTTAAAGCATTAGGTTTTTATACAAATGGATTTCTTCCATGACAGTTGTCTCTTGGAGGGGCTGTCGTGGAGGCATCTGCAACAGGGTGAAGGAAGGTTTTGTTCAGCCATCTGTCTCCTTTCTCATTCTTCAGCTGAGTGTCCTCGAGGGTGCTTTAAGCCCTCAAGTGGCTGTTATATTTCTTCTTTATTTTGACTTGTATCTCATTATAATTTACACATTTATCTGCTTATTTAAATATTATTCACATATTTACATGATCTGCATATTTATAAACTGAAGTACATTTGTATCTTGGGAGTTTAGTGTTATTTTGCTCTTGTTCTTCCTAGAAAATTAGTCATTAGATGGTGAAAACTTTTGGTTTAAATTTCTTTGGCTCTTATATATTTTAACTCACAATGAGACACTGTGTGTAGTACACATTTGTAATAGGGAGGCGAGTCCATTGCTGCCAGGCTCTAGAGACACTCCTCAGTGTTGCTGCTCAGCCACGCGTTGGTGTGGGAGCAGTTTTTCAAATCCTCTTCTCTACTCAAGGTATCTGAGTCCTTAACAAAACTCTAGTTCTTGTGGTGTAAGTGTCCCCAGCTGTCTCATGGTGACGAGTTCCAGATGACGTTAGTGGAGGGAACAACCTTTGAACATAGGTTGTCTTCAGAGTTCCTCTTCCTCTTGGTCTGCATGATGGAAATTTTGATCCTCATTCCTCTTCCTACTTGGAAAACTACTTATCCAATCCAATTCCCCTCTTCTTTTTCCTTAGGCCTGGTTTCAGTCCTTAAGGAAAAAAACCCTGTTCTCATCTCTGTTTTTTCCTTCTTCTTCAGGGTGGGCTGGAAAGATAAAATTGTGCTTGAGATAAAAATGAGAGAAGTGGGAAAGTGAAATATATTAAAAGTAATAATCTTTTATGATACAATATGAGCTACTGCGGGCGTATTAACATTTAACATAACCTACAACACACACATACACATGCACATATACATCTGTTAAAAGTATACAGATGGTGATTATATAATTTAATATGTGATGATTCAGAAGATACTTCGAATTTTTATAATACTCAGTTATGTTGAGAACACTAAGTGGCATAGAAATTGGGATGAAGTCAAACTGATCATCATAAAATCTAATTCATACATCTTTTGAACAGCAGTGAACTTATTTGTCATTTGCTTACTTATCTTTATAAGCTGAAGTTCACAGAAATATCACTCGGGTTTTGGGCTTGGTTCTAGACTAACTAGTTTTTAGTATACTGAATATTTTCTTCCTTGTTGGAAACTATTTAAGTGCATGAGAAATAGTAGTTTAAATGTAAAGACTTTTGATTTCTTGGTTGAACTTCATCTTATTTTCTCTTATTTTATAGACATACCTCACTGGTGAAATTTAGTAATTCCCAGAACAATGAAATGTGTATTATGACTGTGAGTTCTTTTTTTTCATGCACTGGCACTAAGGAGAGATGATTTTTATTGGAGGACTGTCATAATACATGGCTGTTGATACAGCTAAACTTACTTTGTTTATTGAGGATAGATTAGAATCTTGAAATGTTAGAGATGGAAAGTCACCTAGACAAATTTCTTCATATAGGTGAGAAAAATTGAGGCTCAGAAAGCTTAAGTCAAACTTCTATCCAATTCTGCTTGATATATACAGAGATAGGAACATGTGCATGTATGTATTCACATATATATGTATACATTTTCATATATGTGTATATACTGTATATTCCAGATTACATATTTGTAAATATGTATGATGTATTCTGAAGTATTATTATTATTGAAAAAAAGAGTTATTTTATTAGGGATATTTTTAAATTGTTCAACATATTTGGAGTTTTTTTATTAAAACATTTTATTGAAATAACATATTGAAATTGTAAAATCCTGTGCTAATTGTAATTCTCTTACTTGTACTTATATAGGGCTTGGAGAAGGACCATATATGCTGGCAAGTTACGGGCAGAGTGGCCTTATTCTGGGTGCCAATATGACTAGCAGGAGAATTTTCTCTTTGCCAAGAAGTAGTATGAATGGCAATTTATTTTTTAATTTTATGATAACTCCAGGCCTTTTTAAAGAAAAGGCATCATGTAAGTATAATTGAAAATATGAATTTAGTTTTATATTTGTAAGATTTCACTATTCATTAAGCAAATACTTATTGAGAATTTCGTGTTTATGACCTTTTTCCAAGTTCCCTAAAGAGTATAAATATGACATTAACACATGAAACACTATCTCTTTTGCATGTAAAATAATTTATTTATCAAGTGGCATGTTTTTGTTAGAATCGCAATTTGTTTTGAGTTTTTGGTGTTAAATAAAGCACAGCTTAAATTTTCTTAGTATTAATAGTAGAACTTAATTTGAAATTTTTTGAAAGTCAATCCACTAATTCCTGACATTCAAAGGACTTTAATGTCAGATCAAAGTAAAAGAAAAAATGTATTTGACATCAAAGAAGTTAAATAGCAGGTATATATATCAGAACGTAGACGATCACTGAAATAGCACATTATCCTTAGCAAGCCTCACCTGTCCTGGTTCACAGATATATCCTGGGTTATTAGAACCTGGTCCTACATTTACTGGTTGCACCTGCAGGTCTGGTTTACTAGTTGCACCTCTCTTGACTGAAAGTAGGTTCCCTCTGGTCCAGTGATGCTAGGCTATGGTATTACTATGTTATTACTATGTACTTTACCTAGAACCATGCATGGTATATTATTTAAGCTTATGAAAAAATTCTTGAATGGGTGAATCAAACATAAATTTTACTTATTCTGAGAAATCTTCCAATTCTCCAGTTAGGATGAATTCTTTTAAAAAGAAAGTCTCTAAAAGCACCTATTGCTCTCTGAAGTTTTGATTTATGTTGGACACATTTTTTCCTCATACAAAATGTTCTCTTTTCTTTGTATTTTCCAGTGCTCACCAGAGGGACTTGCAGATTTTTACCACACAATAAGTGCCTTTGAAATCATATTGAATATGATAGAGTTATTCATTTTATGATTTACAATAACTAATGTTCTTTATAGAGAAATCCAAATAATGTTTACTTCAGAAAATTAGGCTACTATCTCAATTAAAAAACTTTAATATAATAGATTTTACAAATACAAAGAAAAAATTTAAAGTATATAACAAAAAAGGATGTTAATTCCACAATATTTTGTAAAACCTAATTGCTTATTAGCCATTCAATCATCTTTTGGGAAATAGACATTGATATTGAGTAAATAATTTTTTCTTGATGCAGACAAATGTCTTACAAGAACATTTGCTCATTAAAGAATGCAGTAATATTGAAGTGCCTAAATTGATCTATTTCTCTATTGTCTCACTGTTTTTTGTCATCCAATCTAGCTATTTGTAGATTTAGTGCGTTTGATAATGTTAAACTTGCAAATACAAATATACTTTGAATTAATCATTCAGTTCCTTGTATGTAACTGTGTATTCTGGAATCCTCATTGATAGTTCTGTTTTCCTCTCAAAGGGCTTCATAAATCATTTAAAAAATAGACATTACTCAAGATTGATTTTGGGGTGGAGGAAGCTATCATTCTTATTCACTCCATTTAAAGTACTCTGTTTTCATTTAGAGATCTCAGAATTCATTTCTGAAATATTTGGAATTGACAGTATGTATGGCAGTTGGCTGGTAATATTTTTTCAAATTTATAAGTACATTGTATCATGCCAATGTTAGTGATCTGCCTCCTCCTGAGACTCCAAGGAGTTGTCAAGACACTGCTCTGTGTTTTACAGCATTGGCACTTGTCTCCTTGGAATCTGCTGAAAGGCCCAACTATTTTCTGTGTGTTCACAATGATGACACTCTTAGCTTGGAGCTGTGGGAGGCGAACTCAGCCTTTCATCAGAGAGCAACATTTTTCCACCATCAGAGCCTCTGGATTTCTGGTTACAGTGCATTTGAATTATACAGCAAGAAGGGCTTTTTCATCACATTCAAAGACTTCAGTGTCAAAGCATCAAAATATGATGATTCTGAAGAATTCAAACAGTCAAGTAGTTTCAGCATAGAAGGTATGTGTCCTGAGATCTCCAAAAAGAGAACAAATAGATAATTTATATTATGCAGAGTATTTATTAGTTTTCATTTGTTGTTTTTAGATATACATGACAGTAGGGTATATTTTGATGTATTATACATACATGGGGTGCAATCCATTATAGTTATAATCTCATTCATGTGGTTGAACATGATGTGGAGTTACAGTGGTCATGTATTCATATATGAGCATAGACAGGTTATATCTGATTAATTCCACTGTCTTTCCTATTGTCATTTTCCATCCTGTCCCTTCATTCCCCTTCGTCTAATCCAATGAATTTCAATACTTCCCCTCCCTACCTTCCCTTGTTATGGGTTAGCATCCACATATCAGAGGAACATTTGACCTTTGCTTTTGGGTGACTGGCTTGTTTCACTTAGCAAGAAAGCCTCCAGTTTCATCCATTTACCTGCACATACCATAATTTTATTCTTCTTTATAGCCAAATAATATTGTATTTTGTATATATACAACATTTTTTATCCATTCGTCTGTTGAAGGGCATATAGGTGGGTTCTATAGCTTGGTTATTGTGAATTGAGCTGCTGAGAACATGGATGTGGCTGTGTCACTGTAGTACGCTAATTTTAAGTCCTTTGGGTATACACCAAGGAGTGGGATAACTGGGTCAAATGGTGGTTCCATTCCACGTTTTCTAAGGAATCTCCATGCTGCTTTCCAGAGTAGTTGTACCAATTTGCAGTCCCACCAGCAATGTATGAGTGTACCTTTTCCCCTACATCCTCACCAACATTTATTGTTACTTGTATTCTTGATAATTGCCATTCTAACTGAGATTAGATGAAATCTGTGTAGTTTTGATTTGCATTTTGCTAATTGCTGGATGTTGAATATTTTCAACAAATGTTGAAATTTGAAAATGTTGAAAATGTTGATCATTTTTTTCATATATTTTTTGACCATTCATATTTCTTCTTCTATGAGGTGTCTGTTCAGTTCCTTTGCCCATGTATTGATTGAGTTATTTGGTTTTTTTTGGTATTAAGCTTTTTGAATTCTTTATATATCCTGGAGATTAATGCTCTATCTGAGGTGCAGGTGGTAAAGACTTTTTCCCATTCTGTAGGCTCTCTTCATGTTATTGATTGTTTTAATGTTAGAATATTTTCTACTATATACAAGTATATAGATTATAAATTCTTAAATAAATTTTTTAACATAGCTACCCCTAAGTTTATTCATCTATAAAACAGGAGAAATAAGAACAACCCTAAAGAAACATTTATAGTTGTTACCCCAAGTATTCTACCAGGACTGTCTGGAATTTGGGATTAGAATCCACCATGTCTACTGATGCTTAGTGTTAGTATCTACTTTTACTTTTTCTTTCCTAGAAGGCAACTTCTGGGTAATCTTATTCTCAGTGATAGGGACAAGATGTTTATCTCTGTCTTTTGATTTCAAGGGTATTTCCATTGACCTCTGGAGAATTTCCCTAGCTTAGCAAAAGCCTTATGTTGTTTCTGGAGAGCCTTATAGCAATTGAATTGCTAGTAGTCTATAGCAATTGAAAGAATGTCAGAAAATAATCTCACTTCTTTACACAATGTTTAAAAGTCATGTTCTGTTTTCAAAATCCAAGAGATTGATTCTACCTTAAGTCTCCCAAGCAAGTGGTTTGATCTTAATCAACCCAACCCCCTAAAGCAGTCTCAGAGGGAGAAACTCTTTCTATTGTGCATAAGTTCTTGTAAAACTCTCAAATGCTTTGGATTTTTAAAAAAATTCAAATTGGCTTCAAAAGTTTACCTGTTGAATAGAGTTCCTATATTCTATCAAAGGTTCTAAGTCTGGCAAAGTTTTGCACAAATCCAGCTGCCAGAGTTCTACCCTGGTGAGGGTCACTAAGCCAGGCCAAAGGAGCTCCAGCCCAGTTCCACTCCAGAGTTCCTGTGGACC
>CM053403.1:35292490-35315118 GCA_028644305.1 Xerus rutilus | reverse complement strand
CTTGATAGGATATTTAAGATGTAGATAATAAAGCCTTTTTATAATAATATTGGCATTAATGTTTTGTAGAATGTATGAATCTAATAATCAGACTTGATTATTGAAAGATTATATTTCCTTAGAATCAGGATAAAGTGGACTCTGAGCTTTAATTGGACAAGAGAATAATATAACCTCAGTTCTTATGTTGGCTTTATTTCTTTAGTAGAATACTATTCCAGATGTTCTCTACTGATTTTAGTCCACAAGCCCAAGCCCACAGACTGTTGAAATTTGAGACTCTTACTTGGCATCAATGCTACAGACAAGGACTGACAATATTTACCATGGCCAAATGTCCTGGGGCTTCAAAATGGTCTCCTGTGGCTCATATGCAACCACTTCCTCCCATGGGATTGCCACATGGGGAGAGGCTCTTGAGAATAGAGCCTCTGACCCTCCCTGGCCTTGTTCTCACAGGCAGCCCTGGTCCTGTCTCCATCCAATCCACCAGAGGTCTGGATTCACTTTTCAATAAGTGTATGTTTAATAATAAATAGAGAAAACTACTGAAGATGCTGTTTTTGACCTACAGGCATCTTCAAGGCAAGGATAGTCAAAGATCATGTCAGTCCATTTGGATGTAGGGGAATTTAGGAATAGAAAGTAACAGCAGAACTGATATGGATTAACATATCAATAATTTTTTACTGTATTTGCACTGATTTATAGACCATGGCTTTAGTGTGCCTCAAATATAAGTGTATATTTTGAATGTTCTATGTACATATTCTGCCTTAATCATGATTCTTTATCATCCTCTTGCTTGTGATTTTGTAAATGGAAATATTATGGTATGGTAGCAAATGGAGTAACTCTCAGAGCTTGAACAGGGGAACAGAGAATTTTAGGAAGACTGTATCTTATCTGCATATATTCAATACAGCTTTTTGTTTTGCATTTACATTTTTTCATTTGATTTTTTTCCACGTAAAGGGTTGAAGGATGCTTGCCTCACTGCCCTAAAAATATGATCCTCGATGAGGTCACGCTCAAATGTGTTTATCCAGGAGACTGTAAGTGTGAACCTTGCTTAATTTACTCTGACAAGTGGAAAGCATGAATATTTTTTTCCTCTATGAAGCAGGTAGTTATAAACAGAAATTTTAGACAATAAGCTCTCTCTCATAAGTCTTCTTTAATATCTTTTCCATGGGTTTTGTGGTGGTGTTGTTCCTAATTACTTTCTAAGTCTTGCCTCTCATATCCCTCCTCTTATTCCCTCCAAAACATTTTCTTTGAAGGGAAAGATCCCTGTATGAAATATGTAGGTCTTACTTTACACAAACAGAAATTAAGGAAGAACACCTTTGCTTCTTTGTAGGCATTCCTGTGATTCCCACAGAGCCAGCATTAGTGCCACCAAGTGAACCATCTCTACCCATGCTTTCAGGTATCATTACAATTTTACATAGTAAAATGAGCATTCCATAATATAAGTCTTGGCACATTTACCAAAGCTGCAGGTATTAGGTTAATCCCATGGACTAGAAAACCCAACAGGCACTTTTACTTCCTTAAGGAATTGTTCATGGACTCAGCATGTCACATTTTCTGTTACTGGTCTGTATACTCTTTTAGTTAGTATAGACTACTAGGATTCTACTAGAATTTTCCTCATGTTGCCCAGAATTTAGGTTTTATTTAACCCTGCTTAAAGTTTCTAGTGACTGAATTGGCTCTAAGGAGATGCAGATGTAATCCAGCTTCTTCAGAACCTCTGCTGCCTTTTTTGTGTTCTGTCCCAGGCTCTACAAGAGGCTTTTACTACCCTTGCTTCCCTTCTTCACTGTGAAACTTGCCTCAGGAAATAATTGAATAAATCTACTGACAGTGAGGCTTGCCTAACTCATTATATTATTTCTCCTGGAATGACTATTTAGAAAAGTTCAAATTCAGATATTTATATTGAGCAAGTTTTAATTGAACATTGACAATGCCATCTACTGTCCTGGCACTGAATGGGACCAGCCACTATTCTGGCACTGAAGGCATGGTAGATAAATCATAGCCCTATCCCCAAATAGCTAATAGTCCACAGTCTATTGAAGTGTAGTTAGTCTTCTGTATCTGTGGGTTCCACATTTGTGGATTCAACCAAGTGCAGATCAAAACTATTTGGGAAAAAAGATTGCATCTGTGCTGATATGCTGAATGTGTACAGATATTTTTCTTTGTCATTATTCCCTAAGCAATACAATATAACAAATTGTGTGTGTATGTGCATGTAGCATTTATGTTGTATTAGGTATTAGAATTAATCTAGAGATGATTTAAAGTATGTGGGGGATGTATATAGGGTATATGAAAAGACTCTGTCATTTTATATGAGGGACTTGATTGCCATAGATTTTGGTGTATGGAGGAAGTCTGGAATCAATCCTCATGGACACCTTGAGATGACTGTAGTATAATCAGGGTATATAGGAATAGCATACGGGAGGGGCATTGTACTTATTTTGGAATTGTAGTCTCAGAAGGGTTACAGAAGGTAGGGGTTGTGTAGAAAGAAATATGTTCTAACTAGGTGGTACCAGTAAGTGTAAAAGGTTGGATGTTAAAGAATATTTCACATGATGAGACTTCCGGCTGGTCAGTGTCTTGAACATGCAGCATGTGAGGAACAGTTCCAAGAGATAGGATGAAAGAGATTATTAGGGGGCTAGGTAAAGGGTCCATAGCAAAAAACTTAGAATTTTTTTCCCTGAAGGCAATGGTGAATCATTGAAGGGATTTAGGAGTCTTTTGGCATTTTTTAAATTATAGCCTGAGTATAAGCATCACTAGTACAATTATTCTTATTAACTAACATTGATTGAATACTTATTGTGTGCCAGGCATTGGATTAAATACTTGGCATACATTTAAAACTTATAAGAGCAACAGGAGAGTGGTGTTATCACCCTTGTAGAGATGAGCAATTACACTATTTTTGTAAAAGCATGTTTTGGGAAGGGCCAGAGATACTTTCCCAACATTGTTCAATCTATAGAGGGAATAAGTTTATTAAATAAGACTGCATATTCTGACATCCATGGCATAGACTATTAATTCTTCTACGTGCTGCTGTCTACTTTGATCTAATAGCCCCCAAATCAATATTTAACATGTATTGCAAATGTGTAAAACTATTTAATCATAACTATACTTCATGACCCTCAGGGATAAGAAAAGGAGAGCTGTTTCTATTTGTAGATGACATAGATAGATAGGTAGGTAGGTAGATAGATAGAGATATTATCCTAAGGAATCTGCCAAAACCTACTAAAAGTAATAAATGAGTTCACCAAAGTTGCAGAATACAAGAACAGCATAAAAAATCAACTATATTTCTATACACTAATAATGAATTATATGAAAAGAAAATAAATCCATTTATAGTAGCATTGAAAAAGAGTAAAATACTTAGGAATATATTTAGCAAAAGAGCCGAAATAGAATTAAAGCTGCAATGAAAGCTACAAAACATTACGGAAGGAATTTAGCAGTTAAAAGTAAATGTATTTGAAGATTTAATATTAAGATTTAATATGCTCAAATTTGTTTTATAGGTACATATAATCCTTGTTATAATCCTTGTTGCTACTTTGCAGAAATTGGCAAACTGACCCTAAAGCCATATGAAATTACAAGGAACTTAGAATAGCCAAATCAATCTTGAAAAAGAAGCAAAAAGTTGGAAAACTCACACTTCTCAATTTCAAGACTTAATGAAAAGCTGTAGCTGTCAAGACATCTTGACTATTACTGTATACCCAGATAATTCTTATAACCCTTTGATTATTTTAGCTAACAATTCATTCGTTCACAGTTGAGACCACTGAACCTCCCAGTCACTAGAATTTTCCATGATTTTGTTTGTATTGTACTAGAACTTTATATTATCTTTCTTTGCCTGAAAGTTTGTGATAATGGAAATAAAGATATTTAAATCTAAATTAAATATCACACTCTCTACACAATACGACATCTAATACATGTATCATGAACATTGCTCCTAAGACCAAGGAATTTTTGTTGTTCTTTACCTATTTTTCACTTTAGGAGCTATAAAATAATAACAAGAATGGGAGTTATTTGTAGAAATTATTTAACCCAAAATATAGAAATGATCTCTTATGTCATTGTGGTAGGCTCTCTAAAAATGTCCAGGTGTTAATCCCCAGAATTTGTGAATATGTGACCTTACTTGGCGAAGGGCTTTTGCAGATGTGAAGATGCTCATGGGTTTTATGACTGGATCTGAAGATGAGGAAATTACCCTGAATTATCTACGTGGGAGACATGTTAGGGTCAGAGAAGATGGCAACAGAATCATAGGAGAAAGAGTTGGAGATATTAAGTTATAGTTTTAAAGGTGAAGAAAGGGAGCACAGGCCAAGGAATTCAGGCAGTCCCTAGAAGGAAGTTGAAGGCGAGGAAGCACATTATACTTTAATGCCTCCAGAAAGAACATGGCCTTGCTGATTCCTCCGTTTTAGCACTTCTGATCTCCAGATCTGCTAAATAATAAGTTTCTGTTGTTTTAAGCAACACCAACAATTTACTACAGCAGCAACAGGAAATGAATACCATATTTTTAAATACTATCAATGATGGACATTGCACCACAGTGTGGGAAAATTTCTTCTATTATTCTTGTCTGTAGAATAATATAGAATTCAGTCTGTAGTCCTTCGGACTGAATATTTTAGAGATTTCTCTAAAAGCATAGAAGTGCCTTACAAATGCGTTTGCCAATGGTGTCTTCCCTTTTCCTGGCCACGTCTTCACCATACTCACCTATGTGGTCCAAATTATCACTATTCTGCTTAAAAGGAGCACACCAAGCTTTCACCAATGGAAGAGAACCAGCTTCTCTAGTTATTTTGACAACGCAACAAAATTTGTAACTCCTGAGACTCTTTGGAGATACCATTGGTATTTTTACCTGTTCAAACAATTGTGTTAACACCATAAGATAGTGAAGGTGTTTATAGAATGGGTATTAAAAGCCAGGGCCCTGGAATCAGAGTTCCTCGTTAGAACTCTACTCCTGCCACTTTTCAAACTAACTTCCCAACCAGCTTAGTTTCCTTATCTGTAAAATGATGATAGCATTTTAAAGTTTTTATCTCCTTCACAAATGAAATAATCTATATAAAAGTTATTAGCACATTTTCTGCCACATGCATTCCACACATGATGAATACCATTCCACTAATTAATTTCATCTTCATTTTTAGTAGGTCCAGAAATGATTACTCCATCAGACGTCACTGTCTTTGACACAGTAATGCCTACAACAGGTTTGGAATGTGAGGTATGACTGGGTAATCTGTTTCAGCTATTTGTTATTTTCTTTAGCATCTGCTCTTGTTTCTTTATCACTATTCAAATACCATTAAACTTCTTTGGGTTATCATTGCTAAAAGATAATAATAGTAATATGCATTATATTTTAAAAACTATGTTTTCTTATCTGACTCAGATAATTCTTATTATATTCTAGTCACAGTATAAAAAACAAAATTTAAATAAGAACTTAAATGTGATTTCTTAATAAGGAGTCATCTAGTGTGGCCTTGTCCATCAATCAGGCATTCATAAAATATTTATTGAGTAGCTACTATATGCCTGTGCAAGATGATAACAATACATTGGCAACCAAAACAGATAAAGTCATTGGCCCCTAGAGATTATGGTTTTCTCAGCTGATGCTTGAGCAAATATCTTCTTCAAATATGACACTCATTTTGATAAACTAGCTATTTATTTAATCAATATTTATTTAGCCCCATTTCTGGCCAAGAACTGTTTCAGGCACTATTGATAAAATATCAATAAAAAGTAGGCCAAAATTCCTACCTTTTTGGAGTTTGCATTATATTGGAGTTTCTGAGATCACCAATAAGTACAAAATATTATTTATATAAAAATGTTAGAAAGCATTGTTCAGGAGAATAATGAAACTGTTTTAAATAAGTTGGTTAGAAAATCTTCACCAATTAGGTAACTTTAGAACAAAGGATCTAAAGAAGGGAGAGACTGAAAAATGCAAAGGATCATGAGTAAGAATGTCCTGAGACAAGAATGTATTTAACATTAGAAGAATAAGAGAATAAAGGTGGGTATGGTGGTATATGCCTGTAATCCCAGCAGCTCAGGAGGCTGAGGCAGGAGGATTGCAAGTTCAAAGCCAGCCTCAGCAAAAGTGAGGCACTAAGCAACTCAGTGAGACCCTGTCTCTAAGTAAAATACAAAATAGGGCTGGGGTTGTGGCTCAGTGGTTGAGTGCCCCTGAGTTCAATCCCTAGTACTCACCCCCACCAAAAAGAATAAGAAAATAATTATTATCATATTTTAAAATAGAATGTGATTTATAAACTTTGAAAGCTTTAACTTGTATTTATCTACAAGTTTTAAGGGATCTGTAAAAAATTAATTTGTAATTATACTAATTATGCACTTTAAATTGATGTTACATACGAATTTTTAATAAGATATTTGGATAGGATTAAGTTGTGATTTTTTTAGACCAACATGAACAGAAGTTATATTCATATACCAGCTCTACATAACATAATAGGAAAGGTTGCCTGCCATGATCAAAACTTGCTTACAAAGTGCTAACCTCCAGAATGTAGGAAAGGACTTTATTTTGTCTGAGTGTAATTCAGATGCTAAATCAATATTAAAATAAAGCTTAAATTAAGTACGTATTGAATATTATAGAGGATACATCAACAAAAGCTTGTAGTGAAATTTTTAATCTTTTCTTTCAAAAGTTTTTGCATTTAGGAAGTATACACTATTGGCAATGTGATTGTAAAATTAAGAAATCAATTGAGAACATTCATTGAAAATAGGAGAAAACTTACTACTTTTTCTCTTCTATTAACAGCCTCAACAATTTGATCCTGTATATAACTGTAGCCAATATATATGCCTTAATATGGAATGGACATTATACAACTGGTCTCTTAATTGCCCAAAGGAAGTGGAAATGCCGGACTGTGGTTTCCGGGGAAGACCTGTTCAAGTGAATACTGATATCTGCTGCCCTGAGTGGGAATGTCCTTGTAAGTTTTCATTTCTTATGTGCTGGCTAATGTTTCAACCAGGGGAGGTTGTTGCTTTTTGGAACTGATCATGTCATTATGCCATTATTGTTTTTGAGGTTTCTTCATGTGATTGAAAAATTTTGGTTCACAGTATATGACATTTTGAATTGCTTCTCATCAAACATAAGGCTAAGTGAAGAGATTTTTTTTTTAAAGCAGCTATTGCTAAAAGTACGAATAGTTAATAGACTAATTCCACTTTACATCACTTTATCTTAGGTCGATGTTCCATGTTGTCAGAGCTGAGCATCATTACATTTGATGGAAACAATGCTGCATTGTATAGTCTGGCTTCTTACATCTTAGTAAGAATCCCTGGGGAGCTCATAGTTGTTCATATTGAAAAATGTTCCTTGAATCAGGTAGGTCCTGATCCATTTTTGTAGTCATTTCCTTATAAATATGTTGAGGTATATTGTAACATTTGGGATTGTAAGAATAAAAAGGTGCTTAAAACCTTATACTGGCATTCTGATATTTAAATAAAAAGTGCTTTATGTAAATATATTGAGAGGCATATAATATTACCCTAAATGATATTTTTAAAACGTCAAGTTATGAATTTCTTTTAAAAATGTTTATTGGTCAGAATGGATAGTGGGAAGTGACTGCTAAAAGGTATAAGGCTTCTTCTTTTTTTTTTTTTTGCCTCTTTTTTTAGGGCTATGATGTCCATTTTATTCTACCATTTTTACTGTCCCCTCCTCCCTCCCTGTCCTTTGACCAAAGTTCCTCCATTATTCCTGTGTCCCCTCCCCCATTACGGATCAGCATCCACTTATCAGAGAGAACATTTGGCTTTTGGTTTATTGGGATTGGCTTACTTCACTTAGCATAATGTTCTCCAACTCCACCCATTTACCTGCAAATGCCATAATTTTATTCTCTTTTATTGCTGAGTAGTATTCTATTGTATGTATATACCACAGTTTCTTTATCTATTCATCTATCGAAGGGCATCTAGGTCAGTTCCACAGTTAAGCTATTGTGAATTGAGATGTGGTATTGTAATGCCCAGACTCGAGACCACCAGAGACCACCAGGAGTCCGATTCCGATGTAATCACAAAAGGGTCTTTAATTCAAACTCGAGTAGGGTCCGCCAACCCACACCGACGCAGCGGGTTAGGAAGCACGGCCCCGAGTCTAGGGGAGCAGGGATTTTTATGGGTTACAATCGCAAGTAAGGGAGTACATGCCTTGGCATTACATGATTGGGTAAGGGAAAGCGCACGCAGGGGAAACAGCAATAGGATTGGATGGGGATGGGTGAAGTCACTGGGTAGTCAGTGACCTTTAGACTGATAGGTCTGGCTACAATGGGCCCAGTTGACCTTTAGGTTATTGATAGGTCTGGCTACAGTGAGCTCATTGCCTGGCCTTCTGATTAGCTGACTCAAGTTGCAGAACCACTTTTGGCGCCAGGGAGGGGTGCTGTTGTGTTGCAACTTCCAGTAACTGGGTGGGGGACCTAGGGCTCTGGACAAGAGGCCTAGAGTCACAAAATGGCTTTAGTCTGGTCCTTTCAGTATAAGGCTTCTTTTTGGGATGATTAATGTCTCTTCAAATGGTTTGTGGTTGCACCATTTTGTGAGTATATTGTAAACCATTGAATTATATTCTTCAAATGGGTTAGTTGTATGTTGTGTAAATACTATCTTAAATAAAGCAGTTAAAAATTTTAAAAAGTATGTTCTGTACTTCTTTTCAGAATGGAAACTCATTTAGAAAGCTAGTGAGTATTTGCAAATTATTTATTAAATTCGTTCTGTTTATGACTTAAATTGTGTTTAACTGTGTTTCAACTAAAATTGTGTTTAACTTCATTAAATCTCACTTTTTTCAAAATAAGGCTTCCTCTGGAAGAATCTCTGGACTTTGTTTTAAGAAGTTAAATGTGACAACATCAATAAATAAAATTCTTGTCAATAGGATAGCAAGAAAGGTAAGAATACAATTGAAAATTTTCTTTATATGGCATGAAAATAAGAAATTATATGAAAAAATATGGAAAAAGAAACATATCAGTGTAGTTTCATTGCTTTTATGGCTAATCATTATTTTCATGGGAAGCCTAAAAATGTGTTTCTTAATATTATGTTTATACGTCCATTTATGTGCCAACTGTTGCATTTATGTCTTTCCTGTGAGGTTAACTTAAGGGACTTGTTAAACGTGCTAATAGATTCAATGAAAGTGGCCAAACTTTTTTAGTAGAGTTAATGTTTGTGTTTCAAATCAGACAAACTGGGAATGATGGGAAGAGGATAGATCATAAAGCTGAAAAGATAGTGGCCTTGGGGAGCAGAATGAAAACCAGGTAGAGAAGAATAGGTGGGAGGGCTGGTTCTGAAGTGTTCCCATCATTAAATTTTTGATGAATAATTGATAGCTAAAATGAGAAAAAAATAACTTTATAATAGTAAATTAAAGAGAAACAATGTGTTATGAATAAGCTTGAAAGAAACCACTTGCTTCTGTAGGAAAAACCCTTATCATAAAGAGTGTATGTTTACTATGTAAGAGTGAGTTAAGAGCTGGGGTCTTTACTCAGATCTAAATTGTCATCCTCTCTAAAGTATAAGAAAAAGATGTGTAAAGATTTGGCTTAAACTGGCTGCGAGATTACAGGCTTTCTGGAAATAATTCCATTAGTTAGCATGGGTCCATAGATTCTAGACTGAAAATAATAATGAAATGAACCTAAAATATAGTAAGATACTAAAAAGGTTTCATTAAATAAAACCTAAAATATATGATTGATATAATTTTTTGGATGAACGCATTTGTATGTAACTTTTATTTTGGTGAAGTTGCTATATTAATAGAAAATGGGTTGAAAATCATTATAATGGTTGAAAATCATTATAATGGTTGAAAATAATCATAATGAAGATAATCATAATGGTCAGCGCCATTATATCAAGCATTTGGGCAGAAGGGCAGTATGAGATAAATTCATCACTGACCAATCACTGGTCATATATTCAATTAACAATCCATTATTTAAGAGACCTTACATGATGAAACACAGGTCCTGATATCAAGTAACTTGTAATTGTGTGGGAAATGCCCAAATCTGCTCACGTAAGGAAGCAAGGAGGTACAGTGATAGAATTATAACCAAGATACAAAAATAGAGAGAAGTCATAGGAGGGTCAGAAGGTTCTCTTTGGAAGAAGTGACACTTAAAATAAATTTTAAAGAATGAGTAGAAAGAGGATAGAGGAAGAGGAATGATGTTTCAGCCCAGGGCAGGAGAATTAACAAAATATAAAGATGAGAAATTAGACGATTAGTGAGATGCAACTTCAAAAAACACATCACTAGTTATAGCCCATGACTTCATGCTGCTGGCATTATGTAAATAACTATTTTTCAAAGTATAATTCTCAGATTGCCTGTTTTAGTATTACCATGTATACATGCTAAAATTCAATCTAGAATACAATTCAGGAAGTAGAATCACAGGGAATCTTAGTCTTTTCAAGTTTGACAGATGACTGTTAAGAACATTATTATAGAACCCAGAGTAAAGAAAACCTCCTGAAATAACTTTATTATCTTAAATTTATATTAGAATATGATAGTCAACATATATTGAGAGAACCAGACATAAAAGCATATATAATATCGAAGGAAGTTAAGTTTTGAGAAAAATAAGATGCAATGAGGCAAGAATGCGGAATACAGCAAGGCACACAGGAAAAACAGAGCAGCTTAGAAGCTATAAGAAGCTGTAGGAACAGCAGAGAAATAATTTTGCTCTTTAATTTGATCTGAAATTGATTATATTTAACCTAGTAACCAATTTCCTGAGAGGTATTGTCACTACCGTGGTGTCTTTCTTTTCTTAAGCTTACTTGTGCTTACAAAGCCAATTGTCATTCAAAAATGGGAAGAAAAAAATAGCCTTCCTTATCTCTCTTTTCTTACTTATTCTGATAGTACATAAATAGAACTCAATGTTTCCATTTCTCTGGTTGCAAACCAGATAGAGTCACACCATTTGTGTCTTCATACATGCACCTCCCTTAGGCTAGAGAAATCAAATTCTAAACATTTAAAAACCAGTCCATATTAAATCAGAAGAACTGGAAATAATCTGTATTGTCCTGAATTTGATTAGTATATATTTAAATAAATACTTTCCTAACAGATGTATTTACATTATTCTAGGTAGAAGTGGATTCTCTTGTTGTGCATTTGCCCTTTTCAAATCAAGAACTGTCCATAGAGGATTCCGGTACAATGTATGTGATTACTACCCCAGCTGGATTAATTATAAAGTGGGCTCATCTTACAGGAATCATAGACATTCATTTCAGCTTCCGGTTTAACTTGTCGTCCTATACAGAAGGACTTTGTGGTGAGCATTATCTTAAGATCTTTTATTTCTTTTAATATTTCTTTTCTTGCTTACCTTACATTGTTTTGAACTCTGTTGGCCCACTTTTCAGATTTGAGTTGTGATACTCAATTTCAATTCCCCGTGTAAATACTGAAGAAAGCAATGGTTTTCAATAAAGGGCTAAGAAAAGCAAGAAATAACAGTTCAGCTTGGGTATTTCATGGAATGAATGTTTACTACCATTATCATTACAATACTTTATATTTCTACTAAGTCTTCTTTATTAAGCATTAATAAAGTGTCAGGCATATTTTTAACTCACTTTATTTTAACATCCCCTAATAAGGAGGTACTAGTATTGTCCTAAGTGGTAAGTGGTAAAAATAAGGCATAGAGAGCCGAGCGTGTTGGCTCAAGCCTGTAATCCCAGCACTTAGGGAGGCTGAGACAGGAAAATAGCGAGTTCAAAGCCAGCCTTAGCAACAGCGAGGCGCTAAGCAACTCAGTGAGACCCTGTGTCTACATAAAACACAAAATAGGGCTGGGGATGTGGCTCAGTGGTCAAGTGCCCCTGAGTTCAATCCCCAGTACCAAAAAAAAAATAAGGCATAGAAAGGTCACAGGCTTAAACATCTTTGTTTCTTCCTTACTTTTTGTAAAAGTTGAACTCAGGGAAACTTATGTCATATTGAAAGAATACAATGTTCTGAATACATGTCCCAGTTTTATTATGAAGTATACAGCTTATATGTACCTTTACACTTAAACTTAAAATTATAACATGTTATATAGATACAAAAAGTTATAAGTCAAAGGAAAAAAAACAAATATATCTGTGGGTACCTAACAAATTTTAAAAGTGCTGGCTCTGGTGTCTGATAGAAAGGTGAACAGAAATTATATTCAACTTTTTGTACCTCTTAAGAGATCAGTTTCCTCATATTTCACATTGGTACAGTAATATCACTTTAAGATCATTATGCAACACACACAGAAATCAAAATAGCAACTTGTATCCCATAAATATGTACAATTATTACATGTCAATTTTAAGTTTTGATATTGCTTGTTGATAGGATTAGAAGTGAAAAATTAATATAGAACGCTTAAAGTGTTAGTTATGTAACAGACAATAAATGTTAATTGGTAAGAAAAATATCTATTTTTAACTTTATTAAATATTCAGTAAAAGTTTATGCATTATTTTTGATGCTGAAAACTCAAAAATGAAGAAGACTAAGTTCTTGCCCTCAGCAAGCTGTTCCTTCTCTAAAAACATAAATTTCTAGTAGAAAGTTTTGCTAAACTGATTTGCATATTTATTTACAAAAGAAAACGTTTCTTGTCATGGATTTCAGTGGTGATTTAAAGTTATCATATGGAAATAGTTAAGTATATATAGTTCAATTTTTATTAAGAAATCTGACTTTGGGAATGGATTTTTTCCCTATGATTTAGCATTTCTGAGTGATATGATTTTTGTCTGATTTTCATAGTTTTCTCCTCTGCTCTCAGCTCTTGCTCTTAAGGAGACAGATACTCTGCTATCTGAATTCTTAACGAATCAATGTAGAAAAGAGATTTTGTAGGATCAACTTTCTGCTACCAAGGATCATGGCCTAAACTCTATGACCTTCAGAGTGGGAGAAAGTTGGTTAGTTAAAGGGCCCTCTGAGAGGTGTCAGGACCACTAGGTTGGGTGGTGACTGAAAAAGTTGAGGTGTACAAGAATGTGATCCAAACTGAACGTGGACACCATAATGGGAAAACCTTTATTGACATCTAAGTCTATATAACACTGAAGTCAGCTGAGGTGATAGAGTTGCAGTGAAATACATTTATACTAGAAATTATCTCTCTCTTCAAAAGTCTCACCTTAAAATCTTAGCATTTACTTTGCTGTGTAGTTGAGTTTTTTTTTTTAATTGCCCTCAGTACCCTGTATATTTGTAGCGATGAGATACTTGCTGCAGCAGCAACCTTTTTCAGCCTGATGCACCTGCTTGGTGATTAAGATTTGATGCTTGAGGGCTGGGGCTGTGGCTCAGTGGTAGAGCGCTTGCTTAGCATACGCGAGGCACTGGGTTCGATCCTCAGCACCACATATAAATAACAAACGAATAAAATAAAGATCCATCAACAACTAAAAAAAATTAAAAAAAAAGATTTGATGCTTGAATAAAATGTTTACTTCATGTATTTTATAACCTACAGTCTTGGAAATTAAGAAAAGTATGTGTTAACGTAGGATAGGACTTTAGGAAAGGTATGATGAGAGATCTTGTTCCTTTCTGTGTACTTTGCTTGGCTCTGCACTCCACTGGATGAAGAATATGCTCATTTTCAATCTGGCCTTCTTCAAGGAAGCCAGAAGCTATAGCAGATCAAAGTATCATAGTCATCAATATGTCATGTCACCCCAATGAAGGGAGATGGTCTGTGTCCTGGAATTCTCTGTTCAAGCCTGGAGTTGACAATAGTTGTTCTAATGATAAATAAATATGTGCAGTTATATGACTGCTATGAGTTAGCTGTTTTACCTGTATGATTGCTAATACAAGAAGTAAGGTTTGACTTTATGCCAATCGGAGTCCTCACCTGGAGTGATATCATACACTAGACAATGGGAGGGGGGCAGTGGATAATTCTTGAAAGGGAAAGCTTAATGTTTTTCTTTCTTTCTTTCTTTCTTTTCTTTCTTTCTTTCTTTCGTACTGGGGATTGAACCCAGGGCCTTGTGCATGCAAGGCAAGCACTCTACCAACTGAGCTACATCCCCAGCCCGCAAAAGCTTAATGTTTTTAGGCAGAGTTTTCCTGGGTGAACAGGTGCCTGGAATCAATCACTAAGTGTCCACTATGCTAGGCTATTCTTACCAGGTATAAATATTTGCTTTAAACGTGTAAGATGGTAATAATAATGGAAGAGTATAGGAGGAGGATCCATCTTCTCTTTCTTAATTTTCTATGATCTCTTCATATATCTCCATGACTTCTTTCTTATTTGGTTAAGGCAGTTCTGTACTATTTTATGAAGGAGTTAAACACATAATTTAAAAACTCCTATCAGTGCTAAAGCCAAAAGACATAAATTTGACACTTTGATAAAGAATTCATTTAAAAAAAAGTTAAGCTGATTTAATTGTGCTGATTATATTTGGTTTAAGTGAAAAATTTTTCCTTCTATGTCGCATGTTCTTTCAAGGAATTTGCAATGAAGACCCAGATGATGATTTGAAGATGCAAAACGGCACAATTATTGTGAATATGGAAGACATAGAATTATTTATTGAGAGCTGGGAAATTGAGAAATCTTTTGAAGTAACAACAAGAAGACCTGTTAGGAATTGTACTGAGCATGATTGCAGTCACTGCATTGAGTTATTAAATAGAAGAGTTTTCATTCCATGCCATGATAAAGTAAGCCAAAGCAACCATAAATAAGAACTGTCATGTAGACATATTGATTGTAAAAGCCAATAAATTCCTGGTTTTGCTATGATGTTTTTCTATTGAGAATAGTTTATCTCCAAACCTTCTGCCCGTATGTTTTATAATTCAGAATCACTTACTGTTTATAGATTTACAGATACAGGAAGGACAGTTATCTTTTTTTTTCATCCCATGTTTTGTTAGAATACATTTATAGCTTCAAAAAATGAAGTTCGTTCCTATGAGTGAATGCCTCTAGGAGAAAGAGATCAATGGCATTTAATTACCCAGTATAAAAACTAAGACATTGATCAATTCCTTTATCAATTTCTTTAATCAATTCTTTATGATTCTGGCCTCTTAGGTATATACTTGTAAAAACTTACAAGAACTTTACAAGAACTTAATTGATATTTATTACTCCTTAGATTTCTGACTTATTAATACATATTTAAAATAAACTATGCCATTAGAAAAGATTCATTGTTAGAGACAAAGGACAAACAGAGAATTTCTCAAAATGTTTATCTAAAAGTTAGTGAGCATCTAGCACATAGTAGGCATGATGTTAGACTCCGATGATACAGGAATAAGACTTCCCCTGACGTCAAAGAATCTAGAAGGCAGGCCGTCTGTGAATAGGTATATTATAGTATACAATACGAAGGTGCACAAGAGCCCAGATTTGGAAAAGACTTCATGCAAGTTTCGACCTTTGAACTGTTCAGAGGATTGGTTTGCCAGGAGAGAAGGAAGAAGAAGGAAGATCTAGACAAAAGAAAATATTATATGCCAGAGAATATTTGGAGTAAAAGCACATGCAAGGAAAATAATGAAGCAGTTTGGTGCCACATATATGGTGGGAAAGAATCTAGGAAAGAGAGTGATAAAATTGTTGAGTCAGGAAGGAGCTCACTTATATGTTAGATAGGAAGATGTAGACTCTACAGTCAGTCTGTCCATGAATTCCCTGAGG
Source organism: Xerus rutilus (assembly GCA_028644305.1). NCBI lineage: Eukaryota > Metazoa > Chordata > Mammalia > Rodentia > Sciuridae > Xerus > Xerus rutilus. The sequence continues at coordinate 35,299,219 of CM053403.1, read as the reverse complement.
GGAAAGGTAAAGAGTTTGAAGTCATGGAATAAAAATGGCATATATTTTTGGAGGTTCTATTTACTTAGTGATTTGAGTGAAAATAAGTTTTAAGTGCTTAAATTTTTTAAATGCATGCACATAAAATTTTTAAAAGCAAGACATTTAATGCATGTTGTTGTCACTTTAATTTATTCTTTAAAGCACCATGAATTCTAAATATTGCATCAATAACTGAGAACTTGGAAGGTTGACCAGAAAGTTTTCAGCTTGGCTCTTCAAAGTGTGGGGAGGTAACACAGGGTGCCATTTAGTCTGCCATAGTTTCCACTTTTCTCTTAGGATATTCCCAGTGAATTTGATGGCGAAAAAGGAAAGCTGGAGTCCAGATATATATGAGGAATTGGACACTTGCACAAATGGCTAGTTATCTAATATCTCACAACATAGTAAGATAATAACTTGATCTGCTACATAGGTAAACTGGTTTAATTGGGGAAGGTAATGGTTATGTTTTTATAGTCAGAAGTAAAAAGGTAAACTTTTCACATTGGAAAAAAAAAGATAGGGGTGTGAATTTAACCTATTGTTTAAGAAAGTGAATTAAAAGGCATTTAGCTATGGCCTTAAAACTGGATTAAGACAACATCCCCCAGAAAACTGTATTAAACCTATAAATGCAGGTTCTAGGTCATGGAGAAATTGGTATTTGAAGATGTCTGTTTTGGCCACTGGGTCAAGCTATGGAGGACACACTCATAATAGCTGGTGGCCACATTGGCTGAGGCCACTGCAATCAGGCTAAACTATACTAAACATGGTGTGACTGGCTTCCAGGGCAGTACTGTCATAGAGATGATGAGGAACAGAGAAGTGACCATATTCTTTTACAAACATAAAGTGAGGCAGGCATGAAAAGGACACCCATTGGCTAAGCAGATTTCTCTTTCCTTTCTACAGGCAAGTACAGGTCTAGACCCCTAGAGAAGTAATTGAACTAAGAAAAGGAAAACTCAGAATTTAGCATCTGCACATATATGATCAATTTGTGATTAGTGAATGAATGAGTAGTGAGAAAAATTAGAATAAATGTCAAGTTATAAGTTAAATTATTGAGATTTCAGGTAGTCTCTACATCAAACATAACAGTCTGTAGAAAAAAGAATAAAATGAAGCATAACAAATTACATAGCATGAAGTAAACATGGAATATTAGTACAAAAAATTTAAGAAGCATTTATAAACTGGTTTAATGGATGATGCTCTGTACTATTTTAGAATGCTTTGGTAGCTTCTAATTTTTTTTTTTTTTTTTTTTTTTTGGGTACTGGGGATTGAACTCAGGAGTACTCAACCACTGAGCCATATCCCCAGCCCTATTTTTTGTGTTTTATGAAGAGACAGGGTCTCACTGAGTTGCTTAGCACCTCACCATTGCTGAGGCTGGCTTTGAACTCACGATTCTCCTGTCTCAGACTCCCTAAGTGTTGGAATTACAGGCTTGTGCCACCACGCCTGGCTCTAATTTTATCTATAATAACTCAAACTCCTATGCATTGTATGGAAGAGATGATTGTAACCCAAAGCATAACATCAGAAATAGATTTTTACTAGGCCTGACTTACTGTTTCTTTTCCAACTTTATAAGAAAGATTTATAAAAATTGGTACAGTTAAGTTGTCTCATTTAAAATGTGTTGGAAAATATAAATTCAAGGATGACATCTAGTATTGTGGATTCTTGAAAATCTAAGATCTAGGAAGAACTATAATGAATATTAACTTGCTGTCATTTATTTTCTAAATTGTTTTAGTCTAGCTTAGGGCCTTTAGAAAAATTATAACAACATAACTTATCCCAAGGCAAAATGTATCTGTAGGTTTCACCAAAGGAATTTTGTGAAAAGATGTGGATCAATTATACCCATTTCTGGAACTATGAATGTGATGCTCTTTCTGCATATGTGGCTCTGTGTAACAAGTTCGACATCTGCATTCACTGGAGAACACCTGATTATTGCAGTAAGTAACCACTAACTCTATAATATTTTCTAATTAATAAATAACATACTTTTTTATTCATTTTTTCACTTTTTATTTTTAATCACAAAGTAATTATAAGAATAAAATACATAAAAATATATCACAAACAAGTTAGATGACTCAACTTTACAAATAAAAGTTACAAGTGTTCCTTTTTCTCCACATCCTCACTAATATTTATTATTATTTCTATTCTTTTTTGGGGGAACAGGGTACTGGGGATTGAACTCAGGAGCACTCAACCATTGAGCCACATCCCCATCCCTATTTTGTATTTTATTTAGAGACAGGGTCTCACTGGGTTGCTTAGCACCTCACTTTTGCTGAAGCTGGCTTTGAACTCATGATCCTCCTGTCTCAGTCTCCCAAGCTGCTGAGATTACAGGCATATGCAACCATGCCTGACGTTATTTCTATTCTTGAGGGTTGATATTTTTAGTTGGTTGAGATGAAATCACAGTGTAATTTTGATTTGCATTTCTCTAATTTCTAAGGATGTTGAACATTTTTTCATATATTTCTTGGTCATTTGCGTTTCTTCTTTTGAGAAACGTCTTAATTCATTTGCCCATTTGATTCCAAATCATTACAACCACTATGAAAATCAGTATGGAGATTCTTCAGAAGACTAGGAATAGAACTACCACTTTGACTCAACTATTTCACTCTTCAGTATTTATCCAAAAGAACTGAAATCACCATACTATAGAGATACTTAACATTCCAATGTTTATAGCAATGTAATTCACAATTGCAAAGGTATTAAACCAGTGTAGGTGCCTGTCAACAATAGAATGGATAAAGAAAATGTGCTATATATACACAGTGGAATTTTACTCAGCCATAAAGAAAAATGGATAGAACTGGAGAATATCATGCTAAGTGAAATAAGCTGGACTCAGAAAGTCAAGGGTCAAACTTTTTCTCTGATATGAGAAAGCTAGAGAAAAAAAGAAATAAAAAATGGGATCTTCTATTTTCATGAGGAAATAAAAGGAAATCAACAGAGTAGTAAGAGATAGAAGGGGAAGGAGGAAGCAAATGAAAGGGAAGGAACTAGGGAATAAAATTAACCAAATTATGTTATATGAATATATCATGTATATGAATATATTCACCAATTAAGAAATATGGAACTAAATAGAAGAGAGACAAATACAGTACAGAAGGGCAGCATGGGATGGAGGAAGAGAGGGAAAGGGAAGTAGTGGGGAATGAAATGGAACAAATTATGTTATTTGCATATAGGAAAATATCTCAGTGAATCACACTATTATGTACAATTATATTGTACCAATAAAAACAAAAAAGAATTAAAGTTGCATATAAGGCTCCTCTATGCCCTTCTCTTATTCCTTTTATCTTCCTCCTCCCACAGATGAATCATTATTTGAGAGCAGCATTCCTGATTTATCTGGAATGTATGCCATCTTCACTTTCACTGGGTGCTAGCCAATTGTTCTCCATTGATATTGAACTAATTTACACTTCCACCATCTGAGTATTACTCTTTTAACAGTATAATTTTTTAAAGAATATTAAAAATCAATAGGAATTTTCTAAGACATCATTAAGAGACTGTTCAGCAATAATTTTCTTTTGACAGTGAAGGATTAAACCTAAATATGCCCCACATCTTTTTATGACTTGGTTGACTTACATTATTTAAAGCTTATCTCTACGTTTATTCTGAGTAGATGTCAAATCTCATTTCACTGCACAGAGCACTAACTTTTTAGCAGTTGACTATATGCAAACCAGACTTGGAATGCCTATATTTATTTGATACAAATCAGGTGAACTTTAATATTAGCTGACACCTGCAAGATGCTTAAAAATACCCACTGATGGTCTTGCTTCTGACTTATAGTACATAGTGCATAAAAAATGGACATTGAAGAGACTAAAATTTGCAAAATTCCTTCTGAGAAAAGATGACTTTCTTTCTTTTATTAGAATTCAAATGGGTTGGTTTTATCATTAGCAAATTCCATCCTCTTTGTTCATAGCTCTGAGTTGCCCAGGCGGGAAAGAATACCAACCCTGTGTGCGACCTTGTGAGGCAAGAACATGCCTGAACAAATGGTTCTATGGACACTCTTCATGTTCAAATTTAAGAGAAGACTGTGTGTGCAAAAATGGGACCATTCTCCATAGGCCAGATAAAATTCAGTGTATTCCAGAGACAGAATGTGGTAAGAAGCAAAGCACAAAATAATTTCTTCAGATTTAACACACAGATAAGAACTTCTTTTAGATATTGGAAAGATATGCTGAGAAAAATTAATCAAAGATAACCTAAATGTTGAAAAGGGAATGAGTTTGTTTGTAATGTGCTATTAATATGATTTCAATTGAAGTTAACGAAATTAGTAGCTTTCATTATGATGTGTTTTGATCTTTATATATATAATAACTAGGAAAGAGCATGGCATATGAAGAATTAAAAGTGCAGGATGTGGGATGAATTTAAATTCCAGTTATTTCCTATCTTTAGGGTTCATTTTTACTTCTGAGCCTGAGGTTATGCCTCTGTAAAAATGGGAGAAATGATAGTGCTTATTAACCTATCAGGTCAGTGTGGAGAGATGTTGAACAAGAAAAAGAAGTTTGCATTTAATGGTGCCTCAAGAAAATAAGTACTCTAGAAATGGCAGATAGAATTATTATCTGGGGACAATTTTAATTTTTCTGCTGTCATTTTCCAACAATTTAATTTTGACACATTGTCTAAATGATGGTGGCAAATGAAAACGTGAAAAACTGAGGAAATCACTGCACAGTAGTTTGATAGTCATAAGGATCCTCCTTTTGGTCAGAAAGGTAATTAGCTAATAGTTAAAGGAAGGGCAAGTAGAAATCAATGTATATAGTTTTAGAAACAAACTTGAGACTGCCATTAAAGAAAGTCTTACAGAAAACTTTAGAATACATAGGTATGGTTATGCTCATAACTTCAAAGATTTATGAGCTTGACTTGCTAGAGAAGCACTTGGATGCTGAGGATATGGTTGTAACTATTTAAGTTTATTATTCCTTAGAAAACTGCTAGAGGGCCATATTTATATAAAACAAAACTTTTAAAATGAAGTTTAATGACTAAATCATATTTTGCCTAATTGCCTACTTTCCTCTTTTAGATTTTAAAGTGGAAATGTTTCAAATTTTTGTATGACATGAAGGTTAATGTAAGATACAGACTACTTTTTTCCTAATGCTACATATTTATAACAGTTAATATTTTAAAACTAATTCACATTTATATCACTGAATTTGTTCAAGCTAAATAAATTGTATCTATAATACCTTACATGCATTAAAACAACTAAAAATCATCTTATTTGTAGCTGAGGACATATAAGTAGGTAGTTGTAGGAAGGAGAAATATTTTCTATGGCATATACACAAAGTTTAGTTAAAGAAAAATGTAACCTAGTAGCTGATGTAGAAAAAAGGAATCTGAGACAGGATGGATTTGTGACATGTCAGCTGTGTGGCTGGATGGAATCACAGTCTGAAATCGAAACATCACAGCTGGATTTATTTTAGTAACTAGGTTATGAGAGACATAACATTGTCGTTTTCTTCAAGTTTGCACCGATAGAGAAGATCAACCTCGAACTGCTGGGGAGATTTGGAATGGGGGCATTGATGAATGTGCCCTGTACAAATGTTTGGAGAATGGAAGCATTATTCCAGTGGAACCTGACTGTGAAGAAGAGCCCTCTCCCTTTTGTGAACGAGAAGCCGAAATTGTTATGGGCATCATTAATAAGCTGACCTGTTGTTCAAAGGAAGTTTGTGGTATGTGCACAGGCTGAAGCCTCCAAGTTAGTGCTGCAAAATAGGTTGATATTCTTTCTGATAAAGCAGCTTATCCTTGACATTTGGTCTAAACAAACATATAAGAGTTGAGGTAACAATGCAGTCTTGCCATAATGACATTTTCTCAAAGCAAATTATGCAAATGCATATGAAAAACTCTAGCTATTAACAATAGTATTATTCAGCAATATATGCCAAGAGAAAAGACAGAGAAATCTTTTAGTCATGACAATCGGGTGAAAGACAGTACCAGACGAAACTTAAAGCTGCTGCTCTCTTTTCACGTATAGATTGTGTTATGAATGGAACAGGTTTAATGATGGTGTAAAACATGTTAATGAAAGTCATTTTCCTGTTTTGAATTTACAGCCCAGGTTTTTGGTTTTGCTCACTATTTTTAATGTTCTGTTTCTTGCTTCTAGGATGTGACATGACTTTGTGTGAAACTACAATTCCAACATGTACAACTAGTCAAAAATTGGTTGTTGGCTATAGCCCTCTTTCTTGTTGTCCACAGTACAAGTGTGGTGAGTTAAGCAATTTGGAAAAATGAGTAAGGTTCATTGTTTATTCAGAATAGTGGATTAGAATCTCTTTCTTTGCATCTCCAAGAAAATGATTTATAATAAAAGATTGCAGGGCTGCTATTTCTATGTTTCCATTAACATTAAGATCTTTAATCATCATTAAATTCAAAGAGAACTAAACACTATTTCATTTGTTTTACTTTTATTTATTTTATTTCTTCATCTTAGCAAATTTTAAATATATTTGTGTTTTTTCAGAATGTGACCCACTCAAGTGCCCTATTATTTCAACACCAGAATGCAGAGAAGACCAATTTATGATTCACATTCAGCAAGGGGAACCTTGCTGTTTATCC
>CM053403.1:35261287-35291990 GCA_028644305.1 Xerus rutilus | reverse complement strand
ATCTTTTATTTTCTTTCTTTTATAACTCGTGCCAGCAAAATAAAGTTTATGAATTCTATTGCAACAATGGCTTTCCCTTAATTAGTGATAGAATTCTGGCTAACTTCGATTATTTATTAGCTTATGAAAGTATTATTTTTGTGAAAAAAAACTTTGAGTAAAATGTCTTTGAAAGAGGACATTAGGAAATACTTGCAAAGTAAGAAACACAATGATACAAGGAAAGATAAAAAACTGGTACCACTGATTTGTTCAGGTGTAAGAACAGACTTTCTAATGTTGGTCTCCTATTCTTCAGTATGGTTTCCTTTTAACCTTCAAACAGTACACTTTTCCATACTCTGGAATGAGATGGATCTTGACTTTTTAAAGGGTGAGACATAAAGATAGATAATTATATATATTAAAAAGGACTCTGAAGAACAAAGCTTTGAGTTCAAAGCAAAACCATGCTTGATAATGAAAGGTTGCCGTAATGTTGTAACTCGTGTGACATGACTCGTGTTAAAACTTACATTTGCCATTTCCAAAAATGTTTTTTGTGTTTGAAAAACACTAAGTTTTTTAAAAAACTGTTAAATCTTATTGTTACCTAAAAATAGGGAGATGAGCAGTTTTATAATATACTTTCAACAAATGTTTATTCAAGAAACATTTTGAATGCCTACTATGTGAGTTATCACCTAGGCTCTTTGAGCAATATGAAGATGGACAGTTGATTAGTCTTGCCTTCAGGGAGCTTAGGATCTGGTGGGGGCCCTGAGATGTCCATAATAATCGTATGAAAAGGAGAATGTGATGAGTGATCTACTAGAAGCATGGAATACTACAGAAGCACAGAACAAGAGAATGTGGATTCTTGTTAGGGATCCCCAATAAGATTTCATGAGAAAGATGAGCATTTTGAACTGAAGATACAGGAAGTGCACTGGAAATGTTTGTGGAAGACCTCAATGGAGAAAATAGGCAATTAAGGAGTCCTAAGAAGCCTTCGATGACATTGTGAGTAGGACAGTTAAAAATGAGTTAAAATGAGGGGAAAGCTAGAGATAGGGAGAGGCTATTTATATATTAATCAAACAAGAAGGGATGGCAGGTATCCAGATTAAAAGGAAAGAGGGCTTGGATCTCAGCAGTATCAACAGGAGTAAAGAGGAGTGAGGTTGTGTGCAGAGCTAGAGTAAAACTCTCAGTGATCCTCCCTAGAATTTAAGCTTCATTAAGGTAAATGCCAGGCACTTGGTGCTAGATCCTCAGTGCTTAGCAGTGCTCAATACAAATATATTGAGTATATTTTTGAGTGAAGAAATGACTGCAAGTTGAAAGTGAGGAAAGAAGTGTAGGTGTAGAACTTAATTGTGTATTTGTTATATTTCAACTAGGGATGTATTCTTAGGATATGTGCACTCTAACATCCAATGAAGATGTGAGTTTCCTTTTATAAATTGATATATAAATAAGACCACAGACAGCATATTTCATAATAGGGAGACATTGATGACATCTGTCATTGCCTAAATGGCTCATGTCTGTGTTTCTATAAAAACTAAATGAGTATTTTCCTTAAGAATAAACACATGGAATACTATTAAGTCTATTTTTCCTTCTTTTACAAGCAAAGATCCATAATTTCCTCAAATCTTTCAGTTAATTTCTCTATTTTATTAGGATCTAACAAAAGGTTAATGCAGGAATAAAGATGCACTATATCAAAGGGCATCTCTTTAGAAAGAGAACTTTTGGCCTGCTGATGAAATCCTATTGATTAACTTGCCACAAGTTGATTGACCTAGCAGAGACATTGGCTTAAATCACAGACAATGATAGTTTTATGATGGCTGCTTATTTAAAATGCCATTGTTTGCAAAGCAAATAGAGACAAAAAGGCCAGATTAAAAGTGTATGCCCATTACTCAATTTACTTGATGGCTTTTAAATTTTGTCATATTTCTCAAACCCTGAAAGCTAATTCAGTGATAATGAAAAATTTTGTAGAATATTGTTTTCACACCTTCCATTTTTAAAGACAAAAATGATACACAGGACCCCCAGGAATTAAAATGCAAATATGGTCCACAAAACCGTGCTTGAATTAAGACTAGTTTTGCCACCATAGAGCTCCTAATCTAGCTGAGGATATAAATACATAAAAAGTAAATTTTTAATGCTTCAACACAAAAGTTATACAGAAAACACAGTAATGTAAATGCTTATGGTCCATTACCTCACTGAAAGTCCGTCAGGGTTCCAAGAAGGAGAAGAGAGAGGAAGTTAAAATTGGATTTGGTGAGTGCTGCATTGCAGGCAACAGAGTTTGGCTTTAAGCAAGTGCCCACACACGATCATGTGTGTACTTCATAAAGACCACCGTGGCTAACTCATTGGCATTAACTGCAGTGAATAAGTGCCAGCTGTCACTCTGTTAAGTGTTTATACTCACCAGGCACTCTACAAGCTTACTCTTCACCACAATCCACCTTTCAGAGATGCTCATCAAGTAAGTGGAGCCCTGAGATCTGATCTGCGCATGCCTAAACATGCTGCAGACTTGCCAGCAAGAGATAATAAGTGTTTTCTGATAAACCCGTAACATTGGGAAAGGAAAGTAATCCTAAGAGATGTTTTAGAAGTAGAATCAGAAGACTTTTTGAGGAAAACGCTCTGGGAATGGTGAGTTGGCACTTTGTTGTTGTTATTTGGTAGGAAGAGTTAGGAGAGGAAAGTTCATGAATTTAGTTTTAAGATGGTTTTGTGTTGTCTGTGGCGGGCATCTAGGTCAAGGGGTTCATTGTGGTGCTGTAAATGCTGCTCTGAAATCCGGAATTAAATGAAATCCAAAATAAAGTGAATCATAGCAATCTTGAATATAGTTGAAATCATGGAATTGAATGACACAGCCCAGACTCAAGGAAAACAGATCATATCAGGGTTTTGTTTGTTTGTTGTTGTTTTGGTACTGGGGATTGAACCCAGTGGGGCTTTACCACCAAGCTGCATCCCTAGCCCCCTCTTATTATTATTATTATTTTAAATTTTGAGACACGGTGTCATTAAATTGCTCAGGGTCTTGCTAAATTGCTGAGGCTGGCTTTGAATTTGTAATCCTCTTCCTTCAGCCTTCAGAGTCCAATCCCTGGGATTACAGGTGTGTGCACCACACCCAGCTAGATCACCTCAGTTTTTAAGGTGGAAATATCAGAGAACAGTAATTGCAGACTAAGTTGGAAAAAGCAGGAGAGGCCCATGTCAGGGAAGCTCACTGAGGAGATCTCAGGAAGGATTAAGGGTTGATACTGTCAAAAGCTGTAGCGCACATGCACGCACACACAAAATGCAACTTCATAAATTCATTTATGACCTTATGAACTTACCCCCAAACTGAGCTATTCACAGCCACATAAGTGGATTTCTTTTTTGTCCAGATGATAGTTGCTTCATCATCCTTCCCTGTCCTCCCTTCTTCCATGTGGAGTGCAGTTCTCCACACATCAATATTTTGGGACTAGCCTCCCACTCCTCTGCTTTCCTTAACATCTGCTCTCCACGGAGACTTTTCATTTAATTAACCCAACCCAGAGAGAGGCTTCACTGGCCTGAATGAAACTCGCCAGAGCAGTGGCCAAAAGAGCTGGAGCAAAGCAAGAGGAGGAAGGGAGGCAGGCCACCAGGTGGGCTGGATACTGTGCTTCTGTGCCCGCGCCAGTTCTGCACATCCTTCTGCTGAGCCTGGGTCTGGGGCGTCAGGATCCATGTCAGGCACCCCCAGTTACCCTTAGGCTGCTCATCTGTGCACCCCCAGCGCTTTGACTGTGTTCCACGTTTCTGTCTATCCTTGCCCCGTCTGACTGCTCTTAACATCTCAATCCTTTCCTTCATACTCTGTCCCTCCCTGCACCGGCCAAAAGTTTGCACTGTTGGACTTTTTCTAAAATAGCAACTGGCAGCAGCGTTCTCTATCATGGGTTCAAACACTGACTCAGAATTGAATTTGAGTGATGGTTTGGACTTGAGTAGCCGGCAGCCGGAAGCAATCTTTCAGCTTTAGCATTCTTCTTATAGTACAGCCTTTAAAATTGTAATTTTCACTTAGATTTGGGCCAGGGGCAGGATTAGTACCATGATTTTGAGGATACTGTGCTTAAATCAGATTGCGTAGAAAAGTGAACAAGGTCAAAGCTTTTTGTGGCCAAGTCTGTGAATTCAATGATTGGGTATTTCTGTTTAACTGGGTTGCATTTTATCTGAGATGAGCACTGTTTAATAAGAACAAAAGAGGACTTTGTAGGAAGAAATGTTTTTTAGAGTGAGCTTTAAAGAGATTTGGAATGGATCCTGGGACCCTCTTTTGCTATTAAAATAGTATGTTCAGTTTTAGAGATAATATGCAAAATACAGGTATATTTATTTTTTCTTTAATCTTACATTGAGTGTAAGTTTGTAGGTATTTAGGTACTCCAGATTCATATGAAATGCTGCCAGAGTATTTTACAAAAATGCATTTTAAAAATAAATTGATTTGAATAAACTATTGAATGATTTTCCCATGTTTTTCAATTTTAACAGCAGTATTTAAAAAATATTTCTCATAACAATGGTGTAGTTTTAAAGTGTGAGGAATTACTTCCAAGGAGGTAAATGTTTATTGTTCTAAATTTCCATCCATTGAGGTTAGTTTCACACAATACAATGTAATTTTGTGTAATTGCCTGATAATTCATTTTATTTCTAACAGCTTCTTTATATTTTATTAAAACAGTTTGTAGAAGCAAATTGTTTTCTTATCTGTGGAAAAATACTGAAGTTTCCAAGTTTAGTGGGTGGAGAATATAATTCATTACCTACTCATTAATGCCAATGATACTCAATTGGATGAGAAGTCTAAGTTAAAAAACATGACTGTGAAGTGATATACACACAAACACTCTTCCTAAAGAATTTTTAAGTTTGTTTTTTTAAGCTAAAATATGTATGTTTAATTGAGCTGAATATGCTTTATTTTCCAGATGGAGAAATCAACACTTCCACTGCTCTGGTTACAACAAGTAAAGGTAAGACACATTTGAATGTACCCCTTTTGGAATAACTAATGGGCAGGATGCAGCTGCCATGAATCATCATTTTGGAAAATGAGAGGTATGTTGAAGTAACATAAAACTAAATATTAAGATTAGTATAAAAGAACAATTTCCTTTGCTAGATGTTAAACAAATATGAGATACTAGTAGCATCCATTTTTATTGCTTACAAATTTTAGGGGGTAGTTGGCAGGGGGAGATGAATATTTGGTAAAAGAAATGGTATAGGGAGGCATATCAAGGTTGTTTCTGTAGAAATTTTTATAAATATAGTCCTTTCTCAGTATATGTAAGGGATTGGTTCTAATACCCCTGTTGATACCAAAATCTGTGGATACTTATTTACATCCTTTATATAAAAATGGCATAGTATTTGCATATAAGCTATGCATATTCTCTTGTAAGCTTTAAATCATCTCTAGATTGCTTGTAATATATAATATAATATAATATAAATGCTATGTAAGTAATTATTCTCTATTATTGAGGGAGTACTGACAAGAAAAAAGTGTATGTATTTAGTACAGGTGTAATTTTTTCTGAATATTTTTGATCTGAGGTTGGTTGAACCTGTGGAATCAGAATGCTTGGATACAGAGGGATAACTAACTATATATCAATTTCCTGAGACTTGAAGTTTTTTTTGTCATTTAAAGAGCATAGTCTCTGATCTTCTGGTTTATTTGACATTTTCTTACCTACAAATGAATCAAAGGCAAACATTTTTCACTCAGACATTTCATTTGCAAATGTGTTGTCAAGATGTCTGCAGAATAACTCAATTTTGTAACATCATTACCAGGGTACACAATTGACATTCCAGGAGGATGTGCTGTGTTTTTCCTATAAATGAGTCTCTTTGTCCATCCTGACTCAGGAAGATGAACAGGACCACAAAAACATGATTTAATTTGCTTAAGTCACCTTCAAAATTATATTTATGAACAGAGTAACCAATGGACATTATTTAATTTACTTTCAGAAACTGATAAGTGCTGATATGTTTTTAAATTATAATTTGGCATATTCCGTAAAGAATAGGAGAAAATATTTGTAAACTATACATCTTACAGGGTGTTAACATCCAGAATATAAAAGGAACTTAAAATACCCAACAACAAAAACCCTTAAATAACTGGATTAAAAAATGGGCAGTAGACCTAAGTAGACATTTCCAAAAAGAAGACATTTCTCAATATAAGTGGCCAAAGGTATATGAAAAAATGTTCAACATTACTAATCATCAGAGAAATGCAAATCAGAGCCAAGATGAATTGTCACCTCACTTGGTAAGAATGGCTACTGTAAAAAAGACAAAGTATAGCAAGTGCTTGTGAGGATGTTGAGAAAAGGTAACTGGCTGTTATGATTTAGATATGAAGTATCCCCCAAAAGCTCATGTGTGAGGCAATGCAAGAACATTCAGAGATGAAATGATTGAGTTGTGAGAGCCTTAACTCAATTGGTGAATTAATCCTCTGATAGGGGTTAACTGAGTGGTAACTGAAGGCAGGCAGGGTGTGGTTGGAGGAGGTGGGTTATTGGAGGTGTGCCTTTGAGGTATATACTTTGTATCTGGCCAACGGAGTCTCTCTCTGCCCTCTGATCATCATGTGAGCTGCTTTCTTGTACCACACCCTTCCGCCATGATATTGTTCCTCATTTGGAGCCCTGAAGCATGGAGCTGGCTCTCTGTGCACTGAGACCTCTGAAACTGCAAGCCCCCAAATAAACTTTTCCTCCTCTAAAATTTTTCTTCTCAGGTCTTTTAGTCACGGCAGTGGAAAAAGCTTACTAAAACACTGGGACAGTGTTGGTGGGAATGTAAACAATGGAGGTTCCTCAAAAAATTTTAAATAGAACTACTGTATAATCCAGCAATCCTAGCATTGAGGGGATACACACACACACACACACACACACACCCCTCCAAACGAGATAAGATCATTATTGAAGAGACATTTGCACTCCTATGTTCATTGTAACACTATTCACAATAGCCAGGAAATGGAAACAAAAGAAGTGTCTATTAAGCATTTCAATCTAATTATTTACAGAATATAAAAAGCATCCATGTAGACCCATAGAATCTTCAGAAATCAATAACACTAGAGGAAAATAAAGAATATTACATCGTTATGCAGTTCATAAAATATGGAAAAATTTTAAGTGAAAAATCATTTCAAACCCACAAGTAAGATACATTGATCAACTATATCAAATGTATTATCTAATTATAAAAGGTTAAATTTATATTACTAGATAATTTATGTTGATCCAACTATATCAAATATATTATCTAATTATAAAGGGTTAAATTTATATTTGCTAGATAATTTGAATTCTATAGTTCTTAACATGTGTATAATAATATTTTAAAATCATAATAGTATTTTTTAAATAAAGTATAAATTTCAGATGTGAAGAAAAGTATAAACTAAGGCAAGAATAAAATTTTTATTTTTGGAATTTTATGTGTACTTGAGCAAATGGATAGGTGTACTAGAGATTTTAGACATAATCCAGATTATCTAAAAAATACTAAAATCTAGATTTGATATCAGAAAGTCTGTAAAACATTTTATGGGTAGTGTGTTAGTCAGCTTTTCATTGCTGTGAAAATACTTCGCAATAACAACTTAGAAGAAGAAAAGTTTATTTGGGTTCACGGTTTCAGAGATTCAGTCCATAGTCAGTTGGCTCCACTGCTCTGAACCAGAAATGAAGCAGAACATCATGGTAGAAGGGTGTGGCTGAGGAAAGCTACTCAGCTCATGACAGGAAGCAGAGAAGGAGATCAGGAGGAGCCAGGAGCAAGATATAAATCCCCGAGGTCACACATACCCCCAGTGATTTACTTCCTCTAGTCACACTCTCCCTGCCCACAGTTACTGTCCTGTACAGTGGCCCTTTCAAGTTATTAATCCATCAAGTGGATTAATCCACTGATTAGGTTACATTTTAATAATCTAATCATTTCAGCTCTGAACATTTCTGCATCAACACATGAGGTTTTCTTGTGTGTGGGGGGCACCTCATATTCAAACTATAACAGGTAGATATGTTTTCTATCATAGAAAATCTTTTGTAGTTTTGTGTTTTTTTTCAGTTTTATTTGAATAGTACTAATTATTTTCCCTGTTTTTTTATTTTTTAGGTGGAATCTCAGCTAGTGATGTTAAAACAGTAGCAACAATTATGAGTGTTTCTTTTAATTGGAGTATGCTTTCTTCCAATAATATATCAGTGTCAATATCTCTTAATAATTCTTCACAAATTATACAAAATAATGTTATGGTTTATGAGTGGGGGGATTTGATACCTGCAACTTTATATGTGTTTACATTTGAATTTTAACAGTTGCATTTGGATTTCATGAAAGTATTTCAGAGACTGGATGTTTAAGTTGAAACAGGTAAATAGATCTTTGGTTCATTATTAATTATATATTTCTATAATAATTTGGAAGTTGTAAATGAACTAACATAGTCCTGCTTGTTAATTGTCATTGTGGTATTTGAATGACTTATTGGACAAACTGGACTTAGCAAGGTAAATAACCAATTTACTAATTCTATTTTTCTTCTACCACTTCCTTTACACTGTATCAAGTGAATTCTCTTCCTTAACTCTGGCGATAGTTCAAGATTCCAAAACTTTTTAGGTGATTTTAAAGTATCCATGAACTGTCTCATTTTCAGATATTAAAAGGTCCATTATGATCATTTATACATATATCAATCTTTCATCTTATTGGAAGTTTCTCCATTACTCATCTCTGATTAGAATTGAATCAAGTTTGGAAAACTGAAAGGAGAAGGAGAATAATATGTCAGTTTTTTGGTTCTCCAAGTTTTATGTCCTTCCCTCACATGATGGGAACAAGTGTAAGAGAACAGGATCATAGATGGCTGGTGAGGGCAGTGCACTTTCTATGATGGCCTAGGAGTCCCATTTTAATGTTGAATGCTTTATAATAAACCACAGCATATTATTGTACAAGAGAAGTATATACTCAAATCCTAAGAAAAAGATTATAAGGTAATTAAAGCATCTTCCCTCTCCATCTTCCTTCCTCTATGAAAAGACAAGACAACCGTGTCTTGAGAAGAATCTTCTAACATACTCCTAATACATGGGGTTAAGGCATCGGTGAAGTACCAGTATGAATGGCTGTGTAATATCTATGTAGAAACAGGCTGTACTTTCCAGTCTTTAAGTGCACAGTTTAGAGAATAAAGCTAAATAGTCTTTCCAGCTTTTCTCTGGAATATTTTTTTAGTTGTTTTATTTTATTTATTTATATGTGGTGCCAAGAATCAAACCCAGTGCCTCATGCATGCTGGGCAAGTGCTCTACCAATGAGCCACAACCCCAGTGCCTAAGGTGAATATTTTTGAAGTCAAGGGACAAGAGCAGAATTCTTAGCAAGAGCTGTGTCTTATTTTCTAAAATAAAAGAAACCTGAAATGCGTTAAAAAGTTCTCTACTCTTGGAACTGGAGAGCATTATGCTAAGTGAAATAAACCAGACTCAATTAAGCAAGGGTTGGATGTTTCCTCTTATGCAAAAGCTAGAGAGACATAAGGAAAAGTAAGTGTATGTATGAAGAGGGTGTTCCATGAAAATAGAAGGATATCAGAGAAGTAGAGGAAGGAGATAGAGGAGGAGGAAGTACAGGAAAAGGGAGGAACTACAGAATGAAATTGACCAAATTATGCTTTGTACATATATAAATATACCACAGTGAATTTCAGCTTTATCTATAAAACACCAATTTAAAAAAAACTCTAAATAAACAGAATGAAAACCAGTAGAGTAGAAGAAGGTGAACAACGGAAGGGAGAAGACAAGGGAAAGAGGAAGTACTGGGCACTGATATGGAGCAAATTATATTTCATGCATGTACAATTATGTCAAAATTACTCCAGTATTATATATAATTAGAATGCACTAATAAAAACATAGAAAGTTCTCAATCAGTACAAAATTAAGGAAAGGAAAAGCAACCTAAAGGTTTCCTTTAGAAAGAAAAACATCTTTGGTTTTTGTTTTAATGAAGTTATAATTGCACAATAGTTCTGCATAATTAGTGTTATAGCTGCTTTGAAAACTTTTAATTGGTGGTAATTCATTTACTACTTTATTAATAATGGCTTTAATACCTATTAGTTTGGGAGAAGTATGGGTAAAGTACATATTTAATACTGTGAGATTTTCATGTTTAAATTTTTATATTGTTAAGATCAATTATGAGATGTATTACTGTATTCATCTTTAACAAAGCATTTTTATTTGGTAGATTCATGTGCACAAAGATGGGTAAAAAATAACTGTTTTAGAGCCATGTGTGGTTGCACATGCCTGTAATCTCAGTATTTTGGGAGGCTGAGACAGGAGAATTGTGAGTTCAAAGCCAGCCTCAGCAATGGTGAGGCACTAAGCAACTCAGTGAGACCCTGTCTCTACATAAAACACAAAATAGGGCTGGGTATGTGGCTTAGTGGTCGAGTACCCCTGAGTTCAATCCCTGGTACTGAAAAAAAAAAAAAAAGAAAACAAATAACTGCTATAGAATTAGCAATGAGAGTAAGCCAGGGAAGGTAGCCCAGCAACATTGTATGTTATCCTTAAATTCCACAAGCCTTGTGTATCTAAAAATGAAGAGGAAAAATATTATATTTTCACATCTCAGGTCAAAGAATCAAATAATAATATGGACTGATCTTGATGACATGAAGGTCAATAAGTTCAAAGAATTATATATTATGACAAAAACTTTATGTTTATTCATTATTAATTTATTTCTTACATCCTTCATTAATTCAATAGATATTTATTGTGTACTTCTTGTAAGCCACACTCTGTTTTTGTCTTTCTATAGAAACTCCATTTAGCCTCTTTTGTATACATCTGATTCTTTACCTAATTTGCCTTTAATTTTGGACTTTTTTAGACCTGCCCTAAATTCATTTGGGTGAGCTGATCCATTTCTTCATTTAACTTACCACCTAAACCAAAAATTATTTAATCTTCATCGAGCCACTTTCTTCTTATGAGTTCCAAATATAGATCCAGTTTTCTCACAATTATCCCTCATGTTTCCTGCAGGTCCTTCAACATTGCCAAGAATCAACTTGTCATGTCCCTCTTATTCAACCTGTTCCATTCCCTGATTTATTAGCCTCTGCTATTAATATAGTAAGACAAATCTAAAATCATGGAACATTTCTCCATTTCATTCCTTTGACTTCACACATTCAGGGTTGAGATGCTCAGTTTTACTAAAAGAGATTTATATGTATATATATATATATACATATATATATATATATATATATATATAAATGAAGATTTTTTAACACCAGTGAAATAAGGAGTTTGTGACATTTTTTCTTCAATATTCCTAAAACTATGGAATTTCATTTTGGTCAGTGTTTTGTAGAAAACCCAAGACAACACAATCATCTCAATCTAGTCTGTGTTTTCTCCTTGATGTCTTTTTACTTTTATTTCTTGGCACTGAAACATAAATCTTTTCTCTCTGATATCATTATCTATAGTGACCCAAGGCAAATCCTATCATGAGACCATTTTCTTTTCTCCAGAATTTTGCATAAGCTAGGGACAAACTGGACAATCTTTAATTGAAGTTTTTATCATTTTATTGAACTTCTTTTATCTTTTAATAGGCAATGAATGATGTTAATAAAGATTTCTCAAACTACAGTTCATCTCAGACATTCAGATGGCTTAGATCTCCACTCCTGCATGTGCTTTCTCAGTAGACCAATTCATGAATATATAGTTGTTTCCAACCATTAACGTGATTGTTACAAACCATTTACATTAGAATGCACTCTTCCAATAGTTAAACTGATTTCTATTATTAGGTTCAGGAAATATTGTCATGATGATCAAAGAAGGACTTAGGAGGCATCTCTGGTTGCAATAAATAATTCGTATAAAAGAAGACTTTTTATTTTTTATTTTTTGGGCAATGCTGAGGCTGGAACCTAGGACCTTGCACATGCTAGGCAAGGTCTTCACCACTGAGCAATAAATTATTTGAAGATATCTAAGATACAGTCTCTACTTTCAATATTTTAAAAAATATTTGGGAAATAAATGAATCATGAAGGTAATGATAAAAAATTCTTTATACTAATAACTGACTCCTATAGTGCTTCCATAGTCACTACATTATATGACCTCTGTTGTAAACTGGTCTCTTGAGGCTGACATCAAAGTCCCCTCCTGGGTAATAATCCTTGTGCCAGGTTGAGAAAGTAACCAACCTTTAAATCTATGATGAATAAGTGTGTATTTTTTACTGGACTTTGAGGATATGTACTGTGTCTTATTTATCTTGCAATCCTAGCTTCCAGCTGGGACCTGGTACTCAGCAGAAACTTAATGAATGAAAGATTAATAGTTTCTTCTACTTTTGGAGGGCTACTTAGGTAACCCTCATTTAGTTCTCATATCAACATTATGGCATAAGTACTATTATTATGCCCATTTTATAGATGAAGAGAATGTATTTCATAAACTCTATGGGTCAGACAGCTAATTAACAGTCATGTCAGGCCTTAAACCTCTGTCTGAACAAAACTCATGGCCTGACCACTTGAGCATACTGCCTCTGAGTTTCTGTTTCCTTCCAAAACAACATCATCATATATGGAATAAAGCATATTCTTCAAGGAAATGGTGCTTCTCCATTATGTTAGGTGAACTTGAATGCATTGTTTTAAAATCTCTTTAAAATGTCTGAGTGTGTGTGTGGAGAAAATATCTTCAATCTCAGACACACAAATGAGTTGATACTGAGCTTGAGGGGGCATGGCAGGAAAATTGCAATGTAGACACAGGTTCTTCTATTTTCATAGCATTTTTCTATATACATATAATATAAAGCATATATATAAAATATAAAATTATGAATATGTTTTATTGAGTGCTTTACACACCTTCTCTAAGCTTGTTATCTACCATGCAGAGTATTCATGATTATCTCCTGTGCACAGGTGAGAAAACAATTTATAAGAGACTAGAAGTTCCCTAGGAATTCATATTGGCATGCGGCAGAGGTAAGATTAGAAAATAGATGTATTTGTCAGAGCTTATACTTCTCTTGCTATCACTTTCAAGGAGGTTAGTCACATGCCTATCTAGAGAGATGACATTATTTGTGAGAATTGGGGTTAATGATGTTCACCAGGGACACCTCTTAGCAGAAAGGTAACCTCTCTTGAATGCAACTTATTCGTGATTTAAAATAACATTAGCTAACATTTAATGAATAATTTCTGTGTGCCTGTCATTGTGTTAAGCCCTTTAAATATATTGACTCTGATCTTCACAACGATCTTAAGAGGTAATTTATATTATTACATTTATTTGGCCAGTAAGAAAATAGAGACTTAGTATGAAAGTCATCAGTTTGCCTGAAAACATATGGCCAGTGACTGAAAGACAGTGAACTCTATCTCCTGCTCCTTTACCATGAAGGCAATCTACATAAAAATAATAAACTGATGATTTAAAAGTCTTAGAAAATTTTATGATACAGGTGTGACTAATCAAAATCTTCAGTTACACACATTTGAAATGCAATTATGAAAGATAATATACTTGTCCTTTTAATTGGCTTGACTTGTGTATCTTATTACAGAAAGAAGGTCATCTTACATGGACAGATGAATCTTCTTTTGGCTTTAAGAAAAATAAAATTTTTTCTTTTGTACTGCTCCCCAGGAATGAAACAGATTGCTACATTTCACAGCAAAATGCAACTGGATCAAACTATTTCTTTACAGAATTTTTCTGTTATGTTACATTGCCATATATTTGTGAATATGAATGTAATTTTATTTTTGAATATTCTTTCTTATATCACATGTCTTATTCTTTTTATTATCTTATTTTATTATGTTAAATTATTTCATTTTTTATTGTTTTATTATGGGATTATAATTCTAACTAAAAATAATTCTCCTTTATATTTTTTCCAGCACCTTCTCTGCAGGAAAGCTTTTTTTTTCATTTAAAGGTTGTTGGACTAACTGAAGTTGTACTTAGTTGGAATAATTTGAGTGGTTGGAATACTTTGAATAACTAGCAGAATACTTTGAATAACTGACTGAAACTGGGATATAAAATAATCACTAAATATTATTTAGGTTATACAAAAGAGTATTTGGAAAGCATGCCTCCAAACACTACAGAAAAGCAATTGCCAAACTGTCTCCTGGTCATATTTACAGATTTTTACTCTTTGCAATAAATGAATGGGAAGCAAAAACTATTTTAAGTCCAGTATTCATTGTTGAAATATGTAAGTTATAAGAGAGATGAATGCACACATTTTTAAATATTTAATTCTGTCACTGGTAGATATTCCTCTGGGTCTGGTATTTTCTCATAATAATCTGGGTATACTTTTATCTTTAATTTTAAATTACAGTGAGTCTGTTCATGTGCTTGACTTTCCTGTTAACTCTAAACCCCATAAGAACAGGAATTATTTCTTATTTTTCTGATATCACCTGCTATTCTGGGGCTTAGTACATAGTGGTAATAAATGAAGTTTGTGGAGCTAAATTTGATACATGTTCAGAGCAGGATGTGAAAAAACATGAGCCTTAGATTTAAGAGGCACACAATGGGATTAGTAAGGAGTAAAATTAAAAGTCAGTAAGACTATATAGCAAAATATAATATAACTGCCAACCAGTTATACATTTATTACATGTGTGTTAGAGTTCACAATGAGTGACAAGAAGACTCCTGGAAAGGAGAGGCTCTGACTCAGACTTGAAGGAAGTAAAGCATTTTGTCAGCAGAAGTGTAGAGATGAGAATTGTGGAAGAAGCGTGCAGAAGAGGATTTTCTCAGGCATGGGGGTAAAATCAGAATGAGAAGAAAGTGATGTTAGCTTTCTGAGTGTGGGGTGTGTCTGTTTCATATGTTTGAACTTTACCTTAAGTGCAATGGAAATCCATTAGAACTATAGCTTGTAGCACTTGTTTTACATTTTACAAAGCAGTCTGAACATATTTCATTCAGTCTTAGCCTCAAACCTGAAAGTAGCTATTAAAACGAGAAAACAGTTTTGGGAAGGTTATCTTAATTGATAACAATCACATATTTTGGTGACTAGAAAAGCTACATGGAGACCCAGATGGTCTTATTTTAACTTATGAGCTGTCGCTCTTAAAGAAGGAACAAGAGGAATGTGTGCACAGTTGCGCTGGAAGGGGAATGCGTATTAGTTTGAGGCTGATATGTACAAAGCGCTTGTTTTAAGAAAATCTGGAGGCATTAATTAGAAAAATCACTGGTACTGGATGAAAGTTTGAAGTGGGAAAATATTTTCATAAGAAAATAAGTACCTGAGTTCCAATGATAATGGGAATGAAAGGTGAATAATATGAAGTCCTTGTCCTCCGGTCTGACCAAGACAGAGGAGGTCAAAGGCATTTTTAATATGTTATAATTGAATATAATCAGTGCCATTTGGTGGTGAGGATAATACAGTAGTTATTGAACAAAAGTGTGCTCTCAACACTTTGCCAAGTGCTTTACAGCTTTAATCTCATTTCATCTCAAAAGTTCTATGAGGCAGCTACTACTTAAATCCCATTTTACAGTCAAGAAAACTGGGAATCAGAGAAGGTTAGTAGTTTGCTGAGGAAGTAGAACTAGAAATCAAACATGCCAGGACTTAACCCCAGTTGTTTTTTTTTCTTCTTCAAGCCCTAGAGTATTTGAAAGTACTGAAAAATGAGAGATTTTCTTGCCAAATCATGTTGCTAATACACAAATATTTGATATTTTCTTTCTCAGGCCCATTATCACTCCCAAATTTCAGAGTTACTTGTGTGACCCCAACAGAACCATTTTTACACTGGGATGCTCCAGAGTCTGCATCTTTTCACCATTATCTTATAATTATTTTGGATGTGGAAAATAATAAATCAGAAGAGGTATTTGTTGAAAAATATTTGTTGAGCATAACAACAATAATTGGAGATATCAAGTCTTTTCATCATTATCTGATGCATCTATTCAGTATAGCAGAAAGAGGAACTTTAAGTAGCTTTGAGATTCCTATTGCAGTTGTTACAGGTAAGCACATTGACTTTTAATCAAAAGTATGTAAACTGCATATTTAAAAATGCTTATTGAAATTTAATTATATCAACCTTAATAGGTATAAGTACTCAGTTGAATATGTTGACTCACAATTAAGGTTAATTCTAAATAATTCATTTAGATTTACATGTACTCTTTAAACATTATTCCAATTTGCATTTTTTCCAATAGAGTTCTTAAGTCATCTTCCTTATAATAACCATTGGCTGGCAAATAAAGTGATTATAAATTTACCACGAGATAAATAATCATATGAATGTTACTTTACTCAGTTCTTTTTATTAACACTAGATCTTACAAATAGATTTACTCATTTTTATATCTTACTTGGTTATTTTCCATACCATGCAATGAGTTACCCTCCAGGGGGCAGTCTCATCCTGTGAGTTTTGGCAAACGTGTTTCTCCTGTCCACTCAGCAGCACATGGCAGTTTTTGAATCCTTGTCTAGAACATAATTACTAGTCTACATTTAATTATCATTAAATTTATCCTTTTGAGTATAGGGCAATAGTTTTTGAAAAGATAAAAGACTATCTTATGAACCAATGCATAACTAAGTACATTTTGGCAGTATATCACTGAGCATAGTGTTTTGTTTGCCCATATGTATTTAACATGCTGCATGCAAGGTTATTTGACTTTTAAATTTCACCAGCTAGAATTCATACACACTAAAGCTGAGGTAGGAGGAATGGAAACTCTGTATGTGCATAGCCATAATTCACATTCCTATTCTGGTCAAGAATATTTGAGAATGTTTGATAATAATAAAAGATCCAGTTTAGTGCTTACTAAAAGCAAATGCTTAACATATAAGCATCCAGTGTTGCAAATCCTAATTAAAAATAAATTTCTACCTGAATACTAGGTAGCAAGTGTTTTCTCTTTCTATAATTAGTAAATATTTGATTGGTCCCTTAACAGTTTACAGAAGGTGCTTTCCTTTTTAACTGACAGACTAGGAGGATTTTTCACAGATCCATTCATTAATTTTGAAGTCAACTTAAAATATTCCATTTTAAGTACCTGTTCAGTACTGGGACAAGAAAGAGGTTCAGCACGGGTCTGCATACTTAATTTGGGGACCATTTGCTATTTATATTGACTGTAAGCTGACATATTTGTACATGTGTGCATGTCTAGGATTTAAGAACAGTATTTTTTGTTTTGTTTTGTCTTTTTATTTTCCTAAGGTTGAGGCAATATTCATTTCTTTTAAATGTAAAATTATTCACTCAATAAATTATTTTCCAGTATCAGGACTTGTGATAATCACTTGAGTAAGACTTTGTCTGAATGGTCTTACATACTAATTAAATGAGCATATAAGTTAGCAGAAAGCCAACAATGATGCTGCATTGCCTTTGCTGTTGTAGGAATTATGCTGTGGATATGATGGAAACACGGAGAGAGATTAGGTAACCCAGGGTCAGGGTGCAGGCATAGTCATGGAGGTTTTCCTGGTTGAGTGAAGGCTGGATCATAAACGTGGGAATTAACCAGCAGGTGGAACTGGGAAGGCAGACAGACATAGCAAGTAGAACAAACAGCAGTGCACACTCAGAAAGAAACAGAAAAGAGATGTCTTATCTGGGTATGGCAGGGAAAGCCAGGGAAGGCAGCATCTTGAAGACACTGACATTGAAGTATTAACAAATTTTTACTTTGGTGTAGCAGAAATACAGAGGTGTATATTGGGAGACTCTAGAAAAATATAAGCTAGGCACAGAACATGAAAGACCTTGATACATATTAGGAAGTGTATTTTATTTAGTAAAGTTTAACTTTTGGGGGCTCATGGAGATTCCCTACAGTTTTGAAAACGTGGACTTTTTTTTTTACTTTTGCCCATAAAAATGCAAATGTGTGCACAGAAAGTTCTATGAATAATTCCAGGACTATCATAGGTTCACCAAATCATCATTTCCTCAATTTCTATTTATATGTGGCATTCAATAGATTTCATGTAAGTCACCCATTATAGTAAATGTTTATAATGGGTTTGTAAGTTTTGCAAGAACGTAAGATCTGAAGTTGTTTCACCCTCGATTTTCAGATAATTTTAAATAAATACTCAATTTAAACACTAGCTATTATTTATGAAATTTAGATATGGGATGAAAAGACCAGACATTCACTCCCAAGAATGACATTTTCCTAAGAAATTAAAATGTAGCGTTTAATTATATCATAACAGATGGAAGATCAAATCATAGTTCCTGCAAACAAAGCAATTATAAAAATCATGGAAAATTCCTTAAAGATCATTTAAAATAAAACTACTAAGCAGTTTAAAATTGTACAACTATCCTTATTGACTTGAACTGATGATTTATTGTTGTATCTGAGAACTATTAAAAGTTCATAGAAACATATAATAAGGGTCAAACAAAACTATACGGTAGGCATTACAATTTGCAGAGAATCATATGGTTTTAAAAATCATAAGAATTATTATTCAAATAAATTGTGCGAGGAGATAAGCTGAAGAATTATCTTCAATTTCTGTAAGTGATTATCAAAAAGATTTTCCAATGATACTTTACCCACAGCCCTCCTCATCTCAATTCATGATAATTTCATTCACCCACCTGTTTAGGTAAAAAAACTATGATGTTGTCCTTGACTCTTTTGTTACTCTCACAGCTTACACCCAACTGGTCTGGAAAACTTGTTGGTGCTATATTTAGAATAAATCCAGAGTCACTCTACATCCAAGCCCCCCTGGGTACTGTTTTTGTCCAGGCCACCTCTCTCTCTCTCCTGGGCAATCGGGCCTGCTCCCTGTTCTGTGGCCTCCCAAGGTCTTAGTATAGTGTGGTAGTGTGCCTCTGCACAGAACTAACTGCTTGCTGCCATTCAATTGCGAGGAAGAGCCCTGACCCCTGTTTGAACTGGCTTTCTGTTAACACCATACCTACTTTCTCCACTTTCATTCATTCCAGCTTCTCTCTGTCCCTGAATACACCAGCTACACTCCCACCTCAGGGTATTTACTTAACTGTTTCTTCAACTTTCATATTCTTCTAGAAATCTGTGTCTCCCTTCTCCACCCACTTTAACTCTGCCAGAAGTCCCATTTTTCACAGATACCTGCCATGAAATCCCCACCTAATACTACAATGTCCATTCCAAAGCCACCTCACTCTTACCTCACTTACTCTGATCTACTTTTTCTTTTTTTCTGTAGACTTATTACCTCTAAAGTACCATCTAATGTATTCAATTAGAGCCCACCAATACAGGGATATTTATTTTTTATTGAGCCTCCGCAAAATGGCCCTGAGATCTACCTTTAAACCAAGTAGCCAATTCTACCTTTCTACATAGATATTTGGTATGCTTTTGCTAATGATAGCCTTAGAACCTTGAGCAGTTTGAATTTTTTCCTGAAAATGCTCCATCATAATCTGAAGGTAGCATTTTCTTGGGACAAAGAACTTAAGAGCCGCAGAGAGTAGATCTGACTGGGCACCCCCTGTTTGAGTAACCCTGGGCAATATACTCACCTGTTTATGCCTCAGTTTCTGTTTTTATAAAATGGTGAAAATAATAGTGTGTATTTCATGGAATTTTCCTGAGACTGCTGATTTAATAAATATAATGATTTAGAATAGTGCCTGAGACATAGTTATATATCTTGTAATTGTGTTGACAAAGATAGACTTTATATTATAGCACATGTACAACACTATAAAATTTGGGGGAACCAAAGTTGTTTCCATATTCTTTTTCAAATGTAAGTAATTCATCTGATAAATAATTACTGAGTATTTTGAAAGTAGAAAAATAAATGAAGTAATATGTATATATTATTTGTTTTTAAAACAAAATAAAAAACACATTGAGATAAGAATGTGATGTGATAGACTAATTGAAGAGGGATGGAGGGCCCTACTGTAAACAGTCTGTAAAAGAAAGAAGCTACATTTAGATAGAAGCCCAAAGGATATGAAGGAGTCAGTGTGGGACAAGATAGAGGAAGAGTAAACACAGTTTAAAGGCTGAGATAAGGAAAAATATGGTGCATTTGAGAACAAGAGAACAGTGCATGTGGTATACCTAATTAGGAGGGAGAGAAGTAAGGGAGAATGATCATGGAGAATACCCAGGAGTCAGATCACATGGGTCTGACAGTGCTTTTGAGTTTGCTTTGAGGGATCTGGGAAGCTTATTCAGGAGAGTGAAATTTGATCTGTGCTTCAAAGAATTCCCTTTTGCTATGTTTAAAGAATGAATTATAAAGGTCTGAAAGCAGAGGAACTGAACAGGAGGACATTGTAGAAGGCCAGCAAGAGATGATGGCAAACAAGGGTAGGGACCATGCAGAGGAAGTGGAAGGTACACTGTACAGGATGGAGTAGAAAGTCCAAGCTGATATGCTGATGATGAAGGAAGGAAGGAAGGAACTGGGGTTTTAACATGACACCAAAGAAAAGATTATGGGACCTTATAGGCATTCTAGCAAATAATAAGGGCAAATTGATAGGAGAGAGTTAGTGGAGGGCTAATCCACCAGTATCCATACTCTCCAACCATATCTGTGCACCTAACCTATTTCACCATCCTAGGACTAAAACTAAATTCATGTCTGGCATTTCCATACTTAAATTTTTAAGAAAATCTGTCTAAAGACAATTACAGTTGGAAGTAGCTGTGAAAGAGGAAACAATTAAGAAAGAGGTATTACCCAAAAGAAATATTTCATGACTATAAAATAACATACTAAACACTTACTGGTAGAACAGAAGGTCTAAAGGGAAGGAAAGGATTTCTCTTAAATCTATCACTTATTGGTAATAGGAGGTTAGAGAATACTTCTGTATTATCTCTCAGGACCTATATTTTTCCTCTAAAAAACATTAAGACATTGAATAAGTTATTTCTAAATTTCCTTCCAGATCAAACATTCTATAATTCTTTGCCTCTAAGGTACTTTGCATATTTCAGTCCATCTGCCATCTAAGATATAAACTTTGTGGCCTTCCTTTCTACATAGTGATCTTTTTGAAATCTTGTTCATCAGCTCTGGATCTATAGCTTAAATAGAGTTTTTACCTCTGTGTAATTCATTTTATTTGTGATTTGCTATCCAACATGGATGCTGAAAACTGTATTAATATGTACAAATCCTAAGAAGAAGAATAGCATTTTGGGGTTTGAAGTTACTAGGATAGAGATCTTGCAATGCTGTTATCTGATATGTAATTCCAAATACCGTGTCTCTGATCAGTTGGGACCTTTAGGATTTCCCCCATCATGGACCCAAGCCTCCTCTCCAGAGAATCAGAGACACCTACTCCTGGTCTACTTGAAAGGCATGACATGTTTAGAAATGTCTATTATGTGTTCCTGGTGCCTATGTTCTCTTTCCGGGTGAATCACCAATATTTCCCTTAAGCACTCCACTCTCTTTCAGAACTCCTATTGTGTCTTCTGTTCATTCCTTCATCTTGATAATCATTTTCAGCATTACTAGATTATCTATCAGTCATCATTTTTACTTGTATCAAGATCATAAAGCAAATATCAATCCATCCCTAAGTACATGGGCACAGGTCTTTTCATTGTAATCCTTCAGTGAATATTTGATGCCTGTAACTTACAGCATCATATTTTTCTCTCTTCCACACATTTGAAGCAGTCAAGCATGGAGAGACATTTGTCTTTTAATGAATTGTTACAGGCATGTAGAAGAAAATAGAGTTTACACATACATTTATTTCCCTTTCCCTTTTGAAACCTACCTGTCTCTCTAATTTGTCCTGAAAATAACTTCCAGAACCAGATCTCCAGCCATGACTGTGAATCTGAACCATAAAATGTGTCCTTGGAAAAAGAGAGTGCTTATGATCACAGCCTGTGGGACCAGATTGGCTGGGTTAGGATTTGAGCTCCCTGACTTAACTAACATCCTTCCCAGAGTCACCCAAGTTCTTTGTTCCTCAGTTTCCTTCTCCCTAATATGAGAATGATTAATATCTTATCTACTTTATGAAGTTAATATAATTGTGCAACTTAGGGCTTGATGGCACTAAGCACTGCAAGAGTGTTTGTTGTAACTTTTCTCAGCAGGAGTAGAGAGGTGGCCTTGGGGAGTGCTGGCCATGCAGAGTGGGAGGTAAAGCCTTGCAGCTGTGTGAGTGGTCTCTTTTTGTTGAAGGAATTAACTATATCTGCATTTGCCTAAGTGTTGGAAATCTGTAGAAGAACTGGTGTTTGGGTTTCCTTTTTTCACTCTTAGTGTAGCAGGACAAATTTAATGGTCTACTAGGTATCAGTGAGACCTCATTCTTCCTTTCCTATAATAAAACCCTTTCATGTTAACTAGTTCCGTTTCATTCATTTTGAAAAACTAAATATGATGCTGTCACTTCCTTTGATATAACTTTTTCGGGAGAAACACACAAGTACAGAGGTCACAATTACAGAGATAGAAACCTGTCAGAAATCTCTATAATGTTTCAGTCCTTTTTTTAAATTAATGAAATCATCCTCCATGTGATTTTCCAGTTGTTTGGAAGACAAGGTAGAACTTAGTCTCATTCTTCCCCTTTCCAGTCTTCATAAACCTTTGCTTTAAGCTGTTACATCTTAACACTATTTGTCCCATTTCCCAGGACAAGCAGAATTGAAGGAAAACCTCATGTTTACCCACTGGAGGAGATGGCACCGACTTCATATACTTTTACAACTGGCACTTAGACGATGCTTGCTCAAAGTCTCTTCTCTTAGAAATGTATTCAGTATTCAGGAACATGGAAAAGAATTGGTTCCATAGTTGTCCTGGTCACTCATTTCTCATCTCTGCATCTTTTAATGCCTGCTTAAAACATACTCGGAAGCTTTCTCAGATCATTGCCCACAGATTGAGATGGATTGAATGCTTCTGGGATGTCACCCTAGCCTTGGAAAGGCCATGGTTGCTGCAGGACCTTTGTAATTTTAGAAGGATGTATGGAATTTAAAGAGAAAACTCACAAAAATGCTAGTGATGACAGAAAAAGGAAAGTCAAGAGTCTATAATTGGCAAGGGAAAACCATGGTAAACGTGCCTTGAAGCCCAGTAGTGTACCATATGGAATCTGTTGTGGTTAGTTTATTGAACATTTCCTCATCACCACCCAGAATGGAAAAGGAAAGAAGGTTGCAAGTTACAGCTGAATGAATTGATGGGGATATTGCACTGATTTTATGTCTTAGAATGCTAATTACAGGCGTGCATGGAAATTCTTTCAGGCAGTGCTGGCTCTGAGTAAAGTGGAGAATCACATTATCAACTATTTAACAGGAACTTAGAACAGGTTCCATTGCATCAAGCCAGATGTTGCAAATAAAATGGAAACGGAAGGGCCATCTAAGTATTCTCTCGAGGGGGGAAAAATGCTTTTTAGTATGTTTATTTTAGAAGACAATATCTGCTTGAAAAAAAAGGCAGACTTGCGGAAATACTGGATGGTATCCTAATAATCCACAAATAGAAGTGGTTAATATTGGCCTGAGGAAAAGAATAATGTGAATAGAAATTGTCTAAGATTTCAAATCAGCTCTAAATAGCACAGTAGAGGATTGAGGTACAATAAAGCTCTTTAATAGAGGTCAAGGAGAGTGTAAAATGTAAATGAATCCTTCCTCCAAACTGTTGCCAGAACATGTTTCTAAAAATGAAATGACATGCCTGCTCAAAATCCCTGTTGCCTGCAGGATATAGCCAGATCTCCCTAGCATGTCATGCGAGCTTCTTAGAGATGACAGCATTCTGCCTCTGAGGTGGCCCTTTCATGTCCAGTCCCTGCTCATCACATATGCCCAGTGACTTAACTACCCCAAGTGCCTGCCACTTGCCTGGTACTGCTCTGGGCACTTTATATACTAATGGACCCTTATTTAATCATCTAGCCCTGCAATGTAAATACTAGTCTTTTTTTTTTTCCATTTTGGAGAAAAGGAAATGAAAGCATGGAATGACTATGTAATTTGCCAAATAATGCCTTGCTCCTTAAGAGCTGAAAAGAATTTGGTGTTCCTTTAACACAACATGATGCCCTGTTGGGCTTCATGTCCTGCTCATGTTACTTTCTTTGCATGAAATACCCTCATCATGACTTTCCCTTCCTACAGACTGGTAAACCTGTTCAAGCCCCTGATAAAACCCCTTCAGTTCTAGAAAGGCCTCCCCTATAGTCTCTGCTACAACTGATGATTCCCTATCCTGTTCTAAGCAATGCTTTGCTCATGTTGCTAGTTCAGCTCTAATCTAGATACTGATCTATCTGCCTCTTTCCTGAGACCAAGAACTCTCTGAAATCAGAAACCTGGCTTCATTTACTCAATTTGAACATATGTCCTTGTGTATAGGTTCTTATAAATATTTGTTTAATTAATAGATAAGAAAGTAAAAAAATGAAAACCCTCAGATTCTTAGGCTTCTTGGGAATACTGTTGAGAATCAGAAAATGAAAGTTCATAATATACTTTCACTATATAAATGTACATATAATTTGTCAGAATATTTACTTTATTTCTCTTTCTTATCCTCATATAATAAACATAAATATAATGCATAGGCATTTAATACTCTCAAATTCTAGAACATGCTAGACAAAAGACAGAAATATACTTGAAATTTTAAAAATACTAATTACCTCTTTTTATCTTTCAGAGCCCAAACCAGTTTGGATTGTTATTTCCTATGAAAGTCATAGTGCCTCTATAATCTTATTTATTAAAACACTTAATATTGGGAGATACTGATGGCATACCTATTGTAATTGAAGGAGGTCAAATGTAATCATGCTTTTAAAACATGATAGTAAAATATATGTTGACAGTTTAACCCCAGGTGAAGAATATAATTTCTTTGTTTCCATTATTAATGGGACCAAATTAAGCAATACATACTATGTGCTTGCAGTAAAAACATGTGTTTTAAGATTTTCATACACTTTTTTCTTGATTTCAGTTTTGTGTACTATTTTAAATTAGTAGCCTATATTCACTTTTCAAGGATTTTTTTTTTCCATACTGGATGGGGATTAACCCAAGGGTGTTCTCTACTATTGAGCTATACCCCTAGACTTTTTATAAATTTTAAAAAAACTTGAGAAAAGGTCTTGCTAAGTTGCTGAGGGGCCTTGAACTTGTGATCCTCTTGTCTTAGTCTCTGTAATGATCCTTTAAATAGTTCACTATTGAACCTCTTCTTCACTGCTTAAGTATAGAGGTAGCACTTACCCTATGTAAAACTGAGATCATGAATTTTTTATCTGTTCATTAACAAATAACATGTATGGATTTTAAACAGAGCTTTACATGGTTGGATCCAAGAGTGAGGAATGAGTCCAATTTTAAGCTAGTCATGAGAGCTAGATTTTATCTTTTGATATCTAGGGCCCCTGAGATCTTCTCAAAATTTAAGCCTATGTTTGCTCTCTTCATCTTGTCATTCATCTGGAACTAGTGAACATTTTTCTTAGCTCCTTCACTCTTTAAAATTCATATTTGTTAATATAAAATGTCTCAAATTATTTGAGATTTATGTTGATTTATATTCTCTTAAATCACTTAAAAATTCTACAAATATTAATTTTGAACATTTTGAATATAAGAAATTTATATAAAATATTCATTGAGTAGCTGTAGAAATCATGGTAAAGTGCAATAAACACCATAGAAAAAAATCACATAAAGACCCAAAAACATAATTCTTACTGTAACTTTTCCAGTGTCATTATTATCTGACTTGTCTATAAACCCTGGTATATGTTATCATGTCACCATATGTCTTTTACCCCAAACTGTAATCTTTCCATTCTGCTTAAACTGTACTTTACCATAATATATTCCCAAATTGATGTCACAAACCATAGTATTTCAACTGTATTATAGCATATCTATAATCAGCTTAACACATTTTTATAGTTTATTCTTGTTCTCAGTTTTTATACAATTTTTATATCTATCTCACTTCTTTGTATTATAAATCATCCTGGGCAGCATCCTATTTGACAGTTCTTGTCTTTAAAAACATATAATACTTGATCACCTAAATATATCATATCATCATCAAAATTAGATAAATAAATCACTATATAAGATGATAGTTGAGTTGCCATGTTTTTAGTTTTCCTGAAATATTTTTTTCTTTTATGATAGACCAGATCTTGAATAATGGCAAAAATCACATTAAACATTATCAGATAAAATTTTACTTTTAGTGAATATTTAATGCAGAGTGGAGTTTTTACTTCTTTGTCTAGATTTCATATTTTTATATTGTCTTTTTAGCTTATGCTGATAGTTTCAGGAAGCTGTAATCTCTCTTTGTTCCTTTAAATGTCAAGCATTTGCTTTTGTGTATTTGCTCCTATGTAGTTTTTGCTGCAACATCAAAACAAACTGTGTGTAATGACATTGAAATGGCTCTCAGTATTGCAGCTGGTTATCATTGTATTTGCTGTCATTTTATGTAAACTATTTTTAATGAGGATAGAGAGATAGAGTTATTAATATACTTTATTGTTCTTTGTTTCTCATTATGCTTTTTATTCCTTTTAAAGGGATAAGTTTGAAAAGGAAAACCCAATTAGAAAGTATCCAAGAAGAATTTAAGTGTGTTATGTGTTTGAATAGGTCTGGAAGCGCCATCAAATATCCATGAAGGCAAAGTTACACACTCTTCCATAGAAATCCTATGGAATCAAACTGGTGGGAGTTTTCAGCATTACAAAATCACATACATCAGCCATGCTGCTGCTTTCATGGTGTGTTAGAAGGGGCTCTTGGAATTAAACTTGAGTCTTTCATGTTGAAACCAATATTAGTGCATTCCTACATTAGATAATAGTGAAACTAAATAATCCCCAAGTGGTTTTGCTTGTGTTTGATTATGAAACTTTTCTTAAATGAACACTGGATAATTTATTCCTTTCAATTGATAGATGCAGAAGGTGGTTAAAAAAACAGCAGCATTCTCTAACCTGGATCCTGGCATTGGGTACGACTTTCAATTTGGACTGGATAAGGTTTTAAAGACTGTAACCCTAACATAAAAGAAATACAGACAGGTACAGCTGGTATAATCACACCAGCCATTTCTTTAATATCCAGATATTTATTTGGCTTTTTAGGAGAAGATTAATTAAGTGATTCATTCTTCCCAGTCCATTCATCCCACTTCCCAGGGTAGTGTCTCTTATACTCTTTCAGTTTCCCCTAATTCAGTTTTCTATAACATTATTTGTGTATGTGCAATTCGACAGTAGTTTTGCTGACTGCCTGGGGACTGCCAGATTCTCCACTTAGTTTTAATTTCTCCATTGTTGAGCTAAACAGACAATGAAGTGTCACTTTCCCAGTGCAAGTAGCATACTCACAATGGCAGATGGTGATTTATCCCATGGTAGTCATATAAAATAAAGGATGACTGGGAAAGATGTGTGCAGAATGTAGAAGTTGTCATATATCCAGTGAAGTAAAATTGTCAACTGTTCTACTAAAATAGTAATTTTAATTGTTGATGCTGCTACTTTGGGAACATTGATTTATGTGTTTAGAAGCTGGTCATGACTGGTATTCTTTCATTGTATTAACAAAGAATGAGACTGAGAGAATATCTGGGCACTTTTGTTTCTTTCTTATACATGGATGTATGTACAACATACTCTGTATGCTACTTAATTTAATGTTTTCCCTTAGGAAAGCAGGGAGGCATTTCATTTTTAGATTGCAATTAATTTTCCTGCTGATTAATCTTGTCACTACTTAGGATAAGTTTTAACAATAATTTCTGAGGTTGATGATTGCACAAATTCAAGATATAATATTCTTCCAAATTCTGGAGGCAAAGGAAAATTTGAGTACAGCTCAACTGGACACATGCAGAGGTGAGTTCACAGTTTAAAATGTTTCTTGTTGTTTTTTCCTCTTTTTATGTTTAACTTCTTATATCTACTTGGTAGAATAAAAGAAATGTCTCAGTTGTTCTCAGAGTTTGCAGGGAGTCAAACCTAAGAATGTTTCCAGCCTGTTTTAAAGCAGGTGCTTTATCCTGTAGAAAATGCGATTTTACTGTCTATGCTTTAAATGATCCAGCCCCAAGTGCAGTTGAGTTTATGACCCATAGTAGAGACACAAATGCAGGAGCTGTTTGCTGGGCTTCAGCCAGAATTCTCCAGGATGGATACGTAATTTCAATATCCAGTAAAAGCTTAATGAAAGAAGAAATCCTGCCTTGCACTAAAAGGTATGATAGTATTAAAAATAAATTACATCAAGTTACATGGAATACTAGATTAGCATTTTATATATATTTTTAGAAAGCTATGTTAATGGATGAATAGAAACAAAAATTAGAAAAATTTTCAAGACAACTTTTTTGGACTATAATCAGAATAATTAAGTCTGACAGTGAGATTATTTCCGCAAATAAATAAGAATTCAGGGTACTGTCATATTTATATCGAATATGCTATTTTAATTTAAATTTATGTAAGAACTATGATATCTTATTAACCATTTGTGTTTGAGCATAACAATTTCCATGATAGACTCTAAAAATCCAAAATATGTAAAAAGTTCTTCTGTAGGTGGTTTGGGAAAATGGAATTTTCTAAAGGTTTCTGAGCTAAATGTTTTATCATGTGAGTTTTATTTAACATGTAGAACATTCATGTTTAATAGCTTTTCTTTGAAGACTAACATTTTAATTAATGTCATGACTGCCAAGGGACTAAAAGAAAGCCGTCCTGCTGTCCTCATGCTTAGCTCTTATACGTTCATTATACATTTAATTAACTTTTCATGGATAAAAAATGGGAACTAGTAGTGTTTAAGTAAATATCTAATTAAAATAAACGACTATGAAGTGGTTTGTGACATGCTTAGGAGGAGCACTGCATTTACATGGAGAAAGTCTTGAGTTTTATTCCTCTATCACTTATTAGAAATGTGGCCTTGGGCAAAGCCATTAAGCTCTCACTTAGAAAATGAGAATAATTATTCCTGTAGAGGTAAAGAAATCTTTTTTCTAAAATCAAAAGTGAAGCTCTTTGTGAAAATGCAAAGTACTTAAAACCCCGAGGTACTATTGTCATTGAAATAGTCAGTGCTCTTCCAATGCTTTTACTATTAATATTTTAGGGGAAAAAAAGCCATGCAGAGTGGGAAAAAAATGTATGGTGCTGCTTTTTTGATTGCATTATTTGGGTTTGATTTACCTCTTTAACCTTGTGAGTATTGCTGTGTATATGCCTGCCTGAACTTATGCCATGTTCTAAAGAGGGCTTTCAGTGGTGGGGCCCAGTTCTGGGAAAGTGTTCAAGGGCCAAGGCCTTCTTAAATATGAGGGGAAGCTTCATCTCAGAGGTTGCCTTGTGAAGGAAGGGAAGTTACATCAATTCCTGGAAAACAAACTAAAAAAAAGAAACAAACAATTATTGTACAACATATTAATCTTCTGTGGTTAAGCTATCATACCAGATTGCTGCATGTTACCCAAATGTGGAGTAAGGCTCCACATTGTAACTCATTATAAAGGTGAAGTTTTAGCCCAGCTGTCTGACTCTAAAGCTGATATGACAGTTTTAGAGCTGCCTCTCATGAAGAACATCCTAAGAAAGAGATAAGAAACGTTTTCACTTTTTAAAATGATACCATTCGTTATCATTGAAAGCTTAGTGGCTGCAGATTTGAACTGTCATTCTGATTGTCTTCCATCACCATCATCATCATTATCATCATCACATTGAGCACATACCATTAAGTGCCTTTGTCAGTCACTCAGCTAGTTTTTTCTGTTCTTTACATCACGTAACTCTAAATGAGAACCTATATTTATTCTGTCAATCATCATGAGGTGTATATTTTTATATATTTCACAAATGAGGAAACAGAAGCAGAGAGTCAGTAACTTCTGTGAGATGACACAGAGGGCCAGGGTTATAACTCAGGGATGGAGTGTGTGCCTAGTGTGCACAAGGCCCTGGGTTCAGTGCCCAGCACTGCCAAGAAAGAAAGAAAGAAACAAACAAACAAAACCAAGCCAAAACAAACAAACCACAAAAACAAAATCCATGATAAACACAGAGATTTGAACTCAAATTTCCCAGATGTTAAATTCTGACCTTGTAACAATCTTCTTCAGTGGGAAGGCCTCTACATCACAGGAGTAGACTCTACCCATTGTGGGCTCTGTGACTTGGTACCAATCATTATTCAACTTTGTTGCGTCCGACCAGCGGATGCCACAAATGACGCACGGACAACACAGCTTCTTCCAAGTGAGTTTATTCAGCAAGCTTGATGATGGAGGACCACCCAGGAACTGCCCAGGAACTGCCTCTCCGCTTTTCCTGCTCGGTCTTATATGCCATTCACGCCAACCAATCACACAGTGCCGCGCGTCCTACAGCGTCTTACTTGCACCTGCGCGATGCAGCCTCAGAGCGGGACAACAAGTTTGAACC
>CM053403.1:35212084-35260787 GCA_028644305.1 Xerus rutilus | reverse complement strand
CCAGGAACTGCCTCTCCGCTTTTCCTGCTCGGTCTTATATGCCATTCACGCCAACCAATCACACAGTGCCGCGCGTCCTACAGCGTCTTACTTGCACCTGCGCGATGCAGCCTCAGAGCGGGACAACAAGTTTGAACCTTCCTCCTGGCATCTTGCCAGCCGCCATCTTGGAATGGCGTCTAGTCCATCGCTCCTCACACAACTTGCACCTGAAGTTCCTCATTTCCAACCAGGGGTTAATAATACTTTTTATATTTCATGGTATTTTTAATTTATGAAACTGTTTTCCAAGATTAGGCTGGTAACTTTTTCCCTCCACTCTTACCATCTTATAATTTGTGTTTGCTTTGCTTTTCTTTTTTTTCTTTTTCTTTTTTTTTAGTTGTTGATAGGCCTTTATTTAATTTACTATATGTGGTGCTGAGAATCAAGCCTACTGCCTCACACATGCTAGGCAAGCACTCTACCACTGAGCTACAACTCCAGCCCCTGTGTTTTGTTTTCTACTGTATATTAATAATTTTTAGTCTTTTTGCAACTTAGTCTTTGAAAGCTGCCTTAAATCTACTTGGAAGTAGATAGAATATTAATAAATGTACAAAATAGAGCTAAAACATAGGGGGATAATAATTTCAGTTGGGAGGGAACACATCACAGAAAAATATAATAAAAAGTGTGAATCAGTGACTCAGGTTTAAATCTGTCACTAAGCTAAATTCTAAACAACTTAAATCAGTGTGAATGCAAAAAAAAATCACATGCAAAATTTGAATTTTATGGGTGAAATTCCAATAAAGTTTTAATCTTACATTTCTTTCAGTTAAGGAAAGAATAGAATATTTTAAGTCAAAATGTCAGTTACAAATAGAGACATTTTACCAATTTGATAAATAAGTTTCTAGAACCTTCTTCAATAGTCAAAGGGAAAAGGAGTTTGTGAGCTTAATAAAAGGAGATCTATCTCTTACTTTATTAGGTGCATAATTTGTAGGTTAAAAACTATTGTAATAATTTCATTTTGAATTCTGCTGTAAGAAAAATAAAGGTGAAAATTCATAGTTTATATAATTATTGGAAGAGATTTTCTAGGAAAAAATATTTATCCTTTTTCTGTAGATATGAGGAGCATGGACTTGGGTTAAGGAGCTTACACAAGATCATATGATGATAAAATTGACTAGAAAAACTTATGTAGGTGTTCTGTTTCATCTGTAGTATTCCTTAGAGTCAGTGTTATCAGTCTAGTATAGATAATATAATGGTAGAAATGTTATTTTTTAAAACTATCATTCTGGTGTCTTATTTCATTGATCTAGATTCAGACCCTCCATTTGCTGATTTGGAGGCAGAAAGAGAACAAGATATATTTGTTGTGGAAATTATCATGAGAAGACTTTCAAAAGTTCCAGGTAAAGAACAGTGCTACTCTCTGACAATCTTGGTTTAACGGTCTTTCTTTCACTCCTTTGTGTCCTTCATTTTATAGTAATGGTTTTGGAAATCATTGTATTACTCCTTTAATTTCTCCGTAAGTAACTTTTTAATTTATATATTTAAAAGTACCACATTGTCACAGGAGGTTCTCAAAAAGAAGTGAAAGTTTCATCTGACTTTCAGAGTTTGGATTTTCAATTGGTTAAACACGTGTACATAGAACACAAAAGTGAATCATGGGTTGGTGGTTCTGGAGTCTAAAACTTCTATGTCAGCACTGGCCAGAGTGAAGACCCCAGGAGGTTAAGCTGTGTGATGTGCCAGAGGCTCTCTTTCGATCTTGTTCTGGAGATTCGGTTTCAAATACCATAAAATAATCTGAAATAGTTTAAGCAATAAATGAAACCATAATATATATCTATACCTATCTCTCTCTCTCCCTCTCTCTCTCTCTCTCTCTCTCTCTCTCTCTCTCTCTCTATATATATATATATATATATATATATATATATATATATATATATATATAAATATATTTTAGTACCAAAGATTGAACTCAGGGATACTTGACCACTGAGCCACATCCCCAGTCCTATTTTGTATTTTATTTAGAAACAAAGTCTCAATGAGTTTCTTAGCTCCTCGCCTTTGCTGAGGCTGGTTTTGAACTCACTATTCTCCTGCCTCAGCCTCCCCAGCCACTGGGATTACAGGCGTGTGCCACCGCGTCCAGTGAAACCATACTATATTAACCCAAGAATGCCTCAAGGAGATGAAGAGCAAGAAGATAGCTAGATGTTGGGAAGAATTGGAATCAGATATTAAGGCCACTGAGAGCCCAGACAGGCAAATTTTCTTTTTGTTTGTTTACTTCTTTCTTCTCATTTGCATAATTTTTTTTGAAGACTAGCTTTCTCTGCGAAGAAATCCATGTGGTGAATAGGAGAATGCCACACAACAGCTTCCACACACAAATGGTGTATGTCAGCCACGGGAGAAAAAGTGTCTCCCTAAATTCCAAAGAAGAGAATATGATGATCCCAGATGGAAATGGATGTCCAACCTGCATCCAGTCAAACATAAAAAATGGACTTGGTCTCTTTATTATAACGGCTTTCATATTAATAGTTTAAGATTAGAAGAAAGGCAAAGGGAGTTTTTTTTTTTCAAAGGATGGGGGTTTTATGTGCATTCAGAATCAGCTGAGTGATTTCTGAAACAAACAATTCCATTCATTCAACAAATTCATCATGCAACATTCAAAAAACCTCATTCTACTTGTTCTTGTCCTCATGGTGCTTGCTAAGCAGAACTGCAGGCTTGGGAAGACATTTGTTAGAGAAAGAGCTCAAAACTGGAGGAAATAAGATAACATCTCCCTTTAGTTTTGGGAGGGACAGATCACCCAGTCCTCTAAAGCCAACAGGGAAAAAGATGGTAAAAGTCTAGTGGCAAATTTCAAAAGGAATTGTCTTAAATACAGTCTCTCATCACCAATTCCACATCTGCAATATGAACTCAACTTGGCTCTCAAAGTTCTCTACCAATGCAAAATGAGGCAAGAAATCATTAAATCTATATTGTAGAAAACATGAGGACACACTTGTATTTTCACTAGATTAATAGATATAACTTTAAATTTGTTATCTTTCGTATAAGACGAAATAAGCTCAGTGATATATTCATGTACAATATTCTAGTAAGTTTAATAAGACAGTTTTATTTTAACAGAACAGAAATCCTTTTGTTTCACCCAGCATTCTGAGAGTTCAAAAGATAAGGAACATTTATTATTATGGACAAACTGTGAAATTCATTTAAACACCAAATATTTGTTCTACTTAGTAATTCTTTGAAACTATTAGATTTCTGGCTTTCTTTTCATGAGCTTTGGGATTGCAATGAGATTTATATCCTTTATAAGAATCTCAGAACTGTAATGGAATTAAAGGTGTAATCTATTCTGAGCATAAGAATAAACATTGGCTTGCATATTTAAGAACTAAAAGAATTCAGTGTGAATTTAGAAAAAAAATCAAGTAGTTGATAGAGAACATTTATAGAAGCTTGCCATTCCCTTCCTTACACCTTTCAGCTAGTTTTTATGAATTCTGAGTAAATTTATATTAGAGACCAACACTGTCCAAAAGAAATGTAAAGTGAGCCACAAATGAGAGACATGTATAATTTTAAATTTTCTATGAAAAACATTAAAAAGGTAAAAAGAAATAAGTGAATTAATTTTAGAAATATATTTTTTCCAAATATAGTCAAAATACTAATGTGTAAGCTAATATAAGAATTATTGAGATATTTTACATTTTTTTCATATTAACTATTCAACATCTGGTGTTTATTTTAACTGAAAACACATCACAATTCTGACTCAACTCATCTAGGCACTCCTTAGCTATATATGGCAAGTGTCTATCCCACCAGACAATGTAGTTGTAGAGCGTGACTATTGGCATCTGGATTTAATGCTAAAGTGGAGGAATGGCAAACATTGGTCCACCAATGCTCAGCTCAGATCTCACTTTTCCTTGAAGCCTCTCTGAATCCACCACCAGCAAATGATGAAATTTTCTGACATGTGAAACTTTTCTTTTTCTGTGTTGCTTTTAACGTGTCCTTTATGTGTGATATCTATGCACAAGTACTAACATTCTTAAGTTTTTATCCACTTTGGTCCTAGTTTTTCATCTGTCAGATGGAGATCATTGTTATTATTCTATAGACTTGTTAAGAGAATTCAGTGAGATCATGTGTTTGGCAAATGCCCCGACATGTGGATTCCATGAGGATGGGCATTTGCTTTGACCACAGTTTTTGAACCATTACTGAGACCAGTGTCTAATGCATAGCAAGAGTTAATAAATATTCTGGTAAATGAATGATTGAATTATTAGTTATCCTTTATTTAGTTTTCACATTTTACAATTAGGAAGCTTAATTTATAATGAATTTCTTCTTACCCTTTTCTTTGCCACACAATTATCAGTGTTCTTTCTTTAAAATAATATCAATTATTCCTGTGCTTAAAAGATTCTTTGCCATAGTTTACAAGGCCAACCTCTCCTTTATAACCCAATCTCTGCTCTGTTCAGTCTCTCCGGAAAGGATATTGTTTTGCAGTCACCTGCTCAGTTGTCTTCAATTCAGGCCATTTCAATCCATAAGGAAATTCAGCCATTTCTGCCTCTGAAATAGACTCGGTGAGTGTATCCACTTCTTCCATTTCTGCTGTACTTCTCTTGTCTTCTCTTACTAAGACCAATAACTCAGGTGACACACAACAGGATCTCATCTCCTACTGGACTCTGTTTCTATTTTTGACATCTTTACAGTTCATATAGTATTGGTTTAACATTCTCTAGTGGATCTCCATGGCTCTTCAAATAAAATCTAAACTTGTTATGGTCTCTAAGACCTCACCCAATTGGATCTTTATCTAACTATCTAGCCCACTAAGTTATTATGTTACTACTAAGTTAGCAACCATGTATGTCTCTCTCTTTTTGTTCCTCAAACATGGCCACCAGCACCATATGCTGCACACATTCCCTTTGATTGAAATTTGATCTCCAGTTTTGATTGACTTTTTTCTATCATTGAGTTCTCAGCTCACATATGATCTTTTCTTCTTCTTTCATGGTTACCAAATCTAGATAAAACCTCTCTTTCTAGTCACTCTGTGATTAAATGGAATTATTAATTTACTTACTGAGTTGCTTGTTATCAGATGCCAACACTGGT
Organism: Xerus rutilus; assembly: GCA_028644305.1. Lineage (NCBI taxonomy): Eukaryota > Metazoa > Chordata > Mammalia > Rodentia > Sciuridae > Xerus > Xerus rutilus. Next base: position 35,255,597 of record CM053403.1, on the reverse strand, counting down.
GTGTAACTTTCCTACAATAAGAAGCCTTTTCTGTCTTTGCCATAGCATTCCTAGATGCTCAAATAATGATTGCTCTTTAGTCTGCATTTAATAAGTGTTGGCTTAATAAACAGAACTCTACACACCCAGCACTCTCATATATGCTTAGGGGTGATTATGGAGGAAAGATATCCATTCTGAATACAGTTATCAGGGAAGAATTGAACTTCAGATGAACTTTCAACAACCTGTAGGATTCAGCTCATGGAAAAGAGGAGGGGATATTCTACACTAGCAAGGTCGCAAAGTCAGGAGTGAGTATTCTATTTGTCACATATCATTTATGGGCATCCTGAGTAATAAATCAGCCATGAATAATTCCATCTTTTCTAGAGTGGTTCAGCTCATTCCTGTATTCAGTGTGGGGAATCTGTTAATGAAAAGTCTAAGCATTTTGAATGTTAATTGTAAAATATTCTCATTTCTTACTCTTGTCTTTCTGTCCTAATTCTCATATTTCAAGGTACATGCCAAATGAAATGATCTTTCCATGGGGTTAACTGAGATTATAAAATTATTTGTTGTCAGATAAAATATATAACCTTACAATGAGTTTTTACTACATTTATATGAACATATACCTTCCAGAGGCTGGCAATTATGTCTCTGTTATTAAGTGAAACTGACATTAAGGAAACATATTAATCCTTAGAGTTCATATTATTGTTACAGACCACATTATGTCACTAATGGTTATTTGAGTCTTTCTCAGCCAATGAGATTATTTATTAAATTTTAATGAATTAGGCAATAGTATCCAGGTTGCTCAGCAGAGTGCAATTGCATAATTGGGATCATTTCTCTCTTCATTTAAAATTAATCATCCCAGGTCTCCATATTATCCTTTAAAAGTAGATATGAAGCACAAATTACATTTTATTCAATTGGTTTCTATTAGGCATGTGTGCTTTATGTTAATTTTGGAGAGGAGAACTCTGTAGTTTTGGAATTGCATTAAAAATGTAGTTGCATAATTTTATGATTAAATTACTACAGACAAATTCTTTTCCTTCTACCTTTTATTAATGCTTTCCCATGACTCTCAGTGTGACTCAACCTAGCACTCCATTAAGATTACAGTCTACTATTGCACATAATTTCTCCTACCATCCTTTCTCATACCAGAAGTTCTCAGCATTCTATTCACCCCTTCTGTCTTTCCATATGTCAGGAAAGCAAGGTTGCTGTCAGTGACACCTTGTAAATTAATAAGGAATGATATTCTTCTAGACTCCATGGTTATCCTCCTTCAATACCAAAGTAGTCTTCCCATTAAACAGTGATAACCATGTCTTCCCAGGAAATTTGTTTCATTCTTATTAAAGTTGTTTTTCAAAGCATAGTAAAGTTCAAATAATGTGTAAGTTAATGACTTATTCATTGAGACATATTTTTCTTTCCATGCTCCAAGTATGAAGTATGAAGTGATGAAGAATAAAGATTATTATGCATAGCTTTTAGTGGATTAAGAAAAATCTCCAGGGTATAAGAACTATCAGATCACTGCACTGAAATTTTCTATAGGCCATGCTTATTTTCAAACTTTAATGAATACTTGATTGACCTGGTCCACAGTACAATGAAAGATGTTTTAGCATGCAGTTTGACATTTATCAGTCATCTTTTAACAAAAATTTAGAGTGCTTTTCTATTCCAGGTATCTATTTTTGAAGTTCTCTCTCTTGTTGGTTTTTGCTATGCCTCTGACTAACAAGGACTGTTTATCAATGGCATGTGTTTAATAGTTCTCCAAGTACTGGCCCTTTCTTGACGTACATGTGTGAGTTTTTTGGAGGACCCTGTGGTTTATTTTCATTGCATACTTCTGTGGTGCCACAAACCCAACAATGGCTTCATCTTTTCCAACTCTTCTTGCCCCTTTCCTCTGGCATATCCTGCTGCCAGTTGTCCCTGGAGTTTCCTTCACAGAGGCCAGGCTTCTCAGGTCAGACACTGGTAAGATGATTCAAGTCCAACCACTGCCTGTGGTCATGCTTGACCCATGGGAGATGCTGGCATCTTTGTCAGGGCAAAAGTTGGTGTATACATTGGTCCACACCTACACTTTCTTCACTTTTATGTCACTACAATCTCTTTTCTCTTTGCTTTACCAGGTACAGGGGCTGAGTAAGAAGTCTGTTATCTTTCCAACCATGAAATTTCTCTCTCTAATCTATAATTCATGACAGTGATACACATGGAACTCTCCTCATTTCACTAGAATGCAGGGTATGGGTAAAAGCATCTTGTTTACCATCCCTTGGGCAGTTAGGAAAAAGCCATGGAATTATCCATAAGACCAAGAACTTAGGATTCTATTCATTCCTGCTTTCTTCCCTAGTCTCCTGCTTACACAGAGTTGGGAGAATGGGTTGTAGACACTGGCCCTAAATGTTAGCTGTTTCTAAAATGCACTTTTATATAAGGTTTGAGCAACAGAAGTAATCTCACTCATTATGTAGTATATCTAATCAGTATATTTATAACATATATAATACTGACAGTATGCATACGTGTGTATATATATGTCACACATATGAAAGACATGTATATATATTTTCATAATATAAATACTTTATATGTGTGTTTAGATATGTATGTATAGATATATACATTATGCATGAAATTTAAGAGTGAGACTCTTGGTCTTTTCTTGCACACACTTATGAATCAGTCTACTGTGCTATTACCACAGGAATTCGCTTCAACTAGCCTGGTTGAGTGTAGGAAGGACCACAGCCCCTACCTTGCAGTATGAATTTATGAAAATACAAGTAAAACAGAGTTGGTGCTAAATTCATCCTTTTTAAATTATAAAATAAAAACTTATTTTACTCTTTTGGATATCCTGTTATGTGACATCTAGAAAAAATAAGCTATTTAAAGTAATTTTTTATGGCAAAAAAGTCAAAGTTAAAAATTTAACTCCTGGTGTGGACTGTGTGTTTCAAGTGAAGACAGTGAGAGGCAAAGAGTGCAGTGTGTCTGTAATGAAAAAAGTGACTACAGGAAGGAAATATAAGGTCTTCATTTTAAAATCCTTGAAAACATTATGGTTCAGCATGACTACAACTATGTAAAAACATAAAGCCCAAAAATTAAGGAATAATAATAGATAAGAATATGATTAAAATATCTCAAAATAAAGGGAATTTTTAAAAAAGTATTTGTATATCTAAATATATTGGGATCTATGTAGATTTTTTAATAATCTGAAGCTAAATGTATGAATATATGTATATTTATACGTTTTATATACATCATTTACTTGGAATACACACACATTAAGTTATAATTGTGTAAATACATGTCATTTTCTATTGATCTAGGAGTCATAAGCAGAGAACTTATGTTTTTCCTTCCCCGAAGCTTGTAAATTCATTATCAGTCATAATGAACTTGCATATTCATTATCAATGATAGTGTTTTCATAAGTTTGGGATAGGTAGAATAATAGCATTTGCTATAATATTTGGGGAAAAGTCGTGGAGTCCTCTCTCAGTGGAGACTGAGTGATAGTGAAAGTAACTATTATTTCCATTGACGAGTAGATTAAAAATGCAACAATAACTATAGTGTACTATTTATTTTAAAAAGCTAGAAGAAAGGATTTTGAATGTTTTTACCAAAAAGAAATGATAAATGTTTGAGGAGATAAGTATGTTTGACCTGATTTAAGTGTTGCACAGTGCATTCAAGCATTGAAATATCACACAGCACCCCATAAATATGTATAATTTTGTTTTTATGCATCTGTTAAAATTATTTTTAAAAATGATGTGATATAGTGATGATAAAATCTTTGAAAGAATCACATTTCAGAGTTGCCTTCCTCTTGGCTCTTGCTCCCTCTTCTCATTCATCTTCAGCCATCAAAACTGTGATTATATCTTTTAAGAATACTTATGACTATAAGCACTCAGAAGGCACAAGTCTAAAGGAATGATTTATGATTAATGAGGAAAGATATTTGGAAACTAGGGAGTGTGTCATGCCACTTGAATTAAAACCCATATATAATGTCCTTTCTCTTCTTGCAAAGCTGAACATGTAGGATGTTATACACAGGTAAACTCAAGGATTACTACAGAGATGTTTAAATTACATTATTCACATTTGCTTTGTTTTACATCTATATGTACAATTTCTATTTACATATAATTAACCGTTTCAGTAGAACCATCTAGAACATGTGGCTTAACCTTAAAAGCTATGACTGCTTCTTCTGCAAGTTTAATGTGCATTTCAACAGAGACCAACTTCACTCATTACAAGATTTATATATCAAACAGAACACTTACAGAAGAATATTTTATTTGGAGAATGATGACTGAGGACGCAGTTATGAAACTGACTCCAGGTGGAATATATAACATCACAGTACCTAGAGTAAGAGGCAATGTTGAAGGATGTGGCAGATTTATTAGGGTTGTTGCAGGTACACAAATGCTTTGTGATTTTTAAAAAATTCACATTTACATTGCACATTGTATTGTTTAAGATAAAATTTCAATTTTTTGAAATATGAAAGTTTACAGTCTATAGAATATTTCTGATGGTAAAAATTCACTTTGTTAGTATATAGGAGGATTTTCAAGATAATACATGCAATATAAATTGTATGAAACTGTCTGGCATATAGTTGGTGCTCAATAAATGTAGTTCATTTACTCAGTTTCTAGTTAGTGGAAAATAGGCAGTAGATTGGTAGATAGATAGAGAATAGATTAGTAGATAATCTATTCTCCTAAAAACTTGTTTTTTTGTCTTTGATGTTCTTCTATGTGCTGTATACATGAAAAAACATAGACAACTAGAGACTAGTAAAGAATACAAGTATGGAAACACATAGGGTATAAGTCAAATCAATAGGTAAAATAATGGAAGTGTGTTCAAATTTACTGTGGTTGCCCATAATAGGGAATACTGAGCTCATAACAGGCTGGAGGAGGCTCTGTAAAACTGGTCATATCTGTAAAAGGATTAGGAATTTGCTGATCTGACAAGAGGGCATATAGGAAGGAGGACTCACAGAGAAAGGGAACAACCTATGAAAAGTTATGGAGGTAAAAGTGTATTTGTGGAACTGTAAAGTAATTCAATATTGCAAGATTTTATATGCTTTATATATAAAGAGAACAAAATCATATTTGGAATATTTCAAAGAATAATTTTAAATATGAATACAGCTGTAAAACCTATTAATATTTCAAAACATAACAAGATTGTAGTAATAACATATGAGAATTACTCTTAAGTGATTTTTAAGGCTATGGTTTTGACAGATTACACACAGATCACAGGTATATGATAATAATGCATTCTATGGGCATTTGTTTTTCTGACTGTTACATACTTTCTTAATTTCCTGTTACTGCTGTAAAAATTGCCAAAAGATTAGTGGCTTATACCAATGCAAATTTATATTGCATTATTCTGTGAGTCAGAAATCCAACATAGTTCTCACTGACTAAATCAAGTATCTGTAGGCTGTCTTCCTTTCTATTGACTTGACACCAGAATCCATTTCCTTGCTCATTCTGGCCATTTGCAGAATTTATTTCCTTGGCATTATGCAACAGAGGTCACCATTTCCTGAGTTGTTCCTCACTTCTAGGGGATGCCTGATTCCTTGACTTGTGATTCCCTTCCTCCATCTTCAAAGCCAAAAAAGGAGGGTTGAGATCCACTTAGGCTTCAAATGCCCTTATGTTTTCCCCTATCATATCTAACTCTTCTATCTTCTTTTCTGTTTTTGAAGGGCCTGTGTGATTAGCCTGGTCATACCTGGAAAATCCAGGTTAATATCTCCATTTTATGATTTTTAATCTTAATTCCATCTATAGAGACCTTTTTGCCATGTAACATCGTGTATTTGTAGGTTCCAAGGTTTAGTATGTGGGTATCTTTGGAGGGACATTATTCTGCCTACCATATACCATTATTCTTTTATATGTGATAGATATATGATAATGCAAAGCAAGCAATGAGTTTAGAATTCATAAACTAGCTTTACTCCTAAATTTGACACTTACTAGCTGAGTAACCGTTAGGCAAGTTACTTACTGTCTTAGGGCATCAGGTTTCTGAGAGTTGGGATTAGGTGACCACTGACATTTCTATTGGCTCTTAAACATTCTACTAATATTTTAAAATATTTTTATAGTACATATGTTTAGAAACTATATATTTTACTGATTACAACAAAACACATATGGTAAATCATGCATCAAATGTCTTTTTCTTCTAGATGTTGTAGTGGGTAAAGTATATAATCAAGCCCATTAAAATTAGACCCATCCTTGACATGTTAATCTGTAGCAGGGATTCTCTCAACCTTAGCACCATTGGCATTTTTGCCTGAGTGATTCTCTGTTGTATTTTAGGATATACAGCAACATCCTTGGCCTCTCCTTTCTAGATACCAAGGGCACCCTCTCCATTATACCAATCAGAATTTTTGTTCAAAAATTGTCAGAAGACCCCTACGTGGTAAATAACATCAGTCTATGGTAAGCACTAATACATATGGTTGGATATAAAAGACTGAAAAAAAGTATGATAAAGTAGTCTCACCTATACATGGCTAAAGGAGAAAGGGCAGTCGGTGCCTGTGGCAGGGTTTGCTCACTGAGACAAATTTTGTCAGAAGAAAAGTTGACCAAGGTAATGTCATTATCAAGAATATTTTACAGAAGATATGGAATACCCATGGTCATTTTAATTAAACAAAAAAGAGTTTTTTATGAAATAGTAGGAACTTGATCTTCTGATTATATAGTGTGGTTTAGATGATGGTTTTTAGAGATTATAGGTGGGTGACTTAGCAGGTGAGTATAAAATGAGATGGTTCCCTAATGAGAAAGTCTCTGGAGCAGAAATAGATCTTGCCGCCCTTCTTTAAAGAAAGAGGAGAGTGGTGCCAATGGAGCAATGCTTGGGGACCTGTTTTGAGCAGAGCACTGAATAGATAGGAGGAGGGGGCTAAAGATAATAAATTAAAGAAGTACTATAATGGTTTTACAAAGAGATGGCCAGGATTTATAGAGGAAGATAGTAGAAATAGCAATCATCATTAACTATAGTTTACATTTTCCAAATTCTTTACTATGTTCAAGGTACTTTTCTGAACAATTTATAAGTATTAATTTATTTTATTTTTAACAATATGTGTTAAGACTATTATTATTATTTCCATAAAGAGATCAGTGGAGTACAGAGAGGTTAACTATTTTGCCTGAAGTCTTGTTTATATGGCAGTGTCAGGATTTGAATCCAGCTACCCAGTTCTAGGGCTCATGCCCAGTGCCTATATAAAAAAATGATTTTTTAGACCCTGTGCCACTTGCTATAATCTTGATTTCTTTGAATATGTTTATTTTCTTTATAATTCACATCTAGCCCATTTCTAAAATATGAGGACGCTTTAGATACTTTGTAAATATATGTTACCCTGACAGGGCATGTTTAGATGGAATGTATTAAACTTAAATAATAATCTTAGCCTTGAAAGGAAAGTTGTAGATCATCATATTTAGTGCTTAAATCTCCCTAAAATATTAATTACTTCATTTAGGATCCTTTGATCTGCTGCTGTTAGCTATTTGTGAAAGCATATAGCTATCATGGTGACCAGAGTTTGACAACATTACTCTTGGGTCTACATCCTGGTTCTAACATTCACCCGTTAGCATGAGATTTGGTGAAGTTACCTAAATGTGTTGTTACACAAATTTCTCAATTTTAAATAGCAGTGACAGATCTAGTTTATGAAACTGTTGTAAATGTTACATAAAGATATATAAAAATATTCAGCAGAGTTTGCATTGTACCACTAATTTGTTAAGGGTTAATTATTTTTATTTTGCAAGCCTTTATGCTGAGTATATCATTCTCAGTTATACTATTTATTATGTTGAGAAATAATCATAGAAATCACAGCATGATTTAAATGTAATGCTTAAAATTGTTTATAGTTTTAATACATAGGAAACAGATAATGATCACAAAGCCATTTTATATTGACATATGAAATAATGCTTTTGACATATTAATTTAAATTAAATTTATTATTAAAATTAATTTTACATTTCTCTTTATTCATTAAATATGGCTACTCAAAAACTCAAAATTCCCTATGTGACTAACATTATAATTTTCATAGACTGTGCTGCTTTAGTCAATCACATGACCCATTGGCATATATCCAAGACTCTGAAATATCCTGCAATAAAAGAAAGCTGTTTGACTTAAAACAGGAGTTATTTGACAAAGTGGTTTGATCACAGAACATCTATTTAATGATATTAGGTTTGAGGATTAAGTTTTAGGAAATTACAGTCTAGAATAAACATCTAAGAGTAGAATTCCTTTTCCTAGCCCTAATGGAATTGAATATGATGATTTTTTTCTCTTTAAACTCCAGATATTTTCAGTTTAAGATATGATTTTATTGGTTCTTGACAATTGGATCAAGAGCAGTATTTTTGCTTTGTATTTTCCTGCCTTTGGGGACATTAAATTCCATGAAGAGCATATTACATATTTTGCAGTCTACTTTCAGTTAATTGAGTCTTCAAGCTCATATCCAGGACTGCACTCCTCAATAATGACTTTGGCATTGTTCCATCTCCCCTACCTCTCTGCCTAGACTACCACAAAATCCTACTATTGACCTCTTGCTGCCATTTTTGTCTCTGTCCAATTCATATATCATATTTTAAAATGATCTTTTAAAGCAACAATGAAAAGCATGAGTCAGATTGTTTTTCTGCTTAAAATTCTTCAGTGACTTTTCATTTGCATTTAGAAAATTTTTTTAAAAATCTTTAAACATAACCTACATGATTACCTGACTATGTCACTTTCTTGCTTGATGCCAGAAACTCAGTTTGACTTTTCTTCAGTTACTCCAAATTCTTTGCATTTCTAGTGCTTCTATCCACTGTGCTTAGAAAGGTCTTTACTTAATTCCTGTGCAGCTCCTAGACTTTTCATCTTAATCAGATTGGCAAATTTCCAGACAAATATATTCTTCCTCTTGGTGAGATATATTTCATTCCTAGCCAAGAGTCCTTCACTGTAATCTTAAACCACAGCCTAGGAAAAAACACATCCCATATTACTCACTACCATCCCAGTAACCAGCCTTTCCTTTCTTGAATCTTCATTTTTCTTCCAAAGTCTCCTCCAGTTATTTTATAGTTTCTTGCTTAAACCTTCATAGACATTCAGTACTTTCTGGCATCCATGAAAACATGTTAACCTTCACAGAAATCTGTTGCAAGTAGCTGGTTGGACTGGTTGGTTATGGTAGATCTTGTCTATTTCAATGTGGGCTGGTAAGGAGAATCAAGCTCTTTTCTGTAAGCTTGAGAATACAGAGGACATATATTTGTGTGCAGAATTATCTGGGAAAAAAACGAGCAGCTATGCACAACAAAGGAAGCCTACCCATCACTAACTGTATATTCCTCTGATCTTTTATTTTGAGTTTACAATATTCCCAAAGATTTACCAGAAAATGGCAGTGCTCACTACATGGAAAATCTGAGGATGATGCCAAGAGAATGTCTTTATCTTTGAGAATGTTGGAATGAGCCAGGCACCGTGGCTCAAGCTTGTAATCCCAGCACTTTGGGAGGCTGAGACAGGAGAATCGCAAGTTCAAAGCCAGCCTCAGCAATGGTGAGGCGCTGAGCAACTCAGTGAGACCCTGTCTCTACATAAAACACAAAATAGGGCTGGGGATGTGGCTCAGTGGTTGAGTGCCCCTGAGTTCAATCCTCAGTACCAAAAAAAAAAAAAGAAAAGAAAAAAAGAATGTTGGAGTGAACAGTAAACAATTGATATCAGATTTAGGTACTAAGGAGAAGATATGTTATAAGCATTAGGGGAACCTGTCAAAGAAGATAAAGAAAACCTGTTTCAAAATATTCCCTCCAACATACCAAGAAATTGGCTGATTATGTTAATTTTTTTAGAATGTGCCCTATCAGTTTTTTAAAGGAAATATACATTTTATTTTTCTATTATATCCATTGCCAAATCTCTGGTAGTGGAGTTTTAAAATGATAAGTGTAGTTCAAAGATTAATTCCATACTCCTTTCTTTTGCTGTTAGATTGTGTCTGTATCAGGCATGTTTTCACATGCTTGGCTTCACAGTCTCTCTCTGTACTAAAGATAAGGCAGAGTGCAAACCTGACTCATTAGCAACCATCAGAGGAACTTTATGTGAAAAACTCCCTTTAAGGAGGTACAGGAAGCACCTCCTGTAAACAAAATTTTGGAAAACAGTGGAAGCAAATGTAGAAATAGGTTAAAATAGCTAGGAAAATTGGTACTTCTCATTTAAAAACTATTGCATTTAATTTCCAACATGAAAATAAGCCTTTTCCTAGCCAAATATTCATCATAAATGCTTACCCTTTGAAAAATTTGGTGGCCATTATCTTTCAAGTATCTTCTGTTTGGCAAATATCCAGTGAATTTGATAGTTTGCGTTTATTTTTTATTAAAATGATTCAATTATTCAATTAGAGAATAAACATTCAAAAATGGTCAACAGATTTTAACAAGTAAGAAATTATCCTAGGAACAAATATATAAATTGATTATTATTTCTGATTATAATACTTAAAAACTAGGTGTTGCTAGGAATATACAAAGAGATCATTTAAAGGATGTACTGTTTTCTAACATTTGATTATTTTGGAATCCAACCCTTAGACTATTGATTTTTATAGTTTTTGAACTTTAGAATAACTTTATTTTAAACCACTATTTTCAATATCAGAACTGGAAAATCCTGAGAAACTTATAGCCTTCAATACTTCTGCACAGTACTTTTCTCTGCTGGAGCCTGCTCTCCAGCCATGTAGATAGGTATCATGTGAATCTTGTTCTTGACAGTGGCTTTGTTAACTATCAAAGATCTTGTAGGTGGAGAACATCAGGTATAGTTTTCATTATTGGACTTGGCCAGCCTGCTTATATTTGTATTTGGTCCTAATAGGAAAGTTCTTTATGAAATTCATCTACCATGAAAACTTACTCCTTGGAGTGTTTTTAAAAACATAAGATGAAGACAAAAACATTGATGTTGAATTGATGAGTGTAAGTTTCAGCATTGGTTGACTGTTACCCTAGCAACAGCTACACTTTTTTTTTCAAGTCTACCCTGAACCTACAGCCAGCCATCCAAGAGTTCATGAATAGTTTAACAAAGAAAGGGCAGAGCTATTGAGTAATCCAGGCTCATTAATTGTGTACTTGCCAGGAGGATCAGTCTTTAAATCATTAATGCAGGCAACATTTCTCTCTAGAGCCATCAATGTGATTGTACCGCCTGAAAAATGTAATAATGATGGATTTTCTTATCACTTTTCTTTTATTTTTCATTGGAACTTCAGAGACACAGGTATTTTATATGCTCTTAAAAGCAAGGAATGAGCAACAGGTTGTAGATTTTTAAAAGACTTAAATAATTATTCCTTGAGACAATGAAATGGGATAGATAGAAATACTGATTTAGGCTTTGATGATTCAGTATGCTCTGTAAATTTGTCTTTTTATAAGTTATCTGGTAAATAGTTACATGACATAAATTTATATTTTATAATAATATGGAAGTTTTGTGATATTTTAAACAATGCAGAGTTACATGGTGAAGTGTTAATTTTTTGGTAGTAATAGATTTATTATTTTAGCTTGCTTTTCAGGAATAATTTTAATAAAATTATTTTGTTTTGGTATTCTAGGTTGATGTTTCCAATGCTGTTCCTGATACTAGGTACGATACAACCATCTCTTCTATTTCTGCTACAACATATAGCTCGCCTGTTAGTAGAACACTGACAACAAATGTTACAAGTGAGTATGTTTTTGAATCACTTTTTAATGAAATATTTGGAGTCAATATAACTCAATTGCATGGATAGATTATTTTGGCAATATGAGTGTTATGTGCATGCAAGCGGTTTAGAATAATTAAAGCAAAATGGAAACTTAAGAAAGTGATCTGTTAACCTGCTTTCTTCTGGTTCTTTAGCTTCCTTTACCTTCAGAGAGCAAAGATGATTACTCTATACGTGTTTGTGAAATGGATCAGAGACTGTTAATGGTAACATTTAAATAATACAGAGCCATGAAAATAAGCTCAGTGCTCTTGCTCAGGAAGGATTATTCAGTTTGTAAGGCTGTTTCTTGTTTGCTTGGTTCTTGTGCATAAGCCTTGCATCCAGTAAGTTTCTTTTAAAAATGATTTGGCATCAAAGGTGTATTTGGCATGTAATATTAGTAGCATTCCATTTTTTGCATTCTTATAAAAGAATGTTTTGGGTATTCCCCAAAGCTTTTATTATTTTTTATGTATGTATGTATTTATTTATTTATTTATGTAGCAGAGCTCTAGGGAATATAAATTAATATTAACTTTTGAGAACTTTGTAAATACTTTTCTTGCTTTTTTTATGGAAATACAATAACTGTTTGACCTTTTAACAAAATACATTTTTAAAAATAATAGAACCAGGACCTCCAGTCTTCCTAGCTGGGGAAAGAGTTGGATCTGCTGGGATTCTTCTTTCTTGGAACACACCCCCTAACCCGAATGGAAGGATTATATCTTACATCGTTAAATATAAGGAGGTATGCCCGTGGATGCAAATGGTGTACACACAAGTCAGGGCAAAGCCAGATAGTCTGGAAGTTCTTCTTACTAACCTTAATCCTGGAACAACATATGAAATTAAGGTAATTATTTTATAAATAACTACTTAATATTTTATTCATTTTAAAAATAATGTTTTTTTCCACCTGGTCAAGACTTACATCTGAATGCAGTGACTGAAGAATGAGAGCCTGAGTTAATAGCCTCAATACCCACCTGAGATTTTAAAACTTGGTCTAATGTAATAATCTCTTTTCATTTCAATTAACGTGTATATTTGTATACATTATCTGTTTTAAAGAGCTTAGTTCAGTGCCTTTTATGGAAAATTAGTTTAATTTAAGCAATTTAGACTTTACAAGTGAATATTCACCTTTTTTTTTTTTTTGTAGTACTGGAGTTTGAACCCAGGGCCTCATACATGTTAGGCAAGTACATCCCTAGACTGAAAATATAGTACTTTTTCATTTAAAAAAGTTCTATCACTAACTTAGTTCAGCTTAGACCTATTTATATGAAGGATGAGTTTTTATTCCTTTGAATTATCTTATTTCAGGCCTATAGGGCAGTCTGTTTCATCTCCCACTTTATAAAGTTAGCTCTGTTATTTTTCTTCTTACTATTTTGTACTTGCATATCTATTATTGAAATTTTGGATAATGGTTTAAAAACTTTTAAAGAGCCAGTTTTACTAAAAATAATAAATTCAATTCAGTTCTACTCAACATACTTATTGAGCATTTACTATATGTTTTCTATTTATGGAAATTTTTCGTACTTCACAATGTTAAGTATGTAAAATTTAATAGCTTCTTAATTGAATACTAAATAAAAAAGAGCTTATAAAAAGCAGTCCAAATCAGTAAGGCCATATGAAAATACTTACTATTAAGGGATATCTATGACATTTTCAAAGGATAGTGGAGAATAGAGATATCTTTTGGCTTCTTAGTATTTTCAACATAACATCCATATGTTTCTGAGCCTTAAAGATAATTGAATACAGAGAGGAAAATCTGTGAAAGCTAAGTATGTGATCATACATAACTGAGATGCCCTTCCTAGAAGGGAAGAAATGATGGGAGAGACTTTGCCAGAAAGTTTTCCTTATTGGAAATACACCTGTTTCTGGAATTAAGAACATTGAACTGGAAAGCATATACCTGTAGAAGGATTTTCCCAGTGAGAAAATGAATAAATAAACTTTTATTTATGCAGAAGTCAAAATAAAAAATTTGTGATGGCTGTTTCATGCAGAAGCACAGGTTCAAGAGTAAGCAACCTTTTTGCCCTCTGAAATTACATTAGGTAGATGTTTTCTTGGAATATGCACATATTCAGGTTAACTTATATTTTAAAATATGCCACTGGGTGTAATAAATATTAAATTTAATATGAGATAAGTAACTGTTGTTGAGAGGGAGGTGATATCACTAACTTAGTTCTGCTTAGATTTATTTTTATGGAGGTTGAATTTTTATTCTTTTGAATTCTCTTATTTGAGGCCTATAGGACAGTCCCTACTGTCTGTTTCATCTCTCACTTTATAAATCATCATTGTGACATTTACTCTGTTCAAATAAATGTTAGCTATTGTAGGATTCCAAAGGGTATTTGGCATGGTACATTTGATAGCTTTGGTATAAGTAACCCTGTGGGGAAACCCTGTTAAGTATTTTACATATGTTATTTCTCTTAGTTTTAGAACAATCTTATGACATAGGTACATCATTATTCCAATTTAAGGATGAAAACAATGTTCCTTTGAATAGTTAAGTAAACTGCCCAATGTTACTCATCTGGGGCTTGGTGTAGCAGCAGTTAAACCAAGATTGTCTTATTGAAATGATAACATTTTGCAAAAACTTAAGTTGTAGTCTCATTTATGACATTTTTTTCTGCCTACTATTGACTGTATTGTGTGACTATATTATTCAGACCTATTGTCTATTTGACTGCATTGTTCAAGTCTATCATTCACTAAAAAATAATTTGTATACCTTTGAAATTTAGGATATTCAGTATGAATTATTAATCAAACATACTTATTTTTTACAAAGAGTTTTCATCAGTATTTATTTTGCCTAATAGAGTGTAGACTCTAAACTCAGATACAGTATACACAGTCTCTTACATTTATTACAGAAATAATCATAGTTTCTTGTGTATAATGTAGATAGTGGGTAAAGACTGAGTTATGGAAAAAATATAACTTTCACTCAATTCTTATTCTACCATTTATTCCTGTGTGACTAGGGGCAAGTTATTGACCCCTCTCAACCAATGTCCTCATCTATAAAATGTTGACAATGATGCCTCCTGTTTTGATTTTGTGGATAGCTTCATATTTGCTTGGGGAGTATTGTGAAAGTTAGAGGAAAGAACATTTGGGCATTTACTTAGTATTTGTAATTATGATTAATTGGAAAGCAGAAATTTGAACCTAATCCTTTTGGTCTGTTTTAGGTTGCTGCTGAAAACAGTGCTGGCATTGGAGTATTTAGTGATCCCTTTCTTTTCCAGACTGCAGAAAGTGGTAATTTTCAAATTATTTCTTCTAAACTAATGTAGTCATGAATTTTAGTCATTTAAAGTAAATGGGATATGAACAAAATCTGATGCTCAAATGTATAAGATCTCAACAGCATGGCTACTCCATTACTTTTAGTTTCTTTTGATAGTTAATTCAATCATTAAATATGTATTGTTCTTTCTGATTTTAAAAGTCAATTTAGTGTTATCTGAGAACATTTTGAGAATAAGAATTAAAACTCACAATAAAAATTATCCATAGTCCTCTCATCTAGATAAAGCCCTATTACTATTTTAATACATTTCTGGCTGATCTTTTTTCTTTCCATGAGCATATGTCAGTATGACTGTGAATTAATGAAAATGAGTGTGTATGAGTTATATAAGTTTATATCCTGTCTTTTCTTCTAAACATCAAATTATAAGCATTTTGTGACATTAGATTTTTGGAAATATGGATTTTAATGGTTATCATATCATTCCATGACATGCAGTCATTACCTAATCAGTTTAAGACCCCTCTCTTCTAGTGGCTGAGAGGGAGACTCTCAATGTCATGCTTGACTCTTCTCTCACAGTGCACATTTAATCTCAGCAATTCCTGTCAGTACTATCATCAAAAAATATCCTGAGGCTGAGGATACAGCTCAGTTGGTAGAGTGCTTGCCTCACATGCACAAGGCCTTGGGTTCAATCCCCAGCACCATACACACACACAAAAATCCTTTATCTTACCCTAGGGGGTAAGATAAACAAATACATGAATTACTAAATAATATGTCAGGTGGGTAAAAAGTGCTGTAGAAAAATTTCAATAATTTTATGCAATCATGAATGTTCTATATATCTATCGATAAAAACCTCTGATGGTCCACTGCCAAAAGGATAAGTTGATATGGGCCTTGTGTATCTAGACAGGATACAATAGTCAGAATTTAAAAACATGAAGTAAGTTTTACGATCCAGTTTGGTTGAGACCTCATCAGGAGAAGCATGTAAACAGATGCTGAATTCCTTTGAAGGAATAATGAGAGATTACTGGGGCTGGGAATCTGGAGATTACTTAAAATTAGAAATGAATGATTCTTGAGGTCTGATTTCTGTGGATTTTAAACATGTGGACTTTCAAATTATTTGTACAACTAAAAATCAAGTGGAAAATTTATCATTTTAAAATTAAGTTTGCAGTAGGACATAAAAAAGAAATCTACCTGTCGGTTTTCAGTTTTGGGAGAAATAATTGGAATGATTTTTGAATGATATAGAAATTACTTTTTATTTTGTTAATCTTGATTTTGGCTTGGTTCCTTCCTGGCAGAAGATTATAACTTCAATTTGACAGAGTTTGATCTATCCCTATGTATTTCATACTTCCATCAATCAACCTTATTTCTAGAGATGTTCTGTCTCTTGGCAAATGATGATTTGGAGAGTAGAGGAACTCTAGGATGTGGTGAGAGTAACGCTGGAACAGGAGTCTCTTTTCTGACTTGCAGCCTTTTTTTTTGGACCAATTATATAGTTTCTATTGCCCTGATATTCCTTTTCCTTTGTTTTTTTAATTTGAAGATGTTCAATTAGATCAGCAATCACCAATATATTTCTTGCAATTACCTGTTTTTATTATTTGTACTCCATTAAATCCAAATTCAAGGAAGATTCCTATGGAATAAACTGCATTTGTTATTGTTAAATTAGAGGTAATTTGCAGGGAAGTACAGATTACCCAGTGATCCTATACCAAATTGATATTATCCCATCCACAAGCTCAAAAAGCTCAACATTTAATTTCCCATGCAATATCATTTCAGGTAAATACTAAAAATAATACTTGTACCTTGTTATCTAAGTAGAAATGCCCAAAAAGCCCCACTTTGAAACTCTTTGTGTAGATTTTTAAAGTTCTTAATGACTCAAAAGACATATTTTGTACAGATTACACTTTGAAAATTGGAGATACTTTCACATGCTTGTGTATGTATGCATGTCTGCAGTCTGTACATGTCCTTCAGTTGTGTGCTAAGACACCTGCCTGACGGGTGAGAAGACTATATAAACAGCATTTTTTGGTAATTCAGTATTAAATTTTTAATTGGATAAAGATGGATAAATTTGCTCTATAAATAAAGAAGTAGTATGATTCTTCTGATGCATAAAATTGAGAAATAGAAACTAGAATATTAAAAATAGGGAAAGACCTGCCAACCATAGAAAAGAGTTAGAATTAATCTTCAAACACCATGAAATCACAAAGGAAAATACACCAGATATGTCTTACTGAAGCAAAAATAAAACAACTTAATATAAATACCTTACTTCAGTAGATATTGCTTTGCAGATTTTAATTGCATTTGATTAATTCTTTATGGCTGTTGTTAAGGCCTATTTGTTAGCTCATATATAGTTTGTTATTGGTATATAACTATTTCAGGAATACTTATATGCATAGATTATGCAAATAAGAAAGATTTAAATATCATTAATATTCATGATAATTTTTAATTTTGCAGTTTCACAGCATCATATATTTAACAACTTTTTATTTTTGTTATATTATGTTTTACTTACTCCAGAGAAATTCAAATGTTAACTCTTTAGTTGTAGAGAATTACCATATTGTCATTATACTTCTTACACTTTAATCCCATTTTATCAGTTCCTCTTAGAGATAAATTTTCATCCATGATTTCATCCATTAGTAATCATTCCTAATAATTTTTGTGTTTTTTTCCACTAAAGTGCAGTTGTCTTCAAGTTTCTTCCTTCCTACTGACTAACATTTAGTTCATATAGACCCTGCTTCCCAGTAAACCTCATATGATTCATGAGGCTTTCATTTACAAGTCATATGCAAACCTGAACTCTAGTTATTTGGCATCATGGTATTAGTCACCTTTACCATCACACACTGTTTTACCTCTAAGGCTTGGTTTTGGTTTCTTTGTAAAGTGACTTATCACATTTGTTCTTTGTAAAGTGACTTATCACATTTGTTCTTTGTAAAGTGACTTATCACATCCTTCTTCTGAAGGATCTTTTTTTTTGGTACCTGGGATTGAACCTAGGGCCACTTAACAACTGAGCCACATCCTCAATCCTTTCTATATTTTATTTAGAGATAGGGTCTTGCTGAGTTGCTTAGGGTCTCACTAAGTTGCTGAGGCTGGCTTTGAACTCAGTCCTCCTGCCTCAGCCTCCTGAGCTACTGGGATTATAGGCATGCGCTACTACACCTAGTTGAAGGATCTTGATTATTTACTTTCTGTTTTACATATCTTACCATTAAATTAATGAACATCATTTTCCTTCATTTTGGCTTCATACTGTTCTCATTTCAACTAAAATAGTATTCAGATTATTATTATAATTAATGATTAAATGCAAAGTTTGATGTAATTCTAAAGAAAGCCAATTTTGGGGTATATAAATCTCAACATACAGTAGTCACAACCTATTGGTCGGGTATCTACTTGATGTTAGGTACTATATATTTTTAACAGTCCAGATAGGTGTTTTTCTGGTATGAATGTTTGAATAATTGTTTCAATTTGCCACTTGATTCAACATCTAATTAATCACAAAGGAAAACACCAATATATTTTAGGAAGTAAGAAATTTGTTCTGACTTGTTTGTATAGTCTCAAACAACTAGGGATTGAATATTACCTTTGTTTGAACTATTTTGCCAATGCATGTATTAGTCCAATAATACTGAAGTACATGGGTTTTCTAAAATTTTAGGCTAAGGCAAATTAAATTTTAGAAGTTACACTTAAGTACACCATCCAATTTGTTTTTATGTTTAATTTCATGATACAAGTAAATTTAACATCCCAGAGGTATATAAATGCTATTCTAAATTTTGTAACAGGGTCTTTTCCCTTTCTCCAATCCCTCTCATTCACCCAGCTCCAGGAAAAGTGGTCAATCTCACAGTTGAGGCCTTCAACTATTCAGCAGTAAACCTGATTTGGTATTTACCTCGACAACCAAATGGCAGAATTACCAGCTTCAAGATTAGTGTCAAACATGCCAGGAGCGGGACAGTAGTGAAAGACGTCTCTGTCAGAGTAGAGGACATCTTGACTGGGAAACTCCCAGAATGTAATGTAAGCATTTTGGAACACTTTCTGTGCCTTGGAAGTTTTAGGTGAATTGTTTGTTTTCAAGTTTTCAGCATCTGGATACTATATATTTTATTAAAGTGCTTATTGTTACCTCATTACTCATACTACTAGGCCATGGTGTCATGTGACACACTTTTGGCTATATTCAAGGTGACTCACTGGAGGCAATTTGGGAGAAGGGTGAAAAGCTCTTAAGAAGCTCTGGAATAAGCCAGATGCCGTAGTGCACACCTGTGATCCCAGCAGCTCAGGAGGCTGAGACAGGAGAATCACGAGTTCAAAGCCAGCTTCAGCAAGGGCAAGGTGCTAAGCAACTCAGTGAGACCCTGTTTCTAAATAAAATACAAAATAGGGCTGGGGATGTGGCTCAGTGATTGAGTACTCCTGAGTTTAAACTCCAGTACAAAAAAAAAAAAGTCACCTTGGGATAAGCGTGGAGAAAGAATAAATAGAGATTGTGTGTGGGGGCTCTTCTAGGCAGAGGACACGTTTTAAGTCCCTGAGGCTGAAATGTGTAAGACAGAACTGGAAAAATGGTTATATTTGCACGTCAGGAGGGAAGACTACATGTAGATTTAATTTGCAAGGATTAATTGGCAGAGGTAGATTTAGTTTTTGTAGTGTATACGTCGGAGAAAGAAATTTGTTTTTAGGCCTAGGGGTGTGGCTTCATGGTAGAACACTTGCCTAGCATTCATAAAGCCCTAGGTTCAGTCCCCAGTACCAAACAAAATAAGACAAAACAAGAATTCATCATTATTCTAATCATCAATGGGAAACCTTAAGTACTATAATAATGCTTTTCCTAAAATCATTTTGGTGATTATTGAGGTATTACTGATGGAGAAACATTTGAACAAAACTATTTTTGTTTTACATAGTTTGTAGAAATCTCAAAATCTTCTTTTTCAAATTAGGATATATTTCTAACACACACACATGCCTATACACATATGATCACACCTAACATATTTTAGTAGTGTTTAACTTTTGAGGACTTACAATGAAAAAATACTAACAATTATAAAGTGGCTTATGCTTAAAATTATTTTAGCTCTTGTACTGTTAACATGAATTTTAAACATTCCTACTGGTTCTGCTATAGCTTTACCTTTATTTTAAACCATTTTAAATCCTACTCATAAGAAAGATTAAAGTATAAAGAATATAGTACATATATTGTGTTCTGAAATTGTAGACATAAGTGCATCTAATTATCATAAAACAAATTTTTCCATAGTATAATCTTTTAAATCTTTCACACACACACACACACACACACACACACACACACACACACACACTGAAAAGCAGTATTTGTAGTGTAAAGGAAAAAGACAGCAGCGATGTATTTTTGTGTTTCCCAAGTGATATCACATTATTTTCCTGTTGGTGTTCCTCTTACCAGGAGAACAGTGACTCTTTTCTGTGGAGTACCTCTAGCCCTTCTCCAACCCTTGGTAGAGTCACGCTTCCATCGCGTTCCACGTATACGTCAAGCTCGTTGACGCGGAGTAGGATCAGCTCTGTGTGGAAAGAGCCTATCAGCTTTGTAGTGACACATTTGAGACCTTACACAACCTATCTTTTTGAAGTTTCAGCTGTTACAACTGAAGCAGGTTATATTGATAGTACCATTGTCAGAACACCAGAATCAGGTATGATTTCATTTGGTTAGAAAAAATACTTAAATTATGTATAAAATAATCTTTTATTTTTTCTATTTAGATTATTTTGTTAACCTTCCTTACTTTAACTGTTTTACCTCTGATAATAGATAATAGACATTCCATCTGGAGTATCTAAAAATTTTGATATTCTTTTATATCATGGTACTAATCTAAGTATATAAAAAATATTTGAAATAAAGAATTCCTCAGCTGCCATCTATGATCCAGTGGACAGCATTTAACATTCTATAACCTCAACAATTTTTTCACCATCAACTCTGATTTTCTAAATCATCTTTAATATGTTATAGGTATTATCCAATGTAGAGGTAATACCTGCATTAGTAGAGTTAGCATGTGATTACCATTCAGTATCAGATAAAAGCTGTGGCTCAAATATATGCCTACTTATATCCTCTTTGCACTACAGTTTCCTCATCTGAAAAATGGAGACAGAAACAGTAACTTTAGTATGACTGTGTTGTTAGGATTAAATAATGGTGTTAGGATTAAATAAATTCTAAGAGGACATATTTCTTAGGTATGAGTATTTATATACTTAAATATATTTATATAAGTTTATATGGATACTGATATAGTACCATAATATCTACACATTAACATACATATTATCTATATTGTAGGTGCTTGATATGGTATGAGGTTTACATGGATACTCATATATCATTGTAATATTGATATAGTTTACATATCATAGATGTATGATAGATTAAGTATATCATAATATAGTAACAGGCATTCAGTTAAGATTATTAATTTTTGTGGATACTGGAAATTATTAGGATAATTTCACTAAATGATAACCTTTTTTTCTAGTGATTTTTTTTTTAAATATTTTTTAGTTATAGATGGACACAATATCTTTATTTATTTATTTATTTTTATGTGGTGCTGAGGATCGAACCCAGTGACTCACGCATGCGAGGCAAGCACTCTACCACTGAGCCACAGCCACAGCCCTCTAGTGATATTTTTGTCAGCTCGTATTATTTTCCAGTACACATAAGTTTGAAATTACTTGTTCTTAATTTCAGTAATGATCTCTGAATCAAAACTTTTCCTCCTCTTATACTCATTACTTCTTTTAAAATAAGAAAATTTCATTAGTATCACATACAATAAAATTTGGTAACAAGAATTTTGTTATGAATAAACACTTGTAATTATTTCATTTCAATTAAAAGAGAATAAGATTTAGAAATATCTGTGAAAAATGAGATATTTTAAAATTTTATTCTTACTTTTATATGTTACTAGTATTACAGTTGAATCTTGTAACTGTAGGTTGTAAATCTCCTCTCAGAACAAAAGACATATTGGTACCAAAAAGTAAGAATCATTACCAATAAATTCTGAGGGTTATTTTTTTGACCCTTTCACATATGCATCCAACAGAAAGAAGATGTCATCAGCAGATATTCACATGTTGTGGAATAAGATATATATGCAGGTATATATGTTTAAGGACAATATAGCATTTACCATGAATGTTACAGTGAGTATAAGAATGAAATTACATGCGAAACCACATATAGTACTAAATAAGATTAGTAATTGTTGTGTATCAGAAATTAAGCTGATGATTCAGCAAGTCTTATTAAAATTCTTTAATTATATTCTATTTTACTTGTATGTTATAAAACCCTTTGCTTTTAGATTTTTCCTTGATTTTATATTTTATTGTATTTATTTAATAGGATATTCTTTTATCTTAAATATATATTAAATGTTCATTTTTTCTATAATAATTTTAGTGCCTGAAGGACCACCACAAAACTGTATAGCGGGCAATGTTACAGGAAAGTCCTTTTCAATTTCTTGGGACCCACCAAGTGTAGTAACAGGAAAGTTTAGTTATAGAGTTGAATTATATGGGCCATCAGGTAAGTCTTAATTGTTTTTGTGTTTACCTTTTAGAGTAAGAATTGTTAAATGCATTACTAGTATCAAACTTTTAAAAATATCAATCTCATTTTTAAAAACCCTAAACCTGAGGCAAATATAAAAAAAATAACAAGGAAGGTGAGGTCCTTTGGACATATTTTGCTTAAAACCATAAGTGAGTCTAAAGGTATCAATACACTATTCATGTGGAGGTAAAGGAACTAGAGACTACTCTCAAAGAAAGGAAGCATTGGAGAAGATATGTTCCTTGAAGTATTTGAACAAGAAGACCTTGACTTATATTCATGAAGAACAATGGGCTTAGATTATATTGAATCAAATTTCTACTTAGGATAAGGAATCTATTTCTAATAATCATAGTGCTTTGAAAATTACATGGGAATTTTCTATTCCCTCAGCTCAACTGTACTGTGAACCTAAAACCTTTCTGAAAATGAAATCTGTTAAAAACAATAATGTGGGAAGCTTTATAAGGTGACAATTTATCCATTGAAACAAACAGGACCTCATCACTTGTTACTAATAATTTAGGGGGTTCAAATATTGTTCTATGGGAAGTGAATTAAGGAAACTCTAAAATTCTTTTTTTAATATATTATTAAATATATTATATATAAATTTTAATATTTTTTTTTAGTCATAGGTGAACACAATATCTCTATTTTTATGTGGTGCTAAGGATAGAACCCAGTGCCTCATGCATGCTAAGCAAGTGCTCTACCACTGAGCTACAACCCAGAACCTTTTGTTCTATGAAAGAAGTTTCCTTCAGACAATGATGAAATAACACATACTTACATATTGTCATTATTTGGAACAACCAAAAAAGTTACACATTTCCAAAACATTCCATTTTGAAATTTCTATGGTATGAAGCGTACAAGCAACCTTTATTTCTCATCCTTAAGTAATTTATGTTTCCAAAATTTTGAAATATGTGTGGTTCCTTAAAAAAAAAAAAAGGATAGTTCTCTCTATACTGGATACACCTTTTCTATCTGATATTATGTTTCAGGACTCTTCACTGGGGGAAAACTTTCTACTGTTTAGACTGGCTGATATTTTAAGATACATTTAGCAACTACCGCAGTTAGCAACATGGAATCACTAGGGATGTGGCAAGAGCAATTATGGTGAAGTATTAGGGCAAAGGACTTAAAAGGTTTCAGGAAGAATAGAAGAAGATCATTGAAACAGTAGATATAGACACTCTTGAGTTTTGCTGCAAAGTGAAGACATGAATGGAGATGGGAAGTAGGAGTAGGGGTGATCAGTCAACATATTTCTTTTCATTAGGAACAAATAAAGCAAATGTTTGCTGAAAAGAAAGAAAAAAAGAAATAATAAGGCAAAGATGAGAATTACTGGAATGGTGATTGCATAGGCAGAAGTCGAGGTCTTTTGCTTAAATGGAATGGAATCCACTTGAATTCCAGGAATTGGATCAACAATATAGGGTCAGATGAAATGGTATTGTGCTTTTCTTCAGTTCCCTTCAACAAGAGAAGTTTAAAGGAATTGAAGGTTTCTATAAGGCAGTCATTGAATTTGAAAATGACATTGAGGATAGATAAAACATCAGATGGTGATAGACTAAACAAAATTAAAAACAAATAAAATAGGTAATAAGATCAATGGACTGACTTTGAAATTCCAGCAGAATGAGAAAAATGTTGGTTCAGAGCCTAGAATACATGAAGAGGAGATAGGGAAAAGTGGTCAAACAGTTGCATGAAATTGAGATTATGGTTGATTTGTGGTTATTGGTAGTGGTGCTAATTTATGGTCTAGAAGTAGTAGCTGAGATAAGATGGAGAAATAGATTATAGAGAAGTCAGCGTGATTTAGTGATCATCTCTCATGATATTAAAATCACCACAAATTAAAATGGTAGCGTTTAATCAAGAGCTAAACCACCTAGAATAAGACCTGGAGGGCTAGGAGATGTCATTGATGATGTGGGGTTTAAAGCTGTGGGGTTTATAAGGAGGCAGCAGGAGTGGTCCCAGGTGAGGTAGTAAGGAACAGGTAGAACATCTCTCATACCAGAAGCCTAATCATGAAAGCAGTGGAGAAAAAACAGACTGTCATCCTTTGTGGGTAGCTGCTGGAGAACAGCCAGGTTTCAATTAGAGTAAAAGGTGAAGGCAATAATCAGAAGTAAAGTTGAAGATTTAAAGAGTGTTGCTGATAGACTATTCAAGGAATTTTGTTCAGAAGGTAAGCTACAAACATTTTCAAATTATATCATCTTACAGGAAATGAGAATATTCAACATTGTCATTGAATAAATTGAGTATGAAATACTGTCGCTATTTTTATGTTGATAAAATCCAGTGTTTCTCTTACATATGTCCAAAATAACGTGGTATTTAACAGAAATTTATGACAATAAAAGTAATTTTAAACACTGGACTATTTACATGTTCTTTCTATTATTTTAGTTAAAGTAATATCAATCCACAACTAAGCCAAATGTTTAAAATATAGTTATTTTTAATATTAGAATAACAAATATTAGTATATAGGTTAACACTTTGGTTATTGTTCTTGGCTCTACACATAAAAATGAGGATGATTACATGCTTGATAAAAAATAATCCATAGGCACCTTCTGCTTTTTTGTAGGTCGGATTTTGGATAATAGCACAAAAGACCTTAAATTTGCATTCACTAACCTAACACCATTTACACTGTATGATGTCTATGTTGCCGCTGAAACCAGTGCAGGGGTTGGACCCAAGTCAAATCTTTCCATATTCACTCCTCCAGATGGTAAGAACACCTCTTTTAGGAAGTTAATAAGATATCTTTGATATGTTATAAATTTTATTGAATTGGTAAAAAATAGAGCAGTTTGGCTTATATTTAATTAACATTATTTCCTTTTAAAATTTTTGCCTAATTTTCTTTGAATATATGCTCTCCAGAACATTAAACTTATAGCATGCTTCATTATAAAAGGAGCCAAAGATCAAGCAAGATAAGGACATATATGCAATTTTAGTCTGTTAGGGACTCACAGTGAATTTGGACAAAACCTTAAGAAGTCATAACTTAAAATGAACACATTTAATGTTATTTAACCACGTTGTTTAAAGTGGATTTTTTTCAAAAAACTAGTTTTCATATGAATTTCTATATTCTCAGTGCCTATTAACAAACTTTATACTCAAAGGGAATTCTAAGCAAGTGAGAATTCTTGATGGGTGCCTGATGCAGATTTACTGAAATTACCAAAACACTAATTCTCCTCAAGATATTTTCTTATATGTATTTATTAAGCATGATTACTTTAGTTGAACTCTACTGTTTTAGAAAATGCCGATATACTATTTTATAACATTTTCCTGGCTCACACTATACTTGCTAAATGTCTTCATTTCTAGGGATTATAATTATTGATGCTAAAGTCATTTTTTTACACTAAAGTCTTTAAAACTTTCTGCATTTTGGCATGGTAGCTAACACACAATAACTGTTATGTTAAATATACACATGTGAGGCTACACACACACACACACACACACACACACACACACACAAACTAAATTGGGCATGCATTCATCAGATAAATCATTCAAGTATTTGACCATTAGAGGGCACCAACCATTAGGAAATTTTGTACATCTCCCCCTTCAAAGAAACAAACTTGGATAAAATTTGAGTTTGTAAAGAACGTAAAGATAGTGTTTTATTTATTTCAAATGAAAATTTTAATGTGTATATGGTTTTAATATACAGATTAATCCAGGAATTCATACTGATAAGAAAAATGCTCTCATTTTTTCATATTAAAATTTTACCAGTATCTGTCAGAAGAATTTTTTTTGTGTGTGGATTCTCCATTAGACCTTAGGTTTTGCCCTATCTCCATGTAAAAACTGCCCTTAAGAATTTCCCAGAAAGCTAGACATGTTTATGGATGGCTGTTACACCTTGCAGAGTCCTAGGCTTTGGTTTTAATAATATTTTCTCAACCAACTTTGACTCATTCTATTCTTATATTATACAATTAAATACATCTCAGATATTTTTGACTTGTTTCAAGTCCAGCTGATTTTGTTGCTTCTAAATTGAATCTGCAACTTAAGATAATTATTTATCAACATCATTCTTGGCTTAAACTATTTGACAAAGATAGAAAACTAGATAATATATTATCACATGCAATGCTGTGTTTGTTTTGGATATCACTTAAAATTTATTTCCCTTTGTTCACATAGTTTTATTCACAAAATAAGTAGAACTTTAACGACATTGTTCAATGCCTCTCATATGGGCTATTTTTCACACCAAATCATCTTGAATAGATGACTCTATTTGCCCTGTAAGAAAAGCAATTTGTCTTGAGTTTCATCCTGCTACCTTCCTAAGCTATGGAGGCTCAGGCTATGGTGGATCTCATGGGGGCCCTTTGACAACAGATGGGCTCCAATAAGGGCAGGGAAGGCTTGGGTCTTACCCCTTAATGCTTACCTTCCTCCATGCAGTTCTCTGGGAGGGATTGTTCAGTTTCAGGCATTGCTTCAGTGGAATGCTCTGGCAAAAGCATCAGATGACTCTTTATGCTTCTGACAACACTAATTAATCCTGGTCCCAATAATAAAAGTTTGAAATAAAGGAATCTTTATTCATTAGAACCATCTACATCCAGTTAAAATTGGTATCTTAATTTTAGATTATTCTTTTTCATTTATTGCTTCAACAATAAATAAAAAATTTATTTAAACAATAATTTTCCTTGTATTGTAATTGAGGTTACTCAAGTTAATTTCTTATATTTAAAAATACTCTCTAGTCTATTTAAAAAATAATTAGGACTGGTTTGCTTGTTTTAAATTAATACTTTTTAAAACAACTGGGATTCTGATAAAGCTCCAAGTATTCATAGACAAACGTTGAACTGACCTTGTATAGAGAATAATGTGTGCTTCCACATTACAGAGGGTTTATTGCTAAGGATGTTATGATCCACAGTATACGTCATCAAAAACAAATCAACTCCTTCTGGCAGCCTGCTTGTAATCCCAGCAACTTGGGAAACTAAGGAAGGAGGATTACAAATTTGAGGCCAACCTCAGAAACTGAGGGAGGCCTTAAGCAACCTACTTAGACCCTGTTGCAAAATAAAGAGCAAAAGGGCTGGACATATAGCTTAGTGGTAAAGTGCTCCTAGGTTAAATTCCCAGAAGCAAACAAACAAACAAACAAAAAATCCACTTCCTGTTATTATAAAATCATCCTATTTTTTCTTTAAGATTTTCATACAAATATCCTTTATTTATTATATACTGATATATACTGAGTATATATCTGCATAAACAAGAACTAGAGATGATTTGGGGAAAAATCAATAAGTTAATAGTCTTCAGTATTATAAAATATTGTACAGTTGTAGATTCCAAAATCAGGTAATGCTGATGAATGTAACACAGGCAGGAACATTTTCTTATTTGTGTGGAGGTTAAATAATCATAAGTAAACTTTATTGCTTCAGTATCCTCTAATAATTTTCTCTGTCACTGGTATCAAATATAAGGAGGTTCAGTATCACAGTTTGTTAAAATCAAACAAATTCTTGAAATTTGTATTTTCTCCCATAAATAAACTGTGGGAATGAAGATTTTTGTCCTCAGTAATTGCAAAACATAGTGAAATCTTTGTTGGAAAAACAGTGAGAACTTGTCAACTTTGTGATTTTCAATGCTTTTATTTTTAATACATTTTTCCCAAAATGCTCTTCTAATGGAAATTTAATATGCTAGAAAATGAAAAAAGTTATCTTAATGTATTTTATTTGCTAGAATATTATGTGCCCCCATTAAATTTCTTACAATAGTTTTCCATTTGTGAACCTCAGACCATTTGGAATATGTTTTGTCAGTCATTTGCCAATCTACTCTGTTTCTTGTTTACCAGTAAGGTTTACCAGTGTGTTGACTTGGTAATGACTCTAAGGTAGTCTCTGTGGATAACACTTTAAGAATTGATGCTGCACTGTGACTAATCGTCTTGTGTGTTTGATTTTCTTTAGTTAATTTTGTATCAATATTAAAGGAATTAGATCTAATCCACACTTCTCTGATTTCTCCGTAAGAATTTGTGGTATAACAGATCAAATATCTTTCTAAAGACAAGATACAATGCTGTGTACTCCATTTCCTTTATTCTCTGAGCTTTTTCCCCCTGTAGGAAAATATGGAACCACTTAATCCTCACTTGAATTTTAATCTGAGGTACTAGTATCATGGGGCAATACTTGTTTTATTGAAAAATATAAAAGTTAAACAATGTTTGCTACTATTTATAGGTCTAACTTGCAAAACAAAACAGTAACGTGTATGTATATAGGAAAGATAAAAGATAAATATATATATATATATGTATATCTCTATATATTTCTGTTCTACTGAATGTATTTTATATCCTCCTACTACATTACTGTGTTGCATCAGGAGGGATGGACCATTTCACTTATTCTTCAATAGGTACAGTTCAGTTGTCTGAATAATCTGATCAATGTAGTCATGAAACTGACCTTCAGTTAAGATTCTACATCAGTTCAAATTGTGTGAAAATGCCCAGTATCTTCTGTTATTTATGTTATGCAGTGTTGGCTAAGATATTTTCTACATAGTGTCCCCAAAATAATGTGTAAAAGAAAGATGGAATGGGAGCTTTACTATTTAAATAGCTATATTATTTCCATAGTTAATTGGAAATTTTTTCTACCATCGAAAAATGTACATGGATAAACATAATGATAGGAATATAGGTGCTAGGTATATTTTAATGAAATAAAAAATTTATAGGAGGTAGCCTATAATAGGGCTTTGTCTGTCTTAGTCTTCCTGTTCTCAGGTGCCCAGAGCACTGTTTATATGATGAGTGTTCATTCTTTTGAATGATGAACTAGTGACTCTGTTTGTGGGGTCCTAGTTCCAGGAAGGATGGAGAAGTTTCCTTCATCCTTCCATAGAAAATTAGGTTTTTCTGTAAGATTAAAACATCTGTGAGGAGAGCATCTAAAGAGTTATCCTTCTATATTCAGAGACTGAAATGTTTTTAGAAAATCATATTTAAAGAATTAGCAAATTATAGGTGCACCTATGTTATGCGTGTCTCTCAGTTTTAAGGATAGAGTTTGTCCATACTGGACACTAGAATCTTTACCACCAGAATGATTAATTTATTCACTTAGCCACAAACTATCCATGAAATATTTAGAAATATTTATATGGTTACATTATCTGGGCAGGTTCTTTTCTGGTTATTTTAAGGAGACAAAGAAACAAACTCTTAATCTATCAGATGAGAATTTCATAGTTACAATTTTCTACATGATTAATTTAGGTATAATTATGTTCACTAATTATAAATGCTATTTATGGGAGTTGTGATATTATTTTTAATTTCTTTCTACAGTCTTAATAGGGACTGGTGTCATTATCCTCCATTTCCTTTTAAAGCAATGTGGCTCTCTTCTAACTAGAGTTTGCTAAACGTATCCCACTGTCAAATAGCTTAGGAAGATGAATCATAAAGGAAAATATTTTTATGACACATTTTTTTCTTTCTTGAACCTACATGTTGGAAATTCCCTTGAACAATTTATTCCTTATAGTAACCTTGTGTGGTTATAGGAAAGATAAAATTGCAGCCTCATTATAGATAAGGAAAGTCAGGATCAGAAGGCTATTTATAATCATACAAGGATCTATAAACAGAGTGGTCAAAAGCCCAGGACACGTTTTTCCTTGATTCATTACTTTTGGGGCCCTGGGAGGTTTCCCAAATGTCACTGTGGATGACTTTATAACTAGTTTGCTCTAAGCCTTTGGTGTGTTATCTTAAACCAATTGTTAATTTGTCCCTGTTTTTCTTTACTACTGTAAAGAATGAAGGCACCTGAAATTTGAGGCTCATATAACTAATTTGAAAACTCAGCAGAAAAAAATCAATCAGTTCTTCCCAAAATTTCATGCAATAAATTAAAAGATGGCTTAATTGAATTTATCATATGCATTTCTTTTTGAAGTATTCTGGATATTCTTTTTTGGTATGTTATAATTTTTATGAAGCCTTCAAGGCTGCAACTGGGCATTAACATTCACAGACAGCTAGCTTCTCAGGGAAATTATTATGAATTGATTTTTTTCAACCAAATGTTATGGCAGTTTGATTTTGGAAAATTATTCTATGTTATCTTACTCTACTTACATTTTGAGAAAACTGCAGAAATTTAATTTTAAATGTTCTTTATTTAAAGACTCATATTTTATTTTTAATAAGTTAGTAAATTGTTTTAGTCAATTTTCTTATAGAGTTGTTTACATATCTTAAATCATGAGCTAAGTATTTAGGGAATATTTTTTATTTTAAAATGTATTTTTAAGGCCCTTCTTTTTTTTTTTTTTTAGTTCCAGGTGCAATATTTGATTTACAACTAGCAGAGGTAGAAGCCACAGAAATTAGAATTACTTGGAGAAAACCACGGCAACCCAATGGAATCATTAACCAATATCGAGTAAAAGTGTTGGTTTCAGAGACCGGGGTAGTTTTGGAAAATACCTTGCTCACGGGAAAAGATGAGGTATTGCACTTTCCTTTCTACCTTGTGATCCCTTTCTGCTTGGCTGTGGCCCTGAAAACTTGGAAGATTTGCCAGCCTTCAACATAAAAGATTTGACAAGCTTGCCAGTACAAAGTGATGTAAATTGGGGCATGTTGATTACGTGACTAGATCATATTTCATTTTAGGACACATATTATTAGTTAAATGCTATTATCCTTTTTCAGCATATGAAAAATGTTAATTGAGCAATTAGGCAGGACTCAAGGTACTTTTGTATGTGAATTTTATTATGCTAATTCAGTTAATGAATTGTTTGGAAACTCCTATTATGACTTTAATACTCTTGCAAAGGATTGTGATTTGGAACAGTTGCCAATGAAAAGATACAGTGATTTTAGTAGCTGTTGTTGACAAAGGATATTGTCCTGTTTGGTCTTGGGAAACTAAATTTCTCAGAGCTGCCTTATTTTTAAAAAAGCATATTTGATTAAAGAAATCACATAACTAAATAAAAGAGATTTAAGCCTTTCGTAGATTTAAAATGTCAGGATATTTTGACAATATGTTTGCATTTATCCATACTGGAAATCTTAGTTTTTTGTTGTTGTTGTTATTTCCCCCTCATCTGTTTGTGCTGGGAAGTGCAGGCAGCAATGATTTGGCTTCAGTATCTCTGTTCACCTCACTTAGCCAGCTGTTCCCTTGGTGAGGACCCCTTCAGCCTCCAGACTAGTCATATTGAGGTAGTAGCATCTCCTTGTGGCACTCAAAGAACACACGTGTTCAGGACCACTGCCGCAGTCACTGGACCTTCAGTGATACCTAACAGTTATTCAATAGCTGGCTTCTATTGTTAGGGTTCAGGATTGCTGCTGCTTCTACCTGTGCTGTCACTTTTCCCCACACTTACTGACACTCTGTTTCTAGTCCCACAGTTCTGGCACTTGCTTGAAACTTGACCTTACCATGTACTTAGTACACTCGGGCCACCTAGGACTTGTGAGTCCAAGTTGCTCACCATCTCCATCCCAGGATTAAATTTTAATCCTATGTTGACTTCTTTCCTCTGTGTAAGGGAGGTTGAGTTATGCTTCCTCTGATACTCTAGTCGACAACTCAGGCAAAGGGCAAAAGCCTAAACCTTTACTCCTGCTGAGAAGGTCTTAAATTAGACACAACCTTCTTTGGACCAGGTGACAGGTCTCCTCCCACTTATGCTGATAACATCTATTGAATGGCCAACCAGACCGGTTTTTCTCTTGAAGCTAAGTGGTTCTAGAAAGGTTTGTGATTCTGCCTCTATCTGGTATGCAATCCTTGTGACTTAGAGAGAACATATCCTTTGGAGCCTGCAAATCTGGATTTAAATCCTGATCTGGTTCTGGTCTCTTACTGTGTGGATAGTGAAAGAGTTGTGTGTAGGCCCAAGACACAGAGTGCCTGGGTTTAGACCCTAGTTCTCCATTACCAGTGGCTCAATCCTGGAGCAGTAGGCCTGGCTGCTGCAAATTTCAGATTCCTGTTCTTTGAGGTAGAGGTTATAGGTTCCTGGAACAAAGGGTTAATGATGAGGATTTAATGGGTTAATGTGTGCAAAGAGCATAGAACTGTCTCTGGCATGTAGTGGTATGCTAATAATTGTACCTGTTGTGATCATTAATCCTGGTATCGGGCCTTTCACTCTACTTGGCATTCAGCATTCTCTTATCTTTTCTCAATAGAAGGCAACATTTTACTTTGTGATGCTATCTTTTTTTGTTAAATCATACTCATTTTTGATATTTATGCTTTCCCATGTGATTGGTGTTTGGGTTCACCTTTCAGGAGAATGATGGAGATGAAAAGAACAGATGCTCTAAATCCAGATGGCCTGTGTCCTTGGCATGTCACTGTTTTCTTCTTAATACTCCCTCTGCTTTTTTCTGTGCTGTGACTTTATAATACTTTGGTTTTAAGCATTTAAAAATGAAGAAAATAAAATAGCTTGTTCTCATTACTGTTTTCTGACAGCATCATACAGGTATTCTGGGGAGCTCTGTTTTCAGCCACCTCATAATATTTTCTTTGTATGGTCTCACAGTTTCAGCTTCCTGTTCGTGTGTGACTTCTTTGCCTGGCTTTCCACTCTGATCTTTCTCTCTGATATTGTGAATTTTTAATTGTACCCAATGTGGGAAGGTTCTGTCACAGTTCATTATTTCTAAATTCATCTCTTCCCATAAAACAAAACAACGCTCTTCCTTGGGATAACACGATAATGGGAGTGGGAGATGGAAAGGAGGAGGTAAAGTCCCGATGAGGCATGATACTGGAAATACAGAGGTCTTGGGACAACAGTGGTGACCTGTGAAGCTTCTACAGGACACACAAAAATAAAGTCTGTCCAGACAATTCCTAGTTTAAGTATGTAAAGAACACGGTCTGAAGAGAGGCTGACTTAAAGCCTCAATACAGAGTTGCAAGCTTAGAATTCCCTCATCCTTGGGACTGAGTATGCCCAGGTCTCCGACATGAAAGTTGTTTAAGGGACAGCAAGCAGCAAGGAGGGTCTATGTAAGGTAATGGTCATGGGAGTGACATCCCATCCACTTTATTCTGTTGGTCACATGCAGGTCACAGGTCCCTTCTAACTCAAGGGAGGAGAGTATATAAAAGCATCAATAGCAGGAGGTGGGATGACAGGACCCCCTGAAGAGCTACCACCATACCCTCCCAGCCCACTGCCTCGTGTTTCACACACCCATGAAAATAATGCTGCTAGTCTTTAGTAAACTATTTACAGGATAGAAATAACAAGAGTTGAGAAGAAAGTCAATAAATGCTAACATAAATGAGTCCTAACGGAGTGTGTGAACATGTTGCTTAGTGACTGAGTAAACACGAACAACTAGAATTGAGTGGAAGTGTTGCTTCTGAGGAGAAAGTCTTGGAGTAGGGAAGGTGTGAACAGCATTGTTATTTTCATTACAAATCTTTCACCATCCCTTGGTTTTATTTTTGTTAACCATGTGCCTATATCCCAACAATGAACCTTTAAAAGTATTAAAATATAATACTCCTATGCTAGGCTTGATCTGGTCTCATAACCTTTATTGAAGTTTTTTTCCATTCACTATTCATGCTTTATTTATGTCTTAATAAGTAAGACATAAATAATAAGTATGGGTATATTTAAACAAGTCAAAATATATATAAGATTTTACTTTTGATATTTAAACAGGTATTTGGAAAATTATGTTAAAAAACAGAATCTCAGGGTTTGAAGACTTTTATCTCAGCTTCCCAACTTATATATGAACCTCATCTATAGCATTCCTAATGAATGATTAGAAATCCAACCTCTGTTAAAATATTTGATCAACTCTGGTGATTCACTACCACAAAAGCAGCTCCTAGTTGATAAGCTTTAAAACATTCTTCTTTATGATCCCACAGTTATCTGTTTACTAAGTGACTATGAAGTTCTGAGTACTCTGTTAGGTCCAGAAAATGCACAAGAGAACAAGAAACTGCCTCGTTATGTAGGTGCTTTGAACTATTTGCCCTGCAGTGTTTACCAGTTGGTCCCAACTCTGCTCTCTGGACCCACACTATAGACTACAAGTGGCTATGAGCATGAGATTTGAAACCATGGAAATGTGTTCCAGTCCTACCTCTGCTATTACCAGTTTTGTGAACTTGAATACATGATTATAAAATGGAGTTAATACCTCTTTAGGGTATAATGAAGTGAGATCACAGGGACAAAAGTGTTTATCATTCTAGTGGACACACAATAGCTTGAAATGTGAGATTTTTTAATAATAAAAGTACTACATAACAATTTAACTTTTTTTCAAAGCCAGCCTCAGCAATGGCGAGGCGCTAAGCAACTCAGTGAGACCCTGTCTCTACATAAAACACAAAATAGGGCTGGGGATGTGGCTCAGTGGTCGAGTGCCCCTGAGTTCAATCCCTGGTGCCAAAAAAAAAAAAAAAAAAAAAAAAAAACAATTTAACTTTTTGACTTTAGGAACCATGGACATAGTTTCTCTAAGGCTTTATATACTGCTTTCACAAGTTATGGTTTCAGTTCCTTCTTATTATGGATTATCTCCAATGTGTATTTCTTGGTTTGTCAACAAGCCTCTCACTCAAATGAACACAATATTCTGTATGGAGTTTAACTAGAACCAACTTGAGTGGGATTATTTTCTCCTTGTACCAAAAGAGTCAGACATAAAAATTAATTTCCTTAAGTCTGAAGTCTGAAAACCCTTAAAGTCATGCCTCCAAGGAGCTCTTTTTAGTTGAATTTCACACTTTGATCTCTTCTTGTACTTCTATTAGAAACCTAAGATATTTTTCTCCAATAGACATCCTTTTGCTACCTACATTATAAACCTCTGGTATTAATATCAATACATCTTTTCATCATACATATTCCTTGAGCATATCAAAGTTTGTCACTGGCGAACCTGAGAAGAAAGCCAGTTAAGTGCCCTGCCAGTTGGTACAAAATGAGGCTAAGGACTGAAACTTACTTAGTAAGGCCTCGAGGTGTGTTCACTTTAGTGAGCCTTAAGGAGTCACTCACCCAAATGATGTGTATAATGACACAGTATCCTTAAGGAAATTTCCAAACATGTGCCAGTTGTACATTTCATTAATTTAATTCACTAGAACTTCAGTGAGTCTCAATTGATAGATATAATAGCTTTTTAAAAAAAAGTAAAATGGCACTTGCTGTAATGAAGATTACTATATGTAAAATCAAGTTGGTTTATTCAGGTGGATTAGGAATTTAACTCTGAAGACTTCTAATTCTTTCACATAAATTCCAAGGATTCCTGGGTAGCGTATGCAAGGTCTTTCATGTTGATGAATTGTGACATTCTCTAACTCAAGGGTTTTCAACTGGGGCAACTGTGCTCTCCAGGAGACATATGGTAATCTCTGAAGACATTTTCATTGTCACAAGCGGGAGGATGTTTCTGGTGGTTATGGACCAGGGATACTTGCTAAACATTTTATGCTGCACAGGACAGCTAACCATTATGAAATCATCTCATACAGAATGTCAGTAGTGCTGGACAGATGGATC
This sequence comes from Xerus rutilus, assembly GCA_028644305.1. Lineage (NCBI taxonomy): Eukaryota > Metazoa > Chordata > Mammalia > Rodentia > Sciuridae > Xerus > Xerus rutilus. Next base: position 35,218,970 of record CM053403.1, on the reverse strand, counting down.
CAAAACTTTTAAGTGTTCCAGTGAACTTTGTTTGACTTCCAGTTCCCTGGTTTTTTGTTGCTTGTTTGTTTTGATATTGGGGATTGAACCCAGGGGTACTTAAACACTGAGCAACATTTTCAGCCCTTTTTGTTTTTATTTTGAGACATGGCCCCACTAAGTTGCTTAGGGCCTCTTTAATTTGCTGAGGCTGGCTTTGTACTTGGATTCCTCCTGCCTCCGTCTTGCAAGTTGCTGAGGTTACAGGTGTGTGCCATTGCACCCAGCTACTTTCCCAGCACTTAAAAATTATTTTTTCCTTTTTTAAAAGTCTAGCTATTGAAGTATAATTTATATATAGTAATATTTCCCCTTTTTAGTGTACTATTCTGAGAGATTCAATAGCCATGTGTAGGTATGCACCACTGTGCCCAGCCAGTTCCTACTTTTCCAACCATGTTTCCCTCCCTTCTCATTACTCTTAAGTTTTCATTCTTTCCAATCATATTTTCTCTTTAAAATTTTACTTTGTTTTCTCTTTTGAAAAACCCAATATCCAATCTAATGTCTTTTTGGAAAAGGCCAAGTGTGAGAGAGAGTCACAACTTAGCACACTTAATTATGATTAGTGACGTTCTAGGTTGTTATGAAACCAAAATTTAAATTACTGTCCTAGTTGTGGAGATTTTTTCCAATGAAAACTAGAATTCGGGATAAATTCACAGAGTCAAAAGTATTCAAGTCAACTCTTACATTAAAATGGCATTTTGTCTACAGAGCTGCTTAACTCAGCTAGTTGATGGAATGCTGTGGTTTACCTTTCAATAATTTATCTGACATGAAGAAGAAAACATGTAGAGATTTAATGCAAAAATCATAGTTCAAGGGGGAAATTCTTGGTGCTACCTCAGTGTCTTGTCTGTAGGGCCTTTGTACACACTGGATTCTCAAAGAGTGACTGATTGATGGTGGAAACAGCTGTGGGGCTCGGGCATAAACTATTGACTGGAATACCAGAGTGTCTCTGAATTATGTGTTTGTGATTCGTGCCCTCCTTGATTCTTCTGTGAAGGCAGAGCTCAAGTGAACTGTTGGAAGGCAGAAGATCCTCACCTTGTCCCCTGTGAGGCTCCCTGTCCAGGCCACTTTATCACAACCTTTTGGATCTCCTTGGTGTCCCCTGGTTTTCCACACAATGCTTTTGTGGCTAAGGTGCAAAATGATTTAGATGATTTTATTTTATAGATATCATTTGAAGGATTGGCGGTTTTCTTGAATTATTTCTCCATTCTTTAATTTCTCAGAAAACAGTGTTTAAGTAATGTGCCTTGGTAGATTTTTCAATTAACTGAATTGCCCTAAAATGTCTTGCCTTCCTAAATTTTTTCCTGGGTAGCTACTATTTTTTAAAAAATACTAAGTTCTTTGATGTTAATAATGAACGTTTTTGGCTCTAGGAATGAAGAAAACTCAAAAACATAAAAAGTTATTATACTCAGGGGTCACTTAAAAAAACTTGAAACCTATGCTATGAAATACTTACAAATGTTAAAGCTTAAGCAGAGACTTGATAAAGAATAGAATAAATTCTTTAAGAAAAGGATGCGTAGATGAGTTTTGCAGCAGAACTTAAAAAGGAATTGATTAAAGAGAGTGAGTTTGCATCATTAAAAAAAAAAAACAACACTTTTATTTGGGGAAATTTCAAGCAGGCCTACAAATGGAAAAAGAGTACAGTATGCCTTCATAAGCCCACACGAATTCAAAAATTTTCAACATCCTGCCACCCTTCCCTCAGCTGGTTCCCATGGCTTTTGGTACTGCAGATGTATCTTAAAATAAATTCCAAACATCACATCATTTTTCTTCTATGTGCCTAAGCACCAACTCTTAAGAAACAGGCATTTTCGTCCATTTAATAATACCATGACTGCAACTAACAAAAATGTGAATATTGTCTTGGCATCATTTAATACCTAGAGCATATTAAAATTTCCCTGGTTATCACTAAAGCCTATCTAGAGAGATATGTTCAAATTAGAATCCCAACAAAGGCCCCGCACTGCAGTGAGTATTAAGTTTCTTTAGGGAATATTTTCTTCTATGAATGCAAAACCTTACTTCTAACACTGACATTCTACACAAATATCTATTATTATTTGACCAAAATATCTTTTCCCATTCTGTTTCAATCAGTTATTCTGGTAGGGATGGATAGGGAGAAAGGCATCTTGTTATCCTAGCAAGACTTTCTCTTTCATCCACAATCTGCTCCTGATGCCTTCACTCCAGTACTTGCCACTTTGGGGACCTTGACATGTACGAATTGCATTATGGGATCTAGGAACAATGATAGCTACTTAGGATGTTTCATGGGTCCAAAACTTTGAATAGACGTACTCTGACCTCTGTTGAAAAACTCTTACTGTGTAGTTTTCTTCTTTCCTGTAACTTTACTCTAGTTAGGTAAATTACTGTCATTATCACATTACAAACAGACATGCAGGCCTCTCGTACCTGTCATATAAATAAAGATTCTTAGGAAAAACAAACACATTTTTAATAAGTCAGGATGTCTGGAACACCTACCTCTGTGGAATGAGAAGTTGAAAGGATTTCAGTCATGAGACTTTTGCATGAGGTTGTCTAATTTTGCCCTGTAGAAATAACAAGTCAGAAACAAATAACCTGCTTCTTCTGAAAATACAGTGTAACCTCAAGAAGTAGAATGATTACAATGTGTTGCAGTGGTACAGGATTTTAGTAGCTGGAGAATGTAATCTTGGAATGTAAAGAAGGCGATAATTATGGAAATATTATTATTTTTCAAAGTATGTATCTCCAAAGCTACAAGTTAAGTCATTAAGTATAACTGTTTCTTGTCTTTATAAACATCTACTTTTAATTACAGTATATAAATGATCCCATGTCTCCAGAAATGATGAACATAGTGGAGCCAATGATAGGATTTTACGAGGGCTCAGCAGAGATGTCTTCTGATCTGCACTCACTGGCTTCATTTGTGTATAACAATCATCTACACGATAACTTTCCTGTAAGGAGTAGAGCTGAAGACCAGCATTCACCCATAGGTAGGTAAAATTTTAATTCTCTATGATATGAATTTAAATAGCCACCAGTAGTAGCTAGCAGAGATATGAACCTTAGCTTAAAGTTCAACCATATTATTAATGATCCATGGGCTGAAGTCAGATTTTTTTCTAACCATCGGTTAACCTCATTCAGCAAATGGAAATGCCACACAGGCAGGAGCTGGTCCCGCCTAACCCATTTGACCTTCTTCCTAGAGAAAGTAGCACCCTAGAGTCTTTGGCCAAGCTGCATAGACAATCAGTTATTACAGTTGCCAAAGCAGGTGTGATGGGAAGGGATTAACATATCTTCAAATCATTTACAAGCCTCACATTCTCTGCAGCTTTTGACTAATAGGTTTTCAAATGTCACTAAAGGTAAATAGGTCAGAAAGTTACAACTCTAGTGCATGGGGTGATAAACAGGTGTAGGTGACCCCAATGATGTGGTGATGTCATTAGTGTATACACTTGCTCTTCAGGGTCAATGGATCTTATTGTTTCTAAAAGGGCAGTGTCATGTGGCAAATTAAAAATACTTGGTTAGATGATACAGATCTAGATTATCTCTTTGATTTTTTATAAAATGTTAAGTAAGGAGAATATTTTATTTCATTGCCTTTTCACAGATTTGGCATTTGTCCCCGTCCAAATTAAGTGTATTCTATTTGTGGTAGAATTAGTTTTAAAAATCACATTTTATTAGATACATGTTTATTTCATTTACTAACCATTTTTTCTAGTGCAAAACTGACTAGAGGCAACAGTCAAAATTAAGAGGTCCATAATTTCTGATACAGATATTTCCTTGAATACTCAAATTTTGCCTAATTGTTAGTTAAGCATTTTGGAAGTGCAAATTCTAAGGCAAGTAAAACTTTAACATTTGAAATCTTTGTTCAGCCATATTTATGTGTCAGTTAGTCAAGGATGCTGGCTTTGAGGAATTGTTGGTACTAGTGAATGTATGGTGAATTTTGAGTCCAAATAAAATTCTCATTTCTTTAGCTCTCCTATTAAAACAGTGTAGGCTTATAATATTTCAATTTTATATTATTGCCTAGTCTTTGTTTCCAGAAAAAAAATCATAGCCAGTCTCCCATAGACAGTTATATTTTCTCAAAACACTAATTTCATGTTCCAGAATAGTTTGCTATATTATTAGCACAATGTGTTTATATATATTATTGGGGGAACATTTAGAATTCATACTGATAGTCAATATGATCTCTAAAGTCAATGATTTTATATTTATTATTAATTATAATCTACATTTTATAGAGAGAGGAGTAAATGAAGAGATTAATGAATAATGTGCTATTAGGTTTCACTGAACAAAAATGGTTTTGATTGTGAAGCCAAACACCTTTTTTTTTCCCTCTCACTGATGCAAATAGTAACCACAAGGAATCAGTATATCACTGACATTGCTGCTGAACAGCTGTCTTACATTATCAGGCAACTTGCACCTTTCACTGAGCACATGATTAGTGTATCTGCTTTCACCATCATGGGAGAAGGACCACCAACGGTTCTCAATGTTAGGACGCGTGAGCAAGGTAAGACTGTTTTTCCTTTGAAACAGTTACCTGCAAATATTGCTCTTGCCTACTACAATGCTTTTTCTCTTCATTTATATTAATTTTTCATTCTTCTTTTCAAGTGCCAAGCTCCATTAAAACTATAAACTATAAAAATATTAGTTCTTCATCTATTTTGCTATATTGGGATCCTCCTGAATATCCCAATGGAAAAATAACACATTATACCATTTATGCAATGGAAGTGGATACAAACAGAGCATTCCAGATGACTACTGTAGATAACAGCTTTCTCATAACAGGTAGAACAAAAACAATTATGGATTTTTACACTCTTATTTTGATGGAAATATGCATCTCTATACACCTTAAACACTACAGGATTCATGTGATATTCCAGATTTTGTTTTTCTATGGATCCGTGGATATCTTTGAAAATACTTGTAGAAATAACTTGATTAAACTTGTTTTTCTTTAACTGTATTTACCCACAAAGGTTCGTAGAAATTTGCTTAGCTGAGGAAATCCTACATCTGGTACACTGAAGTAACTCATTATTGAAGATTTGAATGAATGTGAACAGCAGCTGAAGTATTGCCAAGTCAACTATTCCCCTTGCTATGTGCCAAAAGTTATTTTTCAATTTTAGATTAGAGCCTTAATATTTTAGGAAAGAACTTAGACATCATACACATGGAAATTCCTGAAAGCCCAAGGAATTTGAGGATATTGGGATTATATGGAAGTTGATTTAGATAACCAGTCCCTTTAATAAATTATTTGTACTTTGCCTATGTTAAATAGCAATAATACATTAAAGAATTTATTGTTATCCTTGTAGGGCTAAAGAAATACACGAAATACAAAATGAGAGTGGCTGCCTCTACCCATGTTGGAGAAAGTTCTTTGTCTGAAGAAAATGAGGTCTTCGTGAGAACTCCAGAAGACGGTAAGAATATCAGGTGCAGTTTTAATTTAAAAAGAAAGACTGAAAGAGAGCCGTATTATATACCTACTGTCTCTATTTCATGCCTTCTTCAGTGTCTGAAGGAAGCATAATAAAAATACGTGCTTAATATTTTGTTTTCTTCCCCTAGAACCAGAATCATCACCTCAAGATGTTGAAGTAATGGATGTATCTGCAAGTGAAATAAGATTAAAATGGTCACCACCTGAAAAACCCAATGGGATTATTGTTGCTTATGAAGTGCTCTATAAAAATATAGATACTTTGCTTATAAAGAACACCTCAACAACAAGTATAACTTTAAGAGACTTAAAACCTTACACCCTCTATAACATTTCTGTCAGGTCATATACCAAATTCGGTCATGGCAATCAGTCATCTGCACTACTGTCCGTAAGAACTTCTGAGACTGGTAAGTTTTTCTGGTTATTGTTGTCGACTAAAATCTAGTGGTGTAGAAACAGCTGATAATTGCCATCCATATTGTTTATATTTTTTAACTTCAAAGCCCTCATGAATTTTGTGTGTGTGTGTGTGTGTGTGTGTGTAATTCAGAAATTTATTTGCTTTTTCTGGCAAAAATGTGAGAAAAGTTGTGGTCATGCAAATTTTTTGAAGGCTGATTTACATATAAAAAGACTCCTAATAAAGACCAGTACATTTGTGCTGGAGCATAGCTCCATGGTGGAATACTTGCTAGCATGCATGAAGCCCTGGGTTTGATCCTTAGCATAAAAAAAAAAAAAATCAGTGAATTTTTCAAATGAAAGATCTCGAGAACCCAGAGTCTTTTAATGTATCTGTCAATTTTGAATTGAGTAATTACTTGCTTTTAATTTATATGAAAAGAGAGACACACTCATAGGAATACATTCTGATACTTTTTAAAAAAAATTGTTCTAATTAGTTATACATGACAGCAGAATACATTTTGATTCATTGTACACAAATGGAGAACAACTTTTCATTTCTCTGGTTGTACATGGTGTAGAGTCGTACCATATATGCAGTCATACATGTACCTAGGGTAATGATGACCATCGCATTCCACAATCGTTCTTGCCCCCATGCCCCCTCCCCTCCTTGCCCTCCCCTTTGCACAAAGTTCCCTCATTCTCCACACCGCCCCCCGCCATTATGGATCAGCATCCACTTATCAGAGAAAATTTTTGGCCTTTTTTTTTTTGGGATAGGCTTATTTCACTTAGCATGATATTCTTCAACTCCATCCATTTACCTGAAAATGCCATAATTTTATTATCTTTTATTGCTGAGCAATATTACATTGTGTATATATACCACAGTTT
>CM053403.1:35187470-35211584 GCA_028644305.1 Xerus rutilus | reverse complement strand
TGGGAAAACTGGAAATCCATATGCAGTAAAATGAAACTAAACCCCTATCTTTCACCATGCACGAAACTCAACTCAAAGTGGATCAAAGACCTAGGAATTAGACCAGAGACTCTGCGTCTGATTGAGGAGAAAGTAGGTCCAGATCTGGTTAATTTTGTATGTAAATATTCTAGTGCACTTGCATGAGAATTTTAGCAGAAAAGAGTTTTTAGGATGAAATTGTTTTATGCCATTATTTGTTTTATTTTATCCAGTACCCAGCAGTGCACCAGAAAATATTACCTACAAAAATATTTCGTCTGGAGAAATTGAGATATCATTCCTTCCCCCACATAGTCCCAATGGGATCATACAAAAATATACAATTTATCTCAAGAGAAGTAATGGAAATGAGGAAAGAAGTATAAATACAACCTCTTTGACCCAGAACATTAAAGGTAAAAGAACAAATCTAATGCTGGATATTTACATTTATATTGACAGTGTGGCCACAAAATATTAACTGAATGTTACATTACAAATGGTTTAAGTGATATTATTTCTACACAGGGTATGAAAATTCTTTTTGGCAAAATATGCTAGGAGTTTATTGGATGTTACATGAAAGAATTTTCCACGTTAATCCTTTTCCACATTATCTTGTATTTTTTTCTCTCAGAATAGGAGTTACTACTACTAAAGAATTACATTTTATTGAGTTTTTACTTCGGGAATATTGTGGAATTGAGAACCATTTCATAATCTGACTCTCACATATTCTTAAAGGATATTTCTAAGTATCAACTTATTCATTTTATTTTGCTTTAGGACTGAAGAAATATACCCAATATGTAATTGAGGTGTCTGCTAGTACATTCAAAGGCGAAGGAGTTCGGAGTACACCGATAGGCATATTGACTGAGGAAGATGGTAAATATAGTAGTGCATACTGATGATCTTTGATTCCATACCATTTCAAGAAATACATATATAGAATGCATCCTAATGTAAAAATTCCCCTAGCCTTGCCTATCAGTATGTCCCATACCAGCATTATATAAAGATTACATTGTCATGGTATACAAGAATATAGTAAAGTCAAATTTACATTAAATAAAATCAGATATAAAATGCTTTTTAAAATTTTAAAGTCATCAGTATTCTGAAAAAGCACAATATGGGAATTTTCAGAGCTAAATACTTGGTTTGAATGGCTTGAACATTAAATGAGGTATGTCACCACTGTTTTTCAACCTTTACATTTATAAAAACACATTTATATAAGTTTTAGAGAAGATTCTGCATATAACAACTTTCAGCATTTAAAAAATGGTATTAGAATTAGCTTTACAATGAATTCAGGCTGTTTTCCAAGTTTCTCAATATAATTGGCCCTGAATGTTAATAGCCTTCACACTGAATATTTAAATATACTTTTTCCTAACCTGACTAAATCAGTTTTACCACTGAGACCACTTTATGTTGGCATCTCACAAGGTGATTAGACATATATCATGCTAAGAAAATGACTTTTGAGGGATATAGTTGGTATTAGAATTTGCATTTTATATTTTATACATTGTATATTTTGAAATGATTAGGTTTTTTTTTTTTGATAAAAGGAATTTCTTTTGTCATGAGGGGTAGATCTGGATGCATGTTAAATGTTTATGGAGTCTTTTCCCCTCCTTTTTTTCTTTTAAGATTCCTACCTTCAAGCTAGCCCATACCCTGTAGGTGTTGAACATCACTCTAGGATCACTCACAAGGGAAGAATGTACATTGAACACTTCCAGAACCATGAAAATTTTTTTTCTGCATTCGTGTTATTCTATTCAAAATAACAAAGTTTTGGGAATCCTTTGCTTCTTTTGCAAGTCCCTTTCCCCTTTAACCTCCACCAAAGTATTTCACCAAAGTGTCCTGGCACTTTGCACTGGGCTGCCCCAGTTTGTAAGTGCAGCGCCCTCATGGGTTAGTTGTCCCTTGTCATTGTCTCCACTCACTGTACTTACTCTCCATCAAAGCTTGTCTGTCTGAATTTTCATTTCTATAATTCATAGATTCTTCTTCTCAAAGTGAAAATTAACTTTATAAATAAGTCCTTCCCAGTGTATCAATAGTGGAAGAATAGGGGAAAAGGTTAATTCTCTTTCTTGTCTAACATATTATCTATGATAACATGCACTAAATCACTTTTAGCAATGCCCTTCTGGAAATAGTACTCACTCTTTTATATACTGTAATCAAATAGTCCTAATGGTGAGAATTTGAGATTTAATTTGAAGGAATCAGACCATACTGAACATATATTTTGTGTAGTCAGAGCTTTTACCACTTAAGTCAAGACTCCAACTTGTGTTATGTATTTGAATTACCCAGGCTGTTAAAAGTACAGATTGGCTAGGTAAGCATCCACCTAAGTTCTTATTGGCCAAGTCATATGATTAATGAAGATCAGAATAGAGAATGGCTTTCTTATTGAAAACAGTGATCTATACATCAACTACATATTAATTAACATAGTTCAAAAATTAACATATTCTCAAAATCTCTATTAGTTATCTATGAGTTTACTTTCCATTCGTAACTATAACAATGAACCAAATTTTGATGTTATGCTTTTTATATGCAAAAAGAATTGGATTTTCATTTTCTAAGACATTATTGTATAGTTATACAGCAGTTGAGAATTGCCCACTAAATGTTTTATCAAAGTGGAAATAAAAACTTGTCTTGCCAGTTTGTAGTAATTGTTTATACTGCTTATTCAATGCCAAATAGCTAATTTTTTTTGTGTTCTTATATTATTATAGCAGAATTACAAGTAGATCCTAAACCTTTTTCTTGTTTTTGTGCTGCATTGGTGTTTTCATTGTAAACTATTCAATTTTGAAGACTCAGTGAACAGATTTGATAGGACTTTACAGTTTAATGACACAACTGAAATTGAGAAATGTAGTTTTCCTTAATGAGGTCAGTCATTTTAACTGCTCTCCCGATGTTATGCTCATTCCTTTTCCATTTCTTGGATGTGTGATTTTGCCCCCAAGACTTTTTATTGTCTGGGGAGCTTTATGTTATATTTATTCACCCCAATAAAGTTTTTGTTTTTATTAGAGGATGCTCATTTACCAAGATGTGCTTGAATAGTAGGTGAGTCACTGTGACATACCCCTTGTTCTATTTTCTCATGAAATATTTTTTTCCATTGAATCACAGAAACAGATGTTCTAACACCACCATGCAAAATCTTCTTTTATCATCTCATTTGAAAGTAAACAGACTGTTATTCCTGTGGAAAAAAGCACTGAACCCGATTCATTTACCAGAAAGTTTTTCATAAAAAAACTGCATTTCCTTCTTAACCTTTTCTCATACATATTTAATGAAATGCATTATTCTGTGCCCCCACTTTTCAGCTCCTGATTCTCCCCCTCAAGATTTCTCTGTAAAACAGTTGTCTGGTGTCACGGTGAAGTTGTCATGGCAACCACCTCTGGAGCCAAATGGAATTATCCTCTATTACACAGTTTATGTCTGGTAAGATTTTTTTTTTTTTTGGAAATAGTTCTGAGAACAAATATTAATCTGTAACATAATAGGAATGTAGTTTTTTTTTTTTTTACTTCAGAATGTGATGCTGCATTAGGAACCTGATTATTAATAGGTTATTTAATTTGCTTTTATTAAAAAGTAAGTCTTCCTCATATTAGGTAGTGGTCCATGTACAAAGAATATAAATTTTGCACTTAAAACAAAAGAAATAATGTTATGTAAAATTATACTAAATTATACTCTTAAAATTCTGATTGATCAATTTTTATGATTACAAGCATATAATTTTAAACTCTTCTAAAGTTTTACACAAACTCCATGTCACTGTTTTTTTAAGTTTCTTTAAGAAAAAAATCAATTAAAATTTAGCTAAAGAAGGTATTTCTTCAGAAATCTGTTAAAGTCAGTTTTCCATTATGAGGTAGTCAGCATGTTTATTTTTTTCTCATTTCTTATGTACTGATTGCTTATTTATCCTTCATTTGTGAAAGGACAGTGTGTCTTGTGATGGCTGTCTTGCTTCATGAAAACTGAGCAGATTAAAATCTTCACTTTGATCAAATATAAGTCTTCTTAGGAGGACTCACCAGTTATGTAACACATTTCCTAGTGGATTTTAAATATTTCTACTTAGAAAATACAGTACTTTATAAAACAGACATTGCTTTTCTTTTATATTTCTGATTTGGAAGGGCCAACATTGAGTGAAAGGCTACAATATTTTAAAGTCTATTTTTCTCTCATGAATTAAGATTTTTTTCTCTTCCTAGTCTCCCTTTAAGCCTTTTGCATACTGTTCTTTAGGGGTACATGTTCTTGTGTTCTTTATTGCCTGATTCTTAGTCATTTTTTCCGGTTATGGCAAAATTGGGAGTGTCATGTTAATGAAAAGGAAGCGGTAGGAAGAAGATAAACCCCCTCCCCACATTAACCTAGTCATTCATTCATTTGGCAGTATTTTTAGAGTACCTAAATGCCTATAAATAAGACATACACAAGACTCCTCCCATCAAGGAACTTGGATTCTGAAGAGATAACTTGATTATATACCCATAAACAAAAATGAGGGAAACTGAGGGAAACTCAGGGAGAGGAGGATTGTTTTGGATAGAGTGTTCCAGAAAGACCTCACTGAAAAGGTGGCATTGAGATGTGATCTGAATCACAGGAAGGAGCTTCTAACATGTGATGATCTAAAGGGGGATCTTTCCAGAAGGAGAGAATGAACATAAGCTACCTTAGATCTGTGGGGAAATGTAGCTTGTCATTTTGAAGATGAGAGAGATCAGTGTTGCTAGGGATTCAGGCACCAGTGAAGAGTAATATAGAGGGCAGGAAGGAAAACTTCAGGAACTAAGTCATGGTGGGAATTTGGTCTTAATTTTAACTAAATGGGAGTTATGGAGCATTTCAAGGACTTCAAAGTTTTTACAGAGAATGAATTATAGGGGGCAAAGTTGTTAGCAGGGGTACGAGGTAGGAGGCTATTTTAGCAGTTTTGGCAAGAGATGATAACAGAGTAGAGGAGAGAAGTGGGCATCTCTGAGCTGTGGAAGATGAGCTGATAGGACTTGCTGATATATTGGCTATAGAGATTAGAAGAAAAGAGAAAGAGAGAGATGAATCAGAGGTGACTTTTAGATGTTTGAATCAAGGGTGTTGAATCCTAGACATTTTTTGTCATTTATTAAGTTAGAAAAAAATATAAGCAAAACATGTTAATGAAAGGTCAGAATAATTAACCCTTTCATTTATATTATCACAAGATTTGTCTGACTTCAGTTTTTAGCACCACATTGTGAGAACGTCATTCCTCTGCAGCGACTATGTTTCTCTTCCCAGAGCCTCAGGTATTCTTGATATAATGTGTAGCAAACACATGGCTGGAGACCATACCCTAATGGATGCTGTTTACCTGGTTCTTCTCTTCCTGGGTGTGAACTGTTATGGTCCATGGGAGTCACCTGCTCTAGGAACTTTGCAAAAATTCTAGTTGTTTTTAATTCTGAAATACATAGTAGCTGGACTTGTTGAAAATAATTAGTAGCACTTATTATATTACTTAAGAATATAGCCAGGGTGGAATTTTGTAGGCTGCAATTATATAAAACATGACTTTTTTTTTTCCTTGCTGTGATAGTGGGGCATAGTAAAGGCCCTTATTTGAGATAACTCATTCTTTTCTCTTTCTTCCTCTGGGCTTGGTTCAATCTCTCTTGGGATGTTTACTCAATTAATTCAAAGTCCAGCTCCCCACTTGTGCTTTTTATCTCATCTTTCAGAGGTATCCATTCTTTCTCTCTTTTCAAGATAGATTTTAGGTACCACCACAGAAGCCTAGTGAAGGGGGATGAGGGGATTCCAGGTTTGTGACATTGTGGTTCATCTAATTTGGCTTTCTTGGGAATTATTCTGGCCCTGACTTGTAGTCATAGTTTCTAGTTTCAAGGTTTATATTTTCCTTTTTTACTTGGTTCAGTCTCAATACTTGGCTTAGTCCCCTGATTCTCCTGGAAGGTGTGTATTAACCATCAAGTAGCTAGATATATTCCATTGTGTTCTCTGTCTCAGTCTGCAGTGTGCAGGATTTGAGAAAGTTACTTCCACATCCTTCTCCCACTCTCAATCCTCTGCTGGAGGAACTCTTAGGTCTTGCGGGAGAGAGTGCCATACCAAACCAAACTTTTCTAAGAGGCTTGCAATTTTTCTTTCATTGCTAAGAAGGAGCAGGACACTCTTTACAGCAAAGTAAACCATCTATGCACTGAGATGTCCCTCCCAAACCTATTTGGGTAATTTTATTATTCTAGAACACTCTATTCTGACTAGTTTGCCCTTTGCTGCTTCTTTCCTTGTAGTACAAGCTTTTTCCTTTTGCTTAACTGATAGAATTTTCCTCCTTTTTTTACATCAGGCCTTAAATATAAAACTCTATGGTTTTAAATCATTGAGAATTGACTTTTGGTGTGCAAATGGAATGTCAGAAACACTTATTTCTCAATGAAACTTGAGTTCATTTTACACACACACACACTGTGTACTTCAAGTTCTATTTTGCTCATTGTGATATTTAGACATAAAACTACCATTAAAAAACTAATTTAAACTGAAGTATTACTTGTTGAATGGATGAATGAATGAAGAGTATAGTTTTAGAGTTAGAGACTCAATATTGACTTTGTCTTTTGCATTTCTGCTATAAAAATAGTGGTGATTTTTCTGACAGTGGATTCTACAGTGGGATTGGATTAGATCACATAAAGAAAAACACAAAAGAAGACATATTCAAGAATATTATGGATCATATACTGAAACACATATAAGTTATAATGAAGTATATGCAGAGGTATTTTTAAGTTTCCACCATCTTCTTACTAACATACTTTTTGGCTGCTTTAGCTAATATTGCTAAGCGAATGGTCATAAATCTGGTATTCTCTCATTAGTGATTACTAATGCTCTTTTTAGGCTCTTGCCATAATCAGTTTTATTGAGAAGATACGAGGCAGTTATTGATGTAATGAACATGGATTTGAGTTAGTGAGGTGGAATTGAATCCTAACTTTACTGCTCAATTACCTGTGTGGTTTTCTTAAAATACTGAATAAATGGTAGATGTCTTAAATGGCAGGACTCCTGCTCCAGGGGTCCCTATTTCTCTTATAATTCTCATTTACAGTAGTTCAGTTGCTCTAATAATTACAAATTCTTCTAAGTACACTCTTCTGTGTATTTTTTAAAGTGTGTTTTCAAAATACAGGCTGTGTTATATTTATTATACTGGATGACTTCTCCCTTTGCCATGAATATTTTTCTGCAGAATAGCTCATGAGGGGTCATGTGTAATTTATTTCCATTACTGTATGGTTTATAGATGAAGTATTCAGAATTAGTTTTAATTTGTTTCATTTAAAAATAATTTTGCCTTCTAAATTTTACATTTTGAAATAACTTTGTTCATCTATCAAGATGGTAAAGTAGCCTTTTCCCTCAGTTATGTCAATAAATTATGTTTTCAAATGATGTATAGTCCTTGCATTCAAGGGCATCTGCCATTAAATAAAAGTGTATTTATTAGAGTACTATAAACTTACTCTTTTAATGTACTTTGAATTGAGACATGGTGTTCTAGAAAACTAATAAAGCTTATTCACTTACTATATTTTTAAATTCAAAGTGGATTTAGCAGTGGTTTTGTAAGTGTCAATAAAATTTAACATTTTTTTCCAAAACTTCCATGTGAAGGTCCTAAAAGTCTGTGGAATCAAAGTATTGCTAAACCTCTAGCTATATATGAATCTTGACTTTGAAATGTTTCTCAGTGTTCTTAACAATAAGTATGAGAGAAAAAATTTGACTCAGTCATTTTGACAAATGTTTACTAACCTCTGTGTGGAGATACAAAATAAGTAGAACCTTAACGTGATTTAGACTTATTAAGTTCAAATATGCCTCTCTGAAGTAACTAAAAAGTGCTTGCTGAAAAATAGATAAAGAATTCAAAATTATTGAAATGCAGTTCTTTATTAAATGTCATTGGTCAAATAATTTCCCTCATAACGTAAAAAACTTATCTCTGTACAAGACCTTTTGTATGCAGACTTAAAGTGTGCCTTGGTCCTGTTTCTTCCAGTTTCTAAAGATTTTCACCCTGTTACAAATAACCTAGCTGGGCGCAGTGGCGCAAGCCTGTAATCCCAGTACTTAGGGAGACTGAGACAGGAGAATCACGAGTTCAAAGCCAGCCTCAGCAACAGCAAGGTGCTAAGCAACTCAGTGAGACCCTGTCTCTACATAAAACACAAAATAGGGCTGGGGATGTGGCTCAGTGGTCGAATGCCCCTGAGTTCAATCTTCAGTATCAAAAAAATAAAAAATAAAAAAAATAACCTAATGGTTAGTGCATTCAGTAATAGGAATAGTAACAGTAATGGGAAGGGGCCATTTTAGATTTCCCGAATTGACCTCCCCATTGTGGAATGAAGATGGTAAAGATCAATTAATGATCTAGAGAGGATCTCCCTGGAGGCAGCCTGTGAAGGATTGAAGACAGGGTGACTTTTAGGAGGCTGATTATGGAATGGAATATGGGGCTAGGCTGGGAGAGTGGGGGAATCAAGCCTAGGTAGATGAAGTTGTTGAGTACAAGGGTGCTTTGTAGAGTTAAACATGAGATTTCCAGTGGGATGATCAAAGCTGTCTCAGCTCTATCCTGCTAGTCATTTCTATGAATCACTCTGAAGCTTGGATGCCAAGGTCACAAACAGACTATCCGTGGGCCACCCATGTTTCAGTGGACTTACAAATGGTTCACAAATTATGAGCTAATTATCAGCATTTAAAAACCAGTACATACCTAGTAAAACTTCAGGTTACTTTGTTTTTTATAAATATCAGAATACTTGTGTAGTATTTACCATGGTGAAGATCACCTGGAATTGAATAGTGTCTGCCCTTTTAGGTGAAGCATTTGCTCTGGTTTATCATAGTTCCTACTACCCTCTGTTTAAATCTAAATTTGTTAGTCATTAATACAGACATGTAAAGTCTGAATCTTGAGATTTTAATCTATTAATTTAGTGAGTTTTCTTATTATCATGTTTGTGAAATGCACAAAACTGGGATAGATTGTGATTTTTTGCGTTCTATCCTTGGAGAACAAAATGTCCCAGAGGGTTGAAGAAAAGTAGTCAATGTAGTATAGTAGTTACCATTTTAAAACAAATGTTTCAGGATAGTTGAATGAATTGAACATTATTACCCTATGTGCATATGATTACACAACTGGTGTAATTCTACATCATGTACAACCAGAAGAATGAGAAGTTATACTTCATTTATGCCATGTTGTGTCAAAATGCATTCTACTGTCATGCATAACTAATTAAAAACAATTAAAAAAACAAATGTTTCTCACATATATTTTCTTAGTTATATTTGCAAAAATACCATAACTAGAAGAATATTATCTCCCTATTACCCTATTTTACAGTTCTAGAAACTGAGTCTTAGTGAAACTAAGGATTTACTTAATGTTACAGAACTGAAGTTTGTCAGAATTCATACCAAGGTCTGTCTTACTCCTAAATCCTGCTTTTCCCATAGCATTTGGAATAAATATTATAATCGGCATTTGTTTTGGAAACTTGGCAGTATACTTATGGGATTAAGGAAGTCTTAATTTGATAAAGATGGAATTGTAACAAGAATAAGCTTATTTTATCAACTCATAAGGGATATTTCTATCAAAAAATCACTGGTTCATTATTGTTCAGCATTGGGTAATGGACTCTACCTATTATGAGAGAATGAAAGTTATACTGTTTCACATGTCAAACCAGTTGGATTACTTGTCACTACAGTTTGATATGGAGAGAGTAGAGCTTGTTAGGGGAAGAGGGATGAGGTTAGTAGAAAAACTCAGGATTAAGACATTTGAAGAAATATTAAAAGAATGATAATAGTGCAGTATTAATACCAAAGGAATTCATTGGTACATGTAACTGAAATGGCCAGGGATATACTAGATGGATGTGGGAACTCAATCATATCAGGAAAAGTGGGAAAAGATGAAGTTTTAGAGGTGGACAGGCCAGATATATGAAGTTCTGATGCCAGAATGAGTAGTTCGTATTTTACTGAAAGTATAATGAAATGGCCTTGGGATGTTTTTTCCAGAGATGTGATCTTTGGGTGCAAGGTTTAAATGAAAATTTAAAATCCTGTATAGTACTGAGAGTTATTTTCTATCTCCCTCCCCATGCTTTACCCATGTGTGTGTGTTTCCATTTTTTGGCTCTACTTTTAAGAATCCAATTTGCAACTGAATTGTCTCAGTTACTTCCTTCTTAAATAATATGAATAGTACAAAAATTTGAGTATACTGCTAGCATTACTGTAACAAAGACCTGAGCCCTGAAAAAGCTTAGTTTTCTTTCTATAATTCTGAATCCATTCATATTTTATTGTTTAATAAAGACCCTTATGTTACATGGTAAGCTCTAGGTGAGTAGGGACTATACCTTATCATTAGTTACTGGCTTAGTGTCTGGCATACAGGAAGTATTCAGTGCATTTTTTAAATGAGAGCACAAACAATCTGGAGAAGAGATCACATGGGTGAATATCCTAATGTTTGGGTCAATATTAATTTAAGTTTATTAGTACTTTGGATTTCCATAGTTATATGCCTCATCCTGTGTATGCTTTCTCTGATGTATTGATCCCCACATGAGAATCGAAATCTATGGAGAGATGATGTGAAATAGAATACAGAACTGCCACGTTAGTGGGCAGAGTGCTTATATAATTGATTAAGGGGGGCTAACTTTGAGAATTAAGGCTTTAGTTGGATGAAACTAGGTTGAAGAACTAGTTCCATACTTTTGACTTCAAAAATTTTGTTTAAGACTCAACTGGATGTGTGAATACAAGGATGATTAGTGTGAATTCTGTGTAGAGATATAGAAATACAATTGGAAGGGAATAAGAATTTTCTCCCAAAGTATAAAGTTAAGTAAAGATGATTTCACAGAAAGTAAGGATCAAATACGTTCTAGTTATGACTTTCTGTAGCTTTTGCTTGCTTGAAGGCTAGAATTGAAATTGAATCTAGAGGCTTGCCTAATTCCCAGCTTTTTTCATAACCAAACTTTCCACAATGTTTTATAGTAATTGAAAAGCAGACCATTTGAAATTTTGTTCTTTAGTGAGGGCCACAAGTAACAATATTCTAAATTTTAGGTTAAAACAAAATCCACATGTTTAAAATCCACATGTTTAAAGCAAGGATTAAGGTTGATATCAGTTGATTAAATTAGAGTCCTAAGCAGGACTATCTGAGAAATGAAGCCTTGTTATGAGAAATAAATTTTGTGATGATGCATTTGTTACTACTGAATAAAAAATGAAAGACAATGACGTAAAGTTGAGGGAGCACTGATGAAAGAAAGAAAGAAAGAAAGAAAGAAAGAAAGAAAGAAAGAAAGAAAGAAAGAAAGAAAGAAAGAAAGAAAGAAAGAAAGAAGGAAACCCCAAAATACTTGGATTGGGGTATTTTTTCAATTTTCCATATTTATGATAATAATTTTTTCCACCACTGATTTTATTTTAAGGTTTATTACATATTAAGCATTTTGTGTCACCTTGGCTTTTAGAGAATATTTTTATTTCTACTGTGTTTGGCAAATTTAGGGAGGAAAATATGTCTTTCTTCTTTCTTGATTTCATTCATAAGATTAACTTTATGTTTATTGAACATATAACCTAATTTGTAATAGAAAAATGTTTTGAGAACTGTTTGTGCTATTTAAGCCCTGCCAAGTAATTGTGAACCCTCTATTCATTTAAGTACAATTTAATTTAGACCAAAGTTATTTACTCATCATTATGCTCTACTGTTATAGTTATTGTTCACTAAAAGTGAGTCTTCCTCACAAAAAATGTGTTCAATTAGCACATGATGCTTTAAAGTATCAAATATGATGCTTTGATCTCCATTTGTATAAGAGTGGACAATATTCAAGCAGAGAAGAAAAGACTAATAATTACCTGCTTGTCATTAATACTCACACTTAAGTTATAAATTCCATATGAAATTAAATTATGATATTGAAATTTAAAATTTACAAAAGACAAGAGTATAATTAATAGTTTTTAAACTATAATAAATAAATATAATAATAAAGAGAAAGGAATTAGGGAGATTGATTCAGAAAAAAGAGGAAAAGCACAAGTTAATATTATTCTTGAAGAAATCAGCGTAACTACAACTACTTAAAAATTAAAAGATAATACGATATTTTGAACAACTTTATGACAACAAAGTTTAGAACTTGGGTGAAATCACAAATTCCTAGGAAGTTATAACTTACAGCTTTTAAGGGAATGGAAAACTTGAATGTTCATAAGCTTCAGAAAAGCAATGGTAGTTAATAACTATATTAATCCAACAGCTAATTTTCTTATCTGATCCCTTGGGGATGACATCCTTTAACTGTGGCTGTAAACCCCTCCATGCCAGAAGCTGTCTTTTTTACCTTCATATTCCTGTCATAGACTATGGTAACACATATTTTAGTCTTAATAAATATTTATTCAACTAATGAAAGAGGGTATATTATTCACTCAGTCTTACTTTTTCCAACCTCGCTGAACTTTGAGAGCCCCTGAAATTCATTTTACTTGGTTTGGATCTGTGTTTTCTCTTGCTTTCCTTAGAATTTATTTCAAATTATCTTCTCTGTCCTCAAGCCCCTTGCTAAATCTTACCTCATTCATAGCTGATAACTCAGCTTCCATTATAAACTGAAAATGAACATGGCCATCTCAAAAATTTTATTGCCCCAACACCTGGCTCCCAAAATCTATCAACTCATGTATATCCTTAATCTTTGCATCCATTCTCAGAGGATAAAATCTCTCTCTATTCCTTGTTTCTAAGCCTTTGAAACCTTTCATGCTTGGTTAGTTTGAGGCTGTTGAATACATAATTACTAACACTGATACTACCAAGCTGTTCTAAGTAATTATTATTCTAGAGCAAGGTGTAACATGGAAGAGCAGTTTCATTATTCAGTAGGAAAATTAATGAATATCACTGATTCATATGAGGAAGAAATTCATTCAACAAAGAATTCAGTAACCGAATGTTGACATTCTTCATTTTGGAGATTAGTATTTAGTGATTAAAAGGATTAAAATAGAATATTTAGATAATGGCAGATTACATTTTTTAAAATAAATTCATAGAAGCATACAAGGATGGATATATCATCAGGTTAGATTGCCTACATGAAACAAAACATCAAATGATGGATTATAATTAAGATCATACCCTTTCAGAGAGTGTCAAACCTTATTGGGAAAGCATGCATATTAATACTGAAGGAAATGGGAAAATTTGTTTGTCTTCCATTGGTTTGGATAGTTAAATTGCTTCATAGATAGTGTTACTTGTCTTGGACTTAATGCTGTAAGAAATGAACAAAGAACTTGGTAAAGCAAAGAAATTGCTCTTATGCTCCATTATTTCCTTTATGACCTAGATATCAAATGTGGTTTCCTTTCTGAGAAAAAAGTATATTAATAAGTAAATAACTTCATCCCAAAGACAACATTTTTCCCAACCTTAGACGTTTTCTTGGTATGGGACATTTTCTTCTATGAGTGAAGATAAAAAACAAACAAAAACAAACAAAAATTTTATCTTCTATTTATTCAGATTAATGTCAAAATAATCCAATTTTGTGATTTTCCAAATTAAACTTCCAAGTTTTAAAAATGGTCTTTCAGGTTTAATATTAAATCAATAAAATAATGGCACTGAGGCCTGCCCTTAATTTTTTTTTTTTTAGTTTTAACATTTATTGAAAATTGATCTATTTTAGAAATTAAGTATTGCATAACATTTATATTCCTTCCATTTCCACAGTCTGTGACTTTGGATACTGAAGAGTTAGAACCACTTTGTCAGTTGGGCCTCCTCTCTTCCTCCCTCAATCAACTCCCTGTTCTACTCTTAGCCTTTGCAGACTCACTCCCCAATGAGCAGCTTCCTGCATCCTGGGGCTGTGCCTGAGTCTCTTCTTCTCTACTTTGATCTTAACTAATTTCTTTGCTTATTGCTTCCTCTTTTTCTTGGCTTTTGCTACTTTTGCCAGACACAAAGTAGATTTAAATAAGTTTTGTTGAATTTTGTTGAATATAGAGTCCATAATATCATCTCCAAGTTCATAGGGAGCCGAGAAGGCATCTGTGTTTAGCACTGGCTAAAGATTACTTGTCCCTAATTCAGACATATACTCTTCTCCATTTAAAAGACTTCAATAGAAGACAGCAAAGAAAATATTTGAATATTTATTTTTAAATGGACCACAAATTATCAGTAGACATAGAAGACATTTTATTTCACTCATAGGGATATGCAAGCTAAAATTTTTGTGAATTACATCTGCAGAAATTATCAAGAGTTTGCCAAAATAGGTACTCTCACATGTTGTTGGTGTGATTCTAAATAATAATTTAAAATTTGGAATGGTGATCATTTTGGAGCAATAATCATTAAAATAAAAAATATATCAGCCCACTTTACTTAATAATCACACAACTTAAAAAGCAGAAATAAAATTACCATTATGAAAATATTTGTTGAAGGATGCTGGCTGCATCATTATTAGTAATAGCTAAAGAAATAAGTAAGAGAAACCTCCTAAAAGTTAATTCTTATAAGAAATGCTAAAACACTATGATACCTCCAATTATGTAGTTATACAAAGATAATGATTTGGACTTTTTATTCATAAGAGAAAGAAAATCATAGTTCAGAACATATATTTTTATATATGAAAATAAAACATGATGGAAAACATGAAAATTCTTAAAATATTTTAAGCCAATAAGAACAAACAGATTTTAAAACTAACCAGCTAATACCAAGAGTACAGCTCATTATAGCAATGTCTCAGCTGGGTTTCTTATGTGTGGAGGGAGTGAACAATCTTGGCTATTGAACTACTCACTAGTTGGCTCCTTGGGGAATGGAGATCTCATGCCTTAGAATACAGATTTCTGTATTCTAAGGCATGAGATCTCCACAATTGGGGCAATGGCTACTCAGAATAAGGAAGATAGGGTTGGGGCCTCAGTGACAGTTCACTTCTCTCTCCTTTTCCCTTCCCCTTAGTTCTCAATTTCATGACAGAACATTTCATGCATACCAAAGATACATTCTGAACTATTTCATTAAAAATTTATTTATGCTCAGATCTTTGTCTTATTTATTAGAATATCAATCACAATTCTCAACTTAAAACAAAAATAAGCCTCAAACATATAATACATTAGTATCTAAAAACCTTTTGCTAGAACTATCTATCTCCTTTGGCAAACCAGAATAGATGTACAAACTATATCAATTTATGACTATTGAAATAAATTGAGATTTTATTAAGAAAATTTACGAAGACTATTTTCTTGTTTCTAAAATATCTAAATACTTGAGACAGAGTTTATTTTATTATGCCTTTTCTAAGTCATTTTTTGATTCTGCATTATCTAAAGAACACAATTTGGGTTTTCCTTATAGTTAGCCAGATACTTATCTGTAATATTTTGCTATGAAGAATCAGGGCAAAAAGATACTGATGTAAGGTGCATTGACAAATATGCTTGAAGAGTAATTTTCAAAATAGAAATAAGGCAATTAGATTACTTTAGCTAATACCATAGCTTTAAAGATCTGAACTGCATTAACTCTTCTGCAGTATTCTGATAACTGTGACCTATGAATGACAGCAGTGAGGAATTGGGTCAAGTTTCCATGACAAGGCATCTTTTCTGAGACTAACAGCTACAGCATTTAGAGTTATAAAGCTCCTCCTCTGTGATCTCAATGAAGTCAAAGAAAGCTGCCCTACTTCTTTTGGAAGAGAGTGTCTAATGAAACTGTTTCAAATTGCTGAATGGCCTGGCTAATCCCACCTGTCTCCAGTCATGGATTCTGAATCCAAGATTTTTCTCAGCATGCTCAGCTATCCAACTATTTGAAAGATAACAATACTTATATTTGAAGTAAATTGGCACTTCTGAATAGTAAAACCATGGCTGAAATGTTATCTCTTGGTGGTTACCCTTAATTCATGTAAAATCTATTATTCCTCTTAAGGATTTTCAGATTCAGATATTTCAGGAGTAAAAAAGAGTATTTTCTGCTTAGAGGGGATATCCAATTACTTCTTGGATGCCTTGTGTTTCCAGAAAAGAAAAATATGAGATCACATGAGACATTCTTTTCTGTGATATTGATCATATTCCCCTGTCAAAATTCTATAATATTTTATTGTTCTAAAATGTATATTTCTCTTTTAGATGCACATTTTAGCACAACTATGTACATGTTCATTTCTTGTTTTTAGGTACTAATTTGTGTTTAATTCGAAACTGTGGAAACTGAGTGAATGTGACTAAAATAAAATAATTGTAGTGCTAAATTACTGGCAGCATTTTGTTCTTTTTGGCTCTTTTTTTTTTTCCCTACCCCTCCTGAGATTTTGGTACTTACTTGGATAATTTTGAGTTCATATTGACTTGACTTATTTTCTTTTCAAGAGCGCTATTTTAAAATATTTATATAAGATTTTGACTGAGTGAGAGATGTGAGCTGTTTTATTCTTTCTTGTATGATATGTATACGTTGTTTTCAATCTCATTTCTATTAAATAAGTAAGGGCTAGCCCACAGGCTGCTATTTAGATACTACTAAATTGCATTTACCATTTTTTAGATTGGTCTGAAGTTAGTGTCACTTTTATACTATGAAAGATGGGTTTCTTTGACAATCAGTGGTGTAAGTAAGATTTTGCTAACATTTAAAAAGCACAAATATTTGAACAAGTAAAGCTTTAGTATGAAAGAGAATGCTGTAATTACTTTGAATTCACAGTACTCCTAGAAATCCATTAAAATTGGCCCAAATTGTAATTATGAACATGTTATCAACACACTTGATTGAATTACTGAACGTACTTGAAAGCAAATGAAGTTAATTCATTGAAGTATTCTGAAATTCAGTATTTTTAGTGTCTTAGGGTAAGTGAAGTCTTTATCCTATTAATCTAGAGTAATACATTTCTACACATAAATGCTGCTTACATTTGATATACTTGTGCTTAAAAATTAGATGGAGATTTTTAATTTAAAAGCTGATTATGCAGATAATATTCTTCTTCTCTCTCAGGGATATATCATCAATAAAAACTATAAATGTAACTGGAACATCATTAGAGTTTTCAGATTTGGACTATAATGTTGAATATAGTGCCTACGTAACAGCCAGCACCAGATTTGGTGATGGAAAAACAAGAAGCAGTATCGTTAACTTTCGAACACCAGAGGGAGGTGAGTTCTTATGGATATAAGCCAATTTAAAGAATATTATGCTTAGAAAAGTATCCAGTATCAAAATATTTGGGTAATAAATCCGTATTATTGTTGTTCTTGTCACCGTCTTTTCCTCTTCCTCCTCTTCCTCTCTCTCTTGTTCTTTTGTGGAGCTTAGGATGGAACTCAGGGCCTTGCTTCCTAGGCAAGGACTCTACCACTGAGCTACATCTTCAGTCCTAATATCCATTTTCAAAATTGCATCTACTTTCTGGTTGTGTGATGTTGGAAAGCTAGTTAATCTTTCTGCGCCTCCATTTCCCATCTATAATGTGGAAGCAATATCATATCTACCTCATATGGTTTTTATGAGGCTTAAATAAATTCATGTTTGTAAATGCATTCAACTCAATACTTACATGATGCATAATAAACATTTTGTTTGTCACTTGTGTTTGTTAAATGAAAGAAAATGCATGAAGTCAGCTCTCTACCTTTGACCTTTATTATTCTATTTCAAAATTCTAAATTAGGTAAGTATTTCATGTTATGTTTTCTCTATTAGAAACTTGTTATAATGTTTTTTTAAATTTTATTTTTTAGTTGTCAATAGACCTTTATTTTATGTATTTGTGGTGCTGAGAATCGAACCCAGTGCCTCACACGTGCTAGGCAAGCGCTCTACCACTGAGCCACCTCCAGCCCTATAATGTTGTTTTAAAATCTAGAGCAGTCGGCAAGATTTAGAGCCAGGGTAGTTATTTTTGCAGCGGGGGCACTGGGGATTGAACTCAGGGACACTTCACCACAGAGCCACATCCTCAGCCCTATTTTGTGTCTTTTATTTAGAGACAGAGTCTCACTCAGGTGCTTAGTGCCTCAATTTTTGCTGAGGCTGACTTTGAACTTGGGATCCTCCTGCCTCAGCTTCCTGAGAGCTGCTGGGATTACAGGTGTGCACTACCACACTTAGTCCCCAGGGTAGTGTTTTATGAGTAAGAAATCCCTCTGTCCTCTGTTTGAATATTGGTATGGTAGAGTGGCCCAATGAGTCTTAATGTGGTAGGATGAGTCAGGTGTCTTATGGATTTCACTTCTGACATCTAAATAGGTTCTATACTAATTTAAGTTGTTTTTTTTTTTTAAAATAATTCTCATTACTTTAGCTTAATAAGACTTGTAGGAAAAGTCAAGTATTTCAGACACTAACGGAGGACACAAGTACAGTTTTTTGTTCAATTATTTGTTTTATAGCACCCAGTGATCCTCCCAGAGATGTTCATTATGTAAATCTCAGTTCTTCATCAATAATTCTCTTTTGGACGCCTCCTTCAAAGCCTAATGGGATTATACAATATTATTCTGTTTACTATAGAAATACTTCAGGTACTTTTATGCAGGTAAGAACTGAATGTTCTCTTATTACATTCTTTAGTTCTGTTGCTAATATAGACTTACCTTGGTAAAGGAATTTACTTATTTTACATTCATGATTGTGCACGGACATATTTTATAAAACTCCCACTAATGGAAAAATGTAGTGGAGAATGTGTTAGACACACTTCAACAGCCCCACATGTCTATATCAGTTTTATGTATATTTAAATAACAATGAACATGCCACCTATTTAAAATAATGTATGTAAAGATGGCCCTCAATTATACTTCCTCCAAGAACTATTCTCTAAAGTGTTGATGATTTCAATTATTCTCAGTTATTTTCATAGCTAAAAACACATTTTCATTTTGTTTGTTTACAATTTGAATAGTTTTAGTGTTGTGGACATGTTTGTGTTTTAATTTAAAAATTTTTTTGATTATGATCAGGATTTATTGTTATCATACTATTATTATTGCTCAGAATGAGGTATAATGAAGACCCTGGGAATGTGATTATTTTAAATTTGTGGTATGTAAAGTTCAAGGCTTGTACTGTTTCCATTGGATACTTGCTGGGATGTGAATGATGATAGTTATGATAGCCAAAATGCATTTGATTTGGAAAAATATTTTCAATTTTTTTCCACATAATTATAGTATTTATCCAGATTAATTTTTCACAGAACTCTGTAGAGGACAAAATTGGAGTGGTGGTGCTTGAATCAAAAGTGGGGCAAATTAGAAGATAATTTTGAAAACACTAGAAGAAATTCTGCCATTTATAGAATACTTACTTCACTGAGAAATTATTAACTGCATGTTGATTGTGATTTTGGCAAGTCATTGTATCTTTCTAACGGGAGAGTAGAGATAGAACTTTGTACTTCTGAGTTGCCTAATCTTGTTTGTGCCTGGCAAATCAAGATTAATCCTAGAGTCAGCTCTTGTAAGTGACAACCTCTGGGACTGAGGCAAGGTTTGCTTTGGTGAAGCTGTGATGCACTGCGGGCTGATGAACAGGCAAGAAGAACTTTGCAAGCCCTCTCAGGACTAGCTGAGCAGAAAGAAAAAGTCCAGAGGCTGGTTCAGTGTTTGCATTCTGCCCGCTAAAGCTGGGGTTGTATAAGTGCAATTACTTAAAACTTCATGCCAAAAGGAAAACTACTTTATAGAAGACATGTAGATATAGAAATATATGTAATTGTACAAATTTCAAAAACAAATTCTTTAAGAGCAGAAAGAAAAGGAAGCGTCCAGTTTTCTTCTCTGTTTTACATCAAGCAGTTGTTACCATTCCTTATTGTTCTGCTCTATTTATGGAAGAAAAAATGGAGACTAGTGAGGCAGTTTTTTACCACAGTATTATATACAAATTTAACAATATTCATTATACCATAAAAGACATTCAAATTACAATTTTTCTTCTTTCATGCATTTAACAAGCATTGCAAAATGGTTTCTATAATTCTACATCTTAGCCATGGTTTTGCCACTGTACAATTTGCTTACAGCTTATACATGATTATATCTGATTCTCTTTGTCCACATCTAAATAATCAAGTATAAACATCTAACTATGGTTACAACATGCTCTTCTAAACCTATATATTCAAACATGGGTATATAATATGATCCCATTTGCAATTCATCTGTCTTAGAACATGTTATCTTTTAAGTAATCTTAAGAATGCTTTTAAGTGTGACAGCTGCAAGAGGGCACAGGCTAATGATGTTAAAGCGTTTGAGAAGTGTAGTCTCATATTGCTTAAAGTTCATTCTTGCTTTAAAGTATTCTTAAGGTTATTGTTAAAAATAGCATCAACATCTTTGCTACCTGATTTTCTATTTTGGATTGGTAGAAGAAATCCTCATAGCAAGGATTGTGTAGTTGGATAGATACATAGCTTTTTCCTTGTTCGTTCTTCTTTTTTTGCCCCTCCCCACAGAATTTGTAGAATACTTCATGCTGGGTAAGTCATATGAACTTTTATTCCAGGTATCTGCTACTTTTCTTAGTTCCCTTATACTGTAGCAAATACTTTGAAGAAAAGGACATGTGACATTTATCTTTCCTTTCCCTCCTATTCCCCGGAACAAGATCATGCATAGCTGTAATGCTCAATAAACAATTTAATAGAGAGCATATAAAATTAGTATAATCAACAGACATTTTCAGGACTTTTTGGAACACTTGAATTTGGAGTGATCTTTCCTTATTCTTACCTTGGGGAATTTGCCACTACTTGACAGTTCATCTTATTCTTTCTTCATTTGTCACACACTGTGTTTTGTATAGATTATCGACACTTGTCCATTTTAATTACTACCAATTTATGTTATGTCTTTTTAGTGTGCCCAGCATAATGCCTTATATAAAAAGCGCTAAGTGAATTTTGGTTGATAAATCAAATTTGAAAGCTTTTACTAAATACTTTCTGGTGGTATTTACATAAACCAAGGAATAATCCTCAATTAGATAATTAGGACCAAAAGACATTTTTTTGAGCAAAAGTAAATAGATGAATGAAACAATCATCTGGATAATTGATCTCTTTTAATAAATTTGCTACATGTCTATGCATGCTGAGTCACATAACCCAACAAAACTTCTGATTGATTCAAAATCATTCATTACTTATTAGCCATCAAGGTCATAGGTAATTAGAATAAATTCTCTAGTAAACAAACTAAATAGAATATATAAATAAATTTTTAAAAATTAAAATTTATTCCAAGAAGCTTTAAGTAATTGATATTTTTAAGTGATACTTTATATTAGCCAGTTATTTCATGTATAAAATAAATGTATTGAAAGGCATTAAAGTTCATACCTTCTATTTTGTGGTTTGTTATATGACTTTAACATGCCTATTCTCAAATAAGTCACCAAAAAAATGAAGTAAATCTTTTTTTCCTTTGCATACTAGCAAAAGAACCACAAAAGTTTGCTGAATTGAATTTATGGATAAAATTCAGAACCATCTTGTCAATAATTTTAGTAAAATTGGTTACACTATGTTAGTTATTTTAACAAAATTACTTACCATTTATTGTTTTTTCTGTGTGCCAAATATGGTATTAATTACTTTATGTGCCTCATTGTAATCTAATCCTCAAAGCTCTCTGTAAATGGAAATGATCATTTGCTCTTTACCATGGTGGGAAGAGAAGCTTTGAGATTAGATAATCTGGCAGGGCTACCCTACCAGACTTGAATGTAAAAGTCTATAAGACTCAAAGGTTTCCACGTGGGTTGGGATGACTCAGATTACTTAGTGTAAACAGACCTTATTTTAAAATTATTCATACTAATTTACAGTGTGCTTTTTAAAGTCTACTTTCCTTTATTTCAGAATTCATTTTGTTTGATTATGTGTTTTGTTTTTAAATTTTCACCAAAAAGGGAACAATTGCATGAATTTCTTAAACATTAAAAAAATTCTTTGGGATAAATATAACTATCAGAAATGAGAAGTTAATGTCACTCTGTATATTAAAGAGTATCTGTTTTCCCTTTGCACCCCAAAATTGTAGGAAAATGACCCACTAAAGATACATAATAATAAATATTTGAGTTTATAGAAAGAGGCATACACATTCATAATTCCTCTATCATTAATGGAAGGACAAAATTAAAAGTTTTACAATATCTCCGAACTTGTTTAAAAACAGTGAATACTTTGAAAAGTACTTCAGTGTTTCCTAAGGAAAACAGACACTGATCAGCACAGTTAGAGTGTTTTCACTTGATCACTTGACCATTACCAATATAAGCTTTGAATTTTTGCTCTGCGCTATTTTGTGTATTGATTTTTAAAAGGAAAATTTCTACCATCTCTTCCTCTTTTAAAGCAAATGTATTTCCAGTTTAATTACGGCAATGAATGTAATCTATGTTGATTTTCCTAAAAATTAATATATTAAAGTAAGAATCAGTTCATGGATAATAATTATTTTGAAACATTCATGTACACCAAAGACACATTCTGAAACTTTAAAACAATATGTTTATTTTTCAGAATTTTACACTCCATGAAGTAACCAATGAGTTTGACAATATGACCGTTTCTGCAATAATAGATAAACTGGCAATATTCAGCTACTATACATTTTGGTTAACAGCAAGTACTTCAGTTGGAAATGGGAATAAAAGCAGTGACATAATTCAAGTATACACAGATCAAGACAGTATGTAAATGAAAAACATTTATTAATATCAACTACATTACTTTAAAACTTGCAATTATTTCACATATTGCTAATAAAATATTTTTAGGCATATTTATTCATTATAAGAGTTTGAAAATTCATTTAATATAGAAAACTATTACAAAAGTAATAGCTTCTTAATTTCATGAAAACTGCTACCATACATTCATTAAAATTTTCTTACTTTTCTTGCTTCAAAATACTTCACAGCCCTGCTGTTATAGACATGAAAATGCTTCTGTATACATGGATGAATTTTCTAATAGTTAATATATTTGTTCATCTACTTTAGGAATGACTTGGTTTTTTGGATCTCCAGCAACTTACTTCCTTTTCAGACTTTGAATCCACATAGGACTTCATACAGCACTTTTCTTTTGTTGTATTTGTGACTAATAAGAATAGCCTTTATGTTTTAACTCAATAGAAATTTCTTATATGCAGTTTCTGCAGAGTCCTGTTTCTACTGAGTATTCAGAAAACTATAATGATTGAAGGTCTTAAAGTTGGGTTTCAACTGTGACAATACAATAAGTGGATCATTGCCTATTTCCTTTGTGGTTGTTTCCATTGTCTATTTGTTTATTTTTAAAGATTAGTCTCCTATTGAGAAATGGTATTGACCTATGTTTCTAATGAAAGTAAAATTTTGTAGTTATTATTTGGAAGTCATAAGTTGACAGACACTATAAGCATGAAAAATGAATGCTTATCTTGTTGGAAAATTTTTTTTGAATAGTTGAGAAATCTTTTTTTTTTTTTTTTGGTACTGGAGATGAAACTCAGGGGCACTTGACCACTGAGCAACATCACCAGCCCTATTTTGTGTTTTATGTAGAGACAGGGTCTCACTGAGTTGCTTAGTGCCTCGCTGTTGCTGAGGCTGGTTTTGAACTCACGATTTTGAACTCAGCCTCCCTAAGTGATGGAATTACAGGCTTGCGCCACCGTGCCTGGCTAGTTGAGAAATCTTTAGCAAAAATGTTTTAGTGTAATATGTGGTCACTATCATTTCAGGCATTCTTTAAATATAGATCTCTCCCAAGATTTTTGCAATCTGTAATATTTAAACAAGTATAATTATAGCACCATGAATAATAAGCATTTATT
>CM053403.1:35169197-35186970 GCA_028644305.1 Xerus rutilus | reverse complement strand
AGCCTCCCTAAGTGATGGAATTACAGGCTTGCGCCACCGTGCCTGGCTAGTTGAGAAATCTTTAGCAAAAATGTTTTAGTGTAATATGTGGTCACTATCATTTCAGGCATTCTTTAAATATAGATCTCTCCCAAGATTTTTGCAATCTGTAATATTTAAACAAGTATAATTATAGCACCATGAATAATAAGCATTTATTATACACTGCTCCGGGTGGGATTTGAAATTTACATTAATAAAGTTGAGTCTCAGAATACAGCTGATATCCAAGAACTAGAACTTTTATAAGTAGAGCAAATTCTTGAAATACAAATGTGGGTTGATAGTCTGGTGACTGGAGAGATCTTGTTACTTGAAATCAGAAAATTTCAGATTAGTAATCAACATGACCTTGAGCAAGTGACTTATTCGCTGATTATGTTTCCTCATATGTTCAATAGGATAATCTTTAGAAGAAAGAAGCTAAATATTATTTAGACAATACAGATTACCAAAATATTTAAATACTTGAGCATATGTGCACACATTTTTTTTCTGTCTCTCTCTGTCTCTCTCTCTCTCTTACACACACACACACAGTCCATATTGCAGGAAGGAAAAGTCAATAAAAGATTATATAAAAATAATTCACACATAAATTAATGATGGCAGGGTTTATTTTGAATAATTCTCAAGTAATTATTAAAAAGTATTTTATATAGGTGATATTTACTACATCTGCATTTAAATAACAATGTAAGAACTGTCATGTAATAGATGCCATTTCAATTATTGTACTCAGTTTATACATGTAAATTCTAGTTAGGATAACTGATGATTTTTATATTTTGCTCATTACCTGTTATAGTACCTGAAGGGCGTGTTGGAAACCTGACTTACCAGTCTATCTCATCAACTTCGATAAATGTAAGCTGGGTCCCACCGTCTCACCCAAATGGTCTAGTCTTCTACTATGTTTCACTGAATTTACAGCAGACTCCTCGCCATGTGAGACCACCTCTAGTTACATATGACAGCAGCATATATTTTGATAATCTGGAAAAATACACTGATTATATATTAGAAATCACTCCATCGACAGAAAAGGGATTCTCTGATACCTATACTGCCCAGCTTCTCATCAAAACTGAAGAAGATGGTAGGCTAGATTCTTTTATTGCCTATTAATCAGATTATTGTTCTCTTCATTTGTATTGCTTTTTATGAAAAGCATTATTTTTACAACTATGTAGATTCTTTTCAAGTAATAAGCCTTTCAATAAACATGCTCTAAATTTCTTAAAATTAAAAATCTGCTAATAAAATTAATTCCAATTATAATTGAAGCTTCTTTTTTAATGCTAATTTGCTTTTGGTTCATTTAATATTTTCTTTTTCTTTTATAGTCCCAGAAACTTCACCAATAATCAACACTTTTAGAAACCTTTCCTCTACCTCAGTTCTTCTATCATGGGATCCCCCAATAAAGCCAAATGGTGCAATAATACATTATGATTTAATTTTACAAGGACCAAATGAAAATTATTCTTTTATTACTTCTGATAACTATATAATATTGGAAGAGCTTTCACCATTTACATTATATAGTTTTTTTGCTGCTGCAAGAACTGTTAAAGGACTTGGTCCTTCCAGTATTCTTTTCTTTTACACAGATGAGTCAGGTAAGCCAGAATCCACATTCCTTCAAATGATTTCATTGTTCCAGCACTTTTTCTTGCTCTAAGGAACAACATGGAAAGTGAAAGAATATTTGATTGTCAATTTGTAGCAGGTTTACAATTTTTCATCTACTTTGCCAAATTTCATTTCCTAATTCAATTTTCAGAATTATGTGTTCTGTTTAAAGCTACTTTGGAGCTATTATGTTCCAAGAAGAAAAACATCGTTACTTAGGATATTTGTTTCTGGAATTAAAAAATATGATCATTTTCTAAATCTTTCTTAACTAGTATCATCTAGAAGCTACAGTCACGATGCAATTTCTATGCCACAAGTGTTATGAATAAAAGTTTTGTGATGTATTTTCCTACAGTGCCTTTAGCACCTCCTCAAAATCTGACTTTAATCAACTACACTTCAGACATTGTATGGCTGAAATGGAGCCCCAGTCCTCTTCCAGGCGGTATTGTTAAAATATACAGTCTTAAAATTCATGAACATGAAAGTGATACTATATCTTATAAGGTAGGTTGATTCTAATAGTACATATTTATTTCAAAAATTCTGAGATTGAATTGAAATTTTGGACATGTAGGTGTAAAATTGACTTCTTTTAAATTAAACAAGGAAAACCTTTCAAAAAACTTTTTGTTTCCTAAAACTTAAATATACTTGTGAAAAAGAAAGCATTTGCCAGATATGTAAGCTGTATACTTTCTAGAGCAATTTGTTTAGATTTGTAGCTCCTAGACATCTACAGATTAAGAACTGATTATACCATTTTGTTAATGCTGGAAAATATATAGTAATCTTTTTCTGTCTCATTTAAAACATGTTGTAAAATACAATATATTTCTATTTATTATGAAAAGAAATAACAAGTGAATTTTTTAACTTTTACAAAAGCATTTTCACTGGACTTTTGATAATCTTTCCTGATAGCATATGATCCTATACTCATTGATCTAAGATAAATCCTTACTTTTACTTTCATTGCTAATTCATTTATAACCCTAAATATCCTTTCCTTTTTCCATTTTTTAGGATCCAGAGTCAGTAAAAATTACCCAAAGAACCAATGTAATTAAGGGTCTGAAATATATGTGCATGATTTCTAGCATTTAATTGCCAAAATATATCATAATTAATTAGCATTTATTTAAGAAAGTTTTCTTAATTTTTTTCAAAGGTGAATGAAGTCCTGGAAGGTTCTTACTTAAGTACAACAATAGCAGTGCAGAAAGTATACAGTAAACATTTTGTCCAATATTGTATGTATTATAATTTGTTACCATGGTAAATCATTTTTATGGCATGTTCTGTTTACAAAGTGAATAGTGAAAATCAAAAGCAGTGATTAAGGTTTTGTCATCAGGAATGATGACTTTCTTTCTGGAGAACAAGATACTATTTTAAAGTCTAATAGGCTAGTAGAATTTAAATTGCATGACTCAGTAGGTATAGAATATGTTTCCTAGTAATGTGAAATTATATTAATGATACAAAGTCTCTAAGTCTCTAACCCTCCATTATCTATATCTGGTTCAATCTCAACATTTTTCCTATTTTTTATTTCCTTTGTACAGGTTACTGGGAAATATCAAATGGGAAAAAGAATAATTTTCTCTGTGCAATCACATTCCTAGAATAATTGTGTATGTGCATTGAAGTGTGGCTGCATGTGTGTGATCCTGCCTCCTTAGAATGGCAGTCTCCAAAGCAGGCATTCTTACCTCAGAGGTAAAGCAAGGACTTGGACCTCACATTACCAGGTTCAGACCTTGCTTTTTAGACTCACTGGGGTTCATTAGGGAAATGGCCTAACCTCCTAGTGCAACTACTTAAAACTTCATTCCAAAAAGAAAACTACTTTATAGAAAACATTTTCCCTTCCACCAATTTTCAGTCTTAATTTCTTTTAAATTCCTTTAAATGCGCTTTAATACTCTAATGCCATTCTTTGCCTTTTTAACATTCAGTTTACTATATTTGCTTTTCTTCCTCTACCTAGCTTCCACTCCAGTGTGTACCATTTTCCTTTCTTTTTCATCTGCCCTACATCCTGATATTATCAATTTCTATTATTTTCTTTTATTTTCTATTTTTTTCTTCTTTCAAATGATCTGTGGGTTGGTAGAGGAATAATAAATTCCAGAATCATTCCAAATGGTACTGCTATCACAGTCAATTTACAGTGGTCTTCAATAAGATCAATAGGTAACTTGGGTCACTCAGAGATACTGAGTGACTATCCAAAAGTTATTCTCATAGCTTGTGTTATAATCTATTGGGTTCAGTTCTTTTTATGGGTACACAACCTTTTAATTAACATCAGAATTCACTTGTTTTTTGTTTAATTTCTTCTCAGTCAGCAATTGTTTGTAGCTTTCTTTAGGTAATGTAAAGATACATTGATGGCAGGGACCATGTTTTATATGTATTTAAAATCTCCAGGTCATCTATCAATATTCTTTGCAAATAGTAAGTATGAAAAACAAGAGGAAATAAGGTGATAACAGTAAGTCCCTAATGTTTGCCACTAGAGATTATTTTAAAATGTGACTCTAATTGTAAATGCCTTAAAACCTAATACTCTTGTTGAATTTCTGCTACTGAAAGTTTTAATAAACAGTCAACATGTTTATACTTTGAAAGATATAATTTAATATTAAACTTTTACCACCTAGGAGATTGTCTTATCCTTATAATAATAACTGTTTCATCTTGATGGTTCTCTGGTTACAATCATTATCTTTGAATGAAAATTTGACTGCTAATGGTAAATTTTTCTATGATAATGCATATTCTTTTTTGGTTAACTGGGATAACAGTTTTGTTCTTTTCCTCATTTTTCTAAAAATAAATGTGTCAAATTAGAAATTTCAGAGTTGTCTAGGAAAAATTCTGAGTTTAAGTTCTTGGAAACAAGGATTTTATTTATTCACTGCTTTATCCCCAGTACCTCACATACAGTAGTTGATGGTTGAATTACTTTATATAGGCGTGTTAGTGTGTATTAAAAAGGAATTTAGATGAATTAAGGAAAAATCAAGTGTTGCTGATCAAGCACAAATTGGATTTAAACTGAAGGTCTGAATTTAGCAAATTTAAGGGAAATAATGATTATATAATTCCATGTAAAATAAGAGAAACAGATGGACATTAAATATTCTAGTTTTTAAAAAATGACAGTTATGAGATTCCTCAAGACAAAGAGGATACTGCCTGATTTATCCTTGTGTCCTAAGCTGAGTACACCCTGTGGCCAAAAATAAATGTTAATGTTTATTTGATTTTAATTAAAAATATCCATTAACTCATATATTACATATAGAAGATTCCTGTATTGTATTAAAATATTTCTTCTAGTTACAAACAAGTTTTTGATGGTGCATGGTGACTAAGAATCTTTTTTTTTGTTGTTTCATTTTTCAGAATATTTCAGGTTTTCAAACTGAAGCCAAACTTGTTGGACTGGAACCAGTCAGCACTTACTCTGTTAGCATATCTGCATTTACCAAAGTTGGAAATGGCAATCAATTTAGTAATGTAGTCAACTTCACAACCCAAGAATCAGGTTAGACACAAGCTGAAATGTTTCCTTTTATACCTAACATGTTTTTCCCCCCTCTCTCAGTTTATGTGATAGTTTCATTATTCAATATTTCACTCAAAGGGAAATTGAATTTCATTGCTTTAAGGATAGGCTGAGTTTTGTTGGTGAAATATTATGTATGGATATATTTTTTCACATAGTTTTTCCTTTGGAATTGAGAAAGTTGGAATAAGACTAGTTTTACAACAAAGTAGGGTTTCAGACAACCTGTGAAAATTACCTAATTCCCAAGATTATCTCAAATAGCAGGGAAGAGGAGAAAATTAACTAGCAGTCACTTTTAAGTTTTTATGTTTTAGGTTTTTATGATGGTTTAGGTTTTTATGAAACACCTATATGATTTTCTTTAAGAATTGAGTTGTGACATTTGAAAAGGAGTCAGCCGGGTGTGGTGGTGCACACCTAAAATCCCAGAACTTTGGGAGACTGAGATGGGAGAATCGCGAGTTCAAAGCCAGCCTCAGCAAAAGTGAAGTGCTCAGCAACTCAATGAGACCCTAGCTCTACATAAAACACAAAATAGGGCTGAGGATGTGGTTCAGTGGTTAAGTACTCCTGAGTTCAGTCCCTGGTACTGGGGGGAAAAAAAAGGAGCCATTACATAAGCCCTTTACTTTCCCACAGTATGATTGTAACATGTCAGGGTCTATGAAATACCTCTGGTCTAATTCACCAGCAACTTACCTACTGCAGCTCGGGTGCTGGTGTGTGCTACATTTTGCCTTTGTGTGAGACCTGAACAATTTTCATTTATGACCTACTTAATGGTGGCTTAAAAGTGTACTTTTTCTTTTACCAGTTGGGGCTTATATTTAAAGACATCTCTTTCTCACTCTTTTTTCTTGCGTCAGTGATGATTGAATGAGTGCAAATTCCTGTTTCAGTCATTTCTTTTTAGCATCTCTGGATAAAGTTTCTCTTTTTAGTGAATCTCTAAATTGAAACTGGAGACCTGTCATTGATGAATTAGTAATTTTAGCATTAACTTATGAACACCTGAGTCTTTTTAAAACAATAATGTTCCTATAAGACTAGTCAAATAAATAGTATTCACAGTGGAGAAAGTGCAAGCTCTGAAGTCAGTGTCTAGATTTGAATCTAGTTGTATAACCTTCACAAAGGCTCATGATTTCTCTAAGCCTCTCCATACTCAACTGAAAATAGGCTTACAGTTATAGCCATCTACTAAGGTCATGGTTAAAAATATTTGGAAAGACCCATCTAAAGCACATATTAAAGTGTTAGACACACAGTAAATCACAGACGAGGAAGCCATGGTTCAGGCACACTGGATGGAAAGGGCCTTCAAAACATTAAAGAAGAATTTAGACATCAGCCTTCTGAGTAGTAGTGAAAAGTGGAGATGACTGTAGGATGTACCTAGGTTTGAGTTGCTTTTGAGGATTTGAGAATGTAATTGCTTCTTGGACCTAGGAAAATATTCAGTGAGTAGTTCAATATTGTAAGCATTAACAAGATAGCATTGAAAGTCAGCCAACAGCATTTGATTCAACCTATGTAAAGAGCTTTTTTTGCTCATTGAAAAGATGATCCTTTAAATTTTTATTCTTTCTTTCTTTTTTTTTTTTTTTTTTTTTTTGGTACTGGAGATTGAACTCAGGGGCACTCGACCACTGAGCCACATCCCCAGCCCTATTTTTTTGTGTTTTATGTAGAGACAGGGTCTCACTGCGTTGCTTAGCGCCTCACCCTTGCTGAGGCTGGCTTTGAACTCGCGCTTCTTTTGTCTCAGCCTCCCTAAGTGCTGGTCTTACAGGCTTGCACCACCGTGCCTGGCTTAAATTTTTATTCTTTCTACACTCTTTAACATGATTTCATCTAACCAGCATATAATTAAATTATTTACTCTATTTTATTCTAGGTATCAGTTTTAACTTTGGGCATATGTTTATCTCTTAAGTTCCAGATATTGTGCAGAATATGCAGTGTATGGCAAACAACTGGCAGTCAGTTTTAGTGACATGGGATCCGCCAAAGAAAGCCAATGGAATAATTACGCATTATATGATAACGGTTGAAAGGAATTCTGCAAAAGCCTCTCCCCAAGAGCACACATATACTTTTGTAAAGCTTCTTGCCAACACCTCATACGTCTTCAAAGTAAGAGCTGCAACATCAGCTGGGGAAGGCGGTGAGAGCACCTGTAGCACCAGCACACCACCTGAAACAGGTAACTTGAGTGTTGGTGGGCAGGGTCCTGCACTAGTCAGTACCATTTACTGCCACAGCACTTTCATCTAACCATTTGGGACAAATATTAAAAATGCAGCACATGCAGCCTAGCCCTTGTGCTACCTGAGTCCAGTTGTGTAGCACAGTGACCCCCTCCATAGCACTGGGAGACTGAATGGAGGGGAAGAAAAGAGAAAATCTGTTTTGCTGCATTTCTGTAAATGTAAATTATCATAATTTAAAAGAAGGAATGAAACTTGCAGACTTCTCAGTGTGGATATTTTTTTTAAAATTACTTTTGTGGCATCCTTCTAGATGCTTCCTGGGCCACAGGATCAGACTCGTTTTCATCTCTTTTCTTTTGCCTTTATTCAGCAGACTTCACATAACTGAATGGGGCATAAGCTCTAGTTTTGAAGAAACTTGTTCTCCTTTATGATGCCTCTCCCTATCATAATCTCTCTCTTTCTTCTACTTCCTCCCATTTCCTTCCTGCTCACTTAAATTGAAACCTGATTTTCTCCTGATCAGAACTCTTCCCAGGATGGCCAGCCCTAGTGGGAACTGTGAGCATTAGCACATCCAATCCCTTTATGTTGGAAATCTCTTTCAAACTCTCCCCTCTTGTGAAATCTGCATCCCCTAATTTTGCTCATGTTTCTCCCTTTCAGACTGTAAACCCAGGACACAGCCTTGCTCCTCTCTGGCTGCAGCGTCTAGGTGGGCATCTTTTCCTTCTCATCCTTTCAGTACAATTTTCCTTGCACTGTCAAGTTCTCCCTTTCCAGGAAGTAATGGCTAGTGTCAATGACACCATCTCCTGCTTCTTAGGTCTCAAACCATGTCCTTGTGAGTTGTCTTCCAGGAAGATTCCTAACAGAAGATTTCACTGATTGTTTTCTCCATGAATATTGTTAGGAAAAATAGAAATTGTTCTATCTTGTTCAGTGATGAATTAATTTTCAAAGCTGTCTCAGCTGTTCCACCATTTTCAATGCATCTCTTATTAAAATTCTGCCCATTTTTCATAGGAACATTTTGCTCCTATTCTGAATCTAGTCTACCCATTCTCTCATCTATATCTGATGTTATCATTTATTTTACTAATAACATTCAAGCTCTCCTTCACATCAAAATTTATCCTTATCTTTATTATACCCTCCAGATATCTTCTCTCAGGATGTCCTCACCTTCTTCTTTTCGGGGATATAACTGTTCATTGTTACTTCAATGCCATGTCTCAAACATTACTATATCCATTTATTCTACACTCTCTTGCATTTTATCCTCTTTCTGTTTCTCTGTCTCTTTCTCATGTACACAAATTATGGAAAAAATTCAGCTGGGAACTGGGTTGGCATATTAACCTCAAGTATTTAAAAAGGAATATATGTTACATGAAATGTCTTTTTTCTTATTTTTCTGTGTTTATTCTTGATAATAAGTTATATCCCAAGCCTTATTGTTTATGTGATTCTTTCCCTTATTCTATATATTATTAGATCTTATCAATTCAGTTTCTACTATGTCTCTTCAGTTTTCCCCTCATTCCATCCCTTCCCTTGCCTTCCTTTCCCCCTGCCCTTTTCCCCTAACTCTTCCTTTTCTTGCTCTTCTCCTTTCCTTCCTTCCTTCCTTCTCTGGGGATTGAACCCAGGGATACTTTACCTTTGAGCTACATACATTCTCAATCCTTCTTATTTTTTAGACAGGATCTTGCTAAATTGCTCAGGCTGGTCTCAAATCTGCAATCTCCTGCCTCAGTGTCACAAATAGCTGGGAATACAGGCCTGCTGGAATTGCACTTGTGCCCTGGCATGCCTGCCTGCCCCTTCTTTTCAATCTTGACTTGTTACCATTATGTGTTAGACTCTTGTTACATCCTGTAATGATATCCTTGGTAGCTATGTTAGTCAGCTTTTCATCACTGTGACCAAAATACCTGACAAGAGCAACTTAGAGGAGGAAACCTTTATTTTGGGTTCATGGTTATATAATCCCCAAGGGCATGCCCCAGTGACCTACTTCCTCCAGTCATACCCCATATGTCACCTATCATTACCACCCAGTAATCTATAAAAATTATTAATCCATCAAATGGAATAATCCACTGATAAGGTTAAGCTCTCACAATATGATCATTTTGCTTCCAAACATTCCTGCATTGTCATGTGAGCTTTTGGAGGGACACTTCATATCCAAGCCATAACACCCTAACATAGCCTGCCTATCTGTCCATCTACTCACTTTAATTAAATTGATTCTACATACAATTTAGATCTCTTATGCCTTGTCAGTTGAAGTTTATTATCTGAAGAGTAAGGCACAGACATGAAGATTTTGGTCTGTGAAGATAAAAGGCAAAATGTGTAGGAGAAAGTCCACATTTCAAGTGTTTTACTTAATCTCATTCCCTACAAAATATATTCTAAAATTTTTCACCAGTTGGAATTTGTCTCTTCTCTAGCTTTTCACTCTTAAATGCCTACACTGCTTCTCCTCATACAGCTGATGCACCCAGCCAAACTTTATTCATTCAGCACAATAGATTTAATTTATTAATTTTAGCAAATATTAGTTAAGTACCTACTGTGGGCAATAATTTACTAGATTCTCTTTTTTAAACATACCCAACACATTCTTGCCATTAGATTCTTTGTTACTTTTGGCTACATTATTAGTCTCCCTTTTGATGTCATACACAAGTTTATTCATTCTTCAAAGCCCAGGTTAGATGTGGGGTCTTCATTAAAACTTTCAAGGACATGCAAAGCTTTGAAATTATAGATTCCCGGACTTCAAATCAGCCTTGCTGAATCCTAACCTCAAGTAGTGAAGTGTCTGAATCCATATACATCTGGGTGTTTCTGACACTCTGAAGTTTGGGGAATTACTGGAGCACATTACCCAGGAACTTTTGAGGACAAGCAAACAGTGTCAGACAGGTCCTTCAAGGGGTGGCAGGTGTTTTCCCAGTGGGTGGTAAGCAGATCATTTCTATGTAGAGTCTGCAAGAAGGAAATATGTTCAAATCTGGGCAGGTGGTCTGCATCAGGGTGGTCTAGCACAGGTAAAATGGTCTCAATCATTGGACAAAAGCTGAATTTTGCAAATAAAAAATAGGACAGTAATTCTGAAATAAATGAGAAGTTCAGACCTTCAAAAGCAAAGCAGAGAACTTGTTAATGCCAACATTTGGGAACCACCCAATTCTACTTTAGATTCTTTACTTGTAGGGACCACATTATATTTGTCTTTGTTTTATTCAAAATTTCTAGCTGAAGGTCTGAGGCATTGTAGGCATTTAAATGTTGAAGGAAGAAATTAATTGTTTTCTTCTAAACTTTATTATTTTTCACAAAGGTGTTTACCTACTGCTGTATATTATTTCTGCACATCTATCAGACAAAATTATAAATATTTTCTACTGGGAAAAATGTAAAAATTATTTTAATTAAGAAGATTCATACATATGAAACAAAGTGTTAATTATAAATTAAATAATATTTAATCTTTTTATCTTTAAAATTAAGTTTTGGGTCTAGTATATATTTATATTTATGAATATAATACTTCTTAGGTAAATTTGTTTTATCTGGGTTCACATGAATTGTTTGAGGATGAGAGGTTAGTAAGAATTAGGGATTCACTGTTCGGAATGGAAGCAGTTTTATAGCTGTTGCAAACTCTAATTTATGGTAGTCTAAGATTAGTCACAGTGTATAGCCAGCTCTGAGTCACTGACTCTATACTTATTTTTGACATAAAGTGAAATCAAATTTGGCTTACTCTCTAACTCCTGGTGTTTGACCTTAACATTCTTTCCAGGGATTATTGGTTATTTTTTTCAGTATAAACTTGGTCATATGTGGACACAGCTAAACATGCATCATGGTGATTGAATTTATGAGGAGATTAGTGTTTGGTGTCTAAACTGGTTCCATTATTGCAGTCAAACATGCTGACATGGGGCAGTAAAAATGAGGGTTTTCCAAAGTATAACATTGGGTACTTTTAAAAGCATGTTATGCCAAATATATATATATGTGCCAATAAAAATAATATAACAAGTCCATGTGCATGGAAGACAACTTTTAGAACCTTGAATTGGCTCAAAGTGCCAATTCAAATTGGTTCAAAGTGCCAATACGTTATCCATATTACCATGAAGTCTTAGTATATGTGCTGATTTAATATTAAGATTTAAAAACTTGATCTTTTGTGGAAGATAATTTTATAGTTTGGGTTAATTCAAATCTCTTACAAGTTCTATAATTTAGAATCAAAAGAAAAATATAAGCTACATCCATCAGATGTCAAAAACTTGAGGGGAAATAAAATATGAAGTTGCAGTTTTTATGAGTATCCTTTTCTGCAGTGACTTCTTTATTAGTCTTTTATCTAATGACAGCTATCACACATATGCAGGGAACCACTGGAAATCCAATAAGCTTGCAACTATATCAATGATAAATATGATTGGGAATAATTCAGTTTCTCCCACTTTTTAACCTACTCTTATTTCCTTGAATTTCCCTGCACTGTTTACCAGAATTTATGTAAACACTCAATCCTCTTCTGCACAGCCCCTAAAATTACTTAAGAAATGAATCCATTATTCACGTATTGAGATCCTTACTTTGTGGATTTCTCTAAGTCCTGCAGAGATTATGGCTAAATTTGATCTTCATTTACCAGCTTGTTTTTTAAAATAAAATATTTACATCATTTATAAGACTTTAACAATTCTTATGTAACATTAATAGATTGAATGTGGGTGGTTAAATGGTTTCTCATGTTTTCAATTTAATGCACTAAGTCAGAAATTCACTTGTATCTTACTTACATCTCATTCATATTGCTTTTTTTCACCACATTCTCGGAATCCAAATGAGAAGTCAAGGACTCAGAAAACTGCATGGTTCTCTTTCTTCTTAAGCAAGTGAATTGACATATTCTATTTATCAGTGTGTAATTGCTGAAAATACAAGATATTATAGTTGCTTGTCACTGATCAAAGAAATAGCTATTAGCATTACTAATCTAATTGAAATTCAGGTGTTATGGCTTTCAAAACAGACTTATATATTATATATAATAGTTTTCTTATGATGAACATCTGTTAAGTGTCTTTTTACACTTTTTATAGTACCATGGATTGTTGACCAACAAATATGTGTTTACTCCTTACTAAGAAGGCTTAGGGTTTGGGGTTCAAGACCCAAGTCTGAGTGCCAGAAGAACTTGGGTATCTCTTCCTTGTACTTTCAATTAACTCCATGAAGCATAAAGATACATTCAGTGCATAT
This sequence comes from Xerus rutilus, assembly GCA_028644305.1. Taxonomy (NCBI): domain Eukaryota; kingdom Metazoa; phylum Chordata; class Mammalia; order Rodentia; family Sciuridae; genus Xerus; species Xerus rutilus. The sequence goes on along the minus strand of CM053403.1, from coordinate 35,174,193 downwards.
AAAGAATTGCATATATCCAATGCATATAAATGCAACATAATATGTTGGCCAGTTTTAAACATTGAATCATATAATGATTCAGGAGAAATAGATTTCACTCAAGGGTTTAATGAAAAAAAATGGAATATGAATTGAATGTTGCTTACTGGCAGCTTCAGAATTAAGAGAGGCTTAGAACCAGCAGCATAATTATAGGAGGATGAGTTGGTAGTTGTCTCAAACCTTAAATTTCATAGGCACTGGGATTACAAGCATGCACCACCTTGCCTGGCTTATTACTAGGTTTTATATTAGATTTTCTGATAAGTATGTAGTCATATCTCATTCAAGTTTTAATTTGCATTTCCCTGATGGTTACCTTTCAACTGAAAATTCAATGTATTTTATGTACCGTTTGTGGATCTTCTTCTATGAAATATTTTGACCATTCCCACATTGGATAATTATTTTTTTCTTTCTTTTCTTTCACTGTTGAGTTTGGGGGATTCTTTATGTATTCTAACTATTTATCCTTGTCAAATCTGTGTTTTGCACATATTTTTTTTCTAGGCAGCAGCTTGCTTCTCTTTTCATCCTGTATGTAGGGTCTTCCACAGAACAAAAGTTTTTAATTTTGATTGAGTCCAATTTATCATTTTTTCCCTTTAATATTTATCCTATGTGTTATTTTCCCTAAGAATCTTAAATTCTTACAATTTAAATCTGTAATCCATTTTGAATTAATTTTTGTATAATATATGACACTTAGGTCAAGGTTCATATTTTGTCTATGGATGCCTAATTGCTTCAGCTCATTTGTTAAAAGAACCATCTTTCTCCTATTGAATTGCTTTTTCTTTTTCAGCTTGAGTATTTTCTTTGAAACTGTGCTTATTAATATTATAATGAAAATGTACAAAGAACAACATTTCAAGTTTGGTGGCATTTAAGTTAAAGACATTTATAGAATGTCTTTATAGAATTTATAATGTCTTTATAGAATTTATAGAATATAGCTTAAGCAGTGAAACATGGATATCTTTTAAAATACTTTAGGGGAACCTGACCAAAGGTACCAAAATCAATTTTTAATGACCTATATGAAGTGGCTTTTCCCAAGTAGCAGTGCAGCTGGGGTCAGACCCAGCCTTGTGCTCTTCTGAGTTGATGAACATAAGTGCCAGGCAGGGAGCACAGCACTGCAGCATCAGGGAGCCCTGGGTTTGCAGTGCCATCTTTGTCTACATGGTGAATGCCAGCATTGTGTGGTGTTCTTAACCACACAAGAGCCATTGGGGGATGCTTGATAGCAGTTGCCCAATTACGATCCTCATGAGCCAAGTTATTTCTCCATAACTCGTTGAACTTTTTGGAGATTCCTTGGACTTTTCTATTTAGACAATTATTTAGAAACAGAGATAATTTAGTTTGTAAATAGTGACAGTTTCATTTCTTCTTTTCTGAACTGTATGCTTTTTATTTGCTTATTGCCTTATTGCACTGAACAGAACTTCACCTCAATGTTGAATGAAAGCAGTGACATAGGACATTATTGCCTTGTTCCTGATCTCACAGTGGAAAGAATTTATTTCTTTTGCCACTACACACGATGTTTAGTTGTAGAACTTTAGTAGATGGTCTTTAGCAAGTTGAAAAAATTCCCCTCTATTTATACTTTTCTAAGAATTTTTAATATGAATGTGTATTGGATTTTTCCAAGTGCTCTTTCACATTAATATATTGTGTGATTTTTCTTCTTTGGTTTGAAAATATGTTGAGTTGCACTGATGGGTTTTTCCAATAAGTGAACCAGCCTTGGGTCCTTAGCATCAATACCCCTTGGCCATGGTGTGTGTATTTGCATATTACTGTCTTTGTTTTATGTTGCTATAACAAAATACCTTAGTCCAGGTAATTTATAATGAATAATTTACTTGGCTCACAGTTTTGAAGGCTGGGGAATCCAAAAGCATGGCTCTAGCATATGCTTGCCATCTGGTGAGCGCTTCTTTGTGCTCTAGAACACATGTGAGGGCATTGTATGGCAAGACAGAGCAAGCACACTAACTCTGGTATAAAACCAGTAATGTCATCATGATTGCCCCAACTTCATCTAATTTTAATTGTTTCCTAAAGGCCTTGCTTACAAACACCATTAACATGTGAATTTGGGGATTGAGTCTCTAATACATGACATTTGGGGGAGTACATTCAAACATAGCAATTACTGAATTCTTTTCACTGATATTTAGTTAAGGAGTTTTGCATCTACAGTTCTTCAGGGATGTTGACTTCTACATGGCTTCTCTTTCTCACTCTTTCTTTCTCTCTCTTTTTGCACTGTCTTGGTCTAGTTACTGTATAAGGGGAACATTAGCTTCACAAAACTAATTTCTTCTACTTTCTGGAATAGATTTTAGAATTAGTGTTATTCTTTAAATATCTGGGAGAATTCTCTAATGAAACTATCAGCCTGGAGACCTCTTTATAGAGAGTTTTGAAATTATGTTTATATGCTCACAGGATGCAAAGTTGTAACTGAAATATAATATCAAAGCATTATTTAAAAGTTAGTGCTTCTAAATAACCCATGGATTAAAAAAATTCTCAAAAGAAATTTTAAAAAATACATTGAGTTGAATGTATTGAAATGTATTGAATTGAAATGAAAATACAACATATCAAAATTTATGGGACTCAGTTAAAGTAGTGAAGGGAAGTTATAGTACTAAATGCATACATTAGAAAAGAGGAAATATCACAGATTGACAATCTAATCTTCCCTTGCCCAAGGTCTTGAAAAAGAAAAGGAAGATAAACCTAAACTATTCAAAAGGAAGAGAATAATAAAGATAAACGCAGAAATTGATCCAATTGTAAAGAGAAAAACAGGAAAAATCAATAAAACAGGTGAATTTTTGAAAAGATAAATGAAATTGACAAACCTCTAGCAAGCATGATAAAGATAAAAAGAAAAAAACACAAATTACAGTCTTTAGGAATGAAATCATGATAGACACTATAGACATCAGAAGGGTAACTAAAGAATTCTACAGGGGCTGGAGCTGTGGCTCAGCAGTTGAGCACTTGCCTTGCATGTGTGAGGCACTGGGTTGGATCCTCAGCACCACGTAAAATAAAGATATTGGGTTCATCTACAACTAAAAATATATATATATTTTATATATATTAAAAATATATATATTTTATATATATTTAAATAAATAAATATATTTTTATTTTATATATAAAGAATTCTACAAAAACTCTACATAAATTTTATAATTTAGATGAAATGGACTCATTCTTTAAAAAGCACAGCTATAATAGTTCATTAATATGAAACAGAAAATTTGAATGTCTCTATAAGTATTAGAGATATTAAACTTATAAGGGGTCTGTCTTAGTCCATTTGGGTTTCTATAATATAATAAAATAAAACTGGATGGCTTATAAACAACAGAAATTTATTTATCATAGTTCTGCCGGCTGGGAAGTCCATAGTTGAGGTGACAGCATATTATTTGCTACCAGCTCATTTCATTGTTTGTGGCTCTTTCTCACTGTATACTCACATAGTATAGAGCCAAGGCAGCTCTCTGAAGCTTCCTTCATAAGGGAACTAATTCCATTCATGAGGCTCTGCCCTCCTAATCTAACACTTCCCAAAGACTCCCTCTTCCCAATATCATCTCATTGGTGGTTAGGTTTCAATTTATGTATTTTGGAGGACACAAACAGTAAGATCATAGCAGCTTCCTTTGATACCACTCTGGAAGGGAAAGGAAAACCACCTCTGTTACTGCCAGATTGGGGTGGATATCCAGGTTCTTCACTTGGCCTTTATTGACACCAACGAGAGGACTTTCTTACTGCTGGGTGGGCAAGGGAGTTCTGGCTCACTCTTGGGCCTCCAGGGAGAGCACTCTGTTTTGTGGGGATTTTGTTTTTATTGTCTAGAGAGAACAGGTTTTTTATGGGAGCTTTGTCAACTTGTTGGCATTTCTAGATTGTTGACTTTTGGGAATATGTAAGGCAAAAAGGAAATGTGATGAATTCACCACTATGCTGTTATTTCGGTCCTGGATCCCTACCTCTCTGACTTTTTTCCTCCAACTTTCAGAGTCATCTTTTGTTTGTTGTATATTTAATGTCCATGACTTTTAGTTGTACATAGTGAGAGGAATAGGGAAAAGCTCCTCAACTCCATCTTCCCTGGAACAGAAGTCCATCCAAGGGTGTATTTTTTAGTTCCATACTTGATATATATATATATATATATATATATATATATATATATATATATATAGAGAGAGAGAGAGAGAGAGAGAGAGAGAGAGAGAGAGAGAGAAAGAGAGAGAGAGAGAGAAAGAGAGAGAGAGAGATATATAGATATACACACACACTCCTGCATACATATATTATATATTTTATATATATATACATATATATATATTTCAATCTGCTAGGGACTACTGGGAGCACTGATAAAGCAAATATATTTCTTAGGCTTATGATTTCAGACCTTCATTGAATCTCAGAGAGAACATCATTTTGTCATTTCATTTTGCAGGCATTAGAAATGGTGCCCAGAGCTCAAGTGTCTACTGTTTGGTACAACTAGTTATTAGCAAAATTGTCAGTAGTCCAGAACTCTTTCTACTGTATTATGATGACTCCCCTGCCATAGAAGTTCCACAGATAATTTGTGTGCAGTGGAATTGGAATAGTTTTTCCCCCCCATTTTCACAATATCTAAGTAGAATCATTGTGAAGTAGGAAAATTGTTTCAGTATAAAAACTTTCTCAATTATATGTACAGTTATACTTGTGAGTATATACATGTTTTTGTCCAAATATGATTTTATTTTATTTTATTTTATTTTATTTTATTTTTTGGTACTAGGGATTGAACTCAGGGGCACTCGACCACTGAGCCACATCCCCAGCCCTATTTTTTGTGTTTTATGTAGAGACAGGGTCTCACTGAGTTGCTTAGCGCCTCGCCGTTGCTGAG
>CM053403.1:35144559-35168697 GCA_028644305.1 Xerus rutilus | reverse complement strand
TTCAATTTTCAAATATGTGCTTAACGTATAACACTAAAAATATTATAATTTAATATAATAAGATCTGTAAAATACTGAGGCCATTCTCAGAAATAGTTTAAGTTCCTATACTCATATCACTATTTTTTTTGGTCCTGGACCAGTTCCAACAGTGTAATGTTTGCTATTTTGAAATTGCTTTAGGTATCACATTCTAAATTTTAAATTGTAAAGTCCTTTTAAATGTAATTTTTTGTAAAACATGAATTTGGGTCACTTTGCATAATTTTCCCTGAACCCATTGATACTATAATACCTTTCATTAAGTGGACTGCAGGCAACCACTCTGCTCCATCCAAGCTCCAGCTAATGCCAGCTGTTCTTCAAGAAGCATTTTATTAACTTATTTAGGAACTGGGGCATATCTTATTACCTTATTTTCCATTCCTGTCCTATGCAGCTGTAGCTGATACTTTTCCTAACAGCCTTTACATATCAACCTCCTACCTCATTTTTTCCCCTTGTTCTTTTTTGCTTCTCCGTTCAAGTAAGTTAAGTATGTGTTTGCATGCAAAAGTCCTCTTCTTTCTTTCTGGTAACCATATTACTTGAAAGCTTCAGGAATGTATCTGTTGTTTGCATGAGATTATAAACTTCCTGGAAAACATTTACTAATAGAATAAACATTCTGAAATATAGAATAAATGAGTTTTGATAACAAACATTTCTTAAAAAACAATGCATCGTTAGACTTAATTTCAAATTCATTGCATTGAATGAAATATAAAGAAAGGGATTGACAGATAGGTTGTACCTATTATTGTTAATTTAGTGAATTTCAAATAGTACAAGTTTCATGGCATAAAATATGTTAAGTTTGGACAGGATATTTTTAAAAATGTAAGACATGCATAAGTAGCAGCCACTATAAGACAAAGTGCTTTCAAAATTCAAATAAAGTAAAAGTACCATTTCTTAATTTTTGATGAATTATTGTAAATTAAATTTTCACCACCTTCTTACTGCAACCTTGAAGAAATCATGCATTGGTTTTGTACCTTGACACCTTGTTGTGAACAATTACTACCTTAAAAATAATTTACAAAATTAGAAAGATATTATTCCATATAGATCACAATAAATAAATCTTTATAAATTAAGGGATGCATTAAAAATTGATAGCCCAATTTTCTGAAGGTTGTTACTAATTAAACTAACCCTACTTTATATAGGGTTTTTAAAAACTCAAGATTCTGTTTTATGTTTTTAAATACAACTACACTAATGATATTTGTAATACATAAAAAGCCAATATTTTAAAACTTTAGATTTGAAATGTAAAATGAACTTTGTATTTAGGATGTCAGTGTTTAAATGCATTAAGACATGCCTTTTAAAAGCTGAATAGGAACCTGGGCTTGTAGCTCCGTGGTAGAGTGCCTGCCTAGCATGTGTGAAGCATTGAATTCAATCTGCAATACCACAAATACATACATTAATAAAGAAATGTATTCTGCCAGGCATGGTGGCTCATGCCTGTAATCCCGGTGACTTGGGAAGCTGAGGCAGGAGATCACAAGTTCAAAGCCAATTTCAACAATGTAGCTAGATCTTAAGCAACCTAGTGAGACCCTTTCTGAAAATAAACTATAAAAAAGGGCTGGGGATGTTGCTCAGTGGTATAGTGACCCTGGGTTCCATCCTCAGTACCAAAATAAATAAAATAAATGCTGAATATGATGCTATTCTCAGAAGTGCCTTTAGAAACTTTGCCTATAAAGTAAACTGATACCAAATAATACTAGAAAATAGTTGTAATCATGGACTTTCTTTCTAGTATAGATATATGAGGAATAGAGTAAAACTCATGATTGCCTTTTTGGTTAAAAGTCTACATTTATAAAATATTATGTAGAAAATACCTTTAGTTTTAGCACTTTTAGTTTCTGTATACATGTATAACGTGTGACTTAATTGGATATTCTTGCTTCATTTTAATGGGAAGTCTATTCATATTTTTGTTTTCTATTTATGGGAAATTATATATAGTGCAATGCACAGAAATTAAGTGTAAAAATTCAGTGAATTTGAGAAAATGCATAACCCAAATAGCCACTATCCAATTAACATCTAGACCATTTCCATCTTCTGTAGAACTTCCTCTGGCATATGAGCTTCTCAAGGACCCACTGTCCTGATTTCAGTCAACATAGATTAGTTTCAGTTGTTCTTCAACAGAAATGGCTCTTTTATAATCTGGTCTATCTATTTGATATAATTGTGAAATTCATGTTGCTATAGTCTCAGTAATTTGTTCTTTCATTGATGAGTCTTTTTCAATCATCTGAATATTCCATTTTTTGTATGTTTTCTTTTGATGGACATGTGGATTTTTCCAACCTTAATATTCTTAATATTAGAGATGGTGGAATATGATGGACATCATAGCCCTAGCTTTATGTATGACCACATGTATGTTGTGATTCTACATCACATACAACCAGAAATGAAAAGTTGTGCTCCATCTGTGTACAATGAATTAAAATGCACTCTGTATCATGTAAACCGAAATAGAATAAATAAGTAAATTTTTAAAAAATCTAAATATTATTAATATTATGAATAAAAATGCTACACACATTTTTGTACACATTTTTTTCAGTGTGGAACTGCTGGATGTTAAGCTAGATGCATGTTTATTCAAGAAAACAGACAGTTTTCTACAGTGCTTGTACTATATTAAATGTAAACCAATAGCAGCATGTGAGAGTTCTAAGTACTTCTCATTTTTAGCAGAATTTGTTATCAGTATTTTAATTTCAGTCATTCTATTTGGTCTAAAATACAATCTATCTAATTGTAACTTTATTTCCCTAATTATTAATGATGTTGGATACTTCCATGTGGTTATTGGACATTCATATACATCTCATCCTTGCTTCAAATATAGTATGGGATCACAAAAATGACTGTAAAGCTGAATTGATGCAAAGCAATCTTAAAAATCAGTGAGGAAAATTATAATTGCTCTGTGATATTCAAAAAATTTTATGACAACACTAAGAAACTCTTATTGTAAGTTTTAAATGTATGTGAACATTTTAAAATAATGAAACTAGTATTTAGTGTAATTTAAAATATCAGAAATATTGAGAATTAATGTTTTATATTTTTGGAAAAGACTTAGCAAGAGTGTTTTCTTTTTCTCAGTGTTTAGCTTATGATATAGAAAGAGTCTTTTCTGTGCCTTGGTTTGGATCAACTTCCAAGATTTTCTCCTTTGCATATTCAATAGAATGAAATATATGTAAGAGTTCCTTTAATGTGAAATTTTTATAGGCATTACTTCTCATGGGGCATCATCCTTCATCTTTTTCATCACAACCATTTTTCTTATTTATATCCATCCATCTGTAACTTTGTCTTCTTTAAGTTGCTCTGTCTGAAGCTTATTGAATAGTAGCAATGTCAACATTCCTGTGGCCAGCCATGTCTTCTAAAACTCCATTTATGTTTGGTTCAAATTAACTTCCAGCATTACCACTTGTATTACTCTGCTGCCATCTTTGTGGGCCAATGTGTCATGTGAGTTTATCACTGGAAGGCAAGGAGGCAACATAATTACATAATTTGCTTGCTATGTATGCACGGAATAATGAAGGCATGGTGGCAAATGGATGACAGATTTTGAAAGAAAAAATATGATTGGTTAATGATTTGTTGAGGAGGATGACAAGTTGGAGGCCAGCCTCAGCAACTTCGCAAGATCTCATCTCAAAATAAAAAATAAAAAGCCTATGTATGTAGCTCAGTGGTAGAGTACCTATGGGTTCAATCCCCAGTATCCAAAAAAATAAAATAAAACAAATTGTCGATGAACATGTTATATTTCTTCATCTTTCAAGTCTTCTTTAATTATTTCAGCAGTGTTTTTATAGTTTTCAGTGAGTTTGTTAAAATTATGTCTTTTGTTGAGATTATTTCTATGTAATGTTTTTGTTATTAAAAGTAGATTTATTTGTAGTTATCAGTTTGATGCAGAATATAGAAACACATTGGAATTATATCCTATGTTTTCAGTAAATTCATTTCTTGGTTTTAGAAGGTTTTAAAAATATATTCCTTGGGTCTGGGGTTGTGTCTCAATGGTAGAGTACTTGCCTAGCACACGTGAGTCACTGGGTTCGATTCTCAGCACCACATATAAATAAATAAAATGAATAAAGATCCATCAATAATTTAAAAAATATTAAAAAATACATATTCCTTTAGAATTTTCTTTATTAAAATATCACATGTTCTATAATTAAAGACATTTTTACCTCTATCTTAACTCTATGATTTTTTTCTTATTTTATTGCACTGGCTAGATTCCTTAATACAATGCTTTTTTTAAAGGTAATTTTTATTGGTGCATTATAATTATTCATAGTGAGTTTTATTATTAAATATTGACATATGCACATAACATAATTTAGTCAATTTCATTTCCCAGTAGAAATAGTAAAAGTTAACATCCCTTCGTTCTTCCTAGTCTTAGGGGAAGGATCACTTCATCTCTATTATGTATAATGTTGCTATAGACTTCCTGTAAATTTCCTGTATCAAATTGAGGAAGATTAATTTTATTTATAGTTGACTCTACATTTTTGTTGTTAAATGGATATTGAGTTTTGTAACTTGAATTTCTGCATTTATTGAGTTGGCTTTTTTTCTCTTTTATTCTATTACTATGATTACTTACACGAATTTGAAGGTCAAATAAAACTTACATTCCTAGGATAACCCATACTTTGTCAGATGCATTAACCTATTATGTATAGCTAGTTTTGATTTGCTAATATTTTGTGTAGAGTTGTTGTAGCTACATTCAGGATACAATATTCATCTATAATTTCCTTTAAGTGAAATATCTTCTGCAGGTATTTATATCAAGCCTAATAAAAGTCGTTGGGAAGTATTGTATCCTTGTTTCTTTTCACAATTAGTTTTATTATTATTATTTCATTGTAAATTGTTTGATAGAGTCACCCAGTGAAACCATCTGAAACTGGAGTTTTCTATTGTGGTGACTTTTTATGACTTTGATTTCTTTAGTAGATCTAAGGCTGTTCATATTTTCTATATCATTTTATGAAAATTGTATTTCAAAAAAATTTGGTCATTTCATCTGTCAGATTAATTGGCTTATGGTTTTTGGCATTCATGAGGATGTTCTGCTTTTATTTATGACGTGAACTATTTGTTTTCTCTTTTTTTATCTTCATACATATTGATATATATTTCTGAACTTTACTAAATTTTCCAAAGAACAACTTTTTGATTAGTTAATATTCTCTATTATTTGTGTTTTCCATTTAATTGATTCCTAGTCAATTAAATTATGCTTAATTTCCAAATATTTGAGACTTTACTATAGATTCTTATGTAAGCTATTTTTAATTTATTTTTATTCTTACTGGATGGCACTTCTGGAAAACTATATTTAAATATTATTGAGATGTTTTCTTCATCTCAGCATATGATTTTTCTTTTTTGAATTATTCATGCACACTTGAAAATAATATATATCCTTTAGTTGTTGGCTATAATATTCTGTGTCTTGAGTTCAATATTGTTGATAGTGTTTTGCAAAATATCTGTATCATTACTGATTTTCAGCCTAAGTCTAACAATTACTGAGAAGGAATTATCAAACTGATTGTGTATTTATCCACTTCTTTTTTCAATTCTATCTATGTTTGCTTCATGTAGTTATATTTACCAAAAACATACTAATTTATAAGTGTTATGTTTTCCTGACTGACTGACCCTTTATCAGTTCTCCCTTTCTTTTTACTTTTTCTTTTTCGTTTTTTTTTTTTTTTTTTTTTTTTGAGTACCATGATTGAACTCAGGGGCACTCAATTGCTGAGCCATATCCCCAGCCCTATTTTGTATTTTATTTAGAGACAAGGTCTCACTGAGTTGCTTAGCACCTTGTTATTGCTGAGACTGGCTTTGAACTCTCAATCCTCCTGCCTCAACCTCACAAGTTGCTGAGATTACAGGCTGGTGCCACCATGCCTACCTTCTCCCTTTCTATTTTGAGCACAGTCCTTGTCTAAAGACTATTTTGTCTTAACATTTCATATCCTTTTCTCCTTTTACTTTTGAATTATTTGCATCATCATTAAATGTGTCTCTAATGAACAGCAAAATAAATCCCTTGGGGGTAGCATATGATTGAATCTTTTGATTTTACCTTATCTGACAATCTGTGCTTTTTCAATGGAGTGTTTAGTCTATTTAGACTTTTTAAATAACTAGTTGATTTGAGGTATACTGTTTGCTGATTAGTTTCTATTTGTCCTGTCTCTTTTTAGCTTCTCTGTTCTTTATTGTCTTATTTTGGGTTAACTGAATATTTTTAGCATTATAATTTAATTCTTCTGTTGGACTTTTAGCTATATTTCTATGTATTATTATTTCTAGTGGTTGCCCAAGTGATTGCAGTATGATTCCTTAGTTAATTATATCTACTACATATTATATAACTCTCATAAAATATATGAACTTGCAACAGTGTAGTTGCATCTATTTATATTTTTGATGCTGTTGTCATATATTTGACAGATATATATTTTAAATAACTTACATTAATATATATTGTAAATCCCAGTTTATTGTATTAATTTTACTGACAGAGCCAGTAGATTTTTTAAATAAATTAAGAAGTCTGAATTTATTTATCATATCTACTATTCTTTATTTCTATAGTCATGAGTTATATTTAATATTATTTCCTTTTCAGCTATAGATTCCTTTGCTATTTCCTATTGCCATCAAATCTCTCAATTTTATTTATATGAGACAATAGATTTTTTCTTCATGTTTGAAGAGATTTTCTCCAGATGTAGAATTCTGAGTTACCAAGTTTACCCCCATTTTTTTTCACTTTAAAAATGTCTCTATTTTTTTGCACACATTGTTTCTAAGGAAATGATGTCAGCCACCATTTGTATGGTTAGACCTTGTGTACAATCTGCATTGTTATTAATTTTTTGACGGTCTTCAACATTTATTTCTTTTTAAGCCATTTGACATTGATATGGCTGGTGTGGTTTTTATTGCATTTTTTTTGCCATTGGTTCATTGTGTTTTTTCTATCTGTAAGTTAAATTTTTCCCAAAATTTGGTATGTTATTTTTCAAAAACTTTGTCTCATTTTTAGCCTGTACTTCTGTGGCTCCAGTTATATACTTTTTGAAATCCCTTAAGTGACTGAATTTCTATTCATTTCTTCACTTTTAAAATTTTTTCTTCAAGTTGAAGAAGTTCTCTTGATCTTTCATCAAATTACTGACTGTATTCTGCCTTTTTATGCTGGTATTAAGCACATTCATTGAATTTTTAATTTTAGCTATTGTTATAAATTCTTTATTTTTCACTTAGTTCTGTTTTAATATTTTTAAAAATTAGAGCTTTATACTTATACATAGTAGTTGGATTCATCCCAACAAACTCATACATGCATGGAAATTATTCCATTTCATGATTCCCCACCTTTTCCTCCCCCTTTTCCCTCCCCTCTCAGATTCTCCTTTATTCTAATAGACTTCCTTTGGCTTGTCTATTAATTTGTAGTTGATTGTTTCTCTGTTATTATATCCTTCTCTCCCCCTTTTCTTTCTTTTACTATAGCTTCTGCATGTGAGAAAAAACATTCAACCTTTGAGTTTCTGAGTTTGGATAATTTCACTTAGTACAATATCCTCAATTTCTAAACATTTACCAGCAAATGCCATAATTTTCATTATTTTTTTATAACTGACTAGAACTCCATAGCTAAAAATCCAATAGAAGAATTAAATTATTATGCTAAAAATATTCAATTAATTTGTTCATCTATTGATGAGCATCTGGGTTGATAACATAATTTAGCTATTGTGAATTGTGCTTCTATTAACATTGATATGGCTGTGTCACTGTAGTATGCTGATTTTATATCTTTTGGGAAAATACCCAGGGATGGTCATATGGTGTTTCTATTCCTAGTTATTTTGATGAATTTCATACTGCTTTCCAGAATGGTTTACTAGTATGCAGTCCCATCAACGATGTACAAGTATTAATTTCTCCCTATAACTTCGCCAGCATTTATTATTATTCATATTCTTGGTCATTGCCATTCTCACTGGAGTGAGATGAAATCATAGTGTAGTGTTGATTTCCATTTCCCTGATTGCTAGAGATGTTGAACATTGTTTTCATATATTTGTTGGCTATTGTGTTTCTTCTTTTGAGATGTTTTTGTTTAGTTCTTTTGCCCATTTATTGATTGGGTTATTTGATTTTTTGGTGTTAAGTATTTTAGGTTCTTTGTATATTCTGTATATTAATCCTCTGTCAGAGGAGTAGCTAGCTGGGATTTTCTCCCCTTCTGTAGGCTCTCTCTTCATGCTCTTGTTTCATTTGGTATGCAAAACCTTTTTGATTTGATGACATCCCACTTATTGATTCTTGGTTTTATTTCTTGCACTGTGGGCGTCTTGTTAAGGTAGTTGGTACCAGCACCTATATGATGGAGTGTTGACCTTGTGTTCTTCTTGCAGTTGAAAAGTTTCTAGTCTAATACCTAAGTGTTTGAGTTTTGTGTAGCATGAGAGAGGGGAGTCTAATCTCATTTTTCTACATATAGCTATCCAGTTTTCCCAGCACCGTTTGTTAAAAAGGCTATCTTTTCTCCAAGATATATTTTTGGCATCTTTGTCAAATATCAGATGGCTGTAAAGATATAGATTTGTCATTGTGTCTTTTGTTCTATTCCATTGGTCTTCTTATCTATTTTGATGTCAATGCAATGCTGTTTTTGTTACTACAGCTCTGTAGTATCATTTCAGATCAGGTATTTTGATGCCTACTGCTTCACTTTTCTTTCTTAGTATTGCTTTAGTTGTTCTGGGTCTCTTATTCTTCCAAATGAATTTAAGAATTGTTTTTTTTCTAATTCTGTGAAGAATATCATTGGTATTTTGGTGGAGATTGCATTGAATCTGTATATTGCTTTTGGTAGTATGGCCATTTTGACAATACTGATTCTGCCTATCCAAGACATGGAATGTTGTTCCCTTTTCTAAAGTCTTCTTCAATTTATATCTTCAGTGTTTTACAGTTTTCATTGTGGAGCTCTTTTTATCTCCTTTGTTAGATTAATACCCATGTATTTAAATATTTTTGAAGTTATTGTGAATGGGTTGGCTTTTCTGATATCTTGGCAGCTTAATCACTGTTGGCTGATAGGAAAGCTATTGATTTATAGGTTTTAATCTTGTATCTTGCTACTTTGCTAAACTAATTTATAAGCTCTAGAAGTCTTCTGATGAATTTTTATGGGTCTTCTGGATACAGGATCATATTGTTGGCAAGCAAAGATTGACTTCTTTTCATAATTGTATCTCTTTGATTTCTTTTTCTTGACTGATTGCTTTGAGTAATGTTTCAGAGACTATACTGAATGGGAGTGGTGAGAGTGAAAAGTGTTGTCTGTTCCTGATTTATGGAGGAAATGCTTTTGGTTTTTGTTCATTCAGTATGATATTGGCTTTGAGTTTGTCCCAAATGGCCTTGGTGATGTTGAAGGAAGTTCATTTGATTCCTAGGTTCTTCAGCGTTTTTAAGATGAATGAGTGTTGGATTTTACCAAAGGCCTTTTCTGTATCTACTGAGATGATCATGGGATTTTTGTCCTTAATTCTGTTTAAGTGATGAATTACACTTATTGATTTGCATATGTTGAAATAACTTTGCATCTGTGGAATGAAACCCCCTTGATCATGTTGTATTATCTTTTTGATGTGTTTTTGAATGTAGTTTGCTAATATTTTATTAAGGATTTTTTCATCTATGTTCATCAGAGATATTGGTCTATAGTTTTCTTTCCTTGATGCATATTTGTCTGGTTTTGTTATCATTGTTGTAATAGCTTCATAAAATGTATTTAGGAGTATTTTCTCTCTTTCAATTTCATGGAATAATTTGAGAAAGACTGGTATTATTTGTTCTGTAAAGAACTGGTAGAATTCAGCTGAGAATCCATCAGATCCTGAGGCTTTTTTTTTTTTGGAAGGCTTTTAATTACTATTTCAGTTTCATTAGTTAATATTAGTCTTAAATTGAAGGTTTTCAATTACTATTTCAGTTTCATTAGTTAATATTGGTCTGTTTAGGTTTTCAATATCTTCCTGGTTCAATTTGGACAGGTCATACATGTCTAGAAACATATCAATATCTTTCATATTTTCCAGTTTATTTGAGTAAGTATTTTCAAAATTGCTTCTGATAATCCTCTGGATTTCAGAAGGGTTTATTGTGATATCTCCTTTTTCATCTCTGATCTTATTAATTTGCTTTTCTCACTTTTTCTTTTGGTTAGTTTGGCTAAAGGCTTGTCAGTCCTATTTATCTTTTCAAAGAACCAACTCTTCGTTGTATTGATTGTATTGTTTTCTTATTCTAAATTTCATTGATTTTTTACTCTAATACTATTTCCTTTCTTCTACTAGTTTTTGTTGTTTGTTCTTTTTCTAAGGCCTTGTGGTAGAACATAAGCATATTTATCTGAGATCTAATTTTTTAATATAGGCACCCAGTGCTATATATTTTCCTCATAGAACTACTTTCATACTGTCCCATAGATTTTGTATGTTGTATCTCTGTTCTTATTCATTTCAAAGAACTTTTTAAAATTTATATTCTCACTTTTTCTTTGACTCATTCTTCATTTAAGAGAGTATTATTCAATTTATGTGTCCATATGGTTTCTATCATTTTTCCATCTCTATATTTCTAGCTTCATTCCAATATGATCTGATAGGATACATGGGATTATATTGATTTATTTGTATTTGCTAAGATTTGCTTTGTGGCCTAGAATATGATCTATTTTGGAAAAATTTCTGTGGACAGCTGAGAAGAAGGTAATTTCAGATTTTTGGGGTAAAATATTCTGTAGATGTTCCTTAGGTCCATTTGATTTATAGTGTTGTTTTATTGAGAGATACTTTTATTGATTTTATGTTCTGATGACCTGGTGATAAGCATGTATTGAAATGACCCAGTATTATTGTGTTGGAGTCTATGTGGGCTTTAATGTCATGGATTATTTTTTTTTCCATGTAATTGGGTGCATTGACATTTGGGACATAAATGTTTATCATTGTTATATCTTGTTGGATTGTTCCCTTTAGTAGGATATAGTGACCTTCTTTATCTCCTCTGATTAATTTTTTATTTTTTATTTTTGGTTCCAGGGATTGAACTCAAGGATACTCAACCACTGAGCCACATCCC
This sequence comes from Xerus rutilus, assembly GCA_028644305.1. Classification (NCBI taxonomy): domain Eukaryota; kingdom Metazoa; phylum Chordata; class Mammalia; order Rodentia; family Sciuridae; genus Xerus; species Xerus rutilus. Next base: position 35,157,387 of record CM053403.1, on the reverse strand, counting down.
AAGCCCTATTTTGTGGTTTACTTAGAGGCAAGGTCTCACTGTGTTGCTTAGTGCCTCACCATTGCTGAGGTTGGCTTTGAACTCGCGATTTTCCTGTCCTAGACTCTCCAAGTGCTGGGATTTATAGGCGTGCGCCACTGTGCCCGGCTCCTCTATTAATTTTTGCTTGAAATCTGCTTTGTCAGGTATAAGAATAGCTACTCCTGTTTATTTTTCTGGATCATATGCATAGAATAATTTTTTGCCATACTTTTACTTTCAGCCTGTGGATGCCTACAAGATGAGACTCTTGTAAACAGTATATTGTTAGAACTTGTTTTTTTGACCCATTCTGCTAATCTGTGTCTTTTAATTGGGAAGTTGAGACTGTTCACATTCAATATTACAATGGATATGTGTTTGTGGTTTCCATCCATTTTGTTTTTTTGATATTTTATTCTGTCTTGATTCTCATTTACTGGATTATTCTTTTATTGTACTTTCTCTGTTTGGGAGCTTGGGAGTTGTTTTTTGTTCCTCTGTTTGCAGATTGTCTTTGAATATTCTTTGTAGAGCTGGCTCAGTGCTCACAAATTCTTTTAGTTTATTCTTGGCATGGAGAATATTTTTTTGCGCCTCACATTTGAAACTGAGCTTTGCTGGATTTAGTAATCTTGGCTGAGAGTTGTCTTCTTTTAGGGCTTGGAATATCTCATTGAAAATGTTCTTAATGCCTTTGGTTTGTATCTGCATATTCTCTTCTATCCCTGTGATTCTCAGGTTTGATCTTTCAAAGTTGTCCCAGAGTTCTTATATATTCTGGTCATATTCTATAATATTTTCCCCCTTTACTGTCTTTTGTGTACTCAAGATCTTATAACCTATCTTTAAGGCCTCAAGTTCTGTCTTAAAGGACTGGGGTTCTGTTTTCTATACCATCTAATCTATTACTGATTCCTTCAATTGAGTTTTTAATTTGATTGTGACTTGTTGGAGGCCCTGTATCAATTATGGGTCTGTTTGAGCCATTATAAAGCAGGGAAGTTGATTTTCTGGGAACCCCTGGGTGAAATTCTCCAGTTCGAAAAGCCCAAATCATTCTGGTGTCCTGCCTTAGCTCACAGCCTTAGGTTCAAACACATTCACCCAGAGATAGGCATAACCTGCCAGATCCCAAACAACTTGTTTTCTACATGTTCATCCTCTTTTCCTGAAGAAGCTCCTCATTGAATCCCTTTGGTGTGCCTACTCATATAAATGACTGCTCATGCTCTATTTCATTGTCAGGTCTAATTCCTACAAGGGCTAGTCATCCACCCATCCCTACTTCAATTAATAAATTAGTTTTTGCCTTATTTCTAAAATTTCTGACTAATTTTCTCAATCCAGTTTACCGCCTCCATGGTTTAATCATTTCACCCACTGCACTGGATGCAGCAAGCAATAGTGACTTTCATTTCTAGGAGTTCTATTTGGTTTTTTTCACTATTTCTTTTTTTTTTTTTTTTAATTTTTTTTCTAGTTGTAGATGGACACAATGTCTTTATTTTATTGCTTTTGTATGTGGTGCTGAGGATCGAACCCAGGGCCTCACGCATGCAAGGCAAGCGCTCTACCGCTGAGCTATAATCCCAGCCCCTCACTATTTCTTCATTAAAGTGTCTTTTATCTCCTGCAATTGCTCTATTAATTCCTTTCTTAGATCTTTTTTTAGTTCATTGAACATTTTAATAATCAGTTTCTATAATCTTTTCATTTTCATCCACCTTACTATCAGTGGAATCCTTTGATGGGTGATTGTGGACTTTGCGGGGAGAATTGTTTGCCTATTTTCTAATATTTTCAGAGGTCTTGGACTTAGGCATCAGTTGTGGAGGATTCCTCTATCTCTTTTTGTGCACGTGACTTTAGAGCTATAGTTCTTAGAAGAGAGAAATTGTTTAAGGTAGCATCAATCTGTATTGATGGCATTTGTTTTCCTGAAGTCTACCCATTCATTCATTCATACATACATACATACATTCATTAATGTATTCACTTATTCACTTATTAAAGAAATATATATTATCAGTCTGTGGCAGACTTATATACTTATCTGAGTTTCTTCTGACTTTTTTTTCCTAAACTCCCTCATGGCCCCTTAACTACAGATTTGACAAGATAGTCAACTCTTCATTATGTATTGTTCTGATTCTATAACTTCTCCCCAAAGACTTCATTTGCCATTATGATTTCAATTGCTTATATATAGAGGTATGTCCCCAAATGGCTTTTATTTGGCCCCTTATCCTAAGGTAAACTTGTTTTAGTCAGCTTTTTTGCTGCTTTGACTAAAAGGACCCAACCAGAACAATTGTAGGTGATAAAAAGTTTATTAGAGGGCTCACAGTTTCAGAGGTCTTAGTCCATAGAAGGCTGGCTCCATTCCTTGGTGCTCAAGGTGAGGCATAAGATCACGGTGGAAGAGTGTAGCAGAGGGAACCAGCTCACATGATGATCAGGACACAGAAGGAGAGAGAGTTCTCCACTTGCCAGATATAAGTATATACCCCAGACCCATGCCCCTAATTCCTACCTCCTCCAGCCACACCCTAGCGCTTCAGTTTCCCCTCAGTTAATCCCTATCAGGAAATTAATTCACTGATTGGGTTAGACTCTCAAAACCCAATCATTTCTCCTTTGAACCTTCTTGCATTGTCTCACACATGAGCTTTTGGGAGACATCTCACATCTAAACCATAACAAATCTTCTCCTTTCAAGACAAGTCTATTTGTCCCTGTTTCCCATCCTCAAGTGAATTCCCCAAAATGAATATGTCCTTTTTCACTTCTTCATCACCATCAATGGCTCAATTTGAACTCCAGATGTAAGGGTGGTCTTAAGAGACAAGTGAATGAAATACTGGGGAGTGATATTGGCCAAATTATATTGTTATATTAGATGCATGTACAAATATGTAATAACAGATCCCATCATTTTTTTACAAATAATGCACTTATAAGAAATGTGGAGAAAACAAAGAAAAAGAGACAGATCTGTTAACTAATTTAAAGAGACAGGTCTGTTAACAGTTCTTCCCTAAGAACTGTTTCAGATAAGTTAATTAAATCAAAATTATAATTTTGGTAGATATTCTGATGCTATGACTTCCTATATAGAACCATCAAAATTAGTGATTCCATCTCCAGAAATAACATGTATAACCAGTTTTCCTCATAGTTTTCTCCAAAATAAAAGCATTTTCCCCCAGAAGTTTGACTAAAGTATTTTAATATGGTTATGTATCCAATAATACTGGGTTTATAGGCTAAAATTATTATAGCTAAATTACATGGAATTTGGGGTGCCCAGTTATTCATCTGTACATGAATGGAAACTTTTTTCTAGTAAATCTTAGTCCTATTTATGAATACTTTCTTTGTGTTCTTTCATACATGTGGAATAAACTTCTATTACAAGATAATTTAATTTGGCACACTAATGTAAGTGTATAATCCATATTTTCTCTGTAGTGCTACCCAAAATCATGTTTGTGTAGCTGATTTTGGTAAATGATATTTCAGTTACTCCATCTCTGATTTAAGCAGACTTCCCAAAGACAAGTATTTTTGAACTATGTAATTATAATATCTGAAGAAAATAGCTTTACTAAAAGTATTTGAAAAATTATTCCATCCACCTACATTGAGAAACATTATAAGAAAAAGCCAAGTTAAACATCCTTAGTATTTACTATGAAAGGATGTTTTTGAGGATCTTGTTCATTAAATTACATGCTACCCCTTTTATGTGATTTTTTTAGAAGAAATATATCTTTGATTTCAGCACCAGAGATTATTGCATTTTTCTTCATTTAGTTTGTCTTTGTCATTACAGAAATTTACAATCTTGATTTTTCTCTTTGTATTGTTATAACACTCAGAATCAAATTCAAAAACCCACTTCTGCAACATACATTTTTGTCTATTAACCTAATACCTGGATTCATTCAATTTGTTTTATTTCTGTTTACTTCTACTCAGTAGATCATCACATTCTGTCAATATTCCTTTGCATTTTCTTTTAGCTCCTTTCCTGATTATTCTTTATCATTATAATCTGCATTATATTGTGTATATACAACCTCGAACCAGTTTCCATAAAATTTGCCTTTTCTGATGAATCTGATGAAATTTCAGATTTTCTTGGAATTTATACTCTACCAATTCATTTGCCAGTTGTTTTCTATTGCCTACAGCCATCATATACACTTCTCTCTCAAATTTTCACTCTTTCAATAGCACCACACCTGATTGCCTTCCTCTTTTTTCTTATTACTTTCATAGTTAGACTATTTTCCTCCAATCAGAACACTTCCCAGCCCTTGACAAACATTTTGTTTCCATTTATACATCCATCCCCATATTCACCTACTTGAATGTCCTTTCTTCCCTATCTCTACCAGTCCTCACTTGTCCTCAGATTAGAGCTCCCAGTTCTTCTTCCACTGAGTTTGTCCTGTTATAACCTCATGCTGATTGTTTCTGTTAACTAAATTATTTTTCATATGCGTATGAAAAGGACTTTATACCTTAAGACGTGTAACCTGCCCACACAACTCAAGGTGAATGTCTAAAGTGTTATTGATTAAATAAAAGTCAGTGTAAAATTCAAATCTGGTATGCTGAAATTTGCTTTGTAATTAACTTTTCGGTAATTTCAATTTCTATATTGAGTGATACCATGTTAGGGTCAGTAAACTATACTTTTATTATTGTATCCTTAGATTATATATCTGCACCTTGTATTTTAAAAGCTTATAAATTATTTATGATTTCTAAAGACTAAGATATTCTTAGAATGGGAGGCTGAGACAGGGGAATTGCGATTTGAAGCCAGCTTCAGCAATGGCGACATGCTAAGCAACTCAGTGAGACCCTGACTCTACATAAAACACAAAATAGGGCGGGGATGTGACTCAGTGGTTGAATACCTCAGAGTTTAATCCTTGGTACCAAAAAATATATATATTCTTAGAAACCTGGGAAAGATTGTGTTGGTACTTTTACATATTTTATAGATATAATTCATAAATATAAATTTTCAGACACCTGTTTTGCTTAAGAAAGAGTACATCTGTGCTTGAAGATGAAAATACATAGTTATAAATAAAGAACTGGTGAAACTTGGTCCTCCATGTTAATAATGTACTTACCCAGGTCAATTAGAAGCCAGTATAAGTTATTATCAGAATCCTATCATGAAAGGTTGGGAACTTTAGGTAATTGACATTCAAAAATTAACAGAATCATTTATATATTACATACATCTTCTGAGTAGAATCTGCTAAATAGTCACTAAAAACTAGCATACATTTAATTCTCTAATAAGTCTTACTTTTATATAGTTCTACAGACCATCATTTCAATGGTGATGGAAGTATTTTGCTAGTAAGAATTATTTATGAATAAAAATGTAATTTACTGAATACCTTAGCAGTTAATGTTGATCGCTTCATCACAGTTCAGTCATGTTTAGAAAATTTAAGCAAGCTGTGTGATTACTCCAGGAAGCATGGAATGATGTGTTCAAATTAGTACCATCTGTGGATAGAAAAAGTTTGAGGCTTTTAGTCATTCTTAAGGAATGGAAATCTGATTCTCCATGCTAAAATGAGTGTAATCCTTTTTGTATCTGTAATTCAATAGGGCAGTTGCCTTGAAATAGTCCAGTTCAACACATAGTTTATCAAAAGAGAAGATACTAGATATAAATAAGGGCTATTACTGGTCAATTGTGAGTATTTGTGAATTTGGCTTGTTTGAAAAAATTGTCCTTGAGTTGTAATATATCTTTGGCTTCAGATTATATTTAATTCTGTTTCATACTTTTAAATACATTTGATAGAAAAATGTGGATTGGATTTTGTGCCACATTGTGTTAGCTTTTTGTAGCTCTGATCAAAACACCTGAGGAGAGCAACTTAGAGGAGGAAAGTTTGTTTTGGCTCACAGTCCAGAGGTTCCATTCATGATTGGCCTCCTCATCGTGGCTGCATGGCCAGTGGAGGAAAGCTGCTCAGCCCATGATAGCAGGGAGGCAGAGAAAGGAAAGGAGGAACCAGGAGGATAAAATGTAGCACAATCCCTCAGTGACCCACCTCCTCCATTCACACCTCATCTATCTACAGTTACACCCAGTTAGTCCATTCAAATTCTTAACCCAGCAAATGGATTAATCCATTCATTAGGTAACAGCTCTCATCTGTAACCATTTCACCTCTGAACATTCCTGCATTAACACTAGAGCTTCTGAGGGACACCTCATGTCCAAACCACAGCACACATGAAAATCAAAGCGTTGCTTTAGTAAACCATAATTTCTTCATGCAGTCAATAAACACTGAATGCCTGTAAGTTCCAGTGTTCCATCACTCTGCTTGGGACATGGTAGACAACTTAAATGCTGTTGTGCTTCTCATAGCCAGGTTAAAAATAACTCTTGGCTGGACCTTGATTCTTTATCAGGTTAAAGTACTATTGTATTTAGACCTTTTCTTCTCTGAAACACTTTTTTGGCAACTGCTAGAGTCTGGACCGCTATCATTTACCAACAATTTTACTTCACATTAAAATTTGTCATTAAGGTCTTCTTTCCTAATATATGAAAACTGAAGAGAAAAAAGTTGGTCATAGAGTTATGGACATGTAGTTATCCCTTCTGAATATATCAGAAAGCTACTTCCTTTTCCTTTTCTAGTTCATTGGCTAGTGAACATGTCCCTTTTCCCTCCCACCTCAGAGGCTTAGCAAACTCTAGGAAAAGGAAGTTGAAGCATGGAAAGGTGGTCAGCAGTAGACCCCCCAAAAAAGGGAAGCATCTGGACCATATTCCTTCATCCCCATGGGGAAAATTTTAATGAAAACAAAAAGTCAGTATAAAACTTTCCAAGTATTTCTGCAGCATTTAGAATAGATCCAAAACTTTTAAATTCAGTAGGCTTAACATGATGTTGATTCCTATCTATATGTCCCATTTCCTCTTCATCTCCTTATGGACCCAGGAGTCTTCTTTAAATGCTTTCAACTTATTATTATGTCTTCCTCTGGGTGGCCCCCTGCTCAGTGTTTGGTGATGGAACCCAGAAGTGCTTTACATCCCTTAAATCCTCAGCCCTTTTTCTTATTTTGAGACAGGTCTTACTAAGTTGCCCAAACTTGTGATCCTTCTTCCTCAGCCTCCTGCACACATGCCTGAGGCTGTGCCTCAGCCTCCTGCATAGTTGGAATTATAGGCATGTGCCACTGCACCCAGCTCCCTCTGGGTCTTAACTCATCTGATGCTTTTCATTTGAGAAGCTACTTCATAATTATTAGGTGTCCTATTAAATTTCCCCTTATCAGGCAACCTTCCCATCTAGCTAAATTAAATCCCATTATACCCTCTATTCACTAGCTCATATTAGAAAAAAATGGTTAAATGACTATGTTGTTCTAAGCATTAGCCTAGATTCTGGGAGATACAATCCAATTTGTAAATTGATATTTCTATGTACATGTAACTTATGACAAATATACATATTTCAGAGTGATTGTTTAATATTTTTATTGATATGTATGCTAAAGCAAAATATTTCTAGATCTTTTATATAGAATGTTTTAGTGGAGAGATGAAAATAGATGAGATCTCCTTAGGTTGGGTTTTCAGTGCAGCATTAAGGATTTATAGGTAAGTAGGTATTGGTTCCAAATAATGAAGGCTAACCAAACCAATAGAGTTATTTGAAAATAAAATTTAAAATAAAAGCTCCTTAAGATATTGAATTTCGCTTTGTTCTATATACTTCAGCAGAAGCTGCATAAGTAGTAATGGGTCAGTTTGTGTTGGGTTTGTGTTGCTGTGTAATAAATTATGACACTTGATGGTTTAAAACAGCACCCACGTTTTAGCTCATAGTGCTATGGATAAGAAGCCCACACATGCTGTGCCTGGGTTCTTTGTCTTGCAAACTGAAATGAAGTTGTAAGTCAACAATGTTTTTATGTGGAATTCAGAGTCTTCTTCCAAGATCGTAGGGTTGTGACAGAATTTAGTTCCTTGTTATTCTAGGACTGAGATACCTATTTCTTGGCTGGCTTTTGGTCAAGGGTTGCTTTCAGTTCCTAGAGATGACATGCATTATTTAGTATGAATCTCCTCCTTCAAAGATAGCAATGGAGAAGTTTTCATACATCGAATCCATCTCTTGCTTCAAATTTGTCCATTTTCTGTAAGCAGCCAAAGAAAAAGCTCTGATCTTAAAGGACTAGTGTTGTAAGGTCAGACTCACTGGATATCTTATTTTAATAAAGAATGTGGATTCTTAATTCCAACAGTGAAATCCCTTCATATCCGAACCTTGACTAATGTTTGGTTGAAGAACTAGAAGAAGCTTTATGTTCAGTGGCTGGGAATTTTGGGGGACATCTGCAGACCTAAGAAGACAAGTTGACCAAGATGGTCTCTAAGCTTCCTTCAAATGCTGAGAGTTTATGATTTGGTCATTACCCTGTACTTAGGGAGTTAACCACTAATAAAGATGTGAAGTTTTCACTTTTCCTGTTGTACAATTACCAGATTGCCCTTGATAAAATATATTTCTGAACATTTCATTCTGACACCTTTGATTACTTTCCATTGCCTCACAAACTCTCCATAAGCCCCTATGTCATACTAAGTCCCCAAGCTGTTGTATAGCTTCATAATTAGTTATCGCCAAGAAGAATTATAAGCAGCGGTAAAACTTGCCTTAGCTCACATCACCCCTTTTCTAGGATCTCCATCATTACAATCAGTAAAATCCCATCTCATGTGCCAGCATTTGTCTGAAAACTCATGAACCCTCATTCGTCAACTATACCTCTGTGTTTTATGTTAGGGTATTTTAAAAATATATTCATATTCAGATGGCTTGAGTTTAAATTTAGGTACTGAGGTATCTGATTAAATCCTGAAATTTCTATTTTGGTAGCCAATTCTAAAATTGCTTTCTCTGTAAATGTAATTATTTCCTAAAAATAATGTTTTCTCTAATTGTTTTGTTTCATGATAAGATAAAAACAGTGTGTCTTATAAGTAGCATATTACATGTTTTGTTTATAATGCTACTTTTAAGCAATGCTCAATTAAAAGTAAGATTTGATGATGGATACTAGTATTTGAAAATAGTGTCATTGAAGCTAACCCTGTGACTTTACATAATCTAATAATTGTTTTCCATAAATTTAGATCTTCTCTACTTGGGCAAATATATAAGTAATAAGTCAGTAGATAAGTAAGTAAAAAGATAAGAGGAAATTCAAACTTTTGGGAGGAGGTTAGATGTACCAGGGATTGAACTCAGGGGTGCTCGACCACTGAGCCATATCCCCAGCCCTATTTTGTATTTTATTTAGAGACAGGGTGTCACTGAATTGCTTAGCACCTTGCTTTACCTGAGGCTGGCTTTGAACTCAGGATCCTCTTGCCTCAGCCGCCCAAGCCACTGGGATTATAGGTGTGCACCACTGCGCCCAGCCAGAAATTCAAACTTTTAAATGATGTCTAGACTTCTCTCTATGGAACTCCAGACTCAGTATCCATCTACTATTCAACAGCTTCTTTTGTTATCTGAGAGGCATTTCAAAGATAATATATTCAAAATAAATGCTTCATCTTCTTAGTCCTTCCACAGTCATCCCCCTCTTGGTTATTAGTGACTTCATCTTTCCTATTTGCTCAATGCAAAGTCTATAAAGCTTTCCATTGTTCCTCTCATTCTTTAATACTTCATGTCACATGTCAGTAAAACCTGTTAGCTCTCCTTCAAGACATATTCAGGAACTGCATTCTTCACTTCTGCTGCCGCCATCTTAGTCCTAGTCAACAGGATTTCTTATATTGATGTTGCAATGCCAACTAACTAGTCTCCTTGTTCCTCCTTACTTCTTTTCAGCCTGTTCTCAATTCTATAGATAGAGTGATTCTGTGAAACCTATTGGAGCCTGTCTCTTTCTTTCTTTTTCTTTTTTTGGTGGTGTTGGGGATTAAACCCATGGCCTTTTGTATGGAGGCAGGCACTTGACCAAGTGAGTTATATACCCAGCCCTGGAGCCCATCACTCTTATGCTCAAATGAAAGTCATAACAATGTTCTGTAATAATGTACATGGTCCGGCCTTTAGTATCTCTTCTTAGACCTCAGTTCCTGCTAGTCACACAGGCCTCCTTTTTATTCTTCCAATACACCAGCCATGCTTCCACCTTCTAGCCTTTAGTCATGGTTTCTCCTGCTGTAAATTTTCCTCCCTGACATTTCCACATAGCTGCACCCCCCTACCTTCATCAGGAATTAATGTCTTGTAATTAATGAGGCCCTTTCTGACCACCTAATTTAAAATGTCATTATCCCTGAAACTTTCTACCCTTCTTCCCTTACTTAATTTTTTCCATGTCAGTGATCATCTTCTAAAGTACTATAACTTATATTTAGCCCTCCCTAGTGTAAATTTCACAAGAGTAGAGATTTTTGTCTATTTTTGTTTATTGTATTTTTAATACCTACAGTAGTGCCTGCACTATTTAGATGCTCTTTAGACATTTATTGAATTTTGAACTATTATGATATATTTAGGAATTAATGAGTTTCTAAATTTTTGTTAATTTTCTTTTTAAAGTGTATTAACATAAATTGTATAATATCCATGTAAGTCATTATTATCTTTCTTTATCTCGATCTTCTTGACAAAGTCCCTTGAGGATGTGTAAGAGTAACATGGCTGAGAAAAGTTTCAGTATCTCTTAGTTCATTGATATTTCATATTTCTCACCATAACATGCTTATATTACTATTCCAATAAACCATCTCTTACAAATAGGACATGAGTTTTATTGTATCTTGAATCCCTAACACCAGTTTCAGAACTTGACATGGTTTGCCTTTAGCAAACCAAGGTATAGTATGACTCTAAGTAGGACCATGTGATTATAGATTATACACTGATACTTTAATCTATTAATATCAATGTGCTGTCTCATGTATAGGAAAGGTTTTGTTAATATTGAATAAGCATGAAATTAAATTAAATTTAACTAATCATATAAGTTAATTCACTCAGTAATCTTGATTATTTTAAATAATTTTATAAACCACATTATCTGTAAAATGTGCTTATGTTCATTTAGACACTTAAATATAAAAAGTACCTTTCTTGGGAAATAAATACCAAAATAAAATTCAGACCATACCAAGGAAGTTCTTCAGAGGATATGAGCATGCAATTTTATTTATACGAATAAATTTTTTTTCTTATATATGAAACCAATGTATGTTTACATAAGCCACATGCAAGTGGATTAAGAATTTTTTAAAAATCACAATAGTTTTTTCCTCTGCAGGGTTCTGCTCATTAAATATGCAGATATTAATCTAAGTGCTGTAATAATCTAATAGATCTTCACTAGGTGCACCATAATAGAATATTTTTAAAATTTTATTTCTTCCTTTTTTTGATAATACAAATTGTTTTTAATTTTTCCTTTTAACTTTTAGTTCCCAGTGCTCCTACAAACATTGCTTTTTCTGATATTCAGTCAACTAGTGCAACATTGACATGGATAAAACCCGATACTATCCTTGGCTACTTCCAAAATTACAAGATAACCACTCAACTTCGTGCTCAAGAATGCAGAGAATGGCAATCTGAAGAATGTGTTGAGTATCAAAAAATACAGTACCTTTATGAAGCTGACCTAACTGAAGAGACAGTGTATGGATTAAAGAAATATAGGTGGTATAGATTCCAAGTGGCTGCCAGCACCAATGCTGGCTATGGCAATGCTTCCAGTTGGATTTCCACACAAACTTTGCCTGGTCGTAAGTATTGTCTTGATACATAGATATAGATACAGATTTCTGTTATATTTTATGTCTCTATATTAATAATTTCTACTTAATAAATTATGTACAAAATTACTGGACAAAAAATCACTTTTAATTTAATTGAAACCCAATAGATAATTCAATTGCAATGACTTTTCGGGCTTTTCTTAAACTACAGAGTTTTTTCAAGGTCCCAAAGTCTGGTATTACAACAAAGCACTATGGGAAGACCCTTGGGGTATACCATTAGTCTATACTGCTACACTGATGCCAGGTAGTACTCTTGATTAGTGCCTGCATTTTCCCCTGATATCTGTAGGCTCTGACGCTTTAAAGCTGACTTTTTAATCCCTTTAGTGACTTCACGCTTATACACACACACACAAAACACATACAGAAGTGCAGTAACCCTAATGGATCTATGAGCAGTTTTCAGTTTGTGTTTCTGTCTAAACATAATTTTGAGGAAAAGAAAGACCAAGCGTCTGGTTCCCAGCTTGAAACAGGGAGAAGAAAAAAATTACAAAGAAGCATAAGTAATCTCTCAAAATTTATTCTGCTATGTACACATCTTTTTTTCATATTTTATTTATTTGTTCTATTTAGGCTTACATGTTAACAGAGTGCAATTTGATTCATTGTACATAGATAGAGGATAACATCAATTCTCTAGTTGTAAGTTGTATAGAATCACAACATATATGCAGTCATACATAAAGTTAGGGCTATGATGACCATCATATTGCACCACCTTTACTGTCCCCATGCCCCCTCCCCACTTACACCCCTGTGAACAGAGATCCACCATTGTTCCCATGTCCTTCCCCACCTTATGGATCAGCATCCACTTATCAACGAGTACATTCGGCGTTTGGTTTTCTGAGATTGGCTTACTTCACTTAGCATGATATTCTCCAACTCCATCCACTTACCTGCAAATGCCATAATTTTATTCTCTCTTATTGCTGAAT
>CM053403.1:35119236-35144059 GCA_028644305.1 Xerus rutilus | reverse complement strand
GTACAGATATTGAAATAAGCTTTCATCTAGAGGCTTTCCCTAGCCACTAAATGTCTCTTGTTACAATTCTCCAGATTGCCTAGCATCATGTTTGTAATAGTGTCTCATAAATGTTTGCTAACATAATTTAACATTTGGGGTAGTAGCCTTCAATGCATTATTCAAACAACTTTCCTTTTTAGCACTTAAAGTTTTGGTTTCTATAAGATTTGCTTTTCTGGATTTTCTCCTCCTTCCTGTAGTATCTTTTGCTGACCTCTCTTCATAGTCTCTTTTTTTTTTCCTTTTAAAACTCTAAGCATTAAAGTGCCCAGTGTCTTTTCTCTTCTTTACCAGCACACAATCCCTAGCAGATTTGACCTTAAGTGTCCTCTGTCCTATGACTTTAAAGTCTACCTATATGCTGATTATTCTCAAATCTCTATTTCTAGTTCTGAATACCCCCCCCCCGAACTCCATATCAGTATCTTTATCTTATCAACTGATATTATTGGACATGTATGTTGGGTAAACCTCTCAAAATTAACATGGTCTAAACATGAAAGCTTCTCATCCTCCAGTTTGTTTTTTTTTTTAATGTTAGTAAAGTATACCATTATTCATTCATTTGCAGAAAATGAAAATCCAGGTACTGTGCCTTTCCTCCTCAATTCTACCAGTGACTCGCTTCAACCATACCATCAAAGCTCTTCCCTCTATTTGCGTTAGTCTAGTCCTTCCTCACTATTGCTACTATTGCACTAACTTGACTGGCCTCCAGAGTTGTCAGCCTGATCCTTTTAAACCTAAAACAGATGATGTTACTTTCATGCTTAAAACTACCCAATGAATCCCCATGGCTCTGGGAATAAAGTTCAAATTTCTTATCATGATTAACAAAGCCCTACATGACCTGGCTCTTCCCTAACACACTCAACCTTATTTTTGACCATTTTCTTCCTTACCATTGCATTCCACTCATGTTGGACTTTTTTCGCTGCTTGAACATATTGAACTTGTAGAACTTGAGCCTTTGTACTCCCTGTTCCTTGTGACAGAATGTTCTTCCATTTCCACAGAGATCTCTGTGTAGATTTCTACTTAAATGACCCCTGCTCAGAATAAATTTCTCTGACCACTTCATCTAAAACAGCCATGTAGTAATTGTCTATTACATCATCTATTATGACGAACCCTTAGAAATACCTGTTATTTTTTAAATTTTTATTATTTGTTTGTTTTTAGACACTGCCATAATCTTTGCTATTCCCTTATTGCCTAGAATTGTGCCTAGAGATACTCTGTAGATATTTCCTGAGTGATTGAATGACCTGTAGTGGAGAAGGGAGAAGGAATTGTTTTCTAATGGTGATGGTAAGGATGAGACAGTGCCATAACAAAGAAATATGGCAAAAAAAATTAAATTCAGTTGGAGACTAGTTAATAAGAATAGTTATTTTGAACCTCCTGATTTGGTATGAAATAACTATTTTAATCTAATGGAAAACAAAGAAATAGGTGCTTAAGGATTTAAAGATGGTTAAAGTTAGGGGTTTTAGTTGCTTCAAATGAAAGGAGTAGTTAAAAGCACAAGTTAAGATCTGATAGAAAAGTGGGACATTTGATTGAATAAACCTTTAAGCCCCATGAACTGTAAGTTCTTTCAGAGAGTCTGACAAGAACCATAATGAATGAAGTTGACTTATATGTGATAATTGGAAGTGAGGGAAATCATGGCAGATTAACAGAGGATATACTCTCTAAAGGGGCAGCCACTACTTACCTCTGGCTGAATGTTGTCTTATAGACAGCCCATGGTACTATCTTCTGATGTTTTCAGAGAAATAGGAAAGTTAAATATTTCTTATGAAAATCATCAATTTGTTTGCAACTAATTTTTAAAAATTTTTTTAAAATTTTTAAAAAATTAGTTGCTCAACCCAAATATATCAGTTCTGCTCTGTGAATAGCTCATTTGTAACCTTTGATTAACATATACCTGAGCCTATGTGTCTGTCATGAAGGGTTCCATCTTAGTCCATATGAGCACTCACAGGGAGATCACCTGCTTCTACCTACTGCATGGTGCCAGGAAGTATGCTTTGTAAATGCACCATCTCTTATAAGCATAGTGAATGCTATTATGGAAGACATTTAATTGGCATAAAAGAATGTGTAACATGATCAATTCAGAAGCTGGAAAATAAAAGTAGAAGTGGAATTATTAAATAATCCCACGTTCTCAAGTCTTTCTACTTGTCATTTCTTCCTTCCTATTTTAAGATTTATGATCATATTTTATTTCCAGGGGACACATGGGAAATTCAAATCAGTTTGGGATTAATCAACAAGAATGGTTATTTTGAATTTATTGGTGTTGAAAAGGAATAACTACTCTTATCTAGAAAACATAAATAGGTGCTTATAGATTAAAACATAAATAAAACTGTTTCAGTTGCTCATAAAGTTGATTTTCTTCCGCTGTGGTTAAGAAAGGTGAGCATATAATAGACATGATTTTCTTGTCAGTCTCAGAAATGTATAGCTTCTCAAATGATTTGTCATATGTGAGTGAGGAAAATAAGTTACTTAATGTTTAAATTATGACAATGAATTGATTGTCTTCATTCTAAGGAATGAAGAAATTTTTGCCTTCAATAGAAGAGAGGACATTTTTCTAATAATAAATATATCTGAATTCTGAAATTCATAATTATATGGTAAAGAGAATTTTGTATTCTATTAAGACAAGGAGAGAGAATCTGAGATTGCATTTGACATGAAAGACAAAAAGACACCACATATAATTTTGTAATATAATATGTACAGTGAAATAACATAAAAGAAAAGGAATGAGAACAGTCAACAAGAACCTCAAAGAGCAGTCATTTTTTAAAGAGTCAAAGTAAGTAATGTTTACATATTGATTCTAAATACCAAAGATTAAAATATGGACATTATCCAAACAAAAAGTACTCTGGATGAAAAAAATCAATGTTTTATATTTTCTATCATTTATTATAAAATGACGTGTAATTCATGCTATAACTTAAGATAAAATAATAATAACCATTTCTCTTGATTAGAGAAAAGATAAACAACAGTTTAAAATCACTGTTTCCAAAGAGTGTGCATTTTGTCCTAATGGCATCAAGTTTGGCCAAGCACTTATTAATACAACATCTTATCAAAACCTGTAGTTTCTTGGTAGTGTTTGATGACTAGTTGGAAATTGGCCAAAATTTAAACTTGTTCAAATAAAATACAACACAGTATGAATTATAAGTATTATAAAAGACTCTAAAATGGCTCACAGCATAAGAAAATATGTTGTTATTAATTCTCTCTGAGCTCAAAAAGCAGAGCAACAAAATAGAAGATACAGGAAGCAAAGTCAGAATGCAAGCTGAGAATTAAATGAGTTCACTCTGAATCTGAATCTACAACCGTAAAACAGAGTGAAAGAAACAGTAGTCAACTCAAGCTAACATTTTTCTCTTCATCACCCTCTGATCTAGATAATTAAAGTCTATTTTTTTCTTAAATCATCTGCGAATACCCATAATTCTACTTCATGCTGTGTTTATAGATAAAAAACACAAAAAAATATAAAAGTCAGAAATACTTAACTTGAAACAGTGAAGTCTTGCAGACTATTTTACTCATCTCTTATTTTTCTGATTATATACCCCAGAGCAATTTGAGTTCTGTATTTGGAATGTGGAATGGAAAATGGAAAGCTGTTAAGTATCTGTGTGATGTACAATAGGTACATTACAATGCTAAGAAAATGTACAACTTTAATGGAGTGTGGGTGTGAAATTAATATGGAATGAAATGGGTCTCTTTTGTAATGTGCATCTCCTATAGACCACCAGGACTAGAAGACAGCAAGAAAGGAAGATTCCTGGGGTAACACTTAGGTTGTGAAAACCACAGGATACCATACTCATGAGGAATTTTAACTACCCAAACATCTGTTAGGTTAAAAAAAAGAAATTCAACAAAACATGCCTCATCAAAGGAGTTTCTAAGGACTGTAACTTTATAATTTAAGAAGAAGAAAAAATAAACAAAAGGCAGAGTACACCTTAACATTATTAAAAATAACAAATTGTTAAAGCATTAGTATGTATTCAATTATTTTTCTTGATTTATCCTAAACTGTATAATGCACTTAAAATGTGATCAACACTCTGGTAACATAGATAGAAATTATCTTTTCTATAAAGAAGCAATTATATATTAATAAGCAATGTTCACCATAAATAAATAAGAAAATATAACCAAGGACATATGGAAGCTTACTTCCTGGCAGTACATTTTTAGGATGTCCTCTATCCTGCTATCACTAGAGAAAATAATATGATTTATTCTAGACGTGGTATTTATACTTCTGTGAAAGAAGATGCTGTTGAAATTCTTCTAAATTAGCTGCCTGAAACTCCCAAATGTATAATTTAGAACAATATCTCTCCCCTCTAGACTTGTATATTGAAGTTATTGGTATGACCCTGGGAGTTTCCACAGTCATCTCAGACACCATATTACCGCTGCCCTGTCCTGCTGCTAGTGTTTTCTTCCTATTGGTTCCCTGATTTGATGTATTGCACCACTGTTCATGTAGGTATTCAAGCGAGCAATCTAATAATCATTCTTAATCATTTTTAGCTACTCTTATCCCTCACAAGTCAGTAACTGAATTCTATTAAGTTTATCTTCTAAATATCTCTTGTATTTGATTATTTTTATTTGGTAAGTGTCTCTAAATCCAGACTCTCAACATTCATCTCCTAGATTATTGCAAAGATATCAAAATAGTCTTTCTGTCCTTACTTTCTACCCTTCCTCTGCACACAGCTTTCAAATACTTACTTGACTATGTCATTCCTCTGTTGGAAAATCTTTAAGGAGTTGCTCTTTGCCTGAGTGTAAAAATCAGTTGTGCTTTGGTTACATCCTCCACACTCACTGCTCCTTCTTTATGCTGCAGAATCTCAGCAGTTCTTTCTTACTGTCCTTTCCATCCTCCTCTTTTGGAGACCAGGTACCTTTTCTTACTGTTTTATGTTAAGTATCTCCTTTGAAAAGCCTTCAAGAAATCCCTCTTTCTACCCTTGCCTCTTATAGCTCGTTTCTTAAGCATTGGACCTACTGCATCATAATTATTGATCTCTCTTTCTTTTGTGGGACTCTGAATTCCTTAAAAACAAGAGTGACCAGGTAGGCCTATTTTCTGTTTCCACCCTTCATGTGTACTTGCTATCTAACTCATTATGGTATGGGAGGAAGGTGTTTGACATCAATGCAAAAGCATTTGGGTGTCAAAATTCTCCATATTTCGAAGTAGTTTATACTAATTTTCTTTTGTCTAAACTTGTCTTTCAAATACTTGTCAAAATTAAAATTCTCAGCTGGGTGTGGTGGCACATGCCTGTAATCCCAGCACTTTGGGAGGCTGAGACAGGAGAATCGCAAGTTCAAAGCCAGTCTCAGCAAGGGCAAGGTGCTAAGCAACTCAGTGAGACCCTGTCTCTAAATAAAACACGAAATAGGGCTGAGGATGTGGCTCAGTGGTTGAGTACCCCTGAGTTCAATCCCTGGTACCAAGAAAAAAAAGAAAAAAAACTAAAATTCTCCTAGTCATTACTGTCTCTGTTGGATATGTTCAGCTTCTTTTATTTCACTAAAATATATTTTATTTTATTGATCATTTTATGAGCTTTTCTTTTATTAATTGACATAAGATAGAACTATGGAGGGCTTTCAGACAGTGAAAAAATTAATAAATGCTTATTTCAGAATGGATTGAAACATTCAAAATATCCAAATAGTTCTAAAATAATGAAATGGTAATAAATTTGTATAGTAAGCCAAGATCATACTAGGTTGTTGGCTCATGAAGAAAACAAGGAAGCAGCACAATCTTAAAATTTGGGGTTCTAAATATTATTACAAAGAGAAGATAGTGGATGAAATGGTAATTTAAAGAGATAAATAGTAAGCATATAATATCAAGGTATTTAAAAATTATTCAACTTAAATAACTAAAATAAATTTTCTAGGATTTAAATACAGTTAAAATATTTATTGTTGAAATTGCACTTAACATAGCAAGTAAAATTTGTTTTCAGAAAAATCATTAAAAATCAAAGGAAATTATTCCTATTTTTTAAAAAAATTATCTGTTTTTTAAAGCCTCATTTTCATTTTTAAAAAGTGAGGGGAAGGATGCTGTCCAATCTTGTACCCACTCAGATTCATTTTATTCTTTTAAAATTCAAATGAACTCTCTTCCTTTCTCATCTCAAACTTCAGATCTCATGTTGAATTGCATTTTCTTTTACTCTTTTGAGAGTCTTTTTTTCTTTTGGTCCAGAGATGTGTGAAATAGGATTAATGCATTTGAGTTTTGGGTTTTTAACCTAAGTTCAGATTCTGCCCCTGCATTAAGTCCTAGATCAACAAGTATTCAGCTCTGCTTCTTCTGCTTTTTCTAAGAATGTAAAGAGAACTCTCATTTAACTATAGGAAACTCTATGGAAGATCCTATGGTTAAGCATAAACCTATTGACTTGGCCATTTTTTGGTTAGGCCCAGTGAGAGCCCCAGGCTGAGGAGTTCATGTGCTTATTGAGTTCAAGTACTTTACACTTTGATACTTTCATTAAGTACTTTACATTCTGATACTTTCATGAACTTAGTTCATTTCTAGCATAAAGTCTGCACTCCTAGATCTTGACTAGGATTTGTACAAAGCCTTGAGATGGTGTGAAAGGTGGAGGGGTGCTAAGTGTGATGACAAAGAGATTCAAAGAGAATATATTCAGGTGAAATCATAACATAAAGGAGACAACAGCATATAAAATTAAAGCTATTTTTAAAAACATCCATCTACATATTTAATGTCAAAAAAGTGCATGCCATATTATTAAGCAAATGTTCCAGAATATAAATAAAAATATCTTTGAAATTGCACTTGTATAAACAAATATTTTTTCAATACAAAAAAAGCAGTTACAGGAAATTATAAGGATATCACTCTGTAAAATTATTAGCTTTAACTACTGAGACAGAGAAAGACCTGAGGTTATTATACAAAGTCATAGTATGTAATGCAACCATCTCCAATCCCACACAAAGGGGCTAAATCTTTCTTTAAAACACAAAACCTCAAACTAAACTTTTGAGATTTCCTTGATTTTTATTTTTCTTTATTGATACCCTTGATATTTATTTTACCCAACTTATGCCTGTGTATGAATGAATGGGAGGACAAAATAGCAATGTTGATTCAAGCCCTAATGCTCCATCATGCTGATGACTTAACCTCAGATATTCCAGGTTGTTCCCATGTAGAACTTCAAGGTAGCATGGAATTAGAGGCATTTTCTCATATTTTTATGGAATAGAAGACCTGGTATTTTGGAAACTTTGGAGATCAGAGGAGGTGATGATAAGAACCACCTTATTTGCTTGTTATCCAGAATTAAAATCAAATAAAAGGAATAGACCAGACTGTGGAACTTGGTACACAAATGTCCATATTGACCACCAGCTTCCAAATTTCCTCCACAGCTACTTTTCTAGCACAGAAGCAGTTATTTAATCCCCTTTCCACTTTTGTTACTAAGAGTTATAAGCATTGATCCCTAATCCCTAAAAGTAGCGAAAGCAACATCGCTACTTTTTCCCAACATTGCTACTTTTTCAAATGGTATGTTGATACTGGAGAGCATTGGTTCTCAAACTTGTACTGTAGGCACACCTAGAGGACATACTATTTGCTTGTACTCCAAACTCAGAGTATGATTCACTAAGTCTGGGATATGGCTTCAGAATTTGTGTTTTGGTGATTTGCCCAGTGCAGCTGATACCACATTTTGAGCACCACTGTTGTACACAGTTGTTTTGGAAACATGATGCTATTCTAGGAAAAGATATATTGTCTGATCTTAAATAAATAATACTAAAATTAGAATATTTTCATTCTTACCTCACATTCCTAGCATTGGAAGTGAGAAGTTTTGTTTGTTTTTTGTATTTTGCATTTTGTTTTCAGCTTAAGCCAGTCAAATTATATAGATAACTCATTTAAACATTAGATAAGATGACTATACAGTGGAACCTAGTACTATGAACATTTATGAATCATTCTCAGTACTCATGAAATAGTTTAATCTGACAAATTCTTAGGTTTATAGTACTTGTTGTTCATGGTACTACCTTGTTGGGAATCTAACTATAAAACAAAATTGAAGTCTTTTAAAAATGACTTGCCTTGAAATATTTCATAGAGTAAGAGTGGTATGCCATATGGGCCATTGAAATCCTGGGCTCTAGGGAAATGGCCAACACTAGGGAAGGACAACTAATTATCACAGTGCTGCCTGATGGTAGAAATGTGGTGAATCTAATTGCTGAGCTTCTTCAGGGCCATGAATGCCCTGAATGGTTTAAAACACAAGGAATCCACACAGGCAATTAGATGTCTTCTAGTCTCTAGAGACATCTAAAACTCAAAGCTAATTCTTCCAGGTGTGCTGAATCAAAGTCAATGCACAGTCCCATCATGGTTAAAACATCTATAGCTGAGAAACAACAGGATCCTTCACACAGTGATGATAGTCATTAGGAATCTTTGGGTCCCATGTATCAGATCCTGAAACTAAAATAAATTGGTAGGCCTTTTAAATAAAATTTAAACTAGACTTAAAATTCAAGTAGATGTACAGAAAATTTAAATCACACACACGCACCCACACACACAGCTCAAGATTTTTTGTGAACTGCTGTCAAATCTTGTGTTTATTTTATGCTTATTCTCTTAAGAAATTCACTGTAGAACAGTGCACTAAAAACCATACAGTATTTTCTATAGTGTTTTCCCCAACTAAATTAGATATAAATTAGATAGGTTAGAGATCTACAGAAGGCAAAGTTGCTAAAAGGTCTTTGTGCTTATTGTGAAAGTGTAGTATTAGACATAGTAAAGCTCATTAGTTCTTAGTCAAAGTGGCACAGACTTGGGGACATTCAAACTTTTATATGGTCTAGGCAAAATGATGGTCTATCCAGACTCACCTTTCAGCTAACACACTTAGCATGGAGACACAGATGGATGGGAAAGATGACCCTGACCCACATAAGACCCACATTCCTGTGCAAGGATAGAAGCATGATAATCAGGAAATGATGGTTGTTAGTTACAGAAAATGCATTATTGTGAAAACCAGGGGGAAAGTGCTTATGAGAGGAAGTGATTGGATTATGGGGAATGAGAGAATAAGGATAGATCATTCTTACTGAGTAAATTGCTGTGATTTATAAGAGAGAGGGTATAGTGATATCTTTTCCCATTACTGACTAGATTCATTTCACAAACAATCCTAAATCAGAGTGTGACAGTTTATGGGGAGACAAACAAAGTCTCCTAAAGATGCTTGTAAGTTACTATGCTTTTAAACTGGCATGTTTTCAACTCCCCATTTCTTTTACCATCATTAGCTTCCTTTACTTTGGTAGTTGACATTCATAATTGTAATTTTGTATTTCCCTTTTATGTGACTCTAGTAATAGATTACTATATACTGTGGTAAAATGGAAATATAATCCTGGGCATATTTTATTTTGCAGTTTGGGGATTTTGATAAATTCCATGAGAAAGTTACCTAAAAGGGTTGAAATATATCCGTGCTTATAAGTACATCATTCTATTTGAATAATATTAAAATAATTAGATGGTAATTTATAATAAATGAGGACTTTTTAAAAAAATCTTTCTTTTAAATTACCTCTGAATTAATCAAATAATTATTATCATCACTTCCAATAGAGGAAATATTTTGTTTTGTATTATATAACATATTTACATATATTTTCTTATGTATATTTAATTTTTAAGTTTGATGTAGGAGTTCCAATACTTCAAAAATACAGATTAATAAAATACAGGGAACAGTTGTGTAGCAAAACAGAAAATTTTATTAAAAGTTTACTGAAAATACAAATGTGGTTTAGAATAATTATTTCTTTAAAAAAGGAAGGAAAGAAAAAAAACTCTGGGAAAAGTTCAAGAAATGACATTAGGGCTCAACTCAGTAAGGAGCTAAATACCTTGCTTTTCTGAAATGACTGATTCATGTATGGAACATAAAATATTTATTAGCATGGGTGGTTAGATGTGTCAGGAATGATCTTTGAATGTCACTTTTTTCTCAGCTCTGCTTGGGGTGCAGACACTCCCTGATGAGAGCTTTGATTGCTGGTATCAAAGGAATGATGGCAGGGTTGACATTTTACTGTGAAAGACAAAAAATTGAAGCAAGATTTTCTGAGCTGGGATACAGACATATTTGAAAGTCAGTATTTGTCTTGGGAAATGGCTTCGGACCTGTCCTCAGTAAAGACTAAAAAGATCTACGCTACGGAGCAAAGATGTGGACAAATTCCCCTGACAGTATTTCCAAACATAAGCTACCATCAATATTGTCAGAAAAATTTTATTAACTTTCTTGGTCAAAAAAAATTCTCAGCAAGTTATTCATGATATCCTCTGGGCATAGTAAGGTGATCGTTTGATTGCCTGTTAGAATGAATTGGTTTGAAGTGTAGCGCCAGCAGTGCTGTTTGTGTATTGTATAGAGATATATGAATCAACTTGATTCTGGAAATTATTGTTCTTTTTTTTTAATGTTAAATTAATTAATGTTAGCCCATCTCTCTGGTATGGATTAAAATATCAAAAGCCACAACCTATCATGACCTCTTCTAGTTCATGATAATGATCTTTGGCATTTGTATTTTTCCTCATAATATTTTTTCTTTTTTTGATGGGTATTGGGGATTGAACTCAGGGGCACTAGACCACTGAGCCACATCCCCAGCCCTATTTTGTATTTTATTTAGAGACAAGGTCTCATTGAATTGCTAGCACCTTGCTTTTGCTGAAACTGGTTTTGAACTTGCGATCTTCCTGCCTCAGCTTCCTGAGCTGCTGGAATTACAGGCATGTGCCACCATGCCTGGCATAATATTTATTTTTTACAAAAACTTTAGCAGAAGCCTTAAAGGCTCTATACAATCTGTCCCTCATTTCCTGTCTCTCTCATTTATTACTATAGTTACATTTGTGTACTCGTTACTAAAATATGTCAATGCTATTGTTAAAATATATTTTATAATATTATCTTTCTGGGAAATATATTGTAAATATTAACCATTCACTTATGAAGTTGGTCACTACTATTAACCTGTATCTTAGCCTAATTTGTCTTGCTACAACAAAATATCGGAGGCTGGGTAATTTACAAGGAATATAAAGTTATATACTCATAGCTCTGAAGGCTGGAAAGTCCAAGATCAAGATGCCAATAGTTCTGATTGTCTGATGAGGGTTCCTCACATGGTGAGAAGCTGAAGGACAAGCTACCTGCATGCTTTGTGAAGTCTCTTTAATAATGGCCTTAGTCCCATTCATGAGGGGAGGAGCCTACATGTCCTCTTCACCTCTTAAAAGCTCCACCTCTCAATACCATCACAAAAGCCATTAGGTTCCAACACCCAAACTTTGGAGGGGATACCTCAAAACATACTAACATCTTAAATACCTATGTGATATTAAAGTAAAACCTGACTCTCTACAAAGCATGTGGTTCACTTGAAACCAGATGTACCTGCCATATTGAGACTAAACCAATTTTTAAGAAATTACCTGAAATTTTTATAAAAAGAACTCTTTTCCATCCTAGTCCTGTCTTCCTGGTTCTAGACTCAGCCTTTCCAATTGCCAGGTAAGGATATAAGTCCTTTTGAGTTTCTCAGAATCAGTAAATACAAATCCAAATTTATCATCTCCCACATTCTTACTCCACCAAAAGCAACATGTTCCTGAATGTGCTGTTGTGAACTATATCAGCATTATTCCAGCATTAATACATGACTTGACTTTTACTACTTCCTCTGTCTTACTTTGTACCCACATCTAATCTATCCCTGAGTTCTTCTATGTTAACTTGTCTAAGTGGCTGTGGGTTTCATTTCTTCTCAACTACATCTACTGTAACTATTCTACTTTAGGGTCTCTTGTCTCAACTGGCTTTTTGGAAATAGCCTACCTAGAGACAAGGTGTTGAGACAATGTTCATTTTTTTCTTTTCTCACAGCTGCTGAGTTTTCTTAAGTCATTAGAAAAATACTTACTTTCTCAAGAACGTTAGTGCCATCCTGTGATAAACAATGAAGTCCAACCACTGCTCTCTCTTTTTGATATCTCTATTCCCTGAATTTAAGAATTCTAATTTTTTTTTTGTACTATGGATTTCTTTGGCAGTCTGGTAAAGTTTATGGATTGCTTCTCAGAGTATTTTTGAATGTGTAAAATAATTCTACAGTAATACAATTCTGTCTGTAGACACTGCTGTTTATGTCTTTGTGGCTTTGCTGCGATTCCTTAGTATAGAAATGTTTCCTAAGCCTGCCCTTCTGATTATGGAAATCTTCCTCATCTTCCAAAGCCTACAATTCCCAGCTTCTCTATGCAGTTTTACCTTGCCTTCCAGCTCTGTCTGTACTGAGGGACTTGCCCTTTGCCCTCTCATAAAAAATTATTTATATTTCCAGCTAGTCCTTATCATAACTATGCCCTTTATTATATTTTTGGAGGGTAATATTGCCAACACTGAACTAGCTACTTTCACATATTTTGTCTTCACAATTCTCTTTTAAACACTATGAAATATGCATTTGATGAGGACACTGAGTTCTGGACATTTTGTTGTTATGTCAAGATCGTATAGCTTGTTGCTCTTCCTAGATTATAAATTATTTGAGGAAAGGGATATTTTATCTTTCCTTTATATCCTATCAGATTCTGCTTAATAGAGTTTGTTCAGTAATGTTTTCTCGTATGGATTTAAAAGCAGGAAGTGGGAAATGCTTGCCTCCCAATATTCGACATCATTAGAATTGACTAGGGTCCCTGCGAGGACAGAGATAGGCACAACAGTGTTCCGAGGTTAATGTCCATGTCAGATTAACTGTGACTAAGTCTTTCTGAACGTACTCTTAGCCCTTCTGATTTCTAGTGTTGTCACAATTTGAAAATTAGCACATAAGGGTTTTCAACAGTATTAATTCTTAAAATATTATCCCTTGTCTTACACTAAAAAAAAAACAAATTAGAAAATTAGGACAAATTCAAGGATTAGTTTGGAATCATGGTGAATTTGGGATCTATTTGAAGGTTACTATTTTAATAATAGCTTAGAACAATTGGATAACCTTTTTCCTATTCTATCCCCTCAGTTGAAATGGTAAAACAAACCCAATTTACTCTTTTACACTTGTGAGACAATATATTTCAACCATAATTCTCTTATACTAGTTTCTATTTTCAACTGTGTTCCTTTGCCTCTCTTTGGGTGGTCAAATATATTTCTGCAAGGGTTTTCTTAAAACAGCATTGCTAGATTATCTATTTCTAAATAAACATTTTTATTTAAAAGTGTTTATTTCAGAAATGGTACACTTTCAAAAGTATGATTTCAAGTTTGAATCATATATTTGTGATTTTAATTAATCAATTTCTTGTGGAAGTTTTAATTATAAAAACTTAGTTCATTTAATTTGCTAATACCTTTAGTATCTGTGAACTATAAATTAATATAAAATGAATTCATTATTACTATCCATTTTTCATGGTCTTTTCCATTGTTGTACTGTAGCAAGTGCTAACTAATGTGGCAAAATAATTGATTTTCTATTGTCATAGCTCCAGATGGTCCTCCTGAAAATGTGCATGTAGTAGCAACATCACCTTTCAGTATCAACATCAGCTGGGGTGAACCTGCTATCATCACTGGACCAACATTCTACCTGATTGACGTCAAATCAGTAAGACACATCTTACCTTGTCTCTTAAGGGCAGTATGGAACATGGTTAAGGATGCAGGTTTTGGAAACATTACTTGGGTTGGAGTCCCAGATCTGTTAGACCTTAGGCAAGTTACTTAACCTTTCTGTGTTTCAGTGTCTGTATATGTAAAATAAAAAAATAATAGTAGTCTATAGAGAGTCTGTGGGGACTAAATCAGTTAATAATGTATAAAGAACTTAGAACATTTCTTGACACATAGTAATTGCTCACTAAGTATCAAGTTTTAGTAAAAATAATTATTATTATATTAATATTCAGGGCATAGATGATATATATAAGCCAGGGTTTTAATTGACGATAATGCATTGGTTTAAAATACAGTGGAAGTAGGTTTATAATACAGAATGAAAAAGGAGAAGGCATTAGGGGAAATATCTCCCAGATAAGATAAAATCAGAACTAAATCTTGAAAAATAATAAAAGCAGTACCTGAAAAGAAAAAGGGAGCAAAGTAATTCTCATTTAAGAAAAAGTGAGTAGTGCAGCTATCCCAGGTGACAGAATTCAGAAGGTGTTTAAGAAGCTAGATTGGGAGGATAACTACATAAAATGTTACCGAGTTTGGGTTTTATTTTAAGAGTGGTGCAGTGAGCTGGGCTTGGTGATGCACGCCTATAATCCCAGCAGCTTGGGAGGCTGAGGCAGGAGGATCACGAATTCAAAGCCAGCGTCAGCAAAAGCAAGATGGCTAAGTGACTCAGTGGGACCTTGTTTCTAAATAAAATAGGGCTGGGGATGTGGCTCAGTGGTCGAGTGCCCATGAGTTCAATCCCCAGTATCCTCCCTCCAAAAAAAAGAGTGGGGTGGAAGTTTTTGAGGAATTAAAGCAGTGAAGGGATGTAGATTTCTGTTTTGCAGGATGAGTAGGTTTGTAGTGGATAGTTTGAGAACAGTGTTAGGGTACAAATTTAGACAGACAGGAAATTCTAAGAGGAAGTAGGCAAGAAAAGATAGGAACAAAGGAAATGTAACAATGGAAAAGAACAAAAAACAATTTAAATTTATAAAATTTGGTGAAAAAAATCAGTCAACTCATTGAGTGAGAGGACAAATCAAAAATGATTATAGGATATATGACTTGCAAAATTATAAGAAGGAACAGATCTGTAAAGGAAAAAATGAGTTCAGTAGGAAACACTCTGAAATTGAGGTGTCTCAGAGCCCTCCCATAAACATACCCATTGGCAGCACTACATGTGGCTCTGGGACACAGGACAGAAATTCTGAATTAGCAGATTTGAAAGTGTTGGTATTTAGAAGATAATATTATAGGAGAAGATGATATTAGCTATGGAACATGTCAACTAAGAGTAGTACCTGAGGATAGCATTCTGAGGAGTAGAAGTATTTCCTTCCTTCATTCAACATTATTTTTAAATGCAAATAATGCCACCACCATGCCAGGTGCTGGCTATGTCGAAGTGAACAAATCTGATACGGTCACTGTCCTTTTAGAGTTTATCTGAAGCTCATTTCTGAAAGATGTAACCATCAACATTTAAAAATCACTGGCTCCCAGACCAAGGAAAAAACACTTATCAGTGCATTTAGGATTTATGCTTGAGCCTGGCTCCTGAAAAATGTGAGCCACAAGAGCATAAAATCCTTCCTTTCAAAGACTTTCAAACGAAATTTGTGTTCAAATTGACCCTAAAGATATGTGGGCATAGATATCATCCTGGATGATTGTATTGGAAATGAGGTCTTTGTGGTCTTTTATTCATTGTTCCCTTTACTCTTTCATTTAACAAATAGTTATTGAATGGCTTTTATTCACTAGGACAAGGATGAAAAAATAAAATTTTGCTTTCAAGGAGCTCAAACTCTAATGGAAATGTAGGAATTTAAATGGCTAATTAGAGAATCTGAGGTATGAAGGTTTGGGGGAAGATGAGTTAACAAAATAAAGTTTCTGTTATGGAGGACAATGGGATATAAAGACTTCGAAGAGCACGTTAAATTTACTCTGAGACTTGATGATTGAAGAAGGTTGCATCAGATGGGAAAGGGTGGAGGTGAGGTAGGACAAGAAGAAAAAAATAGGAGATTGGCAGGAAAAGAAAATCCAGGGTCTAGTTGCTGACATTGTATTGTTATAGCTCAAAAACGATGAGAGCGATTTCCTAATAATAATACATGATCAAACGGGGTATGAGCAAACAAGCTTGGAATTGATAGAAGGAAAACAAGGGGTCAAATGGTTTGAGGTTTCAGTCCTGGGTATGTGGGAAGGTAATTGTTAGCAACCAAAGTAGAGTAGGTTTAATAAAAATATAATGGACTTTTGTACAGATTGAGTTTGAGGACCCAGAATTCTTTTCAGATTTTATTGAATATTTTAAATATAGGATAGAGCACATGCATGTCATGCCGTATTTTCACTATTTGATATTTGTTATCTATTGTTTCAATGGAGAGCATTGGAATCATTTAATTTATAAATAGTGTAATTTATAAGATCAAGCACATTGACTTATTGCAGTGAAGAGAGTTCTGGACTCTTAAAAGATTCAGTCTCATCTCCGCTACTGGGTAGCTATGGAATCTTGAGGAAATCATCTCAAGTCTACAAATGCAGAATTTAAATAGTTGTAGTAATCAGGCAAGCAACATCAAACCAGCAAAATTAAGCCAAATGAGTGGGGCTGTGATGAATGGGAAATCCCGGCCCCATTACAGGGGTCAACTGTTACTTACTTATCTCTAGTTTATTTATCTTTTATTTATTTGTTTGTTTGTTTGGGGTACAGAGGATTTAATCCAGAGACACTTAACCACTGAGCTGCATCCCCAGACCATTATTTTATATTTTATTTAGAGACAAGTCTCAGTTGCTTAGGGCCTCACTTAGTTGTTAAGGCTGGCTTTGTGCTTGTGATCCTCTAGCCTCAGCCTCTCGAGCTACTGGAATTACAGATGTGTGCCACCACACCCAGCAAGATAATTTTTACTTATTATGAATATAAATGTAGTCTTAAATAAAATTCAAAAGGCCATATTTTATATGATATTTAAATAATGGCAACTAATTAAATATATACTTTTCACCAGAGGGTCCACATGTCTGATCAATAGACTTTCTATGGTGATAAGTTTTTCTGCCACTTTATAGAAGTGGGACATTGGCTTCCATTGCTCTGTCTTGATCTGGGAATGGTCTTTTCAACTGTTTGCAGTACTGGTATTACTCATTAGCCTTTAGCTGTGCTTTCCTGGTAACATCTTCAAGTTTAAAAGGTCTTAGAAAAGAGCAATTATAGAACACATTGAACAACAACAAAATCTTTAAAATTACAAGTGAGGAACAAGTCAAAAATGAACTTAATGGTGCTAATCATATATCAAACCAGGTTTAAGTATTTAATTCAAGTACTTCAGAGTAGAACATTGAAAAGAGTTTTGAATTTTCTCATGGTTCTCAGGAAAAGCTCTTGTATGTAGTTTAAGAAATTTTGGCCATTTATAATGTCTAGAGTCACTGGGCTAGAACTTCCATTGCAGACAGACCACATTTGAGCAAGTCACACAGTTATATTTAATAGACCTAAAGGTACTCATTTGTGCACATTAAATAATTATGACATTTGCATTTGAGTTTTTATCCAGTGCCATGCATTTTGCTGGATCAAGTTTTTCAAACTGTAGTTATGACCAGAATACAATAAATGGAGTTAAATTAAAAGGGTGGAAAATATCAGTGTCCATTTCAGAAAGAAGTTATATTCCAAAAATTGTGTTTCAGGTTATAAAGTGCACAAGCACCTCCTGACACACACATATATAATTTATATATGTATACCTCTGAATCTTCCTTTTGTGGGTGATAGTAAGTTTTTAAAATCAAAATCTCTTTACCAAATACTTCAGATCTCTTCTTTCTAGATCTCAACATAATGCTATAAGTCTGTGTTACCATCCCAATTTCACATTCACAGAAGGTGAGACACATAGAGCCCAAGTGGTTTGTCAAGTGGCCAGTTAGAATTTGAACCCTTGATGACAGAGTACAAAAACCTATATACTTTTTTTCTATAAACTATTAGATAGAAAGTAATTTCATTGACTGAAGAAAGTGATTTTTTCACTTGTGCATTTGATGGATTCATTGACCATGGCTGCTTGATTGTTTTGTTACTTTCAATTACTGAAATATTTTACTAATTAATGAACTGTCAGAATTTTAGATTTTCCAGGGCCATCTGATTGTTAAATAAATAAATATATAAATAAATAAGTTAATAAATAAATGTCAGATGAATATACATGTAGCTTTATATAATCTTTTGGTGAAACATAATATTCTAGTATTGCTTTTTAATTTTTAACTGTTTTTCCCCATAGGTAGATCATGATGAATTCAATATTTCCTTTGTCAAGTCAAATGAAGAAAATAAAACCATAGAAATTAAAGACTTAAAGATATTTACCAGATATTCTGTGGTGATCACTGTATTTACTGGAAATGTAAGTGCTGCATATGTAGAAGGGAAGTCAAGCCCAGAAGTCATCGTGACTACTTTAGAATCAGGTAGGAGTGCTCTTCATCATTGTCCAACTGAGCTGTCTGTCTTACAGTTTTTCGCTCTACATTAAACATGATGTTAAATTATAAGAAGTTTTTGAAGCATATAAATAAAAATAATAATAATAATTCAATGATACTGTGATCACCAAAAGTAAAGCTATGTATATTTTTGAGGCAAAGTAAAAAATCTAGAATATTCAATCCTTATAAATAATGGAACAAATTAAAGGTACCAAATTGTACTTTTCTATGCTTATATCTGCTAAGTGTTTCAGAAATTGAGTTACTTTGCCTGAGAGATGATTTTTCTAAGTGTCTATAGCCAATAATTTTGTATCTAAAATTACATTTTAATTACTTCCATCCTATGATATGAATGAAAATTAATGTAATGATTGAGACTTTGATATTAGCATCCAGATCACATTTATCATCAAGTGATATGTTTGATTATGTAACTATTGGATAAATGTCAGAATTTATACAGATTTTCTCAAGGTCCTATGAACAGGGTCTGAATGAATAAGATTGTAATCAATAGGAATTTAATGTGGAAAGTCAACCTCCCAGACCTTGCTTGCCCCATCCTCCTTCAGAATCCTGATGTTCTTTGCTGCCAGACATGTCATTGGAAAGAGCAGATGAAAGGATGTGTTGTTATAGTTTATTTGTTGCTATCTGTAAGGTGAGTATAGGAGGTGAAAATATTTTTTAGAAAGTCTTTTTCATCATGCTCTCTATTCATTTTGCCTATAAAGTTGTGGTTCTAAACTTCAAGGTAAATTTCATCTTCAGCACCCTAAAATAACATTTGTTCCTATTTCCCTGCCAAAAATCACAGGTATCTAGTTTTTATTATGATTTTTGCATTTCTCCTTCATCCTCCTCTCTGTGAGGAAAGAACTAATTAATGTATTCACATTTATACCACAAAGCACTTATTCTCAAATCTTAAAGTTTTATCTTTCTCAAGGATATAATGATCTAACTTTTTTTTACTACATCTCTAAGAAAATAATCTTATTTTTATTGGTTCTTTAAAGTTTTACATAACATTAGGATTTATTTTGATATAATTAGAAAAGCATGTTCTAATTCAGTCCCCAGTACTTTCCCTTTGCCTCCTTCCCTCCCTTCCCCTGTTCCTGCCCTCTGCTCTACTGATCTTTCTGCTATTTACTTACAGTTTGTTTTTTAAATTAGTATCTTGTGGACATACAAGTTTCACTGTAGAATATTCATATATGTACATAGGAAAAATAAGTCAGATTCATGCCACTGTCTTTCCTTATCCCATCCCTCCTCCCTCCCCTTCATTCTCCTTTGTCTACTCCACTGATCTATGTTTTTAATCTTCACCCCTCATTTTGGATTAGCTTCCATATATCAAAAGAAACAAAGAATAGAATTTTAGATGAAAAGCTAGAATATTTAAGGGATAGGAATTTCTTTTCAGCATTGAGAGAGTTCCTTTTCTTATCCAGCTTTAAACTTGATCCTAAATTCAGAGTAATACTTCTTATAAATTGAAAATATATTTCTGACATATAAAATGTATAAAAGCAAATACAAAATAGCTCTCTTGAATAAACCTTTTATTTTAGATAGACATTATTTTCCATTTAAAATAAGATAATCCACAAAATAATATGTTTATTTGCTTCTCTTTTTTTCATAAGGAGATTGAAAAGAACACATTTAAAATTTTTCAATTGTAAATATTTCATTTTAGCACCCAAGGATCCACCTAACAACATGACATTTCAGAAGATACCGGATGAAGTTACAAAATTTCAGTTAACATTCCTTCCTCCTTCTCAACCTAATGGAAATATCCAAGTATACCAAGCACTGGTTTACCGAGAAGACGATCCCACAGCCATTCAGATTCACAATCTCAGTATTATCCAGAAAACAGACACATCTGTCATTGCAATGTTAGAAGGGCTAAAAGGTGGACATACGTATAATATCAGTGTAAGCATCAATAACTTTTACTTGTTTACCTAAATGCAAGCTCAGCATTCAAAAACACTATTTTTGAAAATATTACATTTCCCACATCTTTTTTTGAAAAATATAGATTTAGAGGAATGAAATTGTTTATTTCCTATTATAATACAGCATGTGCCATTAAAATATGTAGGTAAATGAGAAATTTGCACAATAATAGTAAACATCCAGAAATAAAGGAGAAATAAAATGCATATTAAAGGTAGAAAAGTAGTAAAATACAAATAAAAAATTCTGTCTCCAAAGAAAACCATTTATGTGTGATTATAAATGAAAATGTAAAAGCAAATTTTAAAGACAGTGCACAGAAATAACTGTTTATGTGTAGCATAAATGTACATGTGAGTTCATACATATGCACACAGGCATGTACATACACACTTTGTTTCATCCTTTATCTATTTTTGTATCATGCCTGAGAATTTCAAATAGAATTATTTGGTTAAGCAAAAAAAAAAATCTTTTAAGCAACATAGAATTCACCCTAAATCTACAAGTACTGAAACTAATGTTCCTACCAGTTCTTTGTAAGTTTGATTAGAAGAACATTGTTAATAATTTATGTGTATATATAATGAATAGTCATCCTTATATTTATTCATTCCCTTGCTTTAATTGTATATCTTTATACAATCTGTCCTGTTGAGATTGTTGTTGCACATGCCATTAAGTGTACAACCATTGTGAAAGATCCACTAGAGGAAGGATGGTGATTAAGAGAACACAGTGACCTGGATTCAAATCTGTATTCTGTGTCTTGGCAGCTTCATCAAATCTAAGCTTCAGTTTCCTTATGGAAAAATGGGTAATAGGAATAGTGAATAACTTCCTAGGATTTTTGTCCAGATTAAATATTTATAGTTGTTGTTGGTAATTATTATATCTGTTTTGGCTGTTGTGAATAAGAAAGAAAATAGGAATTAAAGTTTACTTAATTACTTTAATAGGAATTAAAGTTAAGTAATTTATGATTTAAAGAAAAAATTTAAAATCTTGTAACTTATGTAATTTATGATTTAAAGAAAAAATTTAAAATCTTGTAACTGCAAACATTGTGTTTGCACTATTTGCAAAGTGCAATATAAAACATTCTTAACACCTTGACTTTTTGTTAGAAATGTGTACGGTAGTACCTGTACTGACTTACTGAAGCAAAAATCTAAATATTTGCATTTAACAAGGTTTACAGATGACTTCTTTGCACACTGCTATTTAAGAAACACTGCCCAACTCTTTCACTTATTATCTCACTTATATAGTATATTGTACTATAAAGAAATAAAAACAATGAACTATGTCATAATATCACTTTTCATTTTAAATACTTTCTTTTTTAAATTTACAGACACCAATTAATATTTCTTTATTTGTTTTAAGTCCACATCTTATGGACTTTTTTTATTTACCATATCTATCATATCATATATACATTAATATAATTTTCATCCAATGAAAGCATTTTCAAAATATTGATAGGATGAAAGGATGGGCCACTAATATATAAAATTAATTAATTTCAATAGACACATTATATACTGAATTGTATTTACCAAGTACAATGAAGCTGGCCAAAAACAGTTTTTATAAAAAATTTTATAGCAAGATTAAAGTAAATGGAGGAAGATTCCAGTTCCACAGTTCCCTAAGTACAGAGTTAATTGAAAGCCACCACATTTGTGTAAATCACCCTCTGAATATACAAACAGAAATGCTTTATGTGTATATGCTGCATTACACAGGTTATAGCATCAGATACTTCAGGGCAGGGGTGAAGAAGGGCATAAAGGCCAACTTTCCAGAGGGATGATTTAATACAGGAAAACGGGAGGCTGAAGGAATAGGATTTCGTCTCAGAAGAAGGGAAAAAGGGAGGATCTTGAATGTGGACTTAAAGGAGGCCAGAGTTACCTAGCTACTGAGAGCAGGAACAGATGTTAAAAGTAGATGGAAAGAGTAGATGGAGCGGCTTTTCCACTGTTCCTCCTGTTAGTTCAAATGGAAGCCACAGTCCTTCCTGATCACTGTGAATGGGCTGTTAAGATCACTGCCTTTGTTCTCAGGGCTTAATACCAGCATATCAATTTTTAAGAAATACTTCCTTATTCATGTTCTTCTTACTTATATTCATTTGAGTGGGTATAAGAAATATTATAGGCTACATTCAATTGTTTTTAAAAGAGGAATCATTTTAAAGTTCTATATCACTCTCTTCTGTTATATCTACATATAAGAAAGAATTTGATAATAGTAACAAAATGTTTCTTTGTTTTAGGTTTATGCAATCAATAGTGCTGGTGCAGGGCCTAAAGTTCAGATGAAGATAACCATGGATATCAAAGGTACTACCTGAGCTGCCTTCATATAAAATGCTCTTTTCTTTATCAAAGAGTGATTATAAATTGAATTCCACACTAGAATTAAGGACAAGGCAAGCCTTTAAAGGATACATATGTATATAATAAGCATATATTAAGTAAGGATTATTAATAAACATTATTACTTAATATTATATTAATAATCCTTACTTAATACATGCTAATTTAAAGGCAGAATTAAAATGTCTGAATAATGATATTAATTACCATGTTAAAAAGAATACACACCTTTTATCTATTTCTTTTACTATAAATTTAAAATTTTCAAAGACAAATTATATAGCCTGAATTTTCTTTTTATTAAGAAGTTGTTCAAATTTTCTATGCTTAGACTTTGACTAGTTATATTTAGATTTCTTGACTGGTTTATCATAAAGTTTTTTCCGTTAAAAAATTTTATTGCATACCAATCAATTTTATAATGTTGACTATAAAGTAGATCTGTTGATTCATTATCCTAGAAGCTATTTTTTATAGAAAATATAACTGAAGTTTGCCTTCCCCAAATGAACCACAAAACCCAACAAAGTTTGTTAAGAGGAATTTAGGGCTACTCAGCCAGTCAAAGACTGAGATCAAGCAATCAATTATGCCATCTCTCTAAAAATTTGCAATAAAAATTATAGAGAAATTAAAAACAATAATGATAGAATTCAAGTGTTTGGACCTTGAGGAGAATTCCACTCAAGACTTCTCTTTCTAAAGCAAAAAGTAACTTTTCTCAGTCTTTGGCAGGAACGGTGATTAAAAGCACCAGCATTTGGTTGGGTTTAGGGTTAAGCTCCTAAGAATGAATCGTGAATTGACCACTTGGTATCTATTTGACTTTGGAAAGTTTCTTAACCTCTTTAAGCCTGTGAAATGGAGTATACGAGTTCCTACCTCACAGATAGTTGTGAGGATTAAAAGAGATTATTTTTGAAAAACCCTTAAAAGAGTACCTAGAGACTCGTACTATTTATAATAAGAAATATTCACTGTCAGAGGAATCTTTAAATTTTGTCTTTTCATCAATGAATAATATAGCTAATATTTATAAGTATTAATTGATTTTAATTGATAAATTCTGTGCTTTGGAATGCATAAATATGTATGTAAGACTATGTATAAATATATAGTCTTAAAAAACATTAGTTATTTCACAAAATGACTTGACAAAGAAGAGAATGGGTCATGCCATCTTAATTTCTCTCTGTTATTCAGTGTCAGACAGATGTGTAAGCATACAGATAGCAGTAGACTCATTATTTTTAGGTTTTAACAAAACTTCCCATGACAGGATGATTCTGATTTTCACTCCTTACCTAAGACAGGCAGACTTACTACTAGTGTATAGAATTTATAATAGCACTGTAGAAGTGTTAGTCCTAAAGAAATAATTTTCTCTAGTAATATGCATGATTTTATTGGTGACATGGAATAATGAATTAGTAGTCTCATAAAATTAGTATTAATGCCTCAAACTGAACTTCTCTAACTGAAATTTTGCTTGGAGTCTCTCCAGCAGTCAGCTGAGGGTTTAAAGTTCCCTGAAATCTAAGCATCTTCTTTACTAAATCCCTCCTTCCTTTCCTCTTTTTACAGTTGTCATACCCATGATCTGTGATCTGAAGTCTTTTGCTACATACATACGTCTGCTCTCTGTTCCTTTATTCTTCTCACATATTTCCCCCAATATACCTCTTACACATCCAATCTCATTTTAACTCTTGTATGTCAGAATAGCATACTGATGCATCAGGTAAGGAGTTTGCAGGCTGAGGCTGTTACTCAGTGGTAGAGTGCTTGCCTAGTGTGCATGAAGATCTTGGTTTAATCCCAGATACTACAAAACAAACAAGAAATAGCATTTGAACTTGGCAGTCAAAAGAGTGAACTAGATAATCAAATTAAAACAAGAGATTTGATTCAAATCTTGATACTTAATCTTTGTTAGGTCTGTGACATAAGCCTATAAAATAGAAACAATATTACTTATTACTCATTTTATGCCAC
>CM053403.1:35108707-35119136 GCA_028644305.1 Xerus rutilus | reverse complement strand
CTGGAAAGATCTATTAAAGTTATAAATCCATGTATTATTTGCCAGAAATTCTACACTTGAAAACCTATTATATAGAAATAAAGGGATAAATCCAAAGCTAACTGTGCAAGGCTAATTATTATAGCAAATGTTCAAAAACTGGAGGAAAAGTGAATTCCTCTCACTAAATAGATGGTTGAATCAATATGATGCAGCTGCACCATGTACAGTAGTCATTAAGAAGGATGAGTTAGCATTGTACCTGGTGACTCCGAAAGACACAAGTCATGGTGAAATGGCTAAAGTGGGGTAATATGTGGGGTAATCATAATGCATGATATAACCTTATTAGGAAAAGCAAACAGTGAGAAAAACCCATTATGTGGACTATTTATGTTCCTATATGATTATATAAACATGAAGATAAATGTAGAAGGCTTTCAGTCAAACATTTGACATGGATTAACTGCAAGAAGGATGCTGCTATGACTAGAACAGAAATTAGTGAACCAGCTGAAGGAAGTAAAAGAAAAGAAAAACCTACTCTAAAATGTTAATATGATATAAATATTTTTATGCATTTATGAAATTTATATATGGGTGATAGCATAAATAAACTAAAATTTTTTAACATGTAAAGAGGAGTCAGATGCCTGAAAAATCACACCTGGCCTCATGATTTCAGGCAAGTCTCAAATACATAATTATACTACCAAGAGATGATAATTGCTAAATATCTGCTGTTTCCAAACACAACTCTGTTTCATTTGTTATTCATCTTTCCCATCACTTTATCTGTAAATTACCTGCATGAAATGAGAATTGAAAAAAAAATTTTCTGTTCAGAAACAAAAGAATCATTTATGGTGATGTTTATTTTTTTATTTAAAGCTCCAGCACGACCAAAAACCAAGCCAACCCCTATTTATGATGCTACAGGAAAACTGCTTGTAACTTCAACAACAATTACAATCAGAATGCCAATATGTTATTACAATGATGATCATGGGCCAATCAAAAATGTACAAGTGCTTGTGGCAGAAACAGGAGGTATCATCAGATGTCATTTTTTCTTGTCAAATTGTGCAGTGTGCATTCCTGAATGCTAAAGACATTTCAGTTCAAATTAGCAAATAAAATTGATTCCTGATTATCACACAAGTCAGGTTGAATAGATTATTGACATTATCACTCATTATAGCACCCATTTATTTATACATAATATATTTTACAAAATGAGTAAAAGGAATTGTTACAATGTGTGATTTAAGGCTGGGGATATAGGTCAGTTGGTAGAGTGTTTGCCTCGCATGCACAAGGCCCTGGGTTCAATCCCCAACACCACAAAAAGAAAGTGTGATTTACATAATCCACATGCTGGTAAGGATTGTTTTGATTTTGGCAAAGTGGAGAAGTGGAGTCATGAGAGCTTCTTTGGAAGTGTGTAGAAGAGGATGACCCTTGACTGAAGGACATTCTTTCTCTACCTGAGAAATCATTGTTCACAGTGATGCTTTAGATTTGTGTGTGATGGAGCAGGCAGGACAGGGATACTTGTCTATAAAGGCAGATCAGCTGTATCAGCCCTGGTTGTTCGTAGAGGGAGTGATGCTGCATCCACATCCCCCTAGTGTAATTATAAAATCACTCTTTATAAATGTGAAAATGCATCCATGTGTTACTTGTAATCATTATTCTCTTTTTTTTCTGAAAATAGCTCAGCATGATGGAAATGTAACAAAATGGTATGATGCATATTTTAATAAAGCAAGGCCATATTTTACAAATGAAGGCTTCCCTAACCCTCCATGTATAGAAGGAAAGACAAAGTTCAGTGGCAATGAAGAAATCTATGTCATAGGTGCTGATAACACATGTATGATTCCTGGCAATGAAGAGAAAATTTGCAATGGACCTCTGAAACCAAAAAAGCAGTATTTGTAAGTACAGCTTATGTCAACCATGTGTTGTCAGCAAGTTTGTAGGAATCTTTCATCCATCCATCTCCCCATCTTTCATCTTTCCATTAAGCACTAAACAAAAAGTGACATAAA
Organism: Xerus rutilus; assembly: GCA_028644305.1. Lineage (NCBI taxonomy): Eukaryota > Metazoa > Chordata > Mammalia > Rodentia > Sciuridae > Xerus > Xerus rutilus. Next base: position 35,117,103 of record CM053403.1, on the reverse strand, counting down.
AACAATATGAAAATATGGTATTGGAGAGCATAAATAGGTAGAGGAATTTAATTTGTTCTGTGGAGGACAATATGACTAATGTGGGTTTTTCACTCATTTGGTTGTGCATGCTTATGTACAGGTTTTCAGAAACACTATCATACTCTTACCTAACAATGGTTTCCCTTTATGTCAGAGCAATAACTCTCTGCTTTTATCTTACCAAACATCTAAGTGATAGAAATCTTTATTACTTTATTATTTTGGAATCTTGTAGTCATTAATAACTTAATATATTAAAATTGATGCTGAAATTTTGCCTTTATTTCTTTGTTAAATTGATTATTTTATTCTATTGAATCAGTTAGATCATTTATAAGACTATAATTTTAAAAAGCATCATCTTCACCTTGAATTTTAAAATATAATTTTTATTATGAATTTTTAAAAAAATGCAAGTTCAGTTTTGCTTCTAGTTAAAACACCACTAAGTCTTTTTTTTTTCTTCTTTTTTTAGTACTAGGGATTGAACCCAGAGCCTCATGTATGCTTTGCAAATGTTCTACCTCTGAACTACATCCCCAGAAACATATATTTTTTATTTTGAGACAAGATCTCACTAAGTTGCCCAGGCTGGCCTACAACTCGTGATCCTGCTGCTTCAACCTTTGTAGTAGCTGGGATTACAGTTGCACCACCACACCTGGCTAATAAATTCCTTATGAATGTCTTAGGCCAAGTTAGCTTTAGAAAAGTGAGAGAAATTAGGCAATTAAAAAGTAATGTTCTATTACTTAATATTAAATGGCAATTACTTTTGTTCAAATTGTAGGTTATTGCTTGAATTTTACCCATCAAACATGTGATAGCCTTCAAAATGATGAACCATAAAATTTCATATTTATTCTTACTTATTATTTTGTATATTTGTTTCCCAGACTATTCATATACCAAATACAATGATAAGAATTTGATAATGGGAGAGAATAGATCATTATTTCAATTTGTTAGTTTTATATGTTTTTAAAAAAAATATTTTTAATTGTAGATGGGCACAAGGCCTTTATTTTCTTTATTTTTTTTAATGTGGTGCTGAGGATCGAACCCAGTGCCTTCCACATTGCTAGGCAAGCTCTCTACCACTGAGCTACAGCCCCAACCCAGTTTTATATTTTTAAATGCTCTTGTGTCTTGTGTTTTTAAATGAGGCAAATTTTATTGTCTCTGAGATCATAGAATCACCCTGTAATTTTTAGGCTTCATTCTCTTCTATACCTTTTTATATTTCAAATATTGTAAAAGCATAAAAATGGATAAATACAACTGTGCACACACAGAAATAAGAAACATTGTTCTTGTTTACATATGAAAAAGTCAATTTCTGAATTATTGTTATAATTAACATTATCCTGTAACCAGATTCACTAGTATTTCCAAAGGTGGTTGTGGTATGTCAGATACTATGTCTTGTATGTATTAAGTGTTCTAGTGGAACACACTTTGATAGATATTAAATCATTCCATTCAAGCAGATCTATGAGGAAGGTGATTTGCTTAAACTTATGACTTTTCATGAGTTTGACCAAATTTTTAGTCACAAATTCATCAGACCGAAGTGCAGGATAATTATTCGTCTCATATAGATTCAGTATAACTTTGTCCTGAAATTGATTAAATTCCAAGATTACATGTTGCAAATTCATTTTCTCTTGAATAAAATATTAAGTATTCATAATTGTTTGTTAAATTATTCATTCATGTGATGTGCAATTGTGTGTTTTAATTTTTTTTTTACTTCGTAGATTTAAATTTAGAGCCACAAATGTCATGGGACAATTTACTGACTCTGATTACTCTGACCCTGTTAAGACTTTAGGTAAGACAAATTTTGTAGTTTAATTTATAATTTCAGCATGTTTATTATAGTTGAAACATTTGTTAAATATTTAGTAAACCTATTAATCCATGGTTCGATATTCTTAAGTGCAAACTTATTTCAAGGTTAATTGCACTGACTATGGAAAAATAGTATTTCTATTGTTCTTTGAAAAAATAGATGTTTCATCCATTTAAATCTGGGTTAGATTTTGTAGGGTATTTGTTCTATGGTGACATCTGCTTACATTACCTAAATAAATAGTTATTTGGCTTCTTAAATATATAATCTTGTGTCAAACATTGTTATCTAATAAAAGGGTAATACGCTTATAGTAATTTTGCTTGAAAAATTCTAAAAACTTGAAGCTTATAAGTCCCTTAATATAGTTATTTTCTTTCATTCAACTCTTTCATGAGTTTCTTCAATTACACTTATCTACATAAGACCTAAACAAAACACACACATACTTTAGTCAAGTGCACGTGTATATCATCATCCTCATTATCATCAACATTACCATCCCATAATCATTTCTAACATTAAGTATTCTATACCCGACACACTTCTAGGCGCTTTTCATGTATTAACTGATGAACTCTTCTCAACTAATCTTTAAGTTGGGTGAGTGTTTCTCAAAGAGCATGATTTATGCCATAGAGAATCTGTGACAGTGTCTGGAACCATCTGTGGTTGCTAAAACAGCACTATTGGTGGCGGGCAGATCTAGTGGGCAGAGGTCAGGAATGCTGCTGAATTTCTACAATGTACAGAATAGCCCATAGCATCAATTGTGCTGGAAATGGACAACCTAGGTATTAATGTTTGCTCCATTTTACAGATGAGGAAACCAGCATTAGATTATTTATGTAATTAATTGTCTGGACCAGGATTCCAGCATTCCAGCACAGGATTCCATAACCACAATTCTTCAGATAAAGATTTAAGGGCTAGATTCAAATGTTGACTCTGTCACTTGAAAAGGATAATTTAATTTTTATAAATCTCAGTTTCCATTTGAAACATGGTAATGGAAGTTTTTTGAAGGGTTCTTAAAAGTTTAAAAGGAAACAATATATGTAAAGATGTTAATAATTTATATTTAATTTTTTAAATGTTCATAGCTTCTTTTGGATACATTATAATTAAAGATTTTATAGATATCTTTATTTAGGAGAAATTATATCCCTAGGACTTCACTGAGAGGATCAGAGATTCTTATTTTTTTCACATACACCCTCTAACACCTCAAGTTAGCCATCTATAATACCTTAAGGGACCCAAGAGTAGTGTATCTTTGGGCTGTCATTTGAAAATGTGTGGACTTTGTGATGCTCAGACCTTAATAAGCTGTTAGTTGGTAGATTATGAGCTATGGTAGATTTCAGTCAGTCATGACTGCTGAAAGATTGTTCTACCAATTTTAGAAAGAAATTCTCAATATATTGTGGAAATATTAATTGTATAAGGATCCAACACAAAGAAACTCCATCTTGAAGAAATAAAACATCAGAGCCCATGTTGCTAACGTGTATATAAAGGAGTAATACAAATTTCTTTGGCTAAACTGTTTGTTTAATTCTATAAAATCAACTGGCCTGATTTAATTTCACCCAATAGTTTCATCATTTTAAAGCTAGTTGATTTGACTTATGATTTTGAAATTATATTAAGCAGTTCTTCATTTGGTAGGTGAGTCTTATCACACCCTGATACCACCTTGGCAAAGTAAATGTATTGTGGTCATCCATATAATTTCCTGGAGCTTGCAGCATTCAGAAGCCATCACTGCAGCTGAATAGTGATCCTGGTGCATTTACTGATAAATGCTGAGAGACACAAACAAGGTGGATAACTCATGCATCTTTGATGATATTTTATAGAAGCAAGGCTGAAAGGAGCTTGGCTTGCTGTGCTGAGTACTGTGTTCTTTGTCTCTCATCAGATTTCTGACTTCATACAGATGATAAATGGGAGGACATGTTCATTCACTTATATGAGGCATCCAGAATACTAGAAATAAGAAAGAAGAGGGAGAGTCAGGCATTAGGAACCATGATGTTTAGGGACATGATTCCTTAGATTCTGCCAAATGGCTTCCCTTTGGTCAAGGATAGGCTTCATCCAGCACTTTAGTAACCCACTGCTTCTCAGCAATGGCCTTCTCTTTCTTCCTTCCATTTACAGCCAAGACATTAAAATACAACAACGAATTAAGGAAAGTAACAAAAATATGCAGTTTGTTATCTAGTTCCTTCACTGGAATCATAACCACTACTACCCCAGTGGCCCAGGTACAAATGTTTGTGTGCTCTGTTAATAGCAGGAGTCTAGAGCATGTGGGATATGTGACATGCAGGACAAAGCACAGGATCCTGAGAAGGCTAGGGATGGAGAGACTGTTGAAATATAGACTGAACACAGATAGAAAGTCTTTGGGCCGGTAAGACTTACTGACAAGGAAAGGTCCTGTGTATCTATTATCAAATTTCTCATACTTTAGTATATTACTTGTTAACAATGACATAAGGACAGCCTTTTAGGCTTCCTTTAGAATGGTCTTCCAGGGAGTCTCTCCTGATAGATAGTGGCTTTATAATTGGTTTTTGCCGTGTAATATATATTTAGCTAGTAAAACAGTGACAGATGGGAAAGGAAAACTTTAATAGAAGGCCCTAGACTCAAAACAGTTCTTGGCAAAAAAACATTGTCAAGAAAGATAGAGTAGAAGGACTTGAAGAGGAAATAAAAGTGACAATTTCTATAATGAAAAAAGGTCCATGGCAAGAATGGTTTCATGGCCTGAGAATGGGGACAAGCAAAGAGTAAAATAATTGGTAAAGTACCTCTCGTGTCATCAGAAAATGACAAAGGACAATTGAGTCCTTTATCTCCCATATATGTCATGTGTTAGGATAGATGACATCATCTGCAGCAGGCTAGTGGTGTCAGCATTCCTGGCAAGTGAAAACTTAAGTGTGCATGTAATCCTAGACTTCGGTGAAAGAAGTCCAGGGCCCATCTAGGTCATCCAACCACCCATGGATAAGCATTCACTCATTGGTATTTTGCACACCACAGGCAATGAACTCCAAGCTAAGTTGCTTGCATTATCAACTAAAACTTTCAAGATATAAAAGCCTCCTGGCAAGGCTGCATTTGTACAGCTCATTTTGGTGGTAGTTGTCCCTTTCAGAAATGTTAGATGGAATTAAAAATGGAGGCAGAAAAATCACTATAGACTGACTAACTAAAAATGGTTTAAGTTTACTAAAAGGAACTCAAGTACAAGTGAAATGGGGCCACAGGGAAGAAGCATCTGCATTTAAGAAAATTTTTATGGACCGTAGAAATAAACAGGGGAAATGACATAGGCATTATTTTAATCCTAAAAAACATAAATGTATGTATTTTGTTTTCACTGAAGACTGAGCATCAGCATTTTTATTAACATAATTCACAAGATATTCAAACTTCTTTTTAAATCCTTCTTGGGCACATCAGTTTTTGGAAACAGCTTGTAAGCAATGTTTTGATTACAAGGTTTAATTATAGTGGATTCCTGAGATTTGAATACCAGACACCCCTTTCTGTACCTTGCAGGGCTCTCATTAAAGCTGAACTAGAAACCTTAAACCCCATGGCAGGCACTCTGTGATTGTTTTCTTTTGTCATAACACTTCTCATTTAATTACTGTGCTAACAACGAAAATCCCAACATACTCACTTAAATGCAGAAATAGGGAGTTATTATGTGTCATTTGCAGCAAAAGGATCACTTCTTCCAAGGCACCAGAGGAGCAGAGCAAAGTATTATTTTGTTAACAAGGCACTGGTAATGTGGTGGTAAACCTCACAAACTCTGCAGTCAGACAGGCATTATTAGTCAGGCAGTTTTAGTATGTATGTAACGTTTGTGACCTCAAGTTGGTCACATAGCAAATTAACTTCTAAAATCTTACTTCTAACAGAATATATTAATATATACCTCATAAGCTAATTAGGAGATTAATTCAGATGAGAGAATGGATGCATGAATCTGAAATGTTCATTAATAAAGATAGCTGACGTTGTTTGTTCACGTTCCAAGCCTTTTAAGTGGTTTTACATGTAAACTTGTGTATTCTTCACTCTAACTTTGTAATATGACTTCTTATTTATGATAGTCCCAATACATAGGCAAGAAATCTGAAGTATCGCATCTTTAAGCAGCTCGCCCAAGGATTTTAGCCACAACAAAAGTGTTTCAGGCCCAGCTTTCAGATCCAGGCAACACAACTCCAGTCAGTCCTATGTTTATAACCTCTGTACCACACTGGCTGAAAATCACTTTGTGCCTATATAACTTCCATTTTGATTCCTATTGGTTAAGTCTCTGCTCCCACAGGCTTCCTGTCCTTGCTGTTTTACTTTTTCTTCTCAATATTTTAAATTATTTTTAGCTGCTGTCTTTTTCACCTCCTTGCCTTGGCTTTTTGAAGTTATCATTTGCATTCACAGATGAGCTGGCTTTGTTTTTGTGCACAAAGGTATGATAATGCTTTTTTTTGTAACAATGAAATGTGACTTTTTGCCACACCCCGGCAAATGCTGTTGATTATCCACTTTCAACATGTTGCCAGTTTGAATGGATAGAACTGACATCCCTCTGAAGCATTACAATCTGTATTTATTTTTTATAAGCATTTATTGAGCATTAGCATTGCATGTATTTAGGGTTCAACATAATGCTGAGATAAATGTATGCACTGTAAATTGAGAATCAATCTAACTAAAATATTCACCACCTCAAATACTTATAATTTATTACTCCTATCTAAATATATTTCTTAAATTATGAAATTGAATGACTCTCAGTAAATTCTTTGTGCAGTGTGTGCATATCCCAAATGACTAGCAGTAGATCAAAAGCAGAGAGAAACTCCCTAGCTGGGTGCAGTGGTATACACCTGTAATCCTAGCAGCTTGGGGGTCTGAGGCAGGAGGACCATAAGTTCAAAGCAGCCTCAGCAACTTAGCGAGTACCTAAAGCAACTTACTGAGACTCTGCCTGTAAAAAAAAATATTTTTTTAAAGGGGGAGCATTGGGATGTGGTTCAGTGGTTAAGCACCCCTGGGTTCAATCCCCAGTACCGAAGAGAAAGAAAAACTCTGCACAACTTAATTCTAAGAACTTTTTAATAATAATTCATATATAAATATATATTATATACTTATATTTATATATGAATTATTAATGAAAATGCCTTTTATTATTTTATTTTTTATGTTTTTTTAAATTTATTTATTCTACTTAGGTATACATGATAGCAGAACGCATTTTGATTCATTGTACACAGATGGAGCACAACTTTTCATTTCTCTGGTTGTACATGATGTAGAGTCACACTGTAGCCTTTTATTATTTTAAAATACCTGTATGAGGTGCCACACATGCTATTATTAGCTTTATATCTCATTTAATTCAAAGGTCTTCTTATAGCTGTTTTAAAAAACTTAAAAAGTTGGATACTTATGTTGAATTTAAATAATAATAATTTGAGCTAAAAGACATACTAATGAAACAGTGCTTCATAATTATGATGAATTAAATTACAATAAGAAAATTCACTATGCAAAGAAAACAATTTGTTCTGTCACAGCATTTTAAATCTAGTCAGGAAATGACTTGTGCATATTACATAAAGAAGCAAGTAAAAGAATTTCATTTTCTCTGAAAGGATTTAGAGAAGTGACCTCATTCTGTACTGGTAATGCTCTGTGGGTTCATGCATAGCAGTGAATCAGAAAGTGAACTTGACAATCAGGGTACATTTTGTCCTCTCCTGGTGGCACTTTTGAAATGCATGTGCCCAGAAGATTACATATTGTTTATTAATATATTATATGTCATTTCCTCACTTGGCCAGTACTTTGAAATGGAAATCTAATCTGAACTTTTTGTGTGTGCGATCTATGAAAACATTTTTTTCCCACTGAGTTCTAAGGCTCGGTGATTCAGTGGAACCTGATAAGATGATTCTTTATTCATCTTCATGCTTCCTTTCCCAAGCATATCCAATTAGAGTTAACGTGAAAATTCATAAAACAAACCATATTTTAATGTATAAAAACAATATAGCTAAAATATTTTTAAGATACATGCTGTTATAGCATCTTTTTAATGTAACTGGAGATACTAAGGGACCATGAAGCTTGATGACTGTTTAAAATTCAGTGTTCATTTAAATGTACCATGCAGGATAACCACAGGAACCCTTTCATATTGGTAGCAATTTATAAGCACCAATATGGAGAAAAAAGATGAAACATTAATCTGCATATTTTACAGAGTTCACCTGTTGTGTTACTGAACTGAAACACTTTTTCAAGCGAAATTGCAAATCATGTAATTTAAAATTGCTGATAATTAGTAGTTGTGCCTAAAATAACTGTTTAATGTTTTCATATTATTTTGTTCAATGCTAAATCTTCAAACTGAAGATTTTAATATCTGCTTCAAAATCAGTATATTTCATTAGTAAATTTAACAAATATTTTT
>CM053403.1:35035966-35108207 GCA_028644305.1 Xerus rutilus | reverse complement strand
TTCTGTTCTTTGATTTTTACATTCATTCACTTATTTCTGAAATAATTTATAATAGGTTACAGATAGTATGGTATTCCAGCTCCAAATGGTTTAGCATGTTTCTTAATAAGTAAATTTTATTATATTTTCACAGTTAAATATAATTAACCATAAATCTTTAATATTTTAATACTATGTAATATGTATGTAGTAGCTTCTTATTGCACTGGATGGTAAAATTGATTTGTAGGCAATAACAGTATGATTCCACCTTGCAGAACTGTTCTTTCCTACTTATTACCAGCAAATAGTGGATACAGTGCTATTTTGGCATCATGTTAATGTTCAATTCCCTATCAGCCTTTCTCTTAGTCATTTTAAAATGCATTTATGATTGTTACCTGAATTAGTTATTTCATTAGAAATATAAAATAGTTATTTTAAAATTTTATTCCTTCTACATTTCTTAATTTTATCCTTTCTACATTTATTAAATAGAATTCTCTTCAAAGAGCTTTATCTCCTTAACTAGAGCTATTTTTAAAAAATCCATAAACTACAGTTCATAGGAACTAGAAAATTACAAATTTTAATTATAATTAATTAAAATTATCTATAGCAAGAAAATGACATTGCCATACGAAGACTTACAAATCAGTATTTTTATTTTTTATTTCTATTATTTATAATATTATAAATGCATTTTAAAATGATTTTTAATATATTCAACTTGTTTCAAAACATTTCAGTTTTTATTCTTTGAAATATTCAATTATTTCCTCTTTGGCCATTAGAAGCCTCTTCAATATGATTTTTTTATACTTTTACTTTATTTGTGCATTTTTTATGTGGTGCTGAGGATCAAACTCAGTGCCTCAGAGCCAGGCGCAGTAGCGCAAGCCTGTAATCCCAACATTTAGGGAGGCTGAGACAGGAGAATTGCGAGGCGTAGCGCTAAGCAACTCAGTGAGACCTTGTCTCTACATAAAACACAAAATAGGGCTGGGAATGTGGCTCAGTGGTCGAGTGCCCCTGAGTTCAATCTCCAGTACCAAAAAACAAAAACAAAAAAACAACACACTCAGTGCCTCACATGTGCTAGGCAAACTCTCTACCACTGAGCCACACCATAGCCCCTGATTTTTCATTCTCTTCATGCTGTTAGCCTTTGTTAGCTTCCTGGCTTTCTGGCACCATTATATATTTTGAATTTATTTTACTTCTTATTCCCACTTTGTAATTACCATCTCTAAGGTTCCTTGTGTTCATATAGTAAAAACTGTGCATACTTTGAATATAGTGCAACAGAACTTTCTTGTGAATTTTATATACATTATATATGTGTGTATGTGTTCATATGTATATATATAAACACACATATATAATATATATAAAATATATATGTGTATATATTTATGTTGTCCTGAGCAACTGGAGTAATCAAATTTCTTCTGAGAGATAGAAGGATGCAGTTGAAAAGAGGAAAGTGAGGGGACTTAGCTTTGGACATAATTGCTTTAAATTTTAGTTACACTTCTAAATAAACTTGTAAGTAAGCAATTGGATATATAAAATGTAATTTGATGTTAAAATCTTAGTCATTATCATACAGGTAAAAAGTAAAAACCTGAGGCTGGGCTGTTTTACAAAATGAGTGATAGAGGAAAGGATCAAGCATTGGGTCCCTAAATTAAATGATCTAGGAAAAGAGGAATAAGCAGGATTCTTGAGCAGTATAACAAGAAAATATCTTTCTTTGTGATTTGAGACCCAAAATAGTATTCCATGATAATGTTTACTGATAATATTGTCCCTCTTTTCCAGGTGAAGGACTTTCAGAAAGAACTGTAGAGGTCATTCTTTCAGTCACGTTGTGTATCCTTTCAATAATTCTTCTTGGAACAGCCATATTTGCATTTGCAAGGTAGGATTTGTTTGTACTCACGTTCCCAGAATGCTTTATGGGCATTATATCAATCACAGTCCAATCAGGAGACAAAATCCACAATAGTTATATGAATGGAAAACATTTACTTTTTATTTTTCTTAAATTGACAGAAAAATATTTTTATTCATTTAGCATGTATAATATGATGTTCTGGAGTACATAAGCAGCACAGATTGACTAAAGAAGGAATGCCTGCCATTTGAATGGGAAAAATTTAATGTAAAGAATATTTTTAAAAAATGGTAAACTACTAAAGCAGGTAAAAGAGAATTCTAAGGAGTCTGGAAGTAACAAGTGCAACAAAGCAACTACTCTCCTTAGGCTGAGGTACACAGGACAATAAAGGAACTAAGGAATGAAAGAAGTCCAAAACTAAGGCTGTCATGGACTTAACTACTACAATATGTGTAACCTATCAGGAAGCAAACAGGGAAGAAGGAAGTGAGCTCTTTTGCAGAAGCTACTCACTGTTATTGGAGGGTAGGCAGGCTGGAAGTGGTTGTAGAAGCGTCTCATTCTTGCAGGATGGTGTATGTGGGCTGGACCTCCTTGGAATCCTTCACCAATGGGATAGAGAGAGTTTTCACTTCAGAGATAGTGACAGCTTATCCAGGTGGGCTTGATTTCCTCAAGAAATAATAATAATGCAGGACTGAAGTCCAGAAGGGTAGTAGTTCTTGTCCTTAGTGCCTTGAAGATAGGAATCATACTTTATAATTTCTATTTCTTCCTCAATATGTTCATAATAAATAATGAATTATGTGATTGATAGAAGAGCTAAATATTACCTTGTAATATTGATATTATTTATGGAGAAATAACATAAATAATAAAAAAGCTTACAATGAAAAAGCTTTGTTTTGAATCCCACATTCATGTGACTTTTCATTTTTGAACTTGAGTTTTCTGATTATAAATAAGAGAATATTCTTCATAATATTTTCATAAAAATTCAATGAGACAGTTAAAAATCATTGGTATGTATTTGCATGCATGTAAAAATGTTTCATTATGCAAAAACAATGGATGGGTTTATTTAGCACTGCCATTAATAGTACTGAGGTATTTCCACTTTAACATATTTTCTTTTCATAGCAAATCAGTGAGACAGCTACAGCAAAAAGTTGGTCATAGCCTCAGTCTTCTTGGCTCTCTATTTCAAATATGCCAGTTGCTCAGGCCTTGATCAACTAAGTCTCATTAAATTTTGGATATCAACCAAACAATTTGTTTAAAAATTTTTATCTTTAAAAAATCTTTAGTAGAAAACATTCTATGGAATTAAAACTGGCAAAACGAAATTGAATAGCTCTAAATTGCCACATGTTCTGAGAAACGATGCTAATAAAGAAATGATCTAATTAAATGTCTTCAAGAAAACTAATAGGAAAAAAACCAATAGAGAAAGGGAACCGGGGGCGATAGAAGGAGAAAGAAAGGGGAGGTATGGGGAATGAAATCCACCAAATTATATCATGTACATGTATGAATATGTAATACTATAACAATGAATCCCATTATTATGTATAATTACAATGTACCAATAAAAATTTTTAAAAAGGAAACTAAACCTAATTCTTATGCTTTTTATGATATTCCCTTCTTGGACTTTATTGTACTTGTTTTAGAATTCGACAGAAGCAGAAAGAAGGTGGCACGTACTCTCCTCGGGATGCAGAAATTATTGACACTAAATTCAAGCTGGATCAGCTCATCACAGTGGCAGACCTGGAGCTTAAGGACGAGAGATTAACGCGGTGAGCACACTCCTCTGGGCGAACAGTGGTCCAGAGGGCCTGGAGCCATGACCCCACCCTGACCTATGCTTGTTGGAAGTGTTTGTGGGGCTCCAGTTTACACAGGTCACAGAGATCTTCTTTCAAAGGGTGACCTCCGTCTTCCACACACTTCTCACTGGTGTTCAGAGAATCACTTAATCTTCCTAATATTTTGAGTTCAATATGAACCTCGGACTCTGATGTTCAACAAGATTTTCTTCCTGAGGCAAATACTTTTACATATTATCTTTTACATTTTGTTTAAAAATTCATTTCATGTGATAGGTTTCTTATACATCAGATTTGTTTAAAAATGTCCCCTTTTTAAATAATAAGCTTAATTACATTTATAATAAGTTGATATTGTTTATATCAGTTTTGAGAGCATCTCTTAAAGCTCCCTATTGTAGTATAAAATTACATGAAAGTCTAAACTGTACATAACAGTTTAGTTTTTATAATTGATTAGTATTTAACAACTAAATGCAAAGCAACAATTTACCGTCAGAAGGAGAAGTATAAATGTGTGTACTAAATATGCTCACTCATATGTATGGGAAATAGTAAAGTACTTGATTTTTTAAAAACTCTTAAATCTTTTTAAAAAGATTATGAATTATTCAAAATATTGGCACATTTAAAAACTTGTGTATAAGTAATTCATCCAGTTCTTAGTAAAAGCTATGATCAAGCTGTCTTAAAAAATTAATAATCTTTCTTATAAGATCCAACAGTATGTGATTCTTGTAATTTCAGGATTATTACACAGTACTGCACAGTTCTCTTAACATTTTAAGAAAGAGTAATTTTTAAGAATTAGTAATTTTTTAAATATAACATTAAAGGTCTTGAGCATCAAAAAGAATCATTTGTCGTTGTCACTTTTCAAAACTGGTCTTTACCTAATAGATTGACTATGCAAGATACTTCTAGCATGTCTAAAAATATCTAATATGTGCCTTAGAAGGATGTGTCATCTGATAAGCAGGGTCTTTCCAAATGGTATAAAATTAAGGTTAGTTATCATTATCACTAAACAGCAATTAAACTTGCTTTATGTAGGATATAAAAATTTACTTTATAAACATTTGAATGCTGATCTTTGTTAATATTCTAATATAATCGGTTCCATTTATAAATGGATAGTGTACCAAAGACTTACATGTAAAATTATTATATATTACATGGGTTATCATTTTTTACATTAGGAAAGTTATGTACAAGGGATTAAGAAATCCTCACCATGACCTGCCAAAGCTAACCATATCATAGAACACTAGAGTACTACTAGGAAATACTCTAGGATACTAGGTATGTCCTGGTCCTGAAGGGGTCATGCTACGTAGTAAAAGAAAGTTTCTTTTCTTTTCCCCATGGGCCAACTGAATTTTAGTATTTCCTCTTTCCTCCATTTCTGCACTCCTTTTTCAATTTCTTGTGACCTCTCTACAGACTGGGAGCCCCAGGCTCTTTACTGAACACCTGAATGAAAGTGTACAAGAGATAACTTCAGATCTCTTGGTGCAATTAATTTGACCTAATTAAACAATTTTAGTTGAACCTGTTCATACAAAAATGTAAATGTCAAGGAGCCTATAATGCTTACTGAACATTTTAATTTTTTTAAAGAATCTTTATTAAGCCCCTAGTAGGCAGATCTTTAGAAATATAAAACACACACACACACACACACACACACACACACACACAGTGGAAAAAGCACAATCAACATAGGAGAAAGTGTTCTCTATCAAGGAGGTCAGTGCTATTCTGAGCAGGAGACCTTCTGTAGTGAGGCTGGTTTCCCTGAGCTCAGTGTGCATTCACAACTTGCCCTATCCTCAACTTCTGAACACTGAATATAGCCGTTATTTAAAAAAAAAAAAAAAAAAACTAAGATTTTTAAAGTCATTTTTCGTTTGTTTGTTTCATCTTTTTACAGTGACTATCATCTTGCAGCTATAGAGAAATTTCAAATCATGGACATGTGGGCAATGACTCTATAGCTTGTTGATTATTTGGTATTTATAATCCAGGGGTTGTTTTATTTGACCTTGATTCCATATTGTATATTTTCTAGTTCTGTGTCTGTTTATTTATATAGTACATGGTTTGTAAAAGTCTAGAAGTAAAATAACATTTTGAATTTTTTTTGCCCCATAGAAAATTGGTATGTATTAACCTCAGTAATAGGAAAATTGAAAATATTCATTTCCATGCTTTTTACTTTTCATTTATGTGATATGATTCTGGAATTCATGACTGTAAAACACTTGTTTGTAATACCAACAGCACATAATAATATGCTTTGCTGGATTGTATTACAGAAATTTATTAAAATAACTATTGAGTGGCTTGGATATTAATTCTTCATTATAGAGATCTATGATTTTTTATGTTAGTCAACTCACTAGTATATTAGGCAGGACTAGCAAATAATAACTAAAAATAATTAGCTACCTGCACATATCTCAGGGGCCTGACCTACAGTGGAGCTTAAAAGGTCTTCATTGTTTTTGAAGAGATCAAATAACTCAATTTGTTTCATATCAGAGACTGATGGTAGATTCTGGGAGTGAAGAATCAAGGAATTGGAGTTTAGCTCCCCAGATTTGTGTGTAGCTTTTACCATATGTCTTTGTTATCTGAAAAAAAGAACTTAGTTTCTTTTACATCTGCCCAGCTGACATGTGTGATTTCTGCTTGAATCTCAACCTTGTTCTTTTTCTTCCAACCTGCTAAACTTTTCATGTAAAACTGAGCTTGTAAATTTTCCTGTGTTCTCTATCTTCACATGTCCAAAAGCAAATGAGTTGAGAGAATATCTAATCCATAAATTGAATATTAAATTAATATTAATATTAAATAATAAATTAAATCGATCAATGAATATTCATTTTAGGTGGTCACTTTATTGACAAAAGCAAAGTTATAGTGCTTGATTCTAAATTCTTTCAAAGATTTGAAGTTTTATATTTAAGAAATTATTTAATTTTTTACAGCCCTACTGTATACTTACGTTTTGAAGCTTATCCTGGAATTTTTGTACACATAAACTCTAGTTACATTTCACCTTGTTTCACAAAGTGTTTGAAGATAGTCTTCCATGTTATACATTTTCTTCCAAAAGAAGAATAGAAGTAAAATAATGATTCAGTAGTACTTAAACTCTTTCTAAAATTTTTTTATTTCTTCTTCTTAGTTATACATGACAGTAGAATATATATTGACATGCTGTACATATATGGAGTACAACTTCCCATTCTTCTGGTCGTATGTGATATGGAATTACATTGGGCATGTATTCATATATGAACATAGGAAAGTAATGTCCAATTTATTCTGCTATTTTTGCTATTCCCATTTTCCTTCCTTCCTTTCATTCCCTTTTGTCTAATACAAACAGTACTACTTGAATTCTTTTTTTATTTGTTCTTTTTAGTCATACATGACAATAGAATGTATTTTGACATATCATATATACATGGAGTATAACTTCCATAGGAAAATTATGCCTGATTCATTCTACTGACTTTCCCATTCCCATCCCCTCTCCCTTTCCTCCACTCCACCCTGTCCAATCCAGTGTTGCTTAAACTCTTGAGAACATTCAGAGATATGCTAAGATAATGTTTTACATCCTTAGTTGGATTGATCATTATACAAACAATTATACACAGTTTATATTTAAGTTTAGGTAACACAAACTATATTTTTCAGAAAGGATATTTAATATTTGGGGATCACCTCACGCTCACTAGATTAGGAAATGACCCTTGGGTTTTGTTACCTGATAAACAAACAAAATAACTTCTTTTTTTTTTTTTGGTACTGGGGATTGAACTCAGGGGCACTCGACCACTGAGCCACATCCCCAGCCCTATTTTGTGTTTTATGTAGAGACAGGGTCTCACTGAGTTGCTTAGTGCCTCACCATTGCTGAGGCTGGCTTTGAACTCGCGATTCTCCTGTCTCAGCCTCCCTAAGTGCTGGGATTACAAGCTTGAGCCACTGCGCCCAGCTCAAAATAACTTCTTATGACTCCTATAAAACAGTCACTTGAGTCACTAAGAAAGATTTTGAGGGGAACCTGTTAGCAAGATCAATACAGGCGAGATACAGACCTATATTTCTTATTAAACACCATGAGACTGACCCTGTGGATCCTCTTTAATTAGTTTAATAGTAACACAAATCGCCTTCCCTAGAGAGTTATAATGCTCACATAAACCAATGGGATTTTTAGGTTAAAAGATTTATTTGCAAGCCTGAGGGATGGCGCAAGCCTGTAATCCCAGCACTTAGGGAGGCTGAGACAGGAGAATCGCGAGTTCAAAGCCAGCCTCAGCAACAGTGAGGTACTAAGCAACTCAGTGAGACCTTGTCTCTACATAAAACACAAAATAGGGCTGGGGATGTGGCTCAGTGGTCTAGTGCCCCTGAGTTCAATCTCCAGTACCAAAAAAAAAAAAAAAGATTTATTTGCTAGAAAAGTTTTTAAACTATCTCTTTCTACAATTAATTTATAGGAGTTTGTTTCATATGATGACTAAATTGGGAGGAAAAGTAAAATAACATTAATCAATGCTGCTTGACAGAAATTCAATTTCTTTTAGGATTCCAATTTTTTTTCAAAATTTTGCACACCATTTCACACTAATCTGCCTATTTTAGTTGAGTGAATAATGGCACATTTTTTTTAAGTCTCAAGACTCAATCCAGTAACCATAAATAGAATTAAAATTCTTAACAAAAGGAAACAATTGAATGATTTGTTACTGTTATTTTAATAGAACCTTTCTTTAATAATTTTCTCTTTAGTAGATTTTTAGAAAAGTGCATATTGAATATTTGTTCCATGTATCATCAAAAACTTAATATTTAAAATAAGTCTATGAATGTGCTTTGTAACTATAAACAGAATACATTTGGCATTGTTAGTTTTGTTATATATATTTGTAATATTATAAACTACTCCAATCTACTTTTGCCATGGTTTGCTAACATAGTAATTGCTGCTGCTTATGAGCAACTACTATATGGTAAACATTGCATTTGTAATGATTTCACTTAACTATTTCAATATTTTGTTACCACAAAGTGCTACTCATGTTCCCATTTTACCGATTAAACATAAAGACAATGTACAGAGCAGTTAAATAACTGTCTATGGTCATGTAGCTAGTAAGTAGGAGAGCCATTGATGTTAGCTCAGATATGTCTGATTCTGAGGTGTCAAGATACACATGTGTGTGTGTACTGTGTTTAACTGTAAACTATACTAGAAGAGACCAATGTAAACACTCTTAAAAGACAAAGAACCACAAGGACACGGTGGCACACACCTGTAATCCCAGCACTTTGGGAGGCTGAGACAGGAGAACTGAGGGTTCAAAGCCAGCTTCAGCAATGGCAGGGCACTAAGCAACTCAGTGAGACCCTGTCTCTAAATAAAACACAAAATAGGGCTGGGGATGTGGCTCAGTGGTCCAGTGACCCTGAGTTCAATCCTCAGTACTAAAAAAAAAAAGAAAAAAGAAAAGACAAAGAACTATGGTATTCTTTTTTAGCAGTAATTTTTATGCTGAGAATGACTCAAAGGAGAAAACTGCTTTTTTGATTTATTGTCTCCTGATATGGGACAGGGAAGAGATGACCCTTTAGTGAAGGATGAACTTGGAGAAACTGGAAAACCTTTGGAAGTGCAATTCTTCAATAAGAATATATTATCTTTGAGTATATGAAACTATGTAAAATAGTTAGCATTTTAATTGTCATCATTATTTGAGAGATTCTAGTGATTAATTTCATTTTTGTCCTAAACTTATACTATCTTTGCAAGCAGTGACAAAAATATGTGAATCCAGAATACAAGAAATACTTGCAAGTAGAATGAAGTTTAAGTATTTAATCTTCATGTTATTGTAGTAGCAAATCCAAAATAATGCAGTGTGTTTGTACACTAAATAAATAATGAATCTTTACTTCCAGATACTCTTCATTTTTCTTTAGACGCAAGGAGATTTTTGTCATCCAGTAAGTTATGTCTAATGCAAAGTTCTGCTGTGATTATCTAAATCTTGTCAGGTGGTGTGCTCTGTATTTTAAAATTCATGATATTGAACTTTTTTTTGCTTAATATGCTATTTTCCAAAGTCCCCAAACAAATGTAGCTCTATATTTACAATGTGTCCTCTGTAAGATTGCATGCTACTGATATGGTAAAATTAATGTTATCAAAATGCACATTGACTCATAATGTGCATTTCTTAAGAATTTGCTGTGTTTGCTTATGCAGTGTTAGCTTTAATAGTAACTTAAGTTTTTACCTAGATTTCTTTACAGGCTTCTCATTCTATTATTACCATCACATAAGAATTCAATTCTCCATCTGACGGGTGGTATCAGGATTTACACTTCACAGGAGCTCATTTCTACAACGGTAGATTGGAATCTGTAAGGACCAAGACATTGACATTTCCTATTCTCAGTCTTCTGTTCTTCTGGTTCATACAGAAAATGGCACATTTCATGAAATTTTTCTTCTGCCCTGACCAGTGGGTAGCCAATTGTCCTTGTTTCCAGGAATTCCTCTGATGCTCAGAAATACCATTTGTATCCTGGCACAAAAATTTCTTGACACAATCAGAGAGTAGAACAGCAGATTGTCAACATTAACAGGGACCCCCCCAGAAATCGATTTAGTGCCTCAGAGATAATAAATTCATTTATGCAAAGGAAATGAATGGAGGCAAAAATGAAACTACATTTGATTTCAGAATCATAATTCTACTAAAAAGGAATCAGTCTCGATGAGCTATAAGTCTGCATGGGGCCAGGACTCCTGATACTCTGGTTGACCATGACTAGTACTCAGTGTGATTAAAACAGAGGAAGGCAGGCCTGTTTCTAGTCTAAAGCACACTTAGCATTTTGCAATCAGGAGTAACCCTGTTTTACTTCCAATTAACTAATTAACAGGTCCCATTGACAGAATTAAATAGTTTTATGAAAATGCATTTTGTTAAGTGGATCTGTCTGATGGGATTCAAACATTTGTCAAAATAAGATGCTATTGGGCTAAAGATTTAATTGATCACATCACACATAAAGTGTCCATTTTCAACCAGCACTCAAAACTGGCCTCTTGACATTTTAAACTCACAAGTGGTCTGGTTGAACAACTCTGTTGAATGTCTTTCTTCATCATCATAACATAGAATCCCTTCACCATGTTTTTTTTCCCCTTTCATGTCATTAGCGGCTTGGAAAATTGTCTCCATTTTATAAAACAACTCACTGTTTATCAAAAAATTCCTTTCCCAGAATAAGTGAATAGTGTCCTGCTCAGAATGAGCTCTTACCTAGGTAGAGCTGACCTTAATAGTGTGGGTTGGTTAATCAGAACCTTTATAGAACCTCCACATACATCGTATTAACAGATCTGATCTTCTTCCAAATCTAGTTTTCGTAGGCTGCTTGTAAGTTCCAGTACAGGACCTTCATTGCTTACCTGCCACCCTAGCTAACAGCTCAGGCTGTAAGACTTCTTTTAGACTGTGTGATGCCTTTTGTTGCCTCTCCATTAAGTCTTCATCCAGAGCCCTTGTCCACCTCTTCACAAAGCTGTCAGCAGTCTGTCTTCTCTATCCTTGGCTTCTGCCCTATTGCCCTTGAGATAGCTAAGTTATACCCATGGTTTTAATTTAGAATAGATGGTTGATGAAATAAAACATCTGTCAAGAATTTGTTTTCAAATGTGCTAACGTGGAGAGGCTTAGTAATAAGGAAAATTTGACTTTGGCCACTCTGGAATCTCATCTCAGATTATTGACATCAGCAAGAGTGTTGGATTCCCATCTCTGTCTATAGGCCTTTTTACCTTGTTTGAATGAAAGAAATCTCAACTGGCACCTCTTGAGTGCTAGGCACTATTCTAGGCAATGGAAATACTGTGTTGAAGGAAGAGACATTGTCTCCAAAGAGGTGTCCTTCAAGTTCCTAATGCTTTTTTTCTAATGCTTTTGTTTTTCTGTAAGAACATACATGTTCTTACAGAAATAAGGAGCTATTTTAAGAAAGTAGTAGATATTACTTACTGATTAATCGCTCATCTAATTAAATAAGAAAATATTAAAGTACTCACTGATTCTGGCAGTGTGTTTCATTTACAGAATGAAGTCTTATAGTCAGCTTTATAGTACCAGCTGACTCTAAAATAATATTTTTAATTTGTAGTGTGGACTCCAGAAAAATCATTGGCAATTTGGTAAAAGAATGAAAAGAAATATCTGAAAGGACATTATTTTAAAGCCTAGAAAAAATGAAAGGAGAGAAAAAAATAAAGATACCTCTGAAAACATTATAATACTTATTTGGATAAGGAATAGAATATCATAAAAGCAGATATAACTTTTGGTCCAGTCAATAAAATATATAAAGACACATATTTTGTATTTTATAAAACTTGGAAAAATTAATTAATATATTTTACCAGAGACATAGATTCTTCCCAGTTTTTATTTGAATAACTAAAACACATTATGTTGAACAAATACATAGTTTTATATGAAGGTAATAAATTTGAGGTTCTCTCATTTTTAACATGACTTAACTGGTTAAGTAGAAAAAACAAAGTTTCTCAATTTGTCCTCTACATCTGCTAATGCTGATTTAAGCTGCTCGTCTATAGGTTATCAGCTATGGCTCTCGATTAAGACTATATTTTAATTCCCTATAGATTTCAACTAATTGACCTTGAGGGAAAGCCGAGTCTCTGTGACAATACGGTCTTCAATCACCACTGCCAACATAAATAAATGGTTCCTCTCTGGATCCATCAAGAGTAATCTGAGTGGAATTCAAGTTTTTGATAGACTTTAAAGAAATGAGCTCAGATGTGAAATAATGCCCTTTTCAACAAAGAGGCATAGGACTTAAGACAGCTAAGATTGATGTAATAAAAAGTGTTTAGCCCTTTATATTGAAAAGTGGTCAGTTATCTTATTGAAATCTGGACAAATCCCAGATTGATTTTTCCACTAATGAACTGAATATAATTTGATTTTAACCTTCACTGTCATGTGAATCAGAGCGCTGTCTCAGCCAAAAATTGTTTAACAATTTTCAACAGAGTTTTAAAGCTGTAAATTCAAAATTTTTCTAATTGAATTTAAATATATATTCAGGTCACTTGATTGAAAACAGCATTCCTTTTGAAATAATATTGTTGATCTTTATGCATACCAATATCTGAGTATTTTATGCCTAGCTCATCAGTCTTTCCTACAAAGAGTTTACTCACCTCATCAGCATTTTTCTCATGTCCCACCTTTGCTAACTCTATAAATTTTCAAACTGATAATTTTCCAAATTAAAAATTAAAGTGTGAAAACCTCAAAGAAAAGATAAAAATTAGAATACAACCAGTTCCTAAGGGATAAATATAACCATACAACATGAAGCAAAAATCTTATCAAAGCACTGATGTGTATACTATAGACAAGAATTGGGGAAGTCAATGTTTATTTGAAATGCATAATTTATTCAAATTGCCTTCTAAATTCGAGCTATCTGGGTATTTCAAGATTTTAATTCACACATAATTATAAACATAGATTGAAAATTACATAAAAACTACTATTAAAATACTATAGTAATAGTGAAGGTTAAAATCAAATTATATTCAGTTATTAGTGGATAAATGGATCTGAGAATAGTCCAGATTTCAATAATTGACTACTTACTAATATAAAGAGCTAAACACTTTTTATTACATAAATCATAATATATATAACTCTATATTGTGATAAAAATGTAAAATTGTTAAATTTACGATCTTATGCAGATTACATAAAGTTATTGGGTTTTAATAAAATAAGTGATATAAAACAAAAGCAACACACAGCCCACCTCTTTTTTTAATAGATGGTGCCTATTTTTTATTACTTGAGTAAGCAAGAGCAATTTTATTGTTCACATAGCTAACTTTCTAACAAGACACCTAGCACTCATTAGTTTCTAACGTTAGGTGATCTGATGATTCATATACATCAGATTCATACACTATATATTAATGAATCACATGATCATGTTTAAAGCTTTGAATTATGACATACTGAGAATTCTGTTTCTTAATAGTTGAGTTCTTGCAATGTAGAACAATAACCAGATCACTTATATTTTGTTTACTGTGTGTCTTAGTCTGAATTCACCCACAATTTTACATCTCCCAATGATTGATCTAGTATTTACTATGCAGAAGGTTAGGAAGGATAGCTAAGTGTTAACCCTTCTCCAGCATCAAATATATATGAACCTAAATGCATACATCTTTAGTGCTTCTACTTAAATAGCCATAGCACAAGGTAGAAAGTGACTAATCCTTAGAAATTTGATTGCACAGAAGGAAAACATTATTGACTTTTTTGTACAACAGGCTATTAATATTTGAATCAGATACTAAAGAATGAGTGGAATTTGGTTGTAGGAGGAGCACCTGGAATGATACCAACTTGAGAGGAAGGGAGACCAAGAGACTATCTGAAGTACAAGCAGGGAATGTGAGAAGTTTGCAAGGAATGATGTCAGAACTGCAGGCATGAGTAGAAATGTTTCACATGATTATGCAAAAATTGGATTATTATAGTGTCATTATATTAGATATTTGGGATCCTGAGTTGAAAGCTTAGATTTGAAGTCTAGATATTTGTGACCACTCTTTATGGAGGACCTTGATTAGGAGGAACACAGCAGGGACTCTTTCTATTTAATTTAGCATTATCTAGTCTACACACTTTTGAGTAAAATAAAGAGAATGTTCTTTTTTGTAAATAACAAAAAATTCCTTCTTTATGTCAGTGTCAGTTGTAGAATTATATGAATAGGAGCTGCTTGAGATATATGAAATAAACTAGAAATATTAATTATAATACTAACGATGGTAACTCATTTATACATATTCCTTACTAAAGCCAGGGACTTATCTAAACCATTTACATTTATCAGCATAATTTACTTATATTTTCCCAATCTGGAAAGGGGAGCAGAGGAGTAACTTGCTCAAGATAACATAACTGGTATTTATTAGAGCAAGTATTTGAAGCCAATAAGGTCATCATATTTTATAATGAGGCAAGAATTCACAAATATCTACCCAAACTCAATACCTAGCCAGTTGTGGTTTAAGATTAAAATATTTTAAGAGAAGTTTCAAAAGCAAAATAAAATAGGAACAGTGAAATTAAAGCAACATCCTATAGAGTTTTTCACTGAAGAGAAGTGGATTTATAAAAACATATTTTTTTATTTAAGTAGAATTTCTAAATGAATAGAAATAATTATTGAAAGAAGAGCAAGGACATGAATAATAATGAATAAGATTATGCTTTCACTATTGTGCATTTATACTTGGATATAATTTTCATGTTTAATGTCTCTTGGATATTTCACAAATGTATACTGCTCCTTCAGATTTACTTATTGATGGCTCCCCAGAAATTAGTATCTATTTTAGATTCCAGTAAAAATGTTTTTCTGGTACAGCCTTAAATATTCCTGAATCTTCTGGGAAAGAGAGAATTTCTTCACTGTAGAATGGCAGTATGTCCATTAAATAGTTGGAGCACAGGCCTGTTACTAAGTCAGACGTCGTGTGTTTGTGTTTCACCAGTAACAAGCAAAATAATGTTCTCTGTGATTACAAAAATGATCTCCACCCAAGTCAAGAATTTCCATTTCCATTCAGTATCAGGTAAACGAACCTTGCTCATTGAGGCATCTCAGTCATTTACATCTTAAGCCTACTTGTCCTCCTTTCTTATTTTTGAAGAACATGACAGCATAGGAACGTTTGGCCACCAGTTACCTGAGGAGGTGTATATAGATAGCGTGGCTCAAGCTTATTTTAATCTTTTCTGCTTGCTGATCTTTCCAGAGATATTTCCAGCACCTCCAAGTTTCGAACACTCCGTTCCTCTTCCCAAAATTAAGGATTCTTTTGATTCAATAGCCTAGTCAGCCTTATTTATATTCATCTAGTTAGAGTCAGACAATCTTTTAGAATCACTCCAGGATATTGAGGGAAGCTCTATTTTGCTTATCCATCAACATTCTTTGCTCACTAGGATGCCATATTTGATAATCAGATGTTTGAAGATATCCACCTATCATTGAGAATTTTATCATTCTTCTTGGTAATACCTGCTCCAGCATCCCCATATTCCTCACCAATTCCTGATTTATAATGAAATATGGATCCTTCTGATTCATATTTTCTTCATTGAACACACCTCTTTGTGGCAATTTTCACAATAATGATTATATCATGTTTTTAATCCAATTATTTTCTTTCGTTCATCTGTTACTTCAAAACATACATCTTTTTGTAAGTATTTTTCACTTAAAGAATATAGTAAAATTATTACCAATATTATTTAAAATGTAAAACTTTGAAAAAGTTATATGTTCTTCACTCTATTTCATTGGATTTGTGCCTTTTGTGCTTTTTTTGCAGTGCTAATTGGTTGTGCATGGTATTTTATTAACAGTGTATTCATCTCTAAGTTTGTGTGTGTTACAAATTCCATTTGGCTGTTAAAAATATTTGTGTTTTTAGAATATAAATAACTTGGTCAATGATCTGTCATAGAAATATGTCTAAAGTAACTGAAATGATTATGATTTGTTATGGCTGCATATTCATCCAGACTCACTCATGGAACAAGACTTGGGAAATATGATGTCATTTTTACAAATTTCTTCTCCCATGACCAGCACTCTATAGATAAGGACAATATTGTAAAATCCACATTAATTCTTTTAGACCACTGAATACTATGCAGGTATAAGAAGTGGTTCATTTTAATTCACATTTCCAGATGCTTAACAATATAATAATAACACCTTTTTAGCTGGAGAGATAAACTAAAATATTATCTGGCCATATTTGAGGCCAAGTAATAAAATTTTTAAAAAGTTAAGTAGAATTTAAAATAATGATTACATGTTAGTTATGATGTACTACACATCACTGATTTATTATAATTTTCTGATTTTAATCTAGAGTTCTTTCAGAATGAGCTGTCCTCTCCAACTTACAATGCATTTAACACAATCTTTGTTGCAGGTTACTTAGTTATAGAAAATCCATCAAGTAAGTTCACAAAATACTTTTTTCTTCTTTTGAATATCAACTCCCAATCTTAATGTGTGGTTCCCTCTTTGTATGTTTGTTGGAAAAATCTCTAAGCTGGATATAAATCATAAAAGCATGACTAATTGCATGGTAACTGGAGAAATGCTCTCTCTCTCTCTGGGGTGAAGTCTGCATGTCTGTATTTTAGCTTGGGAAGTAATACGGGGATATTTAAACTCCTTGGGATTTAAAAACCATGTCATTATGAGAATGAGGTCACTGCAATATTTTATATCTTCTAAAACCTTGTAATGTATAAAATGTTTTCTGTATGACAAAGAGGCATTATGTGCTTTAGAATTCAATGATAACTTTATGCCCTTACATTTACTTGAAAAACCTTATTCATGAAAATGTTAAATCCTTCACTTAAAGTCACTGAAAAAAATGGGAGGAATTTTGTACTGTGAATACAAAGAAAATGAATTCAAAGAGAGCAAGTTAATTTCAAAAACATGACAGAGTGACTTTGAAAGTCTGTGCTGGGTTTTGAAATGTCCCTTATTCTTTACATGTTAATGGTATAGCCAGTGCCCAGGCTTAAGTGAAAGAATACATTCTAACAAGACTCCATTTTATACCTTTATTTACATGGAGGCCAATAAGCAAGAAATCCTTCCTGCAACATGTTGAAGAGCTTTGCACAAACAACAACCTAAAGTTTCAAGAAGAATTTTCGGTATGTTACCAGCAGTTGTCACAACATTGCAAGACCTCCTGTCGTTTCATGTGTCACATTTCATGTCCATTTTAAGCATGCAAGGCCATGAAGGACTCTGGCCTTGATAATCAATACCCAATTACCAGGTTGATTGTTTGGATAGTAATGTTACACTGGGTGGCCTCTGGTGCAACCTGATCAGAATTATTCACCTACTGTGTCAGGAAAAGGTGCTCATCTTCAGACCTCCCCCTCAATGGCAGCCTGGCCTCTTTTCTTCTCTGTTCTTTCATCTAGGCATAGATGCAAATCTACAGAAATGTGTTCACTAGTTTTTGTTTGCCTATGTTGTGTGATAAGCCTAGTTTAACATTTAAATAATTGGTTTAGATATAGATACTAAATTATTCCATTTTTATTTGCCTGTTTAGTGTACATTAGCAGTTCAGAAAAATATGAGAACAGAACTGGATGCTTCCAGAAACTATAAAAATAATATTATTTCTAGAATTATCCAAAAATTTTAAAAAATAAGTAATGGCCTGTTTTATATGGCCTATTTTTAAGTAACTGTGGAATAAATACTATATCATTATGAAGTCATGTGAAACTAAGAAGTTATCACTTCAAAACCTTTTAAAAGTTGGGAATCATTATATTTTTAACACTTTATATCTACAAAATTGAAATTATTTAAGGACACAGGTAGACATCAAATCAGTAAGCTGTTTTGAGACTTGTAAGTATCCTATCTTAAATGATTATTTTATATTATAAAAATAAAATAGATTTCTGTCACCAAAATCTCTCTTTTTGTTTTTTCATGAGTGCCTTAGTATGTGAACTTATAAAACAAAGATTCAAATAATTGGCTTAAATAATTCAGGATTATAATATTTCAGTCTCTCAGGGAATAATAACAAAAGTGTAAGAAGATTAATGGTATTTCCTACAGCTTTTTTGTTATGCTTCTTAAGTAGTATTGGTTTGGACTTAACAAAATCAATGAAACCATAAAATTTTTCTTAGCATTTATACAATGAGAACTCTCAATTTTTCAGGAACAAAAGTATGATTTTGCTAGAATAGGAGTGAATATAATAATTACATTATGTATGACTGAGCAGATGAAAAGTTTTATTAGCAATAACGTATTCCCATATTGTGAAAGTTTCCAGTTTAACTTTCTTTGGAGACCATGGTTTCAAAGAAAAAGTTTAAATTGTTTTTATTCTATTGCTTTATTATTTTAAAGCAAAATTATTATACTGTAAGAAACAAATACATATTTTGATGGAGATTTTAACTCAAGTCATATTTGCTTATACCTTAAATTATTTATAAGCTTCTACTATAATGATAGATATTTTATTTGGTATGTTGATATATATCAACTCAGCACTTACCATTCAAGTGACCTTGGACAAATTAAACTCGGTGCCTCAACCTTGTGCCTTTGTAAAATATCTACCTCTCTTAATTGTGGTTACTAAAATGATTGAATATGTGGAATATTATGAACAGTGGCTGGTATGTTTTAGCTGTTATGATAATTCCTACTACAAGGAAGCTAATATAAAGCAAGAACTATAAACGTATATTTAAAAAATTACAAACACACTGTGTCATGATGAAGGTATGCATAAAGAAATGAAGATCCACTGGGCAAAGTGTCCCATGCCTGTAGCCCCAGCAGTGTGGGAGTCTGAGGCAGGAGGATCACAAGTTCAAAGCCAACCCCAACAACTTAGCGAGGCCTAAGCAACTCAATGGGACCTTGTTTTTTAATAAAATATTTAACAGGGCTGGGGATGTGGCTCAGTGGTTTAGTGCCCCAGAGCTTAATCCCCGAAATGAAAATAAAAAGAAAAGAAATGAAGATCAACTCTGAATATTAGAGAAGACTTCATAAAAAAGGTGAGCTTTAAGATGAACTGTAGAATGAGCATAAGAGCAATGGGAAGGCAGAGGGGAAACTACTCCAGAGAGAGTAAGTGGGGGTAGAAACATGCGGAGGCAGAGCAGTGGATTTATTGTGATCTCAGGGAGCAGACAACACAGCAGGAGAAAAAGTTGCATGGGAAGATCACTGAGGCCGGGTTGCCCTAATAGGAACCGGACCACTATCCAAACAGCCTGGCAATTGAGTATTGGCGATCAAAGCCAGAGTCACTTTATAAGTGGAAAACTTCTATGTGAAATAATTGCAAAATGTAAATACCACTTTTCAGTCAATTTCCAACATACCTTTCTTTCCTCCTCTTTATATGCTCCCAAAGCCTTGACACAAGGAAGTTCTTGTAGGTCTCCTCATTTAGTTAAAAAAATTTTAGGGGCCTGGTGGTATAGCTAGTGGTACAGTGCTTTCCTAGAATGCTTGAGACCCTGGGTTCAATGCCAGCACTGAAAGAAAAAAACTTTGAAACCTGCAGTGCCAGCACATCAGAATCCAGCTGCTTCCACCATCCCTCTTTTCTGACACAGGGCCACATGCAAACAACTATCCAGGTCAACTTTTTAAGGAAAAATAAGAAAGGAGAATCACTAATTTAAAAGAAATACTTTATAATATTGTTGAAAAAATATAAAAACACACATTTTAACATTTATTAAGGAATTTGGCAAGCTGAGGGTTCTAAAATGGAAAACCATAAATGTAAATCATCAGCTTAACAAAATAATGCATATTTTCTTGCAGCAGCTTTCTTAAAGATGCTTGTATTACAAAGAGCAAAATAGATAACTACTGTAATTTTTTTTTACCCAAATGTCAATAATAGATCTTCTTGACTCTTTGTTCTGATAATTCTTAACAGCACCTTGTATTCCACTATCAATTTAACAGCGCCTACTGAGCAAAGGAATTGACCTTTGGCATCTTCTCAAACTGACCAATGTTGTACCAATTAATAGGCATGAAATCACACTGCCCAAGGAGGAAAAACAAAAAATAAATCATTGAACTCCCTTTGTCTTACTAAGTTGACATTAAAATATTAAAGAAAAGTCAGTATGTACCTGATGAAACCATGATTGACATAAGAAGGGATCACCAGCCTGGTTGCCACATCTTGGGGCTTCCCAAAGTGGAAAGAAATAATCTCAATAGAGGGCAATACCCCAACGGATCAACATCATTCAGTTAATTAAGCTTAGGTAAACTTACTACTGTTCATTTGACCTTGTTCCCATACTTAACATAGTTGTTTTTAATTTAAAAATTTTTTAATTTTTAAAAAAGGTTTAAAGAATTATATTTTACTGTGGCATTTCTCTTGTACTTCTGATAAATGTGGTTTTTGCAATGACTTTATTTCACAGGAATTACCAAAATTTCTTCAGGATCTTTCTTCAACTGATGCTGATCTCCCTTGGAATAGAGCAAAAAATCGCTTTTCAAACATAAAACCATGTATGTAGCCTTATTTTTTCTGGTATATCTATGAAGTATTTTAAAATGTTCACCACCTTAACTTTTTGTATTTCTTTAATGTTTTATTCATATTAAGTGAATTATAGCAATGTATCTCATTAACAGTGACTTTCAGATTGTATCTTTTGCTTTGTTCACATTTATTGAAGTTAATATATATGGTTTTCAGCTTGTTCACAAAAGGTTCACTTTTGCAGGTGCAAGAAACTGTAGATCTAATGGTTTCTTAGCTTTGTAATTTAACCCAAGTAAGGAACATGTTTTACATCTTCCTACAGACCCAGTCTCAAATGAAAAGAGAAAATTCACACTTTGTGCATTAGTTTCCCTCAAGAGCATAGCCCTATGGGACATAAAAAATGCATCACAAAGTACTAATCGAACATCACAGTAAATGTATGCCTACCAAAACTGGTTTTTACAAAGTAGGCAGAGGTGTGCTTTACCAAAATACATCTGTGTTTTTAAGTGAATAAGAAAAGAAACAGTATTATTGCTTTAAGAACTGACAATGGTATAAAGGGGAAAAATATGAAATCCCTCTGTTACTAATAGTTATGTTTTATATTTTATTTTTTAACAGATGGTCCTACTGTCAACATTCTGATTCAATATATTTATATTAAGAAATTAAGTGATATTTTTGATGCTCTGAAAAATTATTTCAAAATATAGAATTTTAAAATATTCTTTATTTTAAAGTTTATGTGCATATGTATTCTATTTTTATGTCTTTCCAAAGTATATTGGGAAAATATCTATACTTAAAAATTGAACTTTTCTATCTAGAAATTTGTGGACTTAGAGAAGGATATAATCACAGAATATAAAATTATAAAAGATTTAGATATGAAGAAACAGACCGAATTCTGATATTCTAGAACCAGAGGATAACTTTCACATGAAGGAAACAGATCTAGGGAAACATGATATCGGAGGTAGTAATCTAATGCGACCTGTTAATTCCTAAGAACCAGATGAAGACGAAAATGCAAATAGCTTTCACCACCTAAAATCCTTTCTACAACAAAACTAATCATAAGTATATGGCTTAATGAGAACGATGACAAATAATACTTTGTTATAAGAAATAAGGACTATTAGCAATATCTCTCTAAATTTCCAAAATCATCACCTTTCTCAACATCTTTTGTTTTTCCTTTCAGAGAGTTAACCTGGGTTGGATATATCATAAGTTTAAAGGGGAATCCCATGTTTTTTAATTCATCTGGACTAAATTTCTTCCGGACTATTTGTTTCATGCTTATTCAGTGTTGTTCTATGAAAATGAATACTCTAACCTGAAGGACAGTTACTGTGGTATTATGGAGCTGGGGGCCTGCCGGGTTGAGCCAGGGCAACCATTGCAGTCCTTGGGTGCAGGTCCTTGTGACTGCCAGAAAGAATTAAAGTGAAACATAAAGTAATAAAGCAAAAGTTTAATAGAATGAAAGCAGAGGGATATTTACAACAAAGGGACTACATGGAGCCCCTCAAAGACAGGACAGTGTGCTACTCACAGGGCTGGAGTTCTTAAGGAAACTAAGTCCTTTGTTCTTGCCTTGATTTCCCTGTCTCCTCTAAATTGTTTTATTACCCTTTGGATAGCTCCCAGGAACTTCCTGTGTAAGGGCCTGGATATCCTGGTTGACAGGGTGGTTGTGACATAGTTGCTTGCAAGAGATAATGATGGTACTTATGGAAAACCATAATTCCCCTTGAAGGGTTATAATTAGCTGTAGCTTGGGGGTCTTGATGTACCAGACCCCACTTTTCCGATACTTATCTATTTTAGTTAGGGCCCCAGGATTTTAAGTAATAATTCCCTCAAGGGATTATAGTTCTTTGCAGCCTGGGGAAAGTTAGGCATTTGGGATCTCATTTTCCATAGCTTGCTTGTTCAGATAAGGTTCCCCACTGTTTCAGTTTTATGGCTCCTGGATTCTTCTTGGTGCATAGACCTAATGTCTGTCCTTCATTATCCTTTCCCTCTACCCATCCGTTCATAGCTAATGAACCTACCTCACAGTGGAATAATTAGTATTTGTTTCTAATTGTATTTATTGTATGTGGCAGACTTAATTTCTATCAATACATGTAAAATAAGTAATTCAAATAGCTTACCTATTTCGAAGGGCTGTCTAATTGAAAACATGTAAAATTCAAGATCTTATAAAGATATTTTTAAAATGTGAGTTTTCAACCTTCTATTACTAAGATTTCAATGTGTTATTATGTAGATTCCCATTTTAGCCATAAGAAAAGTCAGTTCGAGCTTATTACCTACAATATGGGAAGGGAATAAAAGTGGTTAATGGAACTAAGCAACAACCTTGAAACCATAAAAAGGACTGAGGAGTATAACTATCCCAACTCTCCATATCTAAGGCTAAAACAAAAATAATCAATCAGACTCCCTGAGGTGCAATCCTCTTTATCTACCTTAGGGGTTATGGGCATATTGTTCAATGATCTCTACACTAAAAAGTTATTGTGAGGATTAGTTGAAATGATCATGTAAATCACTTTGCCCAGGACTGGATCACAGGAAGCATTAATGTTAGTTCTTAAGATGGTTAACAATAGATCATTTAAAATCTGCAAACTTTCAGAGGAAAAAAAGATTAAGTCACAGGCCCTTAGCTTCTTCTGTCTAGAGATAAAAAAAAAAAACCCTTCCCTAGCCTGGTTCAAAAACTGAGCTACAAAGTGATGGCCACTCCTATAGGTAAGAAACCCCGGGTTCTCTCCGCCCCCTCCTCTTTAAACACACACACACACACACACACACACACACACACACACATGCACTCACAAAGGCAGCAATCAAGATGTTTTGATTAAACATACTCTCCCATAGTGCTTGCAGAGACTCCCATAAAACTGAAGAAACATCCTTCCCCACAGGGAAGGAATACATTTCAATAGAATTAATTTTAGCTTGAGGCAGCTAAGTGACATTCTTTGTTTCGTCTGAGTAATGTAGGAAGTAGAATTTCAAATATCACAGTGCATTTTAGAAGATATTAGTTTACAGGGCTTTAAGATACCAGAATTAGCATCACACGCTTGGAGAAGAGATTTCCAACTCTCTGTCTGACAGGACACTATGACCTTAATATTCCAACACTGTGAGGAAAAGTTTAGCTTGTTGTTGACTCAACTAGTTATAAACAGGCATATCGAGTGAATAGAAACACCATGGCGTTCCTTCCTGAGTTACAGGACTAGCTGCAGTGTCATTAAAATATTTAGATCATGCAAAAATCAGTGTCTTGGAGATATGAATCATTGCAGAAGTTTGTCTAAATTCCCTATCAATAAATTTAATCACATCAGATATATAACAATAATTTCTGAC
The DNA here is from genome assembly GCA_028644305.1 of Xerus rutilus. NCBI lineage: Eukaryota > Metazoa > Chordata > Mammalia > Rodentia > Sciuridae > Xerus > Xerus rutilus. The sequence continues at coordinate 35,083,852 of CM053403.1, read as the reverse complement.
AATATGGCTAAATCATGTTAACATATAGTGTATATACTCAAGTTCTGAGAACATAAGAATATGTATTGAGCACTTCCTATTAACTTTTAAATAAGTTTTCCTCAAGAGGAAATAAATAGAGTTGTGTGAGAGTAATTAAGGTAACTAAGGATCAGAGAAGCTAAGTAGTTCGCCTAGTGCCATATATATGATAGGTAGATCATTTAGAATTCAAACCCAGTCTCCTTTACCCATTTTTCTTCCATGAAAACGAACTCCAAAATAGTTTAGTAATACATATTTTATGTCATGTCCATGTTTACTTAAAATTATTATGATTACATCACTTGATAAAAATTATCAGGAAAAAATAATTTCTGACACGTGAAGAAAATTAATAGATATCTAATTTTGTAAGATCTTAAAATATTCTGAAGAATGATAATTAGAAATTTTGTATTAAAGAAGAGAGAGAAATTAATAGGAAAGAATACATAGTCTAAATACATAGATAAATCTAATGTACAATGAAAATAGGCAAAATACATAGAGAAATCTAATGTACAATGGAAGTGGTGTTTGAATCAGGGAAAGGATAGAATGTTGAAAACTTTAGATTATATATTATTCCAAATAACAAAAAAATAAAATATATATAAAAGATAAACAATAAAAGACATATATACATATGCATATGTCTGTGTATCTCCATCACGTTCCTTTAAAAAAATCCCAATAGATGAAAACTTGAAATATTTAAAAGTAAACCAGAAAAATTTTTTAAGGTTTCAGAGAAATTACAGGAATTTTGTATAAATAAGAATATTTGATATTTCAAACAACTTGATGAATGATACATAATCCAGAAGCCATAATTTTAAAAATGAGAAAATGTATTACATAATAATATAAATTTTATCTATAGCAAGATAGAGCCAAACACAAATTATAAAGAAGAAAAAAATTTATGTTTTTATTAGTGCTTAGTAGTCATACATAGCAATGGGGTTCATTTTGACATACCATACATGCATGAAATACAGTTTACTCCATTTCAATCCCCAGAACTTCTGCTTTTCCTCCTCTGCTCCCTCCACTGCTGCCTTTCCTCTACTAGTCTTCCTCTAGGAAGAAAATTTGAATATTTATAACAAAAGTTTTTTATGCATATAGCCCCATAAAATATTTTTAAATTGAAAAATGAGAAAATATTAAGACAGAATAGAAATGGCATTTGAAATGACCAATAAGCATAAGCAAAAAAAGCTCAATTTCAGTCATATTTGAAGAAATTAAATACCATGAAACATCATTATGTATCTATCAAAAGAATATAAATAAAAATGTTGGCTATTTTGTGATAGAAGAATTGCCTACACACTTTTTCAGATATGAATTGATAAAAGTATAGAACTTGGGAGTATCTTTCAAAATTTGAGAAGTACATGTGTGATTTGAGAATTTTACTCGTAATATTTTCTACAGACATAATCCAATATATATGAAAAAGTTCAATTATGTTTTTTCAGCACTTTATATTAACAAGTGAGATCAATTTAAACCATGATAAAGAGTTAAATAAATGTGTGAGATTCAAACAATAATAATATTTTAAATAATGAGCTAGGTATATTTATGCTTATATGGAAAGATTAGGTAAATGGGAAAAGTAATCTGTGGAACAGGGTGTATATCACACCATTTGTAGTTAATTTTCTGAGAATATGCATAGAAAATTTTGAAAATATATACAAGAACATATTAATAGTTGTTATCTCTGCATAGTAGAAATATGGGCTTAGAAGGAATTTACTGTTATTTTATAGTTATCTGTAAAGTTGTAATATTATATTATGAACTCTTCTTTTCTTTCTTTCTTTCCTTTTTTTTTGTGATGGGATCTCACTGAATTGTTTACGCTGACTGAGTGTGGTGGCTCACACCTGTAATCCACCAGCTCGGTAAACTGAGGCAGGAGAGTTGCAAGTTCAAAGCCAGTCTCAGGAATTTAGCAAGGCTCTAAGCAACTTAGTGAGACCCTGTCTCAAAATAAAAAATAAAAATAGCTGGGGATGGGGCTCAGTGGTAGAGCACCCCTGGGTTCAATCCTCCCTACCAAAAGAAAAATTGCCCAGGCTGCCCCAGAACATGTGATCTCCCTACTTCAGCCTACAGAGTAGCTGAGATTACAGTCATGCGTTCCTAGCTTCATGAACTCTTATATTATTTTTCTAATTTAAAAAGCCAATTAGCATTGACTTATTATATTTTCTTCTTAGATAATAATAACAGAGTGAAGCTGATAGCTGATGCTAGTGTTCCAGGATCAGATTACATTAATGCCAGCTATGTTTCTGTAAGTTGATATATTTATATATTTCATATTTTTATAAAACATAAATGCTGAAATTGTATTTCCTTTACAACTATTTTTAAAAATTCCTTAAAAATTCTATGACCTTAATGTGCTAGTTACCTATAACAACACTACGTAGCCCCCATTTTATAGATGGGAATGTGGAGGCTCATATTAGATTCCTGTTTACCAACAATCATTTCACTACTTTATGGCAGACATACAACTTGCTATTACATACTCCTGGTCTTTTCACTATTTCATAAATCTTGTTAATGTATTGTTTCTACCCAACAAGTTGACTTCTCTTTCAGTGAAAAATTAGTCAAATGGGCAGCCATTTCCATACAATATAAAAACCTATTATGTACTTTTCTCCTTGTAAATTTGCAGTCCTTCAAGTAAGGGATGATGTCCTATTCTTTCTGTCCTCAGCTACTTGTAGAGTGGATATTCCATTGTAGCTACTCAATGGGTGTACCATAAATGAATCCACTTATAGAGAATTGTGACATACTTAATATATTCTCTTGCATATCATAGATTTTAAATACATAGTACATTGGATTGAAAATTGAATGAAACCAAATTTTCTCTCCCTTTCTTTATGACTTTTGTTTCATCAGTACTCATCACCATCACAGGTACTTCCATGCGCCCAAGACCTCCACTTGGTTGACAAAATTCATGGAATTTTAGAGTAGGGACAGTAGTGCCCTTCCAGTCATTTAATTTGCCATTTACCTCAGAAAACTGAACTTCAGCCTTTCCTGGCATTGATTCATCTGCTTTCTCCTAAGACAGATGATTCTATCTCTAAAAATCTCTATTATACATGTGTTTTTTAAAGCTTGAATGTGTCCCCTTAGATTTTCACCCATTGGCTTCAATTCTGATACATGGTAAGGCTAATCATTATCTTCACAGGAACCTACAGGTACTTGAGGATTTCCTCTATGTCCATGTTCTCCATAGGTTTTTATTCTTTTCCAATTTTTGGGTCCTTTCACCAAGGCCTGCCACTTCCTTCAGTTCTGTTGAGGCCCTTATGCTGTTATGCTCTATCCTTTCACTAGTATCAAACATTCCTATCCTTTGTCTTATTCCCTCTGAGCCAGTGTGATAGGAAAGGAAAATAATTCACTCTAATTCTATGGTTGATAATTACTCCAAAATTACAGTCATGTAATAGGGCCTATTGTTGAAGGAGTGAATAATGAGAGAATTGAAGGCTTCTTAGAAAGGTAAGGAAGGGTTTTGGGAAGGTATGGCAACTTTGAATTTCATCCTATTTTTATGCTAGAACTTTAAATCTCCATTGAAATAGCCACATGAATGTACTATTATGATAGCATTTACTTATTAATTTATAAATGTTTGATTCTTTTGAAAGTGTAATTTGTTAAATGTTTTGCTGAAGTTTTATGCTTATTAATTTTTGCTTTAGGTTCACCACTGCATTTTGAAGTTTTACTTTTACTTACATAATTATGCATATATACATTCAGATATTTACATTTAATCATTCCTCTAATCTAATATTTTGTGATGTTATATGGTAGGGAAAAGGCAACCAATTGTATCAATACCTATTGATTTGTACCATTTTTTTGTTCATCAATAATTAGAAATAAATCAATAGCTTATTTCTTTAATATTCCACTAAATATGGAGTAACAGTGCAGGATATGAATATGACTGAGACAGAAACCAGGCAGTTTTAATAGATATAACCAAATTACATAGATAACATATGAAAAGTAGTATTTATGAACCCCTAATGTATCTTCTAAATATTCTAAGTCATCAACAGGTAGCCATGAGCAAATGATGATGTGGTATGAAAAATAAGTCAGGAAGCCTGCAGATATATATTCTGCTATAATCAGTGGTGTTATGATAAATCTTACAAAAAGTAACTATGACACATATATAATGATGTGCATAATCATAACTGAGCTGTGTGGTAAGCAGGCCAAGATGGAGCATACTTTATATGAAGGCAGATTTCTGTACTATGGTGGGAAGTATATCATATTGCTCTTAGGATATCCTCCAAGGAACTAAGGATACCAGGAACAGTGAGAGTAGACATGGTGATGGTGCTGTAGTGGCCTTCACTTCTCCACCTTCAAATTCAGGCTGTCTTCACCTCAGAAAGAACGCCTGACACCTCAGTTACTGGTTTGTTACCTAGCACCTCCATCTGAAAGTTCATGAACTCTTGTTGCAGAAGAAAAAAGACACGAGGCCAAATACAGATGGATTCTGGGTTCCTGTTTCTTTGGAAGCTAGAGGCAAAGGAAAGAGAATTAAGGGAGGTAGGGAAGACAGAAAATAACTAGTGTTTACCTAGAAAAGCAAAAAAAAAAAAAAAAAAAAAATTTGGGAGAAGGGAAGACCAGCAGGTGGTTTGAGGAAATACTTCAGGCAGGGTCTACAGCTAGGCTACTGAGCCAGTTGGTGCATTCCTCTGCAGTTGGCCTTTCTTGATAATTATGCTTCTGGAGCCAAGACTTAGGAAGAACCTGCAAAATCATGATGAAGGATAAACTGAGAAAGGTAGGAAAAAAAGCGATTACAGCCCCATAAGTAGCTACTAACAGTACTAATAAGATTAGAACTGTTTTCAAGAGAGCTGATGGTGAAAATATGATTATAGGGATGAGAGGAAAGCCCTGAATCCTTCAAAATGACCTCTTATCACTGTGTTCACAGAATAGACTCATCACCACTGACAGATGTAGTTTCTCCACACTCTCAGTTGCAGGCTTAGCTTTGTCTCACAAAATCTTTCTTAACACATCAGTAGACTGATAGTTCTTCAACTGTGCTCTGAACTACAATGCATTAGTTCTATCATATTTTTAGTTTTTCCATTCCAATCCAACCTTCACTTTCTTTTTGCTCAGTTGAAGTTTTTATGTCCCTCTGTTTTGTTTCCTCCATTGTACATGTTATCCACTCTTGAATTTTACCTCTTTTAGTCTCTGTCCTTTGATAAATCTATAACCCTGGTTATATAAAACTGTCTGTAGATCATCCTCTGTGCTCCTAGGTGTAATTGGAGAAAAACTCTTGACCTCACCAATATGTGTCACTTCAAACTCAGGACCACTAACTGCAGAATATTTTTAATCAAGTTATAGCCCCGAAATCCCTTCTGACTCTCTCCTTTCTAAACTATCACTCTCCTCTCACCTCTAATACCCTTTCCCACATTTTCACCTACATTGGATGTCCCTTTCATTATTTCATGGATAAAATGGAAGCAATTAAAATTTTCTTACCTATCTGCATCTATGTCCATATACTCAATCTTTCCTCTATGGCTGGTGGATACGCTATCCTATCTACCAGTAACAGCCTATCCCTTGTCTCTCAAGAATGTGGACTGAGGAATTTTCTCTTTTTGCCTATGTGTTATATTCTTCCAAAAGGCAAACAAACATTGTCATTTCTGCCATCTTAAAAAAAGAAAAAAAAAAAAACTTGATATCACAGCTTTCCCTGCTACTTCCTTGTTATTCTGTGTCCCATTTACCATGGAGTCCCTTGAAGAATTGTTTGTACTTATTCCAACTCCTTTTTCATCTTACCTGTTCAACTCATTCAAATTAGGTATTAATGCTAGGCAAAAACAATACTGAAATTGGTCACCAATTAACTACTCAAAAGACTAACACCGTGTCAGTCCCTACTTTGTCTGACCTATTAGCAACTCTGACCCTTCATCTTAATCTCTGGTTTTCTCTCATTCACTCTCACCTCCAAGCATTGAAATGATCTAGAGCTCAATCCTTGAATTTACCATCTATTTCCGAACTCATTTCATTGGTGATCTCACCAATTCTCATGATCAATGTGCTAATTACTTTCAAATTTATCTTTCTACTTTGAACTTCTTCCTGAATTCCACATTCATATACCTAATGGCCATCATGGAATTCTCACGTAATGTGTAATAGCTATTTCAGATAAAATGTTCAATGTGAATTCATGATTTTCCCTACAAATAGGCTTTTCTTGAAATCTTCTTCATCTTTTTTTGAAGTTAGTTTTTATTACTCTCATTCTCTCAATACCCAGTCTATCAGCAAATCCCTTACAATATAACAGATTGTGAGGTTAAAAGTAGATTTTGAAAATTTTTAGTATCTAAGATTATTTGGTATTTAAAACATGAAGGATTTTAGGTCATTTTACACTAGTATTTTTTTTCAGGTATTGATCAAAAAATGAAAAATACTGTATCAATGTAAACATTGATGCAATGTATGTAATTATTTCCTTCTAGGGCTACTTGTGTCCAAATGAATTTATTGCTACTCAAGGTCCATTACCAGGAACAGTTGGAGATTTTTGGAGAATGGTGTGGGAAACCAGAGCAAAAACATTAGTAATGCTAACACAGTGTTTTGAAAAAGGGCGGGTAAGTTACATAAAAATCTTTTCACAAAATGTTATTTTACAATTGTGTTAATGTGTGTGAATGTTTCAGCTAGTTCTATAAGTCACCAGTAATTTAGATGTATATAAAGCAGTTTTAATTCAGTAGCAGTAAATGTAATATTATCTATATATATAAAACGATGACATATATGTATAACATATATACTGTTATATCCCATATACATACATACAACAGTGACATTTATGATTGGTGATTTTCTCTGAATGCAGATAAGATGTCATCAGTATTGGCCAGAGGACAACAAACCTGTTACCGTCTTTGGAGATATAGTTATTACAAAACTTATGGAGGATGTTCAAATAGATTGGACCATCAGGGATCTGAAAATTGAAAGGGTAAGAAAAGAGGAGGAGAGAACACATATAAAATATGAATGATCTAAATGTCTCAAGTAAAATTAATTTCTAGAACTATCACTTGGAAGAATACCTATATATTTAACAATACTCTCCTACTGTTTTCTAAACACAAGTTTTAAATTGATATCTTACTTCAATATCTATATAACTGTGTTTCATTGCAAATCACATGTTTAAAGTACATAGTAAGTAATTAACATCAATTTCTTAGGTTGACAAAAACAGAAAAAGGAGAGAAAAAACTAAGTCACTAGGTTTGTTTTATTTGAGGAAGAAACTATCTGATATGGGCTAAGATGGCAATTTCCCACATCACTCATTGCTTTCTAAATTCTAATGGCTTAATTTTCTATTTAATCTAGAACCAGTATAGAAGAGTTAGTGCAGGGTATAACTGTGTTGGTTTATATGCCTAGAAAAACAGAAAATTATATAAGGATCTTTATATTTTCTGACATTAGATATACAATACCTGTGTTTTGTATAATTAGTGAATTTGTTTAAGTTTTGGGTTTAAAATTGTTTCAAAATCTGCTATTCTAACTGTTTGAATATTAATACTGTATAAGATTGCAAAGTTTTTTATTGTTGCCATTTATACCAACAATCAATTTTCTTTACTACAACAATAAAAAATAAGAAATAATGGAAACAGAATATGTTCTGTTTAATAGTGTTTTTATAAGCTCACCTCCAAAAGTTTAGGCATTGATTGTCTTCAGCCTTCATATGGTACTTAAATCATTTTATTATTCATAAATCTGTTGCTTGGTCTAGCATGGGGATTACATGACAGTTCGACAGTGTAATTTTACTGGTTGGCCTGAACATGGAGTTCCTGAAAACAGCACCCCTCTAATTCATTTTGTGAAGTTGGTTCGAGCAAACAGAGCACATGATACCACACCTATGATTGTTCACTGCAGGTAAGAAAGATTCAGAGAAACCCCTTTTTAAGTTCTGGGAGTGAACTTGAAACCCAAAGTGGACTTTTTATTATCATGATGCCAACTTGTATAACATCTGATCTTTCATTATTTCTGTTGCCCTTATTCTACTATTATAATTTATTTGTAGAAGAAAATTTCTAGATTTTTGAATTACAGAGAATGAATTAGGAAAAATAAACTTTAAAAGAAAATAAAATTAACTGATTGATTCAAGTATGGTTCCAATTTTTTTTTTTTTTGGTACCCTGATTGAACTCAGGGTTACTCAACCACTGAGCCACATCCCCAGCCCTATTTTGTGTTTTTATTTAGAGACAGGGTCTTACTGAGTTGCTTAGTGCCTCACTTTTGCTGAGGCTGGCTTTGAACTCACGATTCTCCTGTCTCAGTTTCCCAAAGTGCTGGGATTACAGGCAGGCGCCACCCTGCCCAGCTGTTTCCAGACTTTTATAAAACTTTAACTGCTCAGATCTTTTTTTAATGAGGACTTTAAACATGGTTAATATAGCTTGGCTATAAATTGATTTTTTTCCTCAGGATTTCCATTGGAATGCAATTTTATTCTTAGAAATAAAAATCAATTCTGCTTAGCATTCAAAACTTTTCTAAACACATGGTTATAATTTAAGTTTTCCAACATAATATACCTAAGTCAATCTTAATTTGAGTCTTTTTCACAATTTGGAGTTTGGAGATTAGAGGAAAAGTGAGTGATAATATTATGTATTATGATCTCATTTACAAAAGATATCCAGAACAGATAAATTTACAGAAATGGAAAGTAGTGTAGTTACTTGGAAATGGAGAGAGAGGGAGTTATTTTTACACAGTCTGGGATGATGAAAAAGTTCTGGAAATGGATAGTGGAGATGGATGCACAACACTGAGAATGAGATTTTCAAAAATTCCTTAAATACAATAAAATAAATAAATATCCCTCCATACTTATCAATATTATTATGAAAGAAGATAAAAGTTGAAGCAGTTAAAAAAGAATATATAAATATTTGATAAAGTATTGAGAATTATCTTGCTATGACTAAATACAATCTTGGTAATAATCAAAACCCAAATAAAGTCCAAAGAAAATCTGTCTCCAAATAGGCAAAGGAACTGTTTTATTGCTATAGCTCATTGTCTTCATCACCATCAACAGGTGAAAAATTTTCGTGTAATTTTGTTCTTCCTGCAGTGCTGGGGTTGGAAGAACTGGAGTTTTTATTGCTCTGGACCACTTGACACAACATATAAATGACCATGATTTTGTGGACATATATGGACTAGTAGCTGAATTGAGAAGTGAAAGAATGTGCATGGTGCAGAACCTGGTAAGACAACTAAGCCTGCACTGCTGTCAGCTCTACAGTTTCTACATGGGCGGGACTTAGTGTAGTAATATGCTTGGAAGTGAACTTGAAGCTATATATGCACAGCAGGAAATCTTTTCCTACATTATAAACCTCTTGAGAAGGGCAGCTGGTAGAGATGATGGGAAAACTAGTCACCCTTAAGTATCATTACTGACTGTTCATCCTTGTTTTTACTGACAGGCATGTAGAAAATAATGAATGAAATTGATTTGTATTTATCATTTAGCAACTTCAGGGAGCTTAGAAAGTGAATTCAAATGAATTTCTCTTATAAATATGTTAAATTTACTTACAACAGGGAAAACAGTGTAAAATACTGATGTTAATGAGTTTCTGTGAATTTCATGTGTCCATATTTATCTGTTGCTTATTAGTACTAACAATGATTGCTGTAGCATATTATCAACTAACTGGAATATTTTGTTCATTGCTTTAGTTTGAAGGCAAAGATATTTTTAAAATAAGTTTTTATTCATTAAGAAAATACTCAGCCAGGTGCAGTGGCACACGCCTGTAATCCCAGTGGCTCGGCAGGCTGAGACAGGAGGATCACGAGTTCAAAACCAGCCTCAGCAACAACAAGACACTAAGCAACTCAGTGAGACCCTGTCTCTAAATAAAATACAAAAAAAGGGCTGTGGCTCAGTGGTTGAGTGCTCCTGAGTTCAATCCCTGGTGCCAAAAAAAACAAAAAAAATAAAAAACACCAAAAAACACACGCAATATAATGGTAGTGAGACCAGCAACCTTCTATTCAGTGTCTAGGAGGTTCCAGTTGCTATCCTAGATCCTTTGCATTTATTTTCTTATTTAATTATGATTTAATTCTTCATTTGTCGATCAGAGTCAGTAAACTGATGAAAACACTAAATATCGACTTTACGTTACAAAATAGGGAAGCAGATGTTCTAAGAACATAAGTGATATTCTAATGCAATATTATTAGTAAGTAGCAGAGCCAAAATTCACTCCAGTCTATCTAACTTAATAGATGTTCCTATCTGTATCTTCTTATTGGACTTTGTACACTACACAGACACAAAGATGTTTTGTAGTAAATACACAGATCTGTTCTCACACTATTTTCCAAAGTATATACTAAAAAATAAGTGGCATTGAATTTATTAAAAATGTGAGGAAACAGAGTTCCCTGATAAAATGAGCGTGAGAAAGAAATTAAACTAATTTTTAAATACAGAATTCCTTAAAATCTTTAGGCTAATGCACCGTGAAAATAACAAATACAGACCTCTAGGGGGCAACATCTTCTGAACCTGACTGTAGTCCCCTTCCACCCTTTTAGATCCTAAACTTGTAATGCATGTCATGGGACATTAATGCTGTAGGAAGATGCTTCCCTAGGTTAGAGACATCCACACTTTTCAGAAAAAACTGAGTATTCAACTCCAGCAGAGACATTTATTTTTTAATGTAGATTATGTAATTATGTAAATTATGAAATATACACAAAATAAACCATTAATAAACATATCATAAAGATCAAATAAGTAGTATTTGGAAAACCTTGCTAATTGCTACAGCTTCATATTATCATTAGGAATTTTCAAAAAGGAAATACACCAGGCCAAGATACTTCTGATAATAGTCATAAATATGTATCTTTAATTATTTGTAGTTTTTTAAACAGATCTGGCCTTTTGTGAGATCTGATTACATTGTTATTTTTACATCATGGTTTGGCTACAAAAGATATTCTAGAAGTATGAAGGATGTCAGACCTTCCGGTTCTTGTCATTTATTTTGTTTTGCATATTAAATATTTAATTACAGCGTAGAGTCTCTTTGTAGGAATCTATCTTTCACAGCCATTTTAATTCTGTGATAGGTAAAACTAGGTAATGTAGTGCATGTCCATTTCCTTATATGCTGAAAGGAACAAATAAGTGAAGGATCACTCTTCTCTAGTTTGTTTCAGAAATAGAATATGACAGTGGGTATGCAACTTGTGTAGTTTGACAGGTGCCCACTCCCTGAAGGGCCTGGCATTTGGTTTAATGTGTGTTTCACAGTCTTAATAATTTTTGAGGAAAGAAGTTTGCATTTTCATTCCATAGTTGGCCCTGAAAATTAGATCTTATCCAGAGGTTTTACAAGGGCACCAATATCCATCCAACTATTAACTGTTATTGAAATTCAGTTTGCTTCTTAATTTGAATTAAAAATAAAGACAAAAAGAAAGCTAACATTTTCCTTTCATATTCCTGGGGTTATACTTCAGGGATCAGTACTCTCAAAAAAAATTAATGGTTGACTTTCTTGGCTAAGACAGAAGATGGGGTTAGTCAATCTTCAAATAATGAAAGTTGAAACAAATTTGCTATAATCTGCAGCTTCATGGAACTGAACTTTGTACAGAGTGTGATTAAGAATACCTATTCATAATTGAACACAATTTAGTGCTCAGTATATGTTATACACTTTATTCTTGTTTAACCACCAGAGCAAAATGTTTCAGGTTGGGTAAAGGAATGGAAAAAGCATGATTTTCTGTCAAAGAACTGAGTTCAAAATCCAGCTTTAATTAATCAAAGTCCAAGAGCCAACAATCAATGGATTGATTAATTAACCTCTCTGAGCTATTCTCTTTCATGAGATATTAATGGTTTCATAAATTTGTTGTCTTTATTAAATAAAATAAAGTATATAAAGCACCAAGAATAGTACCCAGCATGCAGTGCATATCCAACAAGATTTTGCCTGATTCACCTGTCTTTGCTGAAAAGCAGCTGCTCTGAAGCTCTCTTTCATCTGAGCTCTCAGAAGTTATGCTCTTCCTATCTTTTCCCTGCGAGGAAGAGCAGGAAAGTGACTGTACTTCAGTCCTTATAAACCAGCATAGGGTGGTTTCTCATTTCTTCTATTGCACTCAGGAGTGACATTTCAGCACTTATTACAGCAACCGTGGGCAGAAGTGGGGAGGCAGGAACCTTGACAATATACTAAATATACTGCCACTAAGATACCAGAGGGATATGGCCTCTATCCAGGAGGGAGCTTTGATATCTTATCTTTTTCACTCAATAATAAGTTCAGGAGACTTGAAAGGCTTTTCTAAGAGAATGCTCTGCAGAAATAATATTTTTCAATATTATTGATGCCTTGAATAAGGGTTAATATGGCTTAGTACCTTTCTAGCTCTGGATTCTCTTTAAAATTTACTAGTATGAACTCATAGGCTAAGAAAAACAGTAACTATCATATTTTGGATGCATGATTTTTTTTTGCCATGCATTTTACACATTTTAAGTCCTTTAATGTCACAGGATAGGTTTTGTGATTCTCTAAATGAGGAAATTGAGCATCAGAGAAGTTTGATTCTTAAGTTAACATGGCTGGAAAGGGTAGCAACTGGATTGAACTTTTCAATGATACTATACAACCTCCTTGGCAATAGCACAGGATGGCAGAGGGACCTTGGAACCTGCAGGACTGTCCTGTAAGAGCTGGGCTGGCTGTGTGGCAGTTTACACACATCATTCTCTCCAGTGGAGGATGAGATCTGAACAGTTGGAAGGCTCATATATCAAATGTGACTTCAAATTCAAATGTGCTTTTATAGAAATACCAGAATTGGTAAATTTAAATTATTTTCAGAGAAATCATATTTCAACAACATATTTCTGTCAATGCTATTATATTTATTGTGTGATGTATATTTGAAAATACTTTCTTGGAATTACTTTACCAGCAATTTCAGTAGAATCATTATTACTTTATAATACTTCATTTCTTACCAGAATTCAATTCTGTAACTTGATCATCCACTTCACTTGCAAAACTTGACCTCTAATGACTTTTGGATGTTCTCCAAATCACATCAGCCCATAAATGGTAAAGATTGCCTAGCTGTGAGAATTAAATGACTACGTCAACAAGCATTTATTACACAACTACTGTGTACTAGGAACTATCACAGGCATTGGGAACATAGCAGCAACTATCACAGAGTTCGGCTCTCATAGAACTGACCTCCCAGGGATGAAGTGTTAGTGGGAAATGTTTTGTAATCCACAAAGAATGAAATATTGCTAATCGTGACCAGCAATATCTTCAGACAATTTCAATAGAGGAGTTAAAAAGAAAGGTTTTGGAGTATTGTAGCCATAGATAGGAATATAACCTCTTAAAACGATCACTTTTGAGGATGTTCTATTTAAATCAATGGTCAATTTGTAAATATGTCTTAAGTATTTGGTGATATTCCTTAAAGTCAGGTATGTTTCTTATATATATATCAGGATAATTTAAAACATGCCTGTTTCTTTTTTAGCCTTAACTACTTTTTGAAAAGTACAAATTCAGAAATGCTAATAAATTACTGAATTATACTGAATAAACCTAATGAATCTGAATGGAACTGAATTTACCCCATGCATTCAGATGTAAACTTAGAAGTCCATATCCTGCACCTAGGTGTTTGGATATTTCAATGGCAAACAAGTTGGTATTTAGGGTAACAGATACTTGATATTAAGAGTGCCAAAATCCAGATGATTAGCAGAATTATTAGATGCATTTTAAGTGAGCTGATGGTGTATAAATGTGCTCACTAACAAATTTAGGATTAAATATAGCATCTGCATTCTGACAAGAAAAATATTTATAAATTACTCAATTACATCTAACAGGAAAAAGGAGGCTCATAAACAAATTTAAGTAATCAGAAAGATTTGCTGCTTTTTGTGATCACACCAAGAAAGAATATATTACACTTTGTATTTAGTGACGAGTATTTAAAAAAAAAAAAAAAAAACCTTGAAGCTACAAGAAGCCACAGGGATTTAGAAAATGTTATTTTGGAAACTATAGAAAATCATTTATATACTGTGGTAAAATCTGTCTCTAACTTAGCTATTTCACATTTGTTGAACTCAATACTACTTTTTGCTGAAATAGTATAATTTTTCTTATAAGAAAAATCCCTACCCCATCCTTCATTTAATCATTCTTCCTTTGGTTTCTAGGCACAGTATATCTTCTTACACCAGTGCATTCTGGATCTCTTATCAAATAAAGGAAGCAATCAACCTATCTGTTTTGTTAACTATTCTGCACTTCAGAAGATGGACTCTTTGGATGCCATGGAAGGTAAACAGAAGCAATGTGAACCCAATTTGCTAGTTTACCACCTATAATAAGAGTTTACCACCTATAATAAGAGGAGCATTGATATTATAATAGCCATAAGTTAAAAATGTCAAAACTAGGTTAGCACACATCAATTTCTTCATTTCTCTCATTCAATGTGTGATAAACGCTTTTTCATCTGGATGGTCTTTTTGCCATGAAACATTTTAATCTGTTGAACTGTTAACTTCAGTAGTCTCTTTGTGACATGCTGCTTTATGTTATAGGTGATGTTGAGCTTGAATGGGAAGAAACCACCATGTAAATATTTAGATCAACGATTACAACTGGAAGATATTTTCAAATCCCAGGGGCCAAAACTACCCTCTCATGCTTCTGAATTAAAACATGCAACCTTAAAGAAATCTTCATGCTTCCCTTACTGTGCCTTACTACCTGAATAGACCATTTTACAGATAGTTCTAGGAAATTGCTAATTCACCACAGTCAATTGTTTTGTACAGAATAAATATCATTCATTTAAAATGTTTAAGAGAAGACATACTATAGGATTTTAAAGTTCTCCATATTTTGGAACAAGCCAAATGGAAAATTATTATTGTACTAGCATTAATGTTTCAGTGTGAATCTTCTCTATATATTGGGTTTAATTTTGAACAAAAGCCGTAAATGTTGATTCAGTAGTGTTACTTTGGCCTCGAGGGTGTTGACGTTTCTTGTGGATGACTTCCAGAACTGTCATAATGATCTGTACTTCTATGTATGCCTCTGTGTTTTGAATCCTCTGTTTTATGAGTGCTGAGATATCATCTCCTGATCCTGAACAGCTGAACACTAACCCCCTGACACTGCAGGGATTACATAGCCTTTATACAACACACAGTAGCTCTTTGGAGGAACTTAGGGCTATTTAAATTGCATTGTGATCTTCAGTTTGAAAAAATGAAAAGAAAAATTTAAAAAGTGCAATTGCACATAATGAAGTTATAAAGTATACTTTCTAGCCTGTTTTCATTTGTCTGTTGTCAGGTGCAAGTTGATACATGAATGTATCAGAGTATTTGCACATCATATTATATTCAACTTATTATTAACAATTTTAAAATGTTTCTTCAGCAGAAATGTATAAAAATAGTAATAAAATCATGTAGTGTGGTACAAGCTTGTAAACTAATGATGTGCTGCTGTGGTGCCAACAGACTTCTGAATAGATTATATTAAGTGGTCTTTATTTCATTTCCCAAGGGTCATTATGGAGCAGTGTATTGAGTGGAACTGAAAACAAAGAAATTAACCAGGTTGTAGCAAAGCAAAGATTTTTAAAAAATTATTTCAGCCCCCATTTTATTAGATACTGATATTGTACTCAATAAATTGAACTATGTGAAATTTTTTTGTTATAGATTTCAATTAAAGTCAGAAGTAAAGAGTATTAATTACTCTATTTTTTTCTACAATAAGAATTAAATATTATGCTCATTTCTGCTGGACTATACATGTAGAAAATGTGATGCTCAAAAAACCCTGAATTTTAGTTATTTTCCAGAATTATATCAGAGGTCCTTATTTAAATATAAATTTGATTTTGTATTATGAATCAAGATATTATTGATAATTATGTAATCATATAACATATCTTAATGTAAGATAATGCTTTACATATAAGCAAACATGACATGATTTATATAGTGTAAATAATTAATATATAGTCATTTCTCAAGGCTCCACAGAGTAAATAGTTTTAGTATGAAATTCAGTATCCAAGAAATTAAGCCCTTTAGTCAAACAATCAATCTCTGGAAGAGTGTGAAATTTTCATCTTTTTTTTTCTTAGCAAAGAAATGTAAATAAATACAATCCACTACTGTTCCAACAAACAAGTTTACATGAAGTTACAGAAAACAATAAAAGTGATGAGAAATATAAAAGATTCATGTTAGAGTTATAAATTTTCCAGTGTCCTTCATAGCATTGAAAATGTATGGCACACCAGTATAGGTTTTGGATTCATGAAAGACAGAAAACAAAACCTGTGGAAAATATTGATTGGAATAACTTTTTAATATATTAAATAATAAAAAGAAAAAAGATTAATATTTGGTCCAGTCCATTTTCTATTTCTGTATAAATAGAGTTTCAGGTTTGATTCATATATTTGCACAAGTACATAAAACAAGAGTGCTAGCATTTTTCTCCTCAAAAACAACACTTATCAAATTTTAACTTTCATACAGATCACCTGAGGATTGTGTTAAAATTAAGATTCTACTTCTGTAAGAGTAGATTAGTCCTGAGGATAATTTCTAGCATGTAATCAAGTTCATAATATTGCTGCCTGATCCCTGGCCATACGTTAAAACAATGTATGACTCTCCAAAAGATATTAGGATCGGAATGATTTTATATCAACCTGAAATTATTTGAAACATTCTTTAAAAGACTTAACTTCGTTACCAGAAAAAAATACTTATAACTTCCTAAATGCACATAACTCACCATATCAAGAAAACATAACTGAAATGATTGAATTGAAAATAACATATTTATGTTAGCTGAATTTTCTTTTAATTATATTGTGAAAGGGCCAATGTATCCCTACATTCTATAGATGGATACTAAGTGCAAATTAAAATAACAAGGAACATCTGTAACATTTTTAGATCTAATTTGTCAAAATTCGTTGAAGCACATGTACAATAAATGAGCAACATGTGTGTCATATGAACCAAATGAAACAGGATCCTCTTAGAATGGTTTGCCAGATAGGAGAGCAGCTGTGGGTATTGCCTCTACTTTTATCCTGCATTCAAATGCATAATTTTCTTCTTTTGGTTTATAGGTGATATGAAAAAGAAGTCTTTTGCAAAACAATACTAATTAAACCTTGACCTCTTCATAAAAGCAACAGTGATTTGCTGTCCATATGTTTGTACCAAACCACTAGATTTTAAAACTGAAATCGAAGCTCAGCAATGTGTTCTATAAGTCCATGCCATTACTGTGATAACCAAGTCATTTTCATGGACAAACTGTTAAAAAAATCAGTGAAACTTTTTGTAAGGCTTAGGAAACAAAATGATCAAAAATTCTCAATGATATTAAAAAGTGAAAATATGGGAGAAAAGTTTATAAAGCATTATCTTAGCAAAACAAATTGCCTTCTTAGGACAAGTAACGTTTCATGATAATTTATTTTATAAATATGGATAGACTGTCCATATGGAATCAGGCTTAGTATGTCCATCTGCTAAGAGAGATGTTCTGAGGAATAGATTACATCACACATAAAAAAAATGTTTTGAAAAGTCCGATAACTTTACAAAGTCAGTGTGCAATATTTATCAGTAAAATAATGCATCTCAGTTTAGTATTATACTATACTTTGTGATATTAGTGTTATATTTGCATGTCTGTTCACATGAGAAGACTGAAGAGAAAATGATGGTGACATTGATTTTCTGAAATATATGAGCATCAATACCTTTCTATAAACTAACAATTAAGCCCTCTTAAGTAATGTTTTAATTGAAATGAATATATATATACATGTATACAAATATGATTCAGAAATCATGTCATATGAAAATTTTCATTTCAGATGATTCAATTGGATATTCTGAATCAGTACATGCAATATTGTCCTTTGTAAATATAACTAGTTTAATAGAAGATAACAAAAAACATTATATTTCTCTTACTCCTCTGTTAACAAAATTATATTTCTAAAGTCACCTAAATTATTTTAATATTCACAAAATTGTTAATGGATTGGGAAGTCATTTTAGTAAATTATAAATTTTTAGAGTAGTTTTATATTCATTATTCCAATTAATCCTTACAACATCCTTTAAGATCTGCAGGGTCCTACAACATTGGTAAAGATAATGAAAGCTTAATTGCTGTACTCAAAACCACATTTAGTAAAGATGAGAATTAAAGTTAAATCTGAGTTTCTCTGGTCTCCCCCCAGAAAAAGTTCCTTCAATAATCCTATTCATATACCTCCATAAGTTACAAATGACAGGCTTTGAGAAATGTGAAATGGTTATTATAAATAAAGGTCACAATCATTCTGTGTCCCAATTCCCAACTAGCCAGTTAGAGACTTTCTGCTAATCATATGAAAATGATGTGTGTGAAACATGATTTTGGAGAAAATGTGTAAACAAAGGATAAAAATCACAATTTATATAAATGGGAAAACATCACATTTTAGAGGGCAAGACAATATTATAATGATATCAGTTATTCCCAAACTAATTTGTAAATTTAGTAAAGTGAATTTCTAAATTCAAAACTCCAAACCACCCTTTCTTAAATGAAGTATGAGTAGAGAACACCTGAGGCTCAATAGCAGCCAACAGCCCTCAGTAACCAGACTCCCCTCACAAAACTGTAAGATTTGAAATGTCAAATTATATTCAGCTGCCCTAGAGCAAAAAACTATCTTTTTAAAATGAAGCCCAGAAAATACATTTAACAATTGCACATTTATAATACCCAATATCTAACTACAAATTACTGGACATGTAAAAAAAAAGCAATAAAATCTGAACCATAACCAGGAAAATGATCCATTAATACAAACAAGACACAGAAATTACAGAATTAGCAGACAAGCTTTTAATACAGCTATTAAAATATACTAACAAAGCAAAATAAGTATTACTGAAAATTACAAAAATGTTTTTAAAACTTTCAGGGCTGAAATCTATACCATCTAATGTCAGAACTTAATTGGATATGATAAGAGCAGATTAAACACAGCAGAAAATCTGTAAATTAAAAAATGGGGCAACAGAAATCATCAAAACTGAAGCATGGACACACACACACACACACACAAGACTGGAAAAATAGAGATCCTCATGACCCTTGAGGTCACTTCAAACAGTTTATTACAACTGTAATAAGAGTTACAGAATGGGAGAAGACAGAAAAAGATATCAGTTTATTCTTCAATAAACAATGTCCAAATATTTCCCAAATTATTTGTATTTTACATATTCAAGAATCTCAAGAAGAGACAAATAGACACATATATGCATGCACACTATGATTTCTCCCACTTCAGTCCATACACAATGCTACTTCTTCATAGACACACATGCACACAATTTATACCAAAGTTTATCATAATCAAACTATTATAAGTCAACAATAAAAACTAAATTTTCAAAGGCAACAAAGAAGAGATATACCTGTTTAGGGGTATCAAAGAAAATAAAATAAACTGGCTTCTACGCAGAAATATTTCAGGCTATGGCATGAAAATTACAATTACCAAAAAGAGCAACTGGAAGCAATATCATACTCAGTGTAATACTGAGTGTAAAACTCAGTGAAGAGTTTTATCCTACTAACAAGAAAAAGGCAAGGATGCCTGCTCTCACAGTTTTTGTTGAGCATTCTACTTGTGTTCCTAGCTGTGGTGAAAAGGCATGAAAAAGAAGTCAATGGGATAAATTTGAAAGGAAGAAATAAAACTATACAAGTATAGGGAATAATCATGTATGAGGATAATCCTGAGAAATCTACAAAAACATAGCTGCTAGATATAAGAAGTACCTTTAATAAAGTCTTAGAATAGTAAGTCAAGATACGAAAATCAGTTTTATTTCTATTTACTTGTAATGAACAACTGGAAATTGTAATTTAAAATACCATTAACAATAGCGTTTACAAATGTGAAGAGCTTTAGGACAAATTGAATAAAATATGTTCAAGGCCTACAACTAAAAACAACTAAATATTGATGACAAGAATGAAAGATGACTCAAATAAATTTTATAAAATGCAGGTCCTTGAACTCAAAAATTCAATATTAAGATCTTCATTTTCTCCATAACAATTTGTAGATACAGTAGAACAAAACAAAAATTCCATAGGCTTTATTTTCTTAGAAACTGATAAGTTGATTTTATAATTTATATGGAAATGATGAAAAAGACCTAGAATAGCTAAAATCATTTTGATATTTTGACAATTGTATGACTTACACAATATGTATATCTATAGAAAGATTCATTGAGAGGAAAAATGGAAAACCCAAAATAAACCAGCACATGGATAGCAAATTGGTATCAACAAAGGTGACAAAGTAATTCAAGAGGAAGGGATAATATTTCCAACAAATAGCGCAGGTACAACTGGATGTCCATATGAAAGATCATGAATCTTTCATTCTATTTTATATAACAAACACAAACATTAAATTTAAATGGGTCTCACAGACCTAAATGTAAAGGCTAAAACTATAAATCTTATGGAAAAAAGCAAAAGGTCATCTTCACAACTTCAAATAAGCAAAGATTTCATAGACCATAAACAAAGAAAAAATTGATAAGTTTCACTTCATTAAAAAATATAGCCTTCTGCTATTCAAAAGACAGTAGTAAGATGAAAAGTTAAAACATAGTCTGGAAGAATGGGAGAAAAGAGTCACAGTACCTGTAATAGAATACAAGTACCAAGAATATATGTTTATTTACAAGATAACACACACACAGTGCCAATACATCACATGATATCATCAAGGAAGTGCAAAGTAGAACAATGAGATATCACTGCACACCCAATCAAAAGATTAAATTTTTAATACTGAAAATACCAAATCATCCTGGCAAGGATTTGGAGCAGCTAGAAATGGAAGTATAAAATGATACAATCACTTTGGAAAACAATTTTTCAGTTTCTTATAATACTACCGTATTATCATAGCACTCAACATTACCACTCCTAGTCATTTATCCAAGAAAAATTAAAATATATTTGTGTAAAAGGACATACTGATGTTCTTGGTAGGTTTATTCATAATAGCCCAAATATGGATAATCCAAATGAACATCAATAGGAATGGACAAACAAGTTGTGGTATATTAGGGCAATGAAATATAACTTGATAGTAAAAAAGGAATAAATTACTGATTCAAAAATAGGAAGTACTCTCAAAAACATGCCAAATGAGAGAAGACACACACAACACATACTGTAAGCCAGGCGTGGTGGCACACACCTTTAATCCCAGCACTTTGGGAGGCTGAGACAGGAGAATCGTGAGTTCAAAGCCAGCCTCAGCAACGGTGAGGTGCTAAGCAATTCAGTGAGACCCTGTCTCTACATAAAACACAAAATAGGGCTGGGATGTGGCTCAGTGGTTCAGTACCCCTGAGTTCAATCCCCAGCACCGAAAATAAAACAAACCATACTGTAAAAACCCATTTACATGAAATTCTGGAATATGTCAAACTAATCAATGGTGACAGAAATTGAATAAATTTTGACTTGGGTGGGAAATATATGGGGAATTGATTGAAATGGACAAAAGAGAATATTTAGGGAAGGTGAAATTTTTCTTTATACTTACATAGGCATATTCATATTTTAAATGCTTTAAATCACATGCATAAAATGAATGCACTGTATTTTATATAAATTGTGTAAAGTTGATTAAAGAAATAGATAATGAAAACTAATTTCAAAATAGTTATAATATGCCATTACATAATGTCTTTTAAATACAAGTAGTATTTTTATGAATGCATTCCTTATAGTACAGATATAAAATCATGAGTGGGAAAAATCATGATTTCCCCTGGTATGGGAGGAATGTAGACAGGAAGATAAAATCATGGAAATATACAAGGGTTTCAAATGCATTTGTGATTTTTCTTTTAAAATTTGAAGAATATTTGGTGACATTTTTATATTTGCTAAAATTAAGTAATGAATGGAAAATGTTATTTCTTATAGTTTTCAAATATTTCATAATACTAATAACTACACAATCTCAATCATTTGTGGAGTCTAAAAAAGTTGATCTCATATATGTAGAGAGTAGCATAGTGGCTGAGTAATTAGGGAGGAGTTGTTGATCAAAAGATACACAATTAGCTAAGTGCAGTGGTGCATACCTGTAAACTGGGGAGGCTGAAGCAGGAGGATCGAAAATTTGAGGCCAGCCTCAAGAACTTAATGAGGCCCTAAGCAACTTAGTGAAACCCTGTCCCAAAATAAAAAATAAAAAATCTGGGGTGTTGCTCAGTTTGGTCAAGTACCCCAGGGTTCAATACTCTACCAAAAAGAAATAATTATAGTTACATTAGAGGAATAAATTCGAGAGCTCTATTGATCAGTATGGTGACTAATTAATAACAATATATTGGATTCTTGAAAAATCTAGAGTGGATGTTTAGTATTCTCATCACAAAAGTGATAACTATGTGAGGAAATGCATTTGTTAATTAGCTAGATTAAGCATTCACATTGTATATGTACTTTAAAACATATATATGATAACCACATACAATTTGATTTGTCAATTTAAAGTGTAACAAAAATATTATTTTACAATTTTAAAATCATGAGTAAATGTTTAACTTGAATAATTTATTTAAATATGTGATACAAAACATGTATTATCAAAATCTATCAATATCATGCTTTTCTGCTTGAATGAATACAATATGGAGAGAAATATGTACTTACATTTCTTAATTCTTCATCCCCAAAGTAATTCCCACTAAAAATTGTTGTTTAAAATATTAAAAATAAAACTTGACATGCTCCTAGTGCTTTCTAGAGAATTCATTAAGCTGCTATGCACTTGTGAACTGCCATGAAAGATACGGCGAATTCACTTGCTGGTCTCTCCCTGGAACACAGGGTTGCTTCAATCAGTCTGAGTTTAGTACATTCATAAATTTGGTGGACAGTTAACAGGATTAGCACCTACTTCCTGGGTACCAAATCAGAAATTTTTGGTATTTATATTTTAAATTGTTATATGGATCATTTGCATAAAGCAGACTAGTATAATTTTATTTGCTACAATTAATAACTTTATGGAACCATTATGTGCTGGCACTCTTTGAAGGAACTAGCCAATTTTCTCTCTCTCTCTCTCTTTTTTTTTTTGGTTGCGGTGTGGTGATAGCAATCAAACTCAGGGTCTCATGCATACTATGCAAGCATTCCACCACCAAGCTACATCTCTAGCCCCTTACCAATATTAAGTCATTTTCTTGTGACAATTTTTGGAAGTTTGTACTATTATTTATTTGCCTTTTACAGATGAGTAAAGCAAAAAGAGGTTACATAACCAGCTCAAGGTTATATGTTAAGTAAAGGACAGAGCCCAGACTTGAACATGGAAAGCCTGGCTTCAGAGCCTGCTGTGTTTCCCACAGCCTGCAATATTACAGAGAGAGCACCAAGTATAAAATAATGTCTCTGATCTTATCTACCTGCACTTGTTACATACACATGAACTATACCTTCATTCTCAATAGAAGCATCTGGATACTATCTATTTGATGCAAATTAAATTATTTGTGTCACATAGTGATACTGTCAGCCTTTACTATCAGATAGCTAGTCTAATATTCTTTCTGTTATTTGCTATCTTGTCCAAACTATATTTATTCCAAACCAAATTTTATTATTTTTCTGAATCTCTACACTTTGTTGCCACATTTATGCTCCTAACTTTCAATTCTGATCATTTCACTAATCTGCTCAATAATCCTTAGTTGTCTATAGAATTAAGCTAACATTTTAAAAATTACCTTTCCCACAACATTCCTCCTTTTATTCTATGTATAAGTGAAATTAGAGCACTTGCCAGAATATGAAAAGGTTGATCAGAAGGTACAAAGTTAGATAGGAGGAATAAGTCCAGGTGTTCCATTGCTTGCTAGAACATACCTCACAGACTCCTAGTACCACATGCTCGCTGTATTTCCTTCATTAATACTTTTCTGAAGGCATTTTTGCATGTTCTTACCTACTGGCATTTTCTATTTATTGCTCTTCATTTGGCAGCTGCTTGTAAACAAGGACTCAATGTTTCTCATGATTTTAGCCATGTTGCATTTAGCCTAACATCTTACATGAGAAAAACTTAAGCAAATATGTTCAATTGAAAGTTCACTTTAGCAGAAGTAAAATAATACTGCCTGTATGGTAATGTATTTTCCTACCAATACTCACATGGTAAAATATCTTTTCAGTCAGGGAGCAAACACCTCTGGATCAAAGATAAATGAAGCTTAGAGAAACAGGAAAAATGATGTAGACTAATACATTGTTTGTTCAGGATTATCCATTATCCAGAATGAAACCAAGAGCTTGGAAGTATTCAAAAAGCCTTTAAACAACTGAGGTTGACAAAAATAGGAATTCTGTACCATTGTACAATTTATGAAAACAGATCAGGAATAATCCCTCCCCACCTCTCATTGTATACACTTCAACAAACTTGGGTTCCTAGTTCACAGCAATCCGGTTTCAACAAAACTAACAGTGTGTATTCTTCAGTGTGCGTACAAACACACATATAATCACACATCTTCCTATTAAAAGCAAATGTACCTTTAAAACATTAAAATTCAAGATTTTATTGAAACCCGACATATTTCAATAGCCACTATAGTGGCTATTTTATTCCATACATAGAATAAAAACAAAAATCTAACAACATTCCTGTGTGGTTAGGAAAGTGTTTTTTCTCTTTTAATTATTATGTTTACTCTTTAAGGAGACAGAAATGGGTTTAGCATATTTTTAAAAAGATCTCATTAAACTAATTTGACTCAGAAGATAGGGGTAAGTCAGGTTCAAGATATCCTAGAACAAGATATCCCTTAGGGTGAGGCAGGTGCTGGAGATGCCCAGGCAGGTCTGGACTCTGCTGTTGACGTGCATATGCATGGAGACAGACACCAGGTCCAGAGAGTACAGTAAGGAGCGACAGGTGGCAAATAGGCTGGCAGGACACATGAGAGTCAACTGGTAAGAGGTGACATATCATAACAGGCAGGTGAAGCAAGGCTAAAAGAGAACCCAGGAACTGGCGCCATACAGATCCAAGTAAAGCCAGTGGCAGGGAAGTGGGTCAGGCTAGAGCTACATGCACTTGTCTGCAGATTAAGTGGTGGTGGCTCACTTCCTCAGGGACATACACCAAGTAGAGACCTAGAAAGGGTTCTATGACCTCTCATGATCTGAAAACCTATATAATCTATAACTATCTATCTATCATTGACCTACACATGCGGGCACACACATACACACACACACACACACACACACACACACATCCTTCACAGTGCCTGAATACTGATAAATGGTAGCTAAGTGAATGAAAGAATGAATGGATAAATAAATCAGTATTCAAAGTGACTAGTGTACCAGAAAGATTTTAAGGCAGAAAATCATCAAAATTAGGTACCAAAAGGGTACCTACCAGGAATCTAATCAAAACAATAATAAAGAAAACAAATTACAGAAAGAAAAATTGCCATTATTTGATACAAAAAATATTGTATACCTAGAAGATACAAAAAAAAACCTGAAAATAATTATAATAAGAGATTCTCTAATTCAGGTAACTATAAAATAAATATACAAAACCACAAAGTCAATTAGTGTAAGTGTGAAGATATAATGGGGAAAATTAGTTCATTGACAATGTCCAAAGTATAAAATACCAAGAGGTTACACTCTTAGTGCATGTCTGAGGAAAATTATAGAACAGAGAAATGTAAAATGTAACTAATTTTTTAGTGTGGGAAGCCCATGATAAAATATGTAATTCTTCTCCAATTACTTTACAGATTTAAGATGCTAATTTAAAAATTGTTTTAGTATTTGATTGTTTCAAACTTGAAAAATCTTTTAAATTCATCTGGAAGAATAAATAATCATGAAATAGGTTTCAAAGTTTCGATTAATAGGAACTTCCTTTCTAAAATTAAAATTCTTTATTATCTAAATAGAATTGGAAGTGTATTGTCGAGATCAGAAGCAACCAATACTGGAATGAAACAGCAAAGTTTTCCAGCACAGATCATGTTATGAGATTTTAGTAGCCATTCCACCAATGGAAAATATGATGTTATTAAGTAAATTATGGGAGGGAACTTGGCTTCTAGGAAGAAAATGAAAGCATTTTAGATTTAACCCCCTCACCAGAGACAAAAATGAATTTTGGAGAGAATGAATCATAGTATGTCCTAGGCTTTGTTTCAATTTACAGTCTATAAATGTTTTACCTTTCTCAGGATTATAGCTCACTCAGCTTCTGATGCCCATTGTTAGACCTTTACATTTTCTCCATAATTTTGGAAAATCCAAAGATGTGTGTCCTAGAAACAAAGTCTGAAGTTCAGACCATTAGGCTACTTTGAGTAAGCTTACTTCTCATCCTAACAAATTTCATAAAAATGACCTATAATATAATCTGTTATAATTTGGAATTAACTGTTAAATAAAATAAGACCAGGCCTGAAAAATCCCTGAGCAGACAGACACAGTTATGCTTTGAAAGTAATATTAACTTTGCTTGAATTACAAGCACAGCTGAATCTAATTTGGGTCATGTTTTGTAAATACCAGTATCAGAGAAAGAACTTCAGCTCAACAAAGCAAAGCCACCAACTAATTTACAGTTACATAACTAGGAACTTTCCAGTGGAGAAGACCAGAGAAGGCAACTGGGTAACTGTACCAGATGAGTTTGTCTTCTTTCTCCATGCACCCTTTAGTATAAAAGTCTTTCACTTGAGCATCTTCTATAGATCTCAAAACCTCTTCCCATTTGGGGCTTCTCAATTCATAAATCACTGTGTTCTCAAATCAAAGTTTTTTTGTTTGTTTTTGCAGTCCTGGGATTAAACTTGAGGCACAATATCCCTGAGCTATACCCCAGCCCTTTTTATTTTTCACTGTGAGATAGAATCTAAGTTAGTTGCTGAGGCTGGCCTCTAACTTGTGATCCTCCTGCCTCAACTTCATGAGTAGCTGGGATTACAGGCATGTGCCACCATGCCCACCTGGCTCAAATAAACTCTTTACAATTTTTATTGTGTCTCAGTTAACTTTTTTTTTTTTTTCACTGAAAACATTTGTTGAGGCAAATAGAAAAAAATTGTTACAATCATAATTTTTCTAACTTTGCACAAAATTATAAGCAGATTACATTCTTCATATTAAACATCTTTATATGCACTTTCAATGAACAGTATATATATATATATATCTCAGTTAACTTTTAACAGATTTTTTGAATGTAACTGAATTTCCCAGTAACTAAAGCATATTATTCAGAGCACGTTACCCGGTTCCTGCTCCCACAATCCTCATCTCTACATATCAGAAGCTGTTCAGAAAGCTAAGACTCACTCCAAACTCTGGGAACAATTTTGTTTCTATCCAGCCTAAAAAAAATAGGTATATTCTTGGAATACTTTTGAGTCAGCATCAAGATTTCTTTCCTGGGGCTGTGGCTCAGCGGTACAGCGCTTGCCTACCATGCGTGAGGCACTGGGTTCGATCCTCAGCACCACATACAAATAATAAATGAATAAAATAAAGATCCATCAACAACTAAAAAATATTTTAAAAAAAAAAGATTTCTTTCCTGCAAATATAGTACAGATCTTGTTTCCTGATCCTAAAAGCTAAGATTCTGTGTTATTTACCAGGTATGTGTGTGACTAAATCCCTCTATTTTATTTTCTTAAGTGATATTTATTTGATTTTTCTCATTACAGAAATGGAAAGTGTTTACTATAGAATGTTTACAGACTACCGAAAAATGTAAATTAAATTAAATTAGCATCACTTGTAATTCTAGTACTTAAGGATAACGACTATTAACAATTTGCAGTAATGCCATTGCTTTTTTTTACTTGTCATTGTTACCGAAAGAAGTGCATCAAGATTTCATAAGGATACATAATAAGGTAACAACTGAGGGATTTATAGCATTGATTAGAAGTACATAGGGTCATTTTGTTTTCAAGGCTTAGACTTGAATTATATAAATTTTTACAAAAAAATTAATAAATAGATTCACTTGAAAATCTGCCAAGTTAACTGAAAGGAAACAACTGATCTGCTGAATTTTCTTATGTGATCTAAGAAGTCAATTACATCACTATTTTTTAAATTTTATGTTTATTTACATTAATCTCCATTTTTCTTTTATATCCTTAATTTTTTGAAATATTACTTTGTTAAGGCACACTATGATGGGAAATATTATATACTTGTTTTAATACATTAATAATATTGTATACTTATTTTATACAATCTAACTCTGTCAAACAGGAGCCCATTACTTGATTTTGAAACAATATTCTACATGATATAGCAGTAGACATAATACTGATAGTTTGTATTTCAGCTCTCATTTTTCTTATAATCATGTAGGTAATTATAAAATAAAAAGAATGCCATTATTTTAATTTCTAAGGCAAAAAAATTAAAAATAAAAACAGTCACAATTTGAGATATGCTTATGCAAATTTACTTCTGATAAGGAATTCTTTGTAAACAATATTTGGGGGCAATTGATTTATGCTAGCATTTACTTTCTGTATGTTTGTACTGTGTTTTGGATATGATATGTCCCCTAGATGTTCATATGCTGAAAGTTTGGTCCCCTTGTGGCAGCATTGATGTTGTAGAATATTTAAGAGGTGGGGCCAAGAAGAAAGTGATTAGATTATGGGGGAACTATGCTTGCAAGGGCTAAACACCTGTCTACCTGGAATGGGTTAGGTCCTGTGTGAGTGGATTAGTTTCCATTAGAACAAGATGTTATGAAGTTAGTTAGGTTACCCATGTACTTAGTTCCTTCTACACACAGGTTTCCTTTCCACCTCTTTATTATGTGTGATATAGCTAGGAGGTCCTTGCCAGGAAGCCGGCATCATGAAGTTTAGAACTTCCAGTCATCAGAATTATGAGCCAAATAAACCTCCTTTCTTTACATATTGCCTAGCATCAGTTATTTTGTTAAAACAACACAAAGTGTACTAAGACAGTATGTTTTTACTTTAACTACAATGTAAAAATTGGGGGGCAGATATCAATTCTCTTAGGAATATTATGAAAAAATAATCCATATCTAAAGAACATTAAGTGGTTACTGGCCTACAGTAAGTACTCAATACATATTGGTATTGATCATTATCATCATACAAGAATTTTTGTTTTAAAGTAAACAAATGGTTTTATTTTTTTCTTGACATTCTAGAATCCATGTTTTAAAGTAGAACCTTTCTGAAGAAAAGGGGTTGCATATGTACAATAATCAATGCTATTTATAATGTAAACAATATTTATATTTACTAATGTAAAATCATTTAACTATGTATTTGGGTGAATTTATGTTCACTGTAAGTCTAGGTTTATTTCTATTTGATGTAAAAAAGTTAGTTGGAAGTTTAACTGATCATTCTTTCATTTAATAAATTAGAATTAGAGATTGGTTTTTAATTAGTTATTAACTTTCCTCTAACTCCAGTGAAACTATCAGTTACGAGTGTTGGGCAATGTGTTAGGCTGGAAGTTCTCAACCTTGGCTATACTAGTTGTTTTCCAAGTTTCCCAGCTAGTTCTAATAGCCAAGTTTGAGGTCCACAGGGCTAGACACGCTTAACACTGTCAACAACCACATCAGCAATTACAGAAATAATTCCAGTTCATTTGAGCTTCAGTGGATCTTGGGGATCCAGTTTTTAACAAGCTCCACTAGGGATTGTGATGTAATTGGTCCCAGGATCATGACTTACCCTTCGAGGTCTGATTATTTCCATATCATCATATATGCCACTGATAACATCAAAGGCCTCATATGAGTGGGCTACCCATTATTTAACATTTAAGCTAAGTTTAAAGTTAGGGTTTACTGGACTAAAGAGTGTTTCACGAAATTATCTTGAGTTAAATTAAAATATTTTTATGACTATCCAATCTAAGACTTTGTGAGAAAGTTGAGTTATACAAAGAACAGGGGTAAGGATTACAAATTTCTATGCTGGGTTCCATACTTCCTTCAGGTACCACCAGGATTCAGAAGGTGAGAAGTCAACAGCTCAGTCTCTGGTTTCTGGAGCATTCTTTGGAGTGGGGACAAAGGTCAAGTAACACATGTCCCAAGGCTTACTCTTAAGGAACCAGTTGGGTGAAAGAGTGACTCTCATTGATACAGAGGACATCTGGAATGGCCAAACATTCAGGAGCAGGTAACTAGGAATGAGTAATTCAACACTGCTTTTAAAATAAGCAATCAGTAATAATACTATTCTCTCATTAAAAACATAGCCTGAATGTCTGGAGTCAACTGGGGTATTATGATTTAGCTGTAACAGCCACACTTGTGTCTAAAACTTAGCATTTTCATCAACAAAAAGAAAAGTCTTATTACAAAATGTTTTTTCAGTAGATTATGAACATCTCATAAAGGTTCCAGAAACTTCTACCAAGACATAAGCTGGAGAAGTACTTCCAAAGAGGGTAAATGGACATTATGTCTTGTGTTGATTTAGAAATGTATTTGAGGTACAAAGCACCCATAAAATTTAAACAAGTCCCAAATAGAAATAAATGTCCAATAAAGAATATTGCCACTTCATTTCACAGTAGATGTGGGAAGATTTTGACGGTTATCACTTCCATTCATTCACTTGCAAAGATTGCATAGTATAAGTCTTGGAGCAGGTAGTTTTCTGTCATGTAAGCTGATGGTTATACAGTTCCTGCCCTAGATAGTGAATGACATAAACAAATATGCACAGTAGGGTAGTGCGATAAGTGTGAAGATACGAATAATCATATAACCAAATATTATAATCAGTATAAACCATGTGGAAAGAAACAGTTGTAAAAAATGGGTATAGTGTGATGATCCATACTCCACACACACATAGTTTCCACAAGAGTGTTTCATGACAGTAGTGAACTTTTAAGTAAAAGCATATAGGAGACAACAGCAAGTGCTTCCCAGCTTTCTGTGATTAATGTGCTAAATTTTCCAAACTCCTCCTCCTAGCCCCTTGCCACCCAGGGAAGCAAACCATTCAAAAGAAGATGTCTGATACCCTAAGGTCTTTTCTCTTAGTTCAATAATACCAAAAATTTTAAAGAAACCCAAATTATGCATTGATATTTAAAATCTTGTGAAATATTTTTAGAGTTGATTCAGATAAAAGTCTAATGGTCAATTTTGACCTCAGAATGACTCTACAACTCCATTCTAGCCTGTCTAGCTGTCTTAGCCTCTTCTATCCTTTCCCTCTCTCCCTCTTTTTCTCTTTTCATTCTTTCCTCCTTTCCTCTTCTGTTTCCCTACCATTTGCCTTTTCTCTAGTAGACCATGGAAAGTCTCAGAACCCCAGAAAAGTCCTATTGCCACTTCGGAAGGTAGATCAATAAATATTACTGCACCTTCAGAAAAATTTCATGCTAATCTAATAAGATCTTACATGATCGAACTTCATTTTTTCCTGTGGCTGAGGTTACTGTTAAGATAGTGTATTTATAAAACTGTTCAACTTACCACTGCCCAAAATAGCATTACAGTATTATCATATATCCCAAAGATGATTTTAATCATCACTTTAATTTTCAAAAGATCTCTTATCCCATTGAGAAATCTGGGATGTTTTTCAAAGTCAGTAAAAAAAAAAAAAAAAAAAAAAAAGCTATTTGGTGAATTGACATAAGTTTAAGAAAAAAAATCGCTACTAAAGTCTTAGAAAAATATTTAAAATACAAAGTAAAAATGAAGTTTGGAAATATGAGAAGTTTAGTTTTTTAGTATCCTATGTAGAAGACTGAAAAACTGATATCTGAAAAGTAATTTTTTAACAAAAAGTATATGTTCTTAGTGCAATTACATCATTACATAATGCAAAATTGGAAGACTAAGCCTCATTAATTTATCTGAACCAAACAGTAAAAGAATATCAAAATAATCAAACATTTATCACACTTATAACATTGTTAAGCATAGCGACTACATGATAATCACTAACTTTTGGCAAACTTCAAATATAAACATTTTCAGGAAGAGCACAGCGGATTGGTAAAGCTCAAAGTAACCCCGGATTCTGGCATTCTTCCTTTGTGATGTGATGTTTCTCACTAACCCAAAACAAAAACTGACATCACAAGAAAAGGCTTTTTGTGCCATAGAAAAGTCATATCCCTTCGTGGTTCAACTTTGTTTTGTTACAAAACAAATATACACAACTGTAGCTATTCCTTATACTACCATTATTAGGCCCATTAATCCTCAAAATGAGGGGGTTTTCTGATCACAAGTTAAACATTAGCAAGGTTGATCATATTTCCCACAGAGATATGGTAATCAGTCTCTCTTGCCTGGGATCTGAGTGCTTCCAGCCATGGAAGCATACAGCATGTATACATATGGATCCCAGCTGAAGGGAAAACATTCTGTAAGCAGTCTGCAATTAGAGATCTTTTGGATCCACTTAGGTCAGGTGTGTGGAACTTTGATGGTTGGAAAATAATGCATCGATACAGAACTACTGCTGTCACGACCATCAAGTCGCGATAGAGAGAACTAATTGATCTCATTCATTTCACTTTTTAAGAGGTCAAGTTTACGTTTGCCTTGTGAGACTGGGTGATGGAACAAGTGGCAAACTGTGCTAATGTCTCAGTGACGTCCTTTAGGACTCTATGGTTACATGGTCCTCTGAACGTTCAACAAAGAGCCATATCAGAAGAGTTTGCAAAACCTTGAACTGTTTGCAACAGCTGAGTGAATAGTTCTGTTGAAAGCAAATTAATGAACAAGTGTCAAAATGGACAGTTGGTATCAATTCCAAGAGGATCTGGAAGTGAGAAAGGGAGTTGAGGAAAACATTAATAGAGCCCTTGTTTTTATGAAAAGAACACTGTACTTCATCATAGGAGTCATGCTTGTCAGTGTTTAGCAAAGAATCGCTTTATTGTAGGCCATGTAAGTGCCTTATTTGGTTGATTTGGTTGATTTTCAACAGTTGATTTTCTGTTTTCCTGGAAACAAATTTAGGAAGAAAGTTTACCCTCAGCCTATGTGTTCATTCTTAGACCAATGTGCCCACCACTTTGGGAAAGAAAAGACACAAACTAACCTGTTTCTAAGTAACTTAAAATATTTGGAACAAAATTGTTTTAAATTTTAGGCTTTTCCCATAGTAATTGCATTTAAAATTAATTCTCTCCATTCTGTCAACCTGAGTAGTATAAAAGTTAAAATTTTTTTCCTTATTATTAAGTCTGCTTAAAAGGTTAATTGAAAAGTGATTGAAATTTTCAAGCATATTCAATCTCCATTTTATGAGACATTATATAAAAGGCATTAGTTAATAAAGATTTTCTTCATAAATAGTTCATGAAATACTTTGTTAAACTTCAGTGTAATTCATATTAGTGAACTAAAGATATCCAAACATGATATTGAAATTTGATTTTTTCTAGTCTATTTAAATCATAGGAAAAGTTAAAAAATAAAGTTCATTTTTAAGAAGATCCTAGATACAAAACTCAATTCAAAATTGATCAAAACCTTAATGTAAGACCTGAAACTTCAAAAGCACTAAAGGAAAACTTCAAGATTAGGTATGGGCATCAATTTCCTGTACAGGACTCTAATAGCTAAGAAAATAATAGCAAGACTTGAAAAATGTGATTGTAACAAATTAACAAGCTTCTGTACAGCGATAGAAACAGCAGGCTAACGAATGGTTTACAGAATGGGAGGAAATATTTACCAGCTATTTGTCTGAAAGAGAATTAATATCCAGAATACATAAAGAACTCAAAAGGTTTGACATAAAAAAAGTAAGTAATCTGCTTAATAAATGGTCAAGTCAGCTAAAGGGACACATCTTAAAAGAAGTACAAATGACCAATCACTATATGAAAAAATGCTCATCTTCTTTCTAGCCCTCAGAGAAATGCTAATCAAAACTACATTGAGATTCTATCTTATCCCAGTCAGAATGACTATTATTAAGAAAATAAAATGTAACAAATGCCGGCAAGGATATAGGGAAAAGGAACCCTTGTACACTATTGGTGGGAATGGAAATTAGTACAACCACTATGGAAAACAGTATAGAGGTTCCTCAGAAAACTAAAAATAAAACTACCATATGATCCAGCTATACCATTCATGAGTATATACTGAAGCAATTGAAGTTAGCATACCATAGATACCTGCTCATACATTTTAGCACTATTCACAATAGCTACACGTGTTATGGGATCAGCCTAGATGCCCCTCAATGGGTGAATAGATGAAGAAAATGTAGTATGTATGCACAATGGAATATTATTCAGTCATAAAGAACAAAATTGAGTCATTTGAAGAAACATGAATGGAATTGGAGATCATCATGGTTAGCAAAATAAGCCAGATTCGGAAAGACAAATGTCTCATGTTTTCTCTCATATGTTGAATCTAGGGATTAAAAGATGACATAAAAGTAGAAGGGGAACCATTACAGAAGGGGAAAGGGATCAGAGAAAAGGATGGGTGTTCAGAAAGGGAAATAGGGAAGGTGGACATAATCAAAGCATATTATATGCATGGATGAAAATGTCCCAGTGAAATCTGTTCTTGTATAATTAATATTTACTAATAATTATGACTAAAAAAAGTCCATAATATCCTCAAAACATGTGGTAGCCAATTGGAAAGATGCTCTACTAGGTGAGCACTAGCTTTGGACTGGGTATTCAGAGCATCTGTGTATTTGTTCAGACACCTTCCATCTGCTGAGATCCCTTGCTCACCCTCAACTCTGGTCCTTGTAACGCCTATAAGTGGGGCAGACTTTGAGGAAAAAAGACAGGACAATGAGCCCTTAGGACTCGGATAATGTGGTTTTTCCACTCCATTTTTACTGTCATAAATGTGAACTAAACTATTCCAGCTCTTTATCTTGTGCTTCTTACTGTGTGTTTTAACATAATGAAATAGATCGTGTATTTTAAGCATCTTCATTTGAACATCTATTTTGTGCCATCTGGGACAAGCTGTCTGTACATGATAGTATATGTAGAAAATATCATTGCATCATTATTTTTTAAAATTTTTTTAGTTGAAGATGGACACAATAGCTTTATTTATGTATTTGTATGTGGTGCTGAGGATCGAACCCAGTGCCTCACACTTATGAGGCAAGTGCTCTACCACTGAGCTACAGCCCCAGCCCCACATCATTATTTCTTAATGGGACAGAACATAGGTCCAAATTGTGGCCATCAGTGATCAACACTCCCTCTTTAGACCATGCAATTAGAAAAAAGCAGAAGTTACCCTCTTGGCTCCCAAATAAACCCCCCAGCATTTCTCTAAATTTCATTGTCCTTGAAGACTATTCTTTAGATCACTCTAAGGAGGTTCAGAATAAGAACATTTTTTGGTTATATAAATTACTGCTATAGGAGTAAGAGGTTAGTTTATAATGTGACTTTTAGCAAATAGGTAATTATTCTTTGTGTTTCCGTTGTCTTTTCCTTCTCTAAAATGGACACCATTATATAACATACTTGGTAAAATACTGTGAAGATGTAATGAAATGTTTCATTTAAAGCACTTCAACACAGGGTCTGTGGCTGCCGCTGATTCTTTTTTTTTTTTTTTTTTTGAAGAGTTGAATGACAGATACAACTTTATGAAATAAAAATACATGCCCACGTTATCACTTTCTATTCTATTCCCTTTAAAAACAACAGTTCTTGAACATTATATTAGTATAATTCAAGCAGTGTATCACTCATGATAGCTTAAATTTAAAGAAGAAAATGAAAATATCAATTTAAATGGTCTCATAAAAATATTCTTATATTGTAAAATCATATAGCAAGGCTTTTTGAATATCTCAACAGCTACCTACCATAGATCCATGAAATCAAGGGGCATAAAATTTAATATGATTAATCTTCCTGTGATCATTGACATGCTAAACATATAATGCCTGTACTTAAAAAGTTTCAGATTATATGCAAGTTGAATATAGTAAAACTTTTGGCATCTTTATATCATTTACTAACATAAAAACTAACATGTATTATCCATATACAAAAATATATTGGGTCTTTTGAAAAAATAGTGAGATCTATAATGTATTACACGACTTTTTTTCCCCATAATTGGTAGAGAAACATAATGGAATAATGTGTTTGTACAGTGGTGACTATTTGTCACAGCAGACCCTGACATAGGCATTAAAGCACCAACCATTTTAGGCAGCATGTCATAACTAGCCAGTTGGAGGGCAGAAACAAAATACTTGGCTAACTCTTCTATACTAGAGACATCTGTCTAGCTTAGCAAGATAGTAACACCAGGCACTCCCATAATTTGGATCATGTAAATATCACAATTCAGTTAATTTTAAAAAGATTTAGCCTACATAGAAAAATCATGCCATATATCTTAGACATTTTTAATATTAGCTGTAATACAACACCATGGAAAATGTTTATGTAATATTTTAAGTGAAAAAGGCAATATAAACATATATAATGTTGTCTAAGAGTTATATTGAAATAAAATTATGTAATATAAAATTTACATTTTATGATATTAAATACAATTCTGTTAATTTGGGAAAACTAAAAAAGAGTTTGATTTGTTGGGATACATAGTAGATGATTTTTTTTCTTTTCAATTATGGATTAAACAAACACTTTTTTGTATGAATTGTTTACTATGTGCTGGATGCTGTATTAATGAATGCTGGATGTTGTTTTAATAAAATTGTTTTAATCTTTGAAACAATCTTAGAGAGTGATGTGGTTTTCATTTTATAAGTTAGTTAACTGGAACTTAGAGAAGTTATAAAACTTGCCCATGGTCAAACAATGAACATGTGGCAGAGTTGGGCCTAGAACTTCTGTTTAACATCAAATCCTGTATTTGTAACTACAGCAACTTTGTAAAAGAAAAATTACTTTATATATTCTGCACTCTATACACTATTCTTATGAATAGACATATATAAACATCTATGGTGTTCTTCTGGAAAATAGGATGACCAATTTCCTCTGATTTGCCTGTGATTTTCTCTGTTTTAGTGCTGAGAATCAGACTAAGCAAGCCTGTACCAGCTGGTCACTCATAAGAAAGGACTACTTGACCTGGAAGAATTGAAATGGCCCATTCTCAAAATCAGAAATCTGAATGAAAGGGGCAGGGAATGAGGTACAGTTTTATGAAGAAGACTTTACTTTTTTTTAACCAGGAATGACAGTTTCTCTGGTAAAGGAGCATTTGTTGGCTCCTTCTCTATACATTATGGTTAGGTGATTAACAATGAGCAGCAGCAGCCTCTTTGGGTGTCATTTTGAGGCTAGAACATATACTGAACACAGTCTTTTTTTGTGGAATCTTGTTCCTATTCTTAGGTTGAAGGGATTGAGTGGTGCGTAGGAACAAAGAGTAAAAAATTCTTTTCTAGAAAGATCTGAAGAACAGCCTCATGGTCCTGAACTCATTTCTTTGGGGCTGTTGGTAAAAGGCTGCTCCACAGCAATCCTTACAGCCAAAGCCCTCCCCAGTCAGGGCCCGCCCCCCCCCCCAGTTCCATTTCCATGTGTAACTTCTCACTGCTGCCATCTGAAGATGGCAGAGCATTCACCATTAATATCTTTCCTTTTCCTCTTCTTGGTTTGTGCCCTGCCCCCACCTCCCCTGAAGTGACTCAAATGTTCTGTCAGTCTAAGTGCAAGACTATTTTTACCACAATGTTTGGGAATCTCTGGGCACAAAGTGTCTGCAGATTGGGTAGGTTACAGGTGCATGGGTTCATATTACTCATTTAGCAGCCACGAGTTTAAAGTACTAATCTGCCTCTTCTGAATTTTGCCTTTCAGTCAGCAGGCCCTTCCTCTACCTTCTACTTTTTCGGGTGACTCATTGTCCTTGCTAGTTGACCCCTCTCTCTGCAGGCTTGACTGAGCTCAGTTCATTCTTATTTCATCTCTCTCTCCTTTCTTCTACCTGCTTTTCTTTCTTCTTTTCTCTTCATAACTTTCTCTTAAACCACAATCGTTTTCTGTTTGGCTCTTAGTTCTACTTTCTCAGCTAATGACTGAAATTGCCTTTTTTGAGCTGATGTATGTAAAAATAAAGCCAAATCCCCTAGATATAGCCCCCAAATACCTTCACCATTTCTGACGAACCCTCACCAATGTCTCCGAGTCTTTCTTCCCTGAGCTGCCGCCTCCTATCATCACCATTCCAACACACAGATTTCCCCCAAAGTTTCAAATTTGCTCCCTAGAAACACCAACCCCAAATCTCAGAAACTTCTGTCCCCAAACCATCCCACCTCCAATATCCCATTCAGAAGAGACTCTTTAGTGTAATACACTTGGAGAGGACTGCGTTCCTTTCCTTCCAAGTTACTAACTCGATTGTTTGTGTGACTCTTACCTAGTGTCAAGTTCTCTCAATAAACTGGAAACTTAATGACGTATAAACTCCATGAGACACTATTATTAGAGTCACTAGTTTAATATTTTCATTCTCATGATACCATTAAACATGTTTCTCACCAACTCACCAAATCTTTTTTTTAGCAGATTCACTATGACTGGTCCAATCAGACGCCTTATAAATTAAGGAGAACTAATATTTGCTATGTGTGTATTCCATATTATAGAGTCAACGTGTATTATCTCATTTCATGCTAACATCAAGCTTGTGGATATGTATTGTATATGCCATTTGACCTCATAAAACTGGAGGCTTGGAACATATAATTAAAAATGTCTCAGACTTAGATTTTTGTTTTGCTTCAAAGTTCAATTCTCTGTCTACTGCATACACTTCTTAAAGTCTCAGCTAAAATTCATTGTTACTAAGCTGACCACAGTCCTTTTCTTTCCACACATTTCCAAGAAGATGAATTAGACACATTCAAGCTTTACTGAAGATTATGGAAATAAAATGCATGTAAAAAAATAAAGCACTCAATAAGAATAATAGAGTGGTAAACTACTTGAAAAGTTTCAGTTCTATCATTTAACCTAGTTTCAAATTGTATTAGGAATGAACTCTAGCCCTTGGAGCAGTTTATTAATGATAATACAATTATCCTCTAATATTTACTTTACCAATAATTTTTAAAAATGTATTTTAATTATTTAAAGCTTGAAGGATTTGGTTTATAGAAATGTGTTTTAACCACATCTCAAGGTCTGTGTCTCCCAAGTTCTGCTTAGAAATAGTGTAATTGCAATTACAGGCATCTCACATTTTGTAAACAGTTTGAGTTCCAAGAGTTCCTAAGTGAGTTGTTTGGAATCAGTGCGTATTTTCCCATTGACCTAATCTAATAAAGGATGGCTGTTTCCCAAGCTGCCATTTCTGTGTTCTCTCCTCCCACTTTCTGCCCTCAAGCTTCAAAACAACAACAAAAGGGAAGCTGTTTAAACCAAGGTGAATACTAAACCACTTTTACTGCCCCAAGTTCTAGAGTATGCTGGGAAAGTACTCTGTGATTTAGTAAGAAACAGCAATTCAACAAGTAAAGGTTAACTTTACACAGAAAAAAGCCTCTCTTCTCCAGGAGATTGCTCTTACTAGCTCTGCAAAGCTTTTTTTTAATTTCTATCTTGGAAACTTCTTTTTCTACATTTCTATACTGGAGTTTTCTCTAGAGGTAATACCTGAATGAAGGAAACAGAAAGGGGAAAGGGATAACTTTCACATTCTTTAGTAGGTTCATGCTGACCATCTACCTGATACCTCTTAAAATGAGTGGCAAGTCTAAGAATGATATGACTTAAAAGTTACTTTTATTACCCAAATTTCAAAATTCTTTAATAGTCCTAGCTTTCATATCTCATTTTTCTCTGTACCAATAATCTCAATAATAAAAGTATTTTATAGAGTATGCTACATTTAAAAAAAATTGTGCATAGTAATGAATTACCACATGATATTTTGATACATGTATACGTTGTGTAATGTTTAAATCAGGTTAAACATATTTAGCTCCTCAAACACATTATTTCTTTATGGTGTCTTTTCATCAGATTTTGTGTTGCTGTGACCAAAAGACCTGACAGGAAAAATTAGAGGAGGAAGTTTCCTTGCAACTTATGATGTCAGAGGTCTCAGTCCATATATGGCCAACTCCATTGCTCTGGACCCAAGACGAGGCAAAACATCATGGCAGAAGGACATGGTAGGAGGAAAGCAGCTCAGGATACGGCAAACAGGAAGCAGAGCTCTGCTTACCAGGGACAAAATATAAACCCCAATGACTCACCCCCAGTGATCTACCTTCTCTAGCCACACTCTACCTGCCTCCAATTATCATCCAGTTGATTCAAATCAATGGATTAATTCACTGATTAGGTAAACAACTCTCATAGTCTAATAATTTCACCTCTGAATACTCTTGCCATGTCTCACACATGAGCTTTTGAGGGAAAACACACATCCAAACTATAACATGGTGAAAATTTTTAAATCCTTTCCTGTAGCTTTTTGAAATGTATTTTTCACTATTATTATCTGAAGTCATCCAACCATGCAGTAGCTCATCAGAACTTCTTGTTCCTAATTGTAACTTACTACCTCATTAATTAACCTTTCCCTGTTACTCCTTGCTCTTCCCAAATATGCTGAAATTTTTAAGTGTTTTCACATTTTTTAAAATGAAATATCTTCATAACAAATCTTAAGAGGATGGACGTCTTTTGCCATTACACCAATTTTATGAATGAAAATATGAGGCTTTGACAATTAGGGTTCACTAAGTCTTCATGGGCCAAAAACAACTGTATTCTAGGCTTTTCATGTCCCTATTTCAATTTCAAGGCCATTTCTCATTGTTTGCCTCTGTCAATTTCACTCCTCCCTCTAGAGTCCTACTCCATGAGAAGAGGGATTGGTATTCTACTGCTTTATCCTGAGCACCTACAACACTTACCCGACACTTAGTGACTCGTAATGTTGAGCAAATGCATTTCAGTCATTATTATTTGAGCAACAATGCTATATACTTTTGCTGGTCAAAAAATAACTTTTTATAAGAGGCAGAATAATCTATGCTAACAGCCCACGCTTATTTTCCATAACAAATGTTCAATTTGACCCTGAGTTGTTGAAGCTTTCCATCTCTAGTCTTAATTACTGACTTTAGCAACCAAGGACTGATAGAAATGGAAGAAAATATCACAAAAGAAGTACTGACTTCTTGCTGCTTTTCCTTGTGCTTTCTACTTTTCCAAAATCCTAAGAACAGTTCTCAGGGTTAATAAGGAATTATGCAGCTACACAATAAGAAACAAACAAAACACCATAAAAACATCTCAAAATGTCAAAACTTAACATCTAAAGTCTGTGGTTCAATAGAGATTGTGAGGATTTACCTTCTGGAATAAGCAGCTTGAGATAAAATTTTTTCTGGTTCCTAAATTATCTAACAGTTGATCTCTTGCATTATCTTCACTCTATTTATTTAAAGGAGAGGAACTGATAGGGAACAGAGTCTGCAATCATGACTGCTCGAGGAGAATAATAAGACCTTATGTTTTCCATCTGGTTTTTCAGGTGACGACTATAAAGGCCAAAACTAAGGTTGATTGTCATCCCGAGGGCCACTTATCTATATAGGGGATCCTTCCAGAGTTTGGGGGGAGAAAATAAAATTAAACAAAGGGAAGGGAGAGGAGAACAACAAAAAAAAGAGAGGGGAATAAACCTTTCCAACAGCAGTACCTTTTTTCCTTCATAAGAACTAGTCTTAGCCCTGACATAGCTTTATGATACAAATGATAACTAATGTTCATCAAGCAGGATATGCTTTATGCCTCACATGCATGACATCATTTGATTGAGTCCTCATCCAAACTCTGTAAGTCAACCACTATTATCTCAAAGAAAATAAAGACATAGTACTTACACATGGGCATATAAATACAAATCAACCTAAGGGACTTGAGGAGAGTTCTTTGGAATCTAGGGCCCTTGCACTTCACCTTGCAGTGTTTTGCCTCACAAAGAACTGTATGTGTGTCGTGGACCATGGACTGCAATAATTATTTTTTAAAATCTATTTCCCTGCTTGTGCTTTGGCTGCTGCCTTTCTCATATGAATCCTATCAAATAACTTATCTGTAGTGGATAGATAAGAAGAATGTAAATGAAAAAGCAGTGAGCACTCAGTATGTGGAACAGAAGCTATCAGAAGTACCTGGAGGGGGCCACAGGTGCATTCCAAAATATCAGGTAGCTATGGGTGAGTCTTATCTTCACTAAATCTATTTTTGAGGAGTTATTACATGTATTCCATCCTCTATCTCATCCTTTACTTCATATGTCCTACTGCTCTACCATGGAAGGAAACAGAATTCAGATCTTGGTTGCCCCTCTCCAAAAAAAAAAAAAAAAGAGGTAAAAGGGAATCAAGGAAGGTCTCTATGGAAGAATCCAGATGGTCATTTCACAGAGTAGCCTGGGATATGAGAGTACCCTTCAACCACCCCTTCCAGCTCCCAACTTATCTTACAGCCTTAGTAAAGAGAGGAAAGAGATTATTTACCTGCTCCTATAGAGGCTGAAGCCTGAAAGTCATGTACAACCTTTGAAGGACTGTAATGGTTTTAATCACAGGAATAACATCTTTTTAACAGGCGGGAGAGAGGAAAGAGCTGAACCACACTGCAAATATTAACTAGGCTATTTTGGAGCAATAGCTATTGCCTTTGAAATCTTTCATCATGAGTCTATACTTAGAATTTAGATGAGCCCAGTGGGAGGGGAATGGGGCAGTGTTAATCCCCAGTTGTTTTGAAGTTGTCCAGTAAGCAGGTTGGTGTCTAAACTGTCCAAAATGGAAGTGTTCGAGGCTTTGCTTAAATTATGGGATTCTCTCTGTGTATTTTGGTTTAACCTGTTCCTCATATAGACCGTCACATCACTCTGGGAGGTGACACTTCTCAGTTTTCTTTCAAACTAGATGTTCTAGAGAGCACTAGCTGCAATCACATTGGGAGACTGATGCTCCATGACAGCTAAAAGTTGGATTGAGTTTCAGGAGCTGCTATATATAAAGCTGGGTCGACTTATGTCACCGCACTAATTAAATGCCATCTGGGTGGTTCCTCTGGGTTTTGAGTCCATCACCCAGTTCAGACCGAGTCAGAGGCCAAGGAGGAGAACATGATGATGGACCTTTTTGAAACTGGCTCCTATTTCTTCTACTTGGACGGGGAAAATGTTACCCTGCAGCCGTTAGAAGTAGCAGAGGGCTCTCCTTTGTATCCAGGGAGTGATGGTACCCTGTCTCCCTGCCAAGACCAAATGCCCCCAGAAGCCGGGAGCGACAGCAGCGGAGAGGAGCATGTACTGGCTCCCCCAGGCCTGCAGCCTCCCCATTGCCCCAGCCAATGTCTGATCTGGGCTTGTAAGACGTGCAAGAGGAAATCTGCCCCCACTGACCGTCGGAAAGCTGCCACTCTGCGCGAGAGGAGGCGGCTAAAGAAAATCAACGAGGCCTTCGAGGCACTGAAGCGGCGAACTGTAGCCAACCCCAACCAGAGGCTGCCCAAAGTAGAGATTCTGCGGAGCGCCATCAGCTACATTGAACGGCTGCAGGACCTGCTGCACCGGCTAGATCAGCAGGATAAAATGCAGGAGCTAGGGGTGGATCCCTTCAGCTACAGACCCAAGCAAGAAATTGTAAGCCTAGATGCTGCGGGGCGGGAAATGCAAAGGCTGATTAAACGCCTTCCTTCCTCGGGGCCTTAACCTCCAGCTGCTGAGTCTCTTCCCTTACTCCTTTCTCGCCCGCCCCTCCTGTTCCCTCTCTAGATGAACCCCCAGTGACCCAAGAAGACCGGGTCGCTCCAATAGGCAGGAAATGCGTACCCGGCCCAAGGAAGCAGAGGAGACACCCCCTTAAGGCCCCCCTCCCCCGGAATTTGTTTCTTGCCTAATCTGCTGCTTTGGTTTTCCCTCCAGCTTGAGGGTGCGGATTTCCTGCGCACCTGCAGCTCCCAGTGGCCAAGTGTTTCGGAGCATTCCAGGGGGCTCGTGATAACTGCTAAGGAAGGTAAAGTAAAAGGAAGGACACTGGTTTGCGCCAGAGAGCATCCCGGGAGGGAGCGGGGTGTTTGCTCCGGACTCAAAGTGAGCGCAGGGGCGCATCTTGCTAGACCCGAGCTCTTAGAGCGGAGGGACCCGGTCTTCTAGCGCTGTCAAAGGGACCTTCTGCGGGACACAGAGCTGCTTTATTCT
This sequence comes from Xerus rutilus, assembly GCA_028644305.1. Classification (NCBI taxonomy): domain Eukaryota; kingdom Metazoa; phylum Chordata; class Mammalia; order Rodentia; family Sciuridae; genus Xerus; species Xerus rutilus. The sequence continues at coordinate 35,039,185 of CM053403.1, read as the reverse complement.
TCCTTACTTGGTGTTCTGTTTATTTCCTGTGTTTAGGGGGAGCAAGCATTGATTCGTCGGCCTCGAGCAGCCTTCGATGCCTTTCTTCCATTGTGGACAGTATTTCCTCAGAGGAACGCAAACTCCCCTGCGTAGAAGAGGTGGTGGAAAAGTAACTCTGTGCTGGCGCCTGGGACACGTTCCACGCAGCAGGAAGACGACTTCTCTGCCTAATCATTTAGATTAGGTCACATTGCATTACCATTTAGGAACCCAGACCCCAGAGTTTAGGAAAGGAAAGGAGACATATTCATAAAGAAACTTGTGCAAACTCAAACGAAAAGGCCTTTCTGTTTTGGGCTTCTATTTTTTGGAATCGCGCGAGTGCCTTAGGTCTAGCATCCCTATTTTGTTTTTGTTTGTTTGGTTTTGTAATATATTAACTTTTATTACAGCAATCCTTTTGTGCCACATGCAAAAGAAGTTCATTCCTGTCTAAAGCGAAGTGGGAACGTTAATCTTAGTGGTATTTAATGTATTTTTGTATATAGTCTTAGTACTTTCATTTTTTTATGTAAACCTAAGAAGTATATTTTAAAGGTGGACTGATGGATTGTATATAAAGTGTGTGAGGATCCTGGTATTGTAATATTAAAAATAAGTTTCTATATGAAAAAAGTTGGCCTTAATTTGATTCAAGTGGAAAAATAGATTTGAGGGCATGTGTATAAAAATAAAAAAGAGCCATATTTGAATTTAGACACCACAGAAGCCCATTTATTTGGGTGTTTTCTTTCAGACTGAGTCATTTTCTTTTGTTGGATCTAAACTGGGTACTTTAATATTTCATATAGATCTTACATTTATGATTAGAAGTGAAGAGTATCCAGAAGGAATCTGTATTTTCCTTTTGTTAGCATCTGTTTCTTTCTTCCTTTTTCGTTTTTCTCTTCTTACTGTTCTATGCCTGGCGATCTAGGTGTGATTTACTTACCCAGAGTTAACAACTGAATTTTCAATCTAGTAATATCTTGTTGCAAGAAATTCCAAAACAAAACTCTTTGCTTATTTCCCTAAAATATATTCAGCTTATTTAATCCAAATTGTTTTTCCCCTCCTTGATGTTGCAGGCTGTTTCCCAGCATTGATCTGAGTACCCAGGGGCTGTACTAGCCTCCTCCTGGGTTTTCTTGAACTAGACAGGTCCCTATCAGACTGGATTATCCTCAAGGCCTCTTTGGCCTGGGTTTGTTTTGCAAATATAAAGATAAAAGAAGGGTGGGCTTCTTTGCAGGAGGTGAGGATGCTTTAAGAGAGGGAAGGGTTAAATGATTGAGGGCAAAAGACAACAACAACACACATGAAACCTCTTAGCTGGGCCAAACAGCAGAGCCCCAGAGAGACTCTAAGCCCCAGGAGTTCTTCACCATGAGTGTTTTACAGCGTATGCCAGGTTTGTTTATCCTGTAAGCTCAGGAAGAAAAGACCACCAAGAAACACAATGGGAAGTGAAGTGGAGAAGAGGAGCAAGCCATTTCTTTACAATTTCTACTTCTCTCTTCCATTCTGCAAAGGGTACCTTCACTCTCTTCCCCCACCCCTTAACGTCTACTTTACCCCTTTCTTTCCTACAGCTGGTGATCTGCTCACAGATGTGAAAAATCAAACCCATTTCAGTATTTCCCAGTCTGGCTTTGCTTCCTAACACTCCAAGTTATGATCTTCTTTAGGTGTACCAAGTTCCAGAGAGCACCACAAGTAGTGCCCCCTGCAGGCATGAGCTATAGCTTGTCCCTTTTCCATTTAAGAAGAGAAACCTTCTTCCTGAGGGTAATTCAAGTTGAATATTCCTTATCCAAAATGCTCGGGGCCAGAAGTATGTCGGAATTCAAATGTTTTCAGATTCTGGAATATTTGCATAGGCTTTATGGTTGAGCATCCCTAATCCCAAAATTGCAAAATCCAAAATGCTCCAAAATCTGAAACTTCTTGAGCATCATATAGGCAGTCAAAAAGTTTGGATTTAAGAGCATTTCAGATTTTGGATTTTCTAGATTAGGTATGCTCAGACTGTAGTTAGTCTTCTGAGCATGTGGATAATTCCAGTTTCTTCTCAAATACTTTTAGAATTCAGAAAGGGGAGCTCCAGTGGTGCAAGTGGTGGTTAGCACATGCTACTTATAAAATACAGAATGGTTCATAGCAGAAAATGACATTGACATATAATCCCTTTTAAAGGTTTGCAAGAAGCAGATGGGGGTTTAAGGGATGCAAACTGCTGAAGCTTCTGGAGGAGGTGGACTACCTTGATTAAATTCAGGCTGCTACTTCTTAGTCCTGCTTCCTCATTTACAAAATAATGAGGATAACAGGGCCTGATCCTTGGGGTTGTGAAGATGCACTGAAATACACATATAAAGTGCAAAGCCAAAACAGTGTACAAAATAAGCTCTATATGCCAGATCTCTTTATTTTCATTAATAAATCGAAATTGACCATCAAAATGTTTTTCTTCCACCAAAAGTCACAGTTGCTTCAGCCTTTGCTGGCTCTGGCTGGGGAAAGTATTCATAGCAAGGAGAACTGGGACAATGTGAATGAGCCATTCTTAGCAGTTTCCACATTAACTCATAATCCTTCATCAACTAGCCAGAGAGAGATACTGTTGTTATGTCTACTTTACAAAAGATGATCCTTTGGAATAGCGAGGTCCTTCCATGAGGCAAGCATAAAGCCCGGACTGGGAGCCAGGCAGTTGTCAATGGCTGTAAGCTCTTGCCTTCAACTACCAGGCACCCTCAAAGAGAAGCCTTGGGAAATTAACATGGAAAACTTTATAGAGTAAGTTGGTGGCATTTGACCAGTTGTTTCCCAAAAGTTATTTTGTCAAGAGTAGCTAGCCAGTGAACTGCAAGTTAGAGCAGTTACATTATTTTTAAAAATAAATTCTTTCATGTGATTTTGGGATGCAGGGAGTATAGATATTCAGTGTTCCCAACTACTTTTGAGGCTGGCAGAGAAAATCTAGGATGTTAAACATGACTTTCATCCTTATTAAAACATTCTTAAACTAAACTTAGAAACACTTACCAATCACATTATCTAAATATGTGTGAATATGTACCAGTAGTGTATGTTCTCAATAATATCCACATTATATATTTGCTTTATTCCTCTGGAGAATCAACAGAGATTTGCTCTAAAATGTATATAGATATACACCTATATTTTATTTTTTTT